>JAVMKO010000002.1:104452784-105052784 GCA_032164245.1 Sternotherus odoratus
CCAGGGGGGAGAAATTTCCATGACAAAAAGCAGAAGGGACAGGAACATCATCCCCTTCCAAAGCAGCTGCCATATAAACTGGGAGGGGGAAAATAATGCACTCTTCAGAAACTCTGAAGGTTACAGCCACTTGCATAGTGGAGAAGCCATCTGGCATACCACACAGGCTGGATAAAAATTAATATTTTTTAAAAAAAAAAAATACAAAAAAAAAAATCAGATTTAGATCGGATTTTTTCATAAAATGCTTTTTGAGGAGGAAAAAAAAAATCAATCTAAAGACAGTTTTAATTAAGACTATCTTTGACTATATAATGTACTTATAATCCCTATTCCATGATGAGCTAATTCTATAGGATAAGTCAATATATTTATGTAAAGTTTAAGTTTTGTAAATGCGTTCCAATAGTTCATGTCTTAAGGATCCAATTTTATGGGGTCCCACAGACTAATCTTTTTATCTACCCAATGGAACTCAGTGCTCAGGCTAGAATAGGGGTTGGCAACCTTTCAGAAGTGGTGTGCCAAGTCTTCATTTATTCACTCTAAAATTTAAGGTTTCACGTGCCAGTAATACATTTTAACATTTTTAGAAGGTCCCTTTTTATAAGTCTATACTATATAACTAAACTATTGTTGTATATAAAATAAATAAGTTTTTAAAAATGTTTAAGAAGCTTCATTTAAAATTAAATTAAAATGCAGAGGCCCCCAACAGGTGGCCAGGACCCGGGCAGTGTGAGTGCCACTGAAAATTAGCTCGCGTGCCACCTTCAGCGCACGTGCCATAGGTTGCCTACCCCTAGTTTAGAACGTACCAGCAGAGATGCTTAGTTTTGTAGTTCTCAAGCTATGGCTTTGGATCTCCAGAGATAACATGCTTGTTAATAGCAACTAACTAACTAACTAACTAACTAACTAACTAACTAACTAACTAACTAACTAACTAACTAACTAACTAACTAACTAACTAACTAACTAACTAACTAACTAACTAACTAACTAACCTAAAGTGAGAAATAACAGACCTCAATCCTATTGTCCCCCTACAAATTTGTGTATGCAGAGTTATCCCTTACCTCTCTCTGAAAGTGAAATTTTTCGAAAAGTTCTATTCATCGAAACAGAAATTGAAGATTGAAATGAACAGAAGATTGTTGGGGGAAGAACAGATCTGGACAAGGACGAGATCTCTGGAGACCAACGTGAGAAGCAAGGGACATATGTTTGGTTTGTTAAAATATTACACATTTGCTGTTGAAGAAAAAAAAATCCAGAATACATAACGTTGTTGTTTTAGTTAAATAAAACAAAGTTAAATGTCTGCCTGGTGATGTTCTTCTCCTATTACAGCATGGCAAGAAAATCCTCCAAATAACTGAGATTGGAGATAGTTCACCTCCCAATGACTTCATAAATATCTGATTAAGTTACCTTTGGTAAATGAAATAACCATTCATTTTCTGATACAGCTGTAAAACTAATCTGAAATGTTTTTTAAAAACAGTGATTTATTCTGAAATGCATAGTGTGCACCTACTAAAAATGAAACCTACATCTATCTCTGAGTTGTGAAGAATATGCATTAAGGTTATAAAAGTACAATTCTTGTTGGTTGTTAAATAGAAAACCATGATTAGAGTCTTCCTGACTAGAGATTTAAATCACTGTGATTTAAATAAAATCCACTCGGATACCACAAACAAGCAAAGAGTTCCTAGTTTGTAAACTTCCCTCCCACCCTCCATCACATCCTACATTTTCCACTGTTTGAGTTACTGCTGTGGCACCTGGATACCGTGTGTGCCCAAATGAGCCCTGATTATGTGTCTTACATGATTACCACAACTTCCATCCAATGGATCCCTATAAAAAGACAGTGGGGTTGGTACAGGTGATTAATTCTTTCCTTTCATCCTGGAAGCAACCTTTGTAATATTTAAACTATGGACATCATTAAATAAGTGATTTATCGGCTCCAACTTTGTTGTTTGGGGACCTTATCCCGCAGTTTCTGTTTTTAGTCATCACATGACTCTTCATTTTAGATTTGTTCACAGGTGTAGCCATCTAAACTTTTCCCCCCTCCTCACTACTAAACCACATCTAACTTATAGAGCTAGGAAGCACCAACTAGGTATGCCAAGCTTTTATTTTCTAGAGAATAGTATGTAAGCTTCTATGGACAGGGGCTCAAGCCAAGAAAGTATGTCGTTTAGGAAGGAACACTTAAGTGAGACCCTACAGGAAATATTCTGTCACCTGAGCCCACACTATACTGCTGCCCAAAATACCTAACGAAAGGACTGCAATCATTTGTATGAGCTTCAAAATGGAAATATGCATGTTTTGATACAACTAAGAAATTGCCACCACTTGTGTTTAAGTGACATGATCAACATGTTTGAGCTGTATTCTTCTAGCGTGCAGAGATTACAAATACATTAATGTAGGAGACAACTGTTGGTTCTCTTAAAAGCCACTAATTTCTATTATGCCGGGGAAGAAACATTTAATACACTGCTAGAACCACTTCAGGCGGCAGGATTTTCTTTTCTCTAGGCACCATGTCTGGAATTTTAATACTAAACATCTTGTTATATTCTTTGTGGTAACACAAAACTTAATTTTTGCCTAAATCAAGATGAACGTTACCTCTGTCTTCTTCAGGGGTAAAGAGAAGAGAGGCCGGACTACCACAGCACTGCTTTAACGGAAAGATCTCACTGTACATTACCTGTTGTAACAAGATTTCTGTGCATCATTTTCTTTTATTCTTGAAATTTAATTTCTCTCACATGGTCTGGTACATTACCAAAACCCTGCTGGAGATTACAAAGTAATTTCATCATGTGAATCACACACAAATGTCGTATTGTACTGAAGTCTTACTCTCAACCTCCAAACTCCAGAGGGAGATGGCTTTAAAAAAATTAAAAACCGCCTCAGAGAGGGAGAATGGGAAACAAAGCCTTCCTTTACCCAAATTTCCTTTTGCTAGGTTCAGGTATATAATTTCTCTCTACCTAAATGCATAATAGACATATGTAAGGGGGGGGTATTTTAGAATTTCCATTTCTCCATTAGAAAAAACACTCATGCAGAAGTTTTAGATTGCATAAGCAATCCTAACAATGCCGCTTTATGACCGATACAATAGTTTTTAATTCATGATCACATGATTCCACATGAGCCCATCTCATTCAGCATGCAGCCAACACAAAAAAGAAGGGTGAACAGTAAATGAAGCATGATTGAGGCTCCTTGCCTATCATGGGCAAAGTTATGCTTGCACTTGGTCTAAATTCAGAGTAGCTCCCCACTGTAAAGGGAGAGGGAGAGGGAGAGGGAGATTCTGACTATAGGTGTTAATTGACAAATACTGATAAAACACCCCCAATAAAAAGAAGTCAGTGTTTATCCAATAAACACCAGTAAAACACTGGAAATGTTCCTTGTATCTAAAGATTTGTCTACATGGAACAGAAATGCAGACTACAGAGGTGCAATTTCTAAAGCGCACTATTGTGTTGCGCATTAATTGATTCATGCAGACCCTGCTGGTACACACTAAAGGTTCCATAGTGCACTTGAATGTCCTGGTGAAAGCACATCAGGCAATATTATGAAGATTATTCGTTACAGAATATATAAAGAGAAAACCCCCAAAAAGACATGTTTGGACCACATAAAACTCAAATTTCTAAAAAATAAACCTTAAAAACAGAAAGCATACTTGTGCAATAGAGCAAAATTTGGCTTTCAGTGCAAAGTTTGGATGGTGCATAATGAAAGAAGGGGTGCACTGTATGAAAGTGGATGAGTTACTTAACATTTACTTTGTTTGTTTTTTTTAAAAAAAACGAGATTTAACATTAGAATTTATTGTAATTGCCGGAGTTCCTTTTAGCAGATATGTGCAGCATGTTTTCAGATGCTATTTCAAAAGTGTCACACCACTTCAATCACTATGCACTATGCTAAAGGTAGCAGGGGCTCTGAAGATGTGTGACCTTATAATTGTAGGAGAAATGCATATGCACAAGATGACAGTCAGAAGTGGTGCACACAACATGAATGTCTGCATAGTTAAAACACTCACTAAGGAAATGCTAGTCCTGATGCTCTTACTCTAATTTTATTTATTCCTTCAGAGTCCAGTGTGCTAGATGTGGTTCCTGCCCCAGATGTCTTACAATCTACACCAACGGAAATACCTACTAACTTAACACGTCCATCCTTGTACACTTTATATATTTTATATGTACTTTACATTTTCAGAGAGTGTTGTTTAATACCGTGTGTTACTGGCCTCAAGTCTTCAAGACTTGAGCGCTTAACCTCTAGCAAAGGAACTCTGCAACCTAGTGCATGCTCTGCTGGCTAGCTGTGAGCACATGTAAATACCAAAGAGTGACTGCAGCAATCTTGACATGAGGAACAATTCTTGCCCCTTTTAGCATTTCCTCAACTGCATGACTAGCTTCTCTTTGAAGACTGTGAAGCAAAACTACCACTGCAACTGAAGGCCAGGAGAGAAGGAGGAAGATTCCCTTGGCCCAAAGTTTCTGGTCCAAATGCAACTGGTGCTGCTGCCAGCCTCTTGCAAAGGATTCATCCCACTAGTCCACGATGAAGAATCAGAGGGTGGAAAAATATAGGTTCTGCCTACAAAAGAGCTAACAGCACCAACAGATCATAAAACCCTGTTACAACACCCCAAGAATCACTAATGAGACATGTTAACGCGTTCACATACATGAAAATATAGCCAGGCAGGTTACAGAAGACTCTACCTCACCCTCGATTAACGATTATTTCTATTACCTGAATAAACAGAAGATATCAGAAGACTAATTTTCTTCAGTCAGACCACACGTTTGGGTAGATAAAACAGAGTGACGCAAGCAGCCCCAGGCTGGTACCCTTGCTTTGTTGTTATCAGACACCTTCACTGGCCTAAATGAATTCACTAAACCAGAAAGAACAAAATCCTTTACCAGCCTTAGTGTTCCCAGCACTAGAAACATAGAAAACAATGACATACAGACTATTAGAATTTAAGCCCATTTATTTTCCAAGAGAAATCCCCACATTTTCATACAGCTTGGGCCAACCTTATGAAGCCCTTGGTACTAGGAGCCTGGTTTCCTGGACTCTAAGCAAACAAACAATATTGACAAACTCTCCAGACCCACCAGCAGCAGAGACCGGAATATTGTGCTGGGGGGGGGGGGGAGGGAGGAAAGAAAGTTCAAATGGTGAGATGTAGGTCTTGCCATAATATAATAAAAGCTATATTAGAACATAAGAATCTTCTAGTTTTGTTTTTAATTAAAATGGGCCTCTCTGTTCTTCCTGCTGGTAATATAGTAACTATGTTGCTGATATTATAAGAATTGGTTTGGTTTGGGGGGGGGGGGAAAGGAGGGGGGAGAGGAGTGCTATATTTGGTTGAGGAGGATACTATATTCTCCCCTTGTCTGCCTCCAGTTGGCATTAGTGAAGCGGTCTACTCAGTTAGGATCACTCATCTTTTCTATGTAGCCTGTTTGGTTGGGGGGTGGAGGTGTCAAGGAAATCCCAACAAGTGTCAAACTTTACGCTACTGCAATAATCTGCATTAAAGAACATTGTGGCAGCCTCCTAGCGAGACGGCTGAAACAGAGTTTGAATCTATGAAAAGATGAAAAAACACCTTCCCTTAAATCTAAATCATTAAATTCTAAATGTACATATATACTGCTGTAAGTTCATACATGAATATTCTTATTTGTCTTACAATAGCTGTATGATTAAGTTTTGGGGGGATAAACTGACAAACACTTTAAAATTTAAAATCAGATTATTTTTTTTATTTACAAGTTGGTGGTTCATTTTCTTTCCATTTCATAGTCTAGGATGCTAACGTAGACTCTGAATTTCTACTAAAAATTAGGACAGTAAAACTCAGATGGGAGGATTTTTTTCTACTAAGAAAACGGACATTAAAAAAAAAAAAAAGTTTCTTAAGTGCCTAGATACAGCCTCTACCAAAAAGAAAAACAATCCTCTCTCATCGGAATAGTGTGATTCCCAACTAAAGTGAAACTAAGAAGCAGTGGTCATTAGTACTTGTATCCTAGCACTAGCTGATTCCGTGAAGAAACCCTTCATCCCCTGTTGGCTTTATTAAAAATTAATTTGAGCGCAACTGTCACCACTGAAGTTACCGATTAAATTTAATCTTCAAAGTTAGCACATCAAGAGCTGGAGAAGCTATGAAATTCAAAGAGGTCTGGGATGGTCATGATTTGAGACAATATTCATGATTTTCTGACATACTCAGTTAAAACATAGGTAAGATCACTTGGCTGCTTACACTCCTATCCAGGTGGCAGGGTGTTGTGTCAGTCACAAATTGGTGTGAGGAGTTCCCAAAGCACAGGTGGGTGATGCTACAATTACTATAGAAATTGGAAGTTGCTGCTGGAGAGGAAGTCCCAGCAGATTTCAGTCACCCTCTCATTAGGATAATATGTAGGTAGAATACCTACACAGGGGAGGAAACAGCAAGCACTAGTGCTTGCTGTTTCCTCCCCTGTGTAGGTATTCTATCTAACTAGTCTGTGCAGCGCAACAGGTCCTAGGAAAATCTTTCAAGAACCTGCAAGGCCACAAAACCAGTGATGTAGGTCTAGATACACTATGCATGAATGAGTATCATGACAGCTGGAGGAGATTCAAGGCTGTCTCTACACTTTCATTGCTAAAAACTTTAGTTGTTAAGGGGTGTGAAAGAACACCTCCATGAGCGACAAAAGTTTTAGCACTGAAAAGCACAAGTAGAGACCGTACTTTATCGCCAATGGTCACGCTCCCAGCAATACAACTACCACCCTTCGTTCAGAACTGCCACAGCTGCGCTGTAACGTGGGCAGTGTAGACATACCAAGTATAAAAAGGAGACCAGGCAACAGAGTAATACAAGTTGTAAACTGAGCAGTTGGTGAACACCACACTATTCAGTGTTTGCTGCCCTTTGAGGAGCCTTCAGAAATTTAACTTTGAAAGGCCTGATTTTCATATGGCATCCTTACTATCACCCTTACACTCCCAAACTGGATATAGGCAAACATACCAATTAAGCAAGAAACTTGCACTTGGGCACAGAGTAATCCTATTGCACCCATCAAAATCCAGAGCTCGTACACAGTCTTCACAGACTATCTGACCATGCAAACCAAGCCTACAGTCTGCTATGCTGTTATCAAACAAACAATCTCCTAGACCCTCCCTACACCCACCCTATTTGCAGTAGCAGCTGTTCTCTCACACTGGTAGTGTTACATTTCCTTTTTTCACAGACATGGACATACAAAGGAAACATTTCTATCACCTCACTTTTCATTGCAGTCTTCTGGACTGTTATAAATAGACAATGAGCACTTTGGGAAAACACTACTAAGGATTTAGCACTGTTTAGGGTCTCCTAAATTAACAAGGAAAATGTAGGGAAAGAAGGGAAGCTAGGGAGAAAAGGACTTTTTGTGTTCATTACAATCCTGGTTCTGAAGTTATAAAATGCTTATTCCTGGAAGAAAACCAGAAGTTCACAAGAGCAGCACTGCTCACAATCCTCAGTAGTGGGGCACAGGATAAGGGAGCCGTATCTAAAATTTTGCCACAAAAACCCTCTGTCAATGCCTTTCACAGTACTTTCAAACGTCACAAGAGTAGTTCAATAAGCAAAGATTAAAGATTTGTACACTGGAGAGCAGCCGCAAAATAAACATAGCTCAAGCATTAGGGCTTGACTACATGCAGTTTTTGCACTGATTTAATTAGATCAGTGGAAGTTTTGTCAAGTCAGTGAAAACCCCCTTTTGCAGATACAGTTATGCTGGTAAAAACACCAACTTTACTAAAAAATGTGAACTGATCAGTTAAATCAATGCAAGAAACCATTTTGACAAGCCCTTTATATAACAAAAATACTGCATGCATTTATTTACGATAATAATGACAAGACTGCTTTCAAGCTCTTCAAGTTTAAACTAAGGATATCAAAGCATCTTTCAAGAAAAAACTTCAAAGTTGAAATAATCTTTACAGATGGGGAAACTGAGGCAAATAAATTAAGAAATTTGCCTACAGCGACAAAGTCAGTGGCAATTAGAAATAAATAGAGGCTCCATCTTCTGACTCACTGTTCAAGTCTAACCAGGCTATCTTAACAATATCAGCAAGATAATGAAAAGTTGCAGGAGCAGTCATCAGCCTTTTCTTATTATGGGAATGAGAGTTAGTTATCCAGAACCCGAGGGGAATTCCACCTTCTGAAGTGTCTACATTATCAGAAGTGTTTACAAAACAATTGTGCATCCATATGTTATTACAATATGTTTTAGAGCAACTACAATAAAGCGTGCTATTAGTTGTAAGCAGTTTACAAATAAAAATGCATACTATCAAGTTTAATCTAATGGAGTTACATACATTACATTGTACCAAGATCTGCACTAATAGCAGGGGAGTGGTTTTCATTTATAACCTAAGAAATATATAATCTGATCCACAGAGAAATTCCTTCAGGCATTCAACAGGTATCTAATTAGGAAGGTATATTAAAACTTTCATCCTGTATTACAAAGATGAAAAAAACAAAAGGATCATACTGAGACAATATTCCATCACCTCTACAAGTATCACACCTAGAAATAGGCATATTGCAGGGCCCTGTGTTAAAGGCTAGACTGATTTGTATTGCAGGGCAGGATACTAAAAATATTTTTTTTAAAAAAGCTTAATATTGCAATCATGAGGAAAGAGTCCTGAAAGCACCTTTATATCCAAGATGTCTGATGAAGACAAGATTTCAAGTGATTTGACATTCCACTCCCACCCAAAAGTGGGCACATTCTATCCTACCAGTCCTGAATGCTATTTGAGTTATAGCATTAAGATCATTTTAAAAATATGGTGATATTCCTTTGTTTTTAAATGTGATCCACCACTAGATTCTTGTCACTCACTGGTCAGGCCTCCTGGATGACTGGCTATTTTTCAATCAATATTCATCTACAACTAATTTTCTCCTGTTCTGTATTTTGGAGGCAGGAGCAAGTGCGTTAAGAACACTGTTCAAGTTCTCCCTTTTCTGTATTCCCTTCACCCCACCCCCCAATCTATTCTTTTTCAAGTGATGCCAAGTCTCACTTCTTGGGCTGCCTGGCAACAGCATTTTATTTAGCTTGTCATCTCTCTCTGAATCCACAAATTCCCCCTCCTCCCTAAATACTCCAGTAAGATTGTGTGGAACAGCTGATGCTGTTGGCTTTTGTTTTTATTGAAAACTTCCCAAAAGAGATCTTCAACTTAGACACTCTTATCCTTTACTAACTACTATTTTAGTTTTACTATGCAAATGATCTCAAAGTAGATCTATTAGCTTTTTTAAACACTGCAAACTGCTTTTAAAAAACAATACATAACTTCTTTCCTATGTATAAAGCAAATACGTTAGTACTACCAGACACCACAAAACAAAAAATTAGTCTTTTATTTAAAGAAAAAGCTGCCCTAACACCATTGAAGTTTAGACGCAAGATCATCTTTAATATAAAACAGAAAGCAGCACTCACAGCTCCAAATCAAAAACAGTTTTACAAGCGTGAAGCGGTGAGCCAATTACAGTAATTTTACTCTCTTCGTTTCCTTATTTTTTGTGGGTGCAAGCCAGACATTTGGCTTTGCTTTCACATAGTTATATGCGTGTTAATGTGTCCCATAATCAGTACATAAATAATGTTCTTAGCAGACCACAATTCTGGGAACTCCTTTGGTGCATTAAAGAGTATTCCATCCATGACAATCTATACAAAATCCTCTCTAGAAGATACAAAGGGTTTTCCAGACTCAATGGCTTTAAACATTCATTTCTGATACTGGAATTTTAACTTAACTCCTCCACTACCCACCAACTACTGTAGCTGCAGGATTGCCACTACTGTATTTGATGACTAGTGGAGGAGTGAAGTTAAAATCTGGGCATCAAAAAAGAGCTAATGTTTAAAAAGAGAGGAAGCATTTAAAGTGGACAAACAGAACTGAATCAAACTGAGTGGAATCTCATTCCTCAGGCTTTATCTACTCTGCACTTTCACTGTTAAACTTTTTTCCCCCCACAACCTTGACACACAAAACACCCCTGAACAACAAAAGTTTTGACAAAAAGAGACTGTGGACAGCACTCTCCCCATGGCAAAGCTATTGCCCCTCATTGGGGCTGGTTTTATTTGGTCAGTGGGAGAGCTCTCTCCCGCTAACAACCAGCAGCTACACCGCTAACCTTACAACAGTGTGGCTGCAGTGGCACAGCTATGCTGTTGTACGGTGCACAGTGTAGCCATACCTTCTACATACAGTCTTTCTGCAGCTAACAGAATACTCAGAAGTATGGGATGATTCCAAAGAAGTGAAACAAGGTTTTAGGTTTATGACATTTGTGTTTCATGCCTAATTCTTTTCCTTTTATTTAGTTCCTTCTCTGATTTATTTCTCTTTTCTGTCCCGTCCCCCGTTCCTCCCGCCCCAAGATATTCCCTAGCTGCCCTCAAAAAGCCAAAACTGGCTACTGCAGCATACATCACTCCCTGGAGACGGTGAACTAATTCTGTTGGGGAAATAAAAAGTATTACCAGGGGATTTGTCCTGGCTAGTATAAGAAAATGTTTAGATGCTAGATAGCTCCTTCTAAAAGTCCTGTGTAGACACAGCAAGTTGTACTTTGGCACACATTAGCAGACTGAGCTGAACTTTAGCCAGCTAGCATGTCAATATACATCTTTCCTTGTCCACACTAGATTCTAGAATATGTTAACTAACATTTTTTTATTTTATTTTTTTAAGAACAAAACCTTCCTACCTTAGTCAAGACAAATCCTAAGGAATCAAAAGTGTCTAGCTTTCTTGGGGCTGAGGACTGCACTTTTGTGATTCCTAGGCCATTCTCAAAAGCTGCCAAAATGTATAAACTCTTCCAATTATTTACTCACAGATTAACAGTTGGTAAATTGGTCCCATGAAATCACTAAAGAATTTTCCTTATAACCATTTCCCTTGCTTTAAAAGAAAGCCCTCCGTTTCCCCCCAGTCCTGAATGAATGTGAGAACTTCCTGCACTCAGAACAACATGAATAGACCTGGCAACTAGTCAGGGAGATAGTACAGGCCCATGAATGCTCTGAATTCAGCTTCTGTGTAGCCGCTAAATTAAAGGAATTCAGGAGCTTCACAAAGGCTTGGCTATTTAATGGATTCAGCCTTTTATTTTATAATATAATTAGGCAGCATACGAAAGAAAGCCTTTTCCAAGTGGCTGTGCTGAACAAGCAGACCCAGTGACTTCTCCTGACATTCTCCCTTTTTCTTGATGTGATGTCATTATCACAACTCCTGTAAATGCTTTAGGGAAGAGCTAACTGCAATCTTAGTCACTGGTTACCTGCAAGGAGAGAGTCTTTACAAGTGAGCTTTCAAGTTGCACATGATGCTTTGTTTAATTTTTTAACTCTATTCCTCTACGTACATGGGGAAACTCCCACCACATTCCCAGACAAGATACACTTTGACTGTGCTATTGTATCTTTAATCCCATCCCCTGAAATACACGATAAATGTGTCTTTGGATATGTTAACACCCAAACTGTAGGCACCCTTAATATAGATTAAAGTGTGCATAATCAGAATCTATTATACCTTCAACTGCTCCTTCCCATATCTGACTCACAAGTCAAAGTCACCTCATGAGAAATCAGGAGTGGGCAAACTACAACCCACGGGACAGTCCTGCCCTGGCCCTGAGCTCACAGCTAGGAGGCTAGCCCCCGCTGTCCCCCCCTCCTCCAGAACCATGCCGCCATGTGGGTAGCACTCTGGGGGTGGGGCTGAGTGCTCCCGTGGATCAGCATAGCAGCATGTCTGGCTCCAGCTGGGAGACACAGCTGCCAGATATGCTACTCTTAGCATCAGGGTAAGGGGGCTGGGGTGGTTGGATACACGTGGGAGTCCCAGGGGGGCCTGTGAGAGAGTGGGGGTATGGATGGGGTCAGGGCAATCAGGGAACAGGGTGGTTGGATAGGGGGTGGGGTCCACAGAGAGGTGGTTGGGGAAGGGGGACCTGGGAGGGGGCAAGGGCCAGGCTGTTTGGGGAGGCACAGCCTTCCATACCCGGCCCTCCATACAGTTTTGCAACGCCAATGTGGCCCTCGGGCCAAAAGGTTTGCCCACCCCTGTGATCAGTGGTATCTTTAGACCCAATATCAGCAAGGGTATTGATTTTTCTGTATCACCAGGAAGAGGTAATCCACCAATTCAAACAGTGACATCTGTTCTATACCTGAGTTGTAGCCTTATTGACAAAGATCAATGAAATCTGAAACAACCAGGATACTGTGAAAATTTCCTCACTATAACCTTGTCCATCATCCGAACCAAAAAAAACAGAGACAGCAGTAAATGGCCAGATCACAGGCATCAAGCAATAGTTTCCTATGCTGTGGCCATACACTGGTTTACTTAAAGGAGCACGGAAATGTACTTTCCTTTAAGGAGACAGTGACGACCTCTACCATACTCTGGACATCAGTTTTAAAGAGGATGATTTTTTAAAAGATGTGGAAGTTAGCCATCAATTTCTAACTGCCTCGGTAACAGCTTCAGGTCTTGCACCAAAGCAGTTTGCCAGACAATTCCTGTTGAGAAAGGGTTGAGAGATTTTGTACATTACCCACTCACACCCACTTTGTTTATCTAAATGAATGTCATGTCACAACCGTGTCAGGAAGGTTCAAAGTGAAGTTCAGATGTAAACGGCTACCTGGAGTTGCCAAAGCCCTGCTGCTGAACAGGGGGACAATAGAATGCCTTAGCTAGAGTCCTGTTCAGCTGTGAGCTTTACCCAACAGGGGAGTATGCTCTGTAGCAGACACTGAAGTGTACAAGGTTTGCAAACCCTGCAGGAACATTTCCAAAATCTGCAAGACCAGTTGAGCTATGCTGATTTGAGTTAGGCTATTCATGCAATTCAAATTGCGCAACTTTGACCAAATTTCCCCTGAAGCGTAGACAATGCCTGTGTCGCCCTAGCTCTTCTGCCGTGACTACACCCGGGGCGCCAGCCGGCGGCGGGGTGCGGTGATAGAGCAGTTGGAACGGGAGGTTTTACAGCTAGAGAGGCGCCTGGCCTCCGGCCCCGAGGATCCACCCCTCCGTGCAGCGTACAGGGGGGGGGGGGGGAGGGAGAAACTACACTGACATAAGCGAGGGGTCAGCAACCTTTCAGAAGTGGTGTGCCGAGTCTTCATTTACTCACTCTAATTTAAGATTTTGCATGCCAGCCATACATTTTAACGTTTTTTTAGAAAGTCTCTTTCTAGAAGTCTATAATATATATACACAATAGTTTAGTTCTAAAGTAAATAAGGTTTTTTAAATGTTTAAGAAGCTTCATTTAAAATTAAATAAAAATGCAGAGCCCCCTAGACCAGTGGTCAGGACCTAGGCAGTGAGAGTGCTACTGAAAATCAGCTCACGTGCCGCCTTTGGCACCCATGCCATAGGTTGCTTACCCCGGACATAAGCCCGAAGCTTCTCAGGAAGGTGGAGTTATTATGTCAGCGTAGTGGAGCACTTACATCAGTGGGAGCAAGGCTGTAGTGTGTATACGGACATAATCAGGTCAACGTAAGCCGCCTTATGTTAACCTGTGTACCATAGACCAGGCTATATTTTACAGTCTTGTCCTCCACATCTCACTATCTTCTACACCAAACCAAATAGCCGAGGGCAGCGGTCTAGTCACCAGCTAATAGTCCAAATCTGCAACATCAGATATTGATTCACAGCAAAGAAACTCCTCCACAATCACAGAAGATATTCACACGTTAGCAAGAAAAAAAACCCTTTGTTAAACTGCAGTGAAGGATGAGACTGTAGTATTATATCGAACGATTATTAAGAACCAAGGACATTCAAATTTAAGGTCAATCTTAAAACACATTAAGAACAGGATTTTTTTCCTGCCAATCCAAACATCATTAACTCCCCTGCTGGCAATACCAGCCTCACATCTATTTCTTTCATACCTACTTTACAAAATGTTTCTAAGATCAAGCATTTTTAGAGAATTTTAGGGCTTTAAATTTGAATGAGCAACTACTACTAAAGTAATGCAAATGTGTACTACAAAAAGATTGATTTTGAAACTGCTTTCATACACTTCTCTCAGACACCTAGTGTGATGCTTTGTCAATACCCTAATCTTTGCCCTTTTCATCCATGTGTTTCAACCATGGTTAGATCTGCCAAGCTATAAACTGTGGAGGCTCAATGTCTAGTGTGTCTATGTGTAGACAAACCTCACAATTTTCTTCACTGCCATCTACAACTCAGGATTCCAGCCTTCAACTGAAGACTTCCAACATCTGATGTTAATTCTTTTAGAACAAATCCTCTGTCAGATTACAGTTTAGGGCTACTGTTATGCATATCACCCTTCAGAACAAAAGGCCTAGGCAAATTGGTAAGTACGCTTAAAAAATGGAGGACACACACAAGGTACGTGTTCCAAGCTCTGATATTTAACTCCCAAAAGCTTCATGGAGGACAAACATCTTACTAGCAAGTTTAGCAAAGTTGTATGATGAAGAAGCTTGCAACTGATCCATCATTATCACTACAGTAGATTTTAAAAAGTACACTTGTCTCAAAACAATTGAAATCGAAATACTTATAATGCAGGGGTTGACAAGTTGTTCCACCAACTAAAAGCAATGCTGGCATCTTGCCGAAAACCCAGAATGCAGCCACCTTCACCTTTAATCTGAAATGGTTCAGATTATGATAGAGCATTACATACTGGGGCTACACCTCCTTGATGTATTAGAGATGTGAACTATCCCAGGCTTCGGCAGCAGGTACAGAAAGTCAGTGTCAGTATCGTATCAACCCCAGCCAGTACAGAAAACAAAAACATGGAAGGCACACTCAATACAATCGTGTTTCCCAAATATCACAAGATTCAAATCCTTACTCATCACAAAAGCCTATGACTGATGGAGAGATTTTGATTGTGCTGCACGCGGAAGTGCCTCTTTCTTGCATTGAGTAACGTACAGCAGAAAGTATCACGGACGAGGCTACATTGCTCTTTATTTGAGCCAACATAGTCACTATGCATCCGACAACACAAGCAGTCAGCTCTACAAATGACCAATTGTGCTGCTAACAGGTAACCTGTGCAAAAGTCAATTTTTAATTCACATTTACAGGGTTTTAAATCACAACCCTAATACTGTAAACATATGGCTTCCTCTTTTCTATCGGATTATACTTTCCTTTATGAGAGTTTCTGTAGGGGTTAGGGTAGAAAAGAGATCAAAAGAAGTGTTTACTTTTCAAAGAAGCAATATCACTATATACATTTCTAGTCATGAGACGGCCTCGCTGAGCTAATTAACCTCCAAATATTAAAAACTATGAGGTTCTCATTAAATTTCAAGTTAAAGACTACCAGTGGTCATAAAAATCAAGTGAGAATACGTAAGTGGATTCAATTTTTCTACTTAATTTATCTTAAAGCAAAAAAGATGTGCTGAATGGAGTAGCAAGAAGCTGTTTAAACTACTTAAGTACAACACAAATATGTAGCTTTTCTTCACTAAAATAAGGAAATTGGGTTGGTATTGTTTCAATTAACTGAAGTTGTAGAGAATAGAATGACAAATTTTGTTCTTGTCCCAAAATAAATACATTTTAAATGACATTTTGACTAACTCTAGGAAGGGCAGCTTGGTAAATGAGAATTTTGGAAAACTGTAGTGGGAAACTTTGGGGAAAACTGTAGTGGCTGTGGGGTTGGGGACTGTTTTTGTTTTGAGAATTATGAGCAGGAATGGAATGGTATTTACCAGGTGTTTTTTACCAAATAAAATCATGGTTTTTATGGCCCCAGGAAAAACTAAATTAGCCCCAGTTTAAGGCATCTTCTATTTTAAAAACTGTGTTATTAACACACAACCTATTATGCTTAGTTTTAGTTACATCTCCAAACTGCAGTTACATAAGGCAACAGAGTCATAGATTTAAGGTTACACAACTAAGAAGTAGAACTGCAGTGGGCATAATACCCATCTGTAATAATACAGAGCCTTGGGATGTCTGGATACATTTTGGTTTGATATTTTCCTCAAGAACGTTATACATGTCATGACTCATCCCAGTTCTCAGGATTACTGAAACAAAAGCCAAAACATCTGATTATATGAAAATGAAAATAATCAGAAGTTGTAGGCTTGAAGCACTGAGCAATCAGAAGCATGCAGAGTTGCAGACCACCAGTGCAGGTCCACGGGGTCATGCAACATTCTATAGCAGAAGACCAGCTTTGATGTAATGGACAGACCAGAACAGTAAGGGGTGGGGGGTGAGGAGGGAGCACCACCTAGCTCCACTCCCGGCTGCACTCCTAGCCTCAGCCCCCTTACCTCTATCCCTCCTCCCAGCGCCGCAGCCCCACCTCAAGGGTGGGAGGAAAAAATTAAAAGGTTTGGGGACCACCAGGATAGACAGAGTGTTTCTCAGTCTTGAATAGATATACCTAAAGTTTGAAAACATTAGTTATGTTCTGGCTGAATTTTCTGGACACATGCAATTATTTTTTCCCAGTGTGTTAACTGGGTTTAAACTGGTATTTCCCAGAACTATGTCCTGAACTAGCTCTTCCCCAGAAAGTTGTCAATCCTGACTATAGATATGATCCAAAGGCCACAGAAGTCGATTAAAATACTCCCACTGACTTTGGGCTTTTAGTCATTCCAGGGGTCGGCAGCCTTTCAGAAGTGGTGTGCAGAATCTTCCATATTCACTCTAATTTAAAGTTTTGCATGCCAGTCATACATTTTAACATTTTTAGAAGGTCTCTTTCTATAAGTTTATAATATACAACTAAACTATTATTGTATGTAAAGTAAATAAGTGTTTTTAAATGTTTAAGAAGCTTAATTTAAAATTAAATTAAAATGCAGAACCCCCAGACTTGTGGCCTGAATCTGCACAGTGTGAATGCCACTGAAAATCATAAGTGACAGAGTCCTGTGGCACCTTAAAGACTAAAGTATTGAAGCATAAGCTTTCGTGGGCTAATACCCACTTCATCGGATGCATGCAGTGAAAAATCAGTGAAAATCAGCTCGCATGCCGCCTTTGGCACACATACCATAGGCTGCCTACCAGAGTCATTCAGTGTCTCATCAAGGGAATACAAGTTACAGGACCAAATTTACCTTTAACAATTCTATGATGGAGTTACACACCCTTAAGCCAGATGTCAACTTCAAGCATAAATTCACACATTTTTTCTGTCTAAAAAGACAAAGACAAATACACCATACTATTTTCACTCTTTAGTTTTTACCCTAAAAACCAACCTAGATGCAATTTAAAAGAATTCTACTTCTGAATATTCACTTGACAGTTTTACTGACTGTGTAAAAAATTGTCAACTGTCACACTAAGAAATGTTTGGCCTCATTTGGGAATGAATATTTTCAGTAATCAATCCATGGCCACAGAAGTCAGTTGGGAGAAATTCTAGTTTCCTAATAATAGAAAACCTACAGAATAGGCATGCTGCATTGTCGAATTCAATGATTCCCCACCCCAGACAATTTTTATTTCAAAGCTAACACAGATGTTGATTTTACAGACTGATTTGTCTTTTTTTAAAAGCAAATTTATGATTATATTAAATAGCAATATTTTGAAAAACTGAGGGGGAGTAAGACAGTTTGCTTCATTCACGTTCTTCCAGAATTTATATCATTGGCATCCATGCCACTTACAGTTGTTAAGACACAACACTAAGCTGAACAGGGCCAGGTCTAATTATCATTTGAACGGAAGATCTTCTAATAAAATCCAAGTTGCGACAAATGTGGCACTGACAATTGAGGGGTTTTGAGTCAATGACCACGCATGGCATTTCTGAGAAAGGAGCACAGGGTGCCATTACAGGTACAATCTTGCAGCTAAAAGTCAACATGGGATCGCAGTTATTTTTCAAAATAGATGTGCTAGCATGGGCACCACCACAAGTGACAGTTTGGGTAGTATTCTGCCTACCTAAACTCCCCCTGGAATATCAACTGGACACAATATTGTTCATTTCCAGCCCACAAACGTTTTGTGCAGTTAAGACAGCTGTCACATTCCAGCAGCAATTGATGCTGTTCCTTGTATGCATGTGTAATGTAGTTTATATTTATAACATGCTTTGTGGTAAAAGAATATTTAACGTTAACATTATGCCACACAATAAAAACCAGAACTGTGATTTAGATAGCAGAACACCTTAAACGGTTAACTACAGTAGTCCATGTAGAAAAAATACTCTTCAGGTTTTTACATGGATTTATTTTTGGAGAACAAGTCCCATATTACACAATGTATTTGACCCCCAAGAGCATAAAGCACTAAAAAAAAAATTTCAAACTGAACAAGCAAATGACAGGCTACCGCCCATGAGATGTTAATATTGCAGCAACCATTAGAATAAAATTGCCCCAAAGTTTCTGAAGGCCAAAAATTTGTAAAGAGTTCAAACACATTCATTATGGAGGATTTTTTTTTTAATTAAATACATTAATAGTCAGTTGGGTGGTGGAAGTGGGTCACATTTCTCTCATACAATTAGCAGCAAAGTTTCAGCTTCCCATTTGTTTTTGTTTTTTAATTGGCTGCCAGATAAGCCATCCAAAAATTAACCTCTAAAAGATGTTAGCATGGAGGAAGGTTCCATCACTCTGCTCATCAAAGGGCTGATTCAATTTCTACAGGAATTGGAACAGGCCCCAAGTACCAAAATCTGTTCACATTTGAACCAAAGAAGTTTTTACCATGGTCTCAGAGGCACAGGGCATCTATCTCCCAATTCAAAACCTGAGAAGTTCTGCAAGAGATGTTTAGACATAGGTGCACAATGTGCATTTTTGGCACAGAAGTTGTGGTTTTCTAAATTATAAACACCCAAGAACAAACGAGCCAGAAAACAAATAACTCAATCTACAAAAATATAATGGACTATAAAACAAAATCTTCTGTCCATTGATTTTAACTGTCGGGGGAAGGGACAGCAAAGGCACTAGTAACTAGATTTTTAAAATTCTCACTGAAACAAAAATATATCTCGTCAATTTCTTCAAATTTTCTGTCCTTTAAAATCAAAGGGAAGTCCAAAAATGATTACCTTCAAATCAAGTTCTCAGAGGTGAAACTATACTCCAAAGTTATACAATTTAATACAAAACAGGAAGTTTTCTTTTGGATTTTCAATATTTACAAGAATTTGTTAAGATGAAGTGGAAAACAGTAAAAAAAAAAGTGCACTTTGTCTACATTACCAGAAATAAGTCATTTTAAGACAACTCCACAGAAGCATTCACTACAGCTGTATTATATAATTGTGTCTTTAAAAAAGAAACTTCCTTTACATTGTCTCATTAGACCAATAAAGCAGTAAATACTTCTCAGTCAATAAAAGCCAGTTGCTAATATTGTTTTGTATAAGAGCTTTAGTTTCCTTTTGCCCCATTGCTATTGTCTGTATGAGGCGGTGCTCTCCTATGACAGATTGCATGAGGCTTCTAATGTTTTAATGGAACAGATGGATGTTTTAATTGCAGAGGGTTTTTAGGTATATCAATGATACCACCATCAAAAGGGGGTTTATGCACAGAACTCCAAAAGTGGAGCTTTTGCGGATTTGAAGAAGGGCGAGTCAGAATATCAGATATTTAAAATGCAAGAAATCTTGAAGAAACATGGAGAAAAAAAAATACCATGTTCTATGCTGCATCAGTAGTGAATTTCAGCACTTAAACCAGGCCGGGGCAGCAGGCCGAGCGCGGCGGGCCACGGGCCCGCCCTGGGGCTGGAGTGGCTGGCTGAGCACTGTAAGCGCCCAGAGGGGGGGTGGGGGGGAGGAGGGTAATTAGGTGGTGGAGTCCCAGGGGGTGTTGGTTAGGGTGGGTGGGTCTTGGAAAGGGCAGTCGGGGAACAAAGAGCAGGGGGGCTTAGATGGGAGTGAGATTCTGAGGGAGCAGTTAAGAGTGGGAGGGTCTCCCGAGGGAGTGATCAGGGGACAAGGAACAGGGGGGGGGGGCATCACAAAGGCAGTGGGGCCAGGTTGTTTGGGGAGGCACCGCCTTCCCTACCTGGCCCGCCGCACAATTTTGAACCCCAATGTGGCCCTCAGGCCAAAACGTTTGCCCACCCCTGACAAACATTCTAATTTAAGTACTAAATATTAAGTAAAGTTTAAATATGCTATATTCTGTTAATATTGGGATATTTATACTTTAACTTCATCATGTGTACTTATAAATAATATAAACTAGCCAAGTGTGCACCAGAATTTGAGAGAGAGCTGTAAATACTACAGAAACTTGCAACTGTTGCATATCAACTCAAGCTACAGCAGCATTCCAATGTTATCGGTGTGGCTCCTTTGCCACTATTTGAAAGGCCTGTAGCTACTGTAGCCCCCAGCTTCACAACACCAACTGAGTCTTCACACCAACTGAACTGCTGCAAACTAACAGCGATTCCATTGTTTTAATTTGCTGACAAGGAAACAAATGCAACTTCAGAGGTGGACATTTAGTTACCTTAACATAGTGAGGTTAGAGGTTTCAAATTCAAACAAGATTAATGGGGTCTGGTCTCACTGAGATGTGAAGATTTACCAGTGTTTTCCCCTATTGCATGATACAGAAATATGTCCCTTACTCACAAGGGTGAAATGCCTGCAAACTGCACAAAGATTATTTTAAAATACTATAATGGAGGATCAAACTAAATGTATATCCCAAATGCATAAATGAAGTAAGAGGACCAAAAAAATGTCACCACAATTAAAGAGTAAAAGAAGCAGTCAGACGCAAAAAGCTTCTTTAAAAATGGGAAGTTAAATCCTATTGAGAGAAATAGAAAGGGACATACATTTTTATTTGATTTGCCACAATTTAAGAAGGCAGACCAAGAAGAAATTTGGAGAGCAACTAGATCTGGATGCAGAGTTAAATGGATCATTGGTCTGATGCTCTATGGCCATACTTATGTAAGTGATCAGGGTATATCCAATTTACATCAAACTAGAACCAGGATGGAATAGTAAAAATGAAGGACATATGTGGGAAGCTTCAGGCTAAAAACTGTTTTCTTTAAAGTGCTTGGTCGTACAGTTATACTTAAGTTAAACACACCAGAGAGCTCACCTTCTCAATTACATCTTTGTGGAAAACGGGGTATATTACATTAAATAAAAATAATGAAGTTGAAAACAAAAACAATGATGCAAACCCAAAGACAGAGAGCTCTTAATAGTACAGTTCTAGTTTTATGTTCATGCACCATGTTTGGTGAACTCAATTTAAGATCACTAGTAGTCCTTGAAGAAAAAAGGGGGGGGGGGGCAATATTTTCTATAGCTGTATTAAGTTATTCATTCTCTATCGCAGAGACACAACTTCATCAAAGTGGCACAACTTCAGAATCATGACTTACACACTGTCTAAAATATACATAAGTCTAGCCAATTCCACATGTGCCACACTCTAGAAAGCCTATGTGTCACATAATATTAAGTATCTAAAACCTATCCCTTCCCACACAGTAACATTAAAATTTCCAGCTTCAATAACTGACTTTTTATTCCAGTTGACTAATGTCTTAATCATCCTAAAATTGAGACAAGAATGGAAGACTGACATATTTTACATCAAAATAAAGTTTGATATCAAACTGAACATATTTCTCAACACTGCTTTCTAAAAGGTCATATGGTCAAGAAACATTTCTCAAATAAGATCTGACAACCATGTTTGAAATGAAAGTTCTTTATTACGACTGGCATTTCTCAATAATCTGCCTATAGGCAATTTTACTGAAAAGCGGTATTTGAGGACACCAGCAGTATGAGTTTCAGGGTCAAAAGTAATGCTACATTTCAACAAGTGCCAAAAAGTAGCTCCAAAACGCAAGTTGCAAAAGACAAGTTTTCAGAAATCATTTCAGAGAACACATTGTTTACTGTGCGCAGATTCAGAATACAGCATGAATAAGTTAAGGACACCCTTTTAAGCTCTCTTTTAACCTGAAAACTCAGTGATTAGTCCTACAATGATTATTTAAAATTTTTTGCCTGCATTGAAAATTTAAGAAGTCAAGCCCACTAGGAGAATGTTTCACACAATTTTTTTTCTTGGTGAACAGGGCAGTAAGGGACAGTATACTTGGTGTTCAAAAAGCATGTTGGATCAAAGCCATTCTTATGGTTTGAGGAATAATTTAGTAACTCTGATCTAATCGGTCTCACAGCTACAATATCATGAGTATAATTGCACTATGGATTATTACAGAGTTCCATAATCCAGTAAAACAATACCTCAGCAGAAAGCTATTTAACCACATGCTTTTAAATTAATATTTTGGACTTTGAGGAAAGTCTGTTAAAAATAGATTCCCACCGAGCCCGACGTTACTGTGCATGACTAGTCACTGAAAGCATGATGCTACTCCCATTGAGTTCACTGTGAGAAGAATCAGGCCATAAAGGCCCAAAAGATGTTTCACTTCAACAGAGTTATGCTGTGACTTTAAATGTTACAGAGCTTAAGATGAAAGTTAAACACCTCCGTGATCTTAAAAATAAGGGAGGAGCAGAGATGGAGAAATGCTGGAAATGTGCAAGCCACATCTTGAAGTGAGCTAAGGTAAACATGCATCCTACTAATCACATGTAGGATATAGAACTCTGCCATAAAATTGTCAAGCGACAAGTTTCTGCATTTTGCTTGGGTTTATTTTAAAGCTGCAATTCCACACAATGAAACTAACTTAAAATACAAGATGCTAGTAGAGTGCTACGTATAAGTGTGGCAATATCTTCCTCTGCTGAAAGTGTTAAACATTTTTATTAAAGGGAAAAATACTAATTTTTTCTTCAATTTTTTCCAGTGTTATTTTGCAAGGAAGGGTGTGTGTGTGCGATATTTATTTATTTAAGATAATAGGTTTTTGTCATGTTATGAAGTTAGTGGGATCCCTAAGATCTGGGTGCTAATATCAATACCTTACTGACATTACACTTGTAAATTTCAGCTAGCTTAGTAACCATTCAGTTATTACTCATGTTCACCTTGCATAGGCATGTTTCTGGTAACATACAGTTTTAGTTTCTCAGGGAAGCAAAGATAAAAGTGACCAGGGAAAGAGTACATCAATTCCTACTGTATCTGCAGGAAATTGTGGAGATAGATAGCAACCAACAACTCCATGCATCACCCAAGAGAATGATGGCCAGGGAGAACAAGTGGCACTGTTTTAGAGCAGCAGTCAGAACTCTCCACCATCAAGGTCTTTATGAGTCACCATTTGTAACCCCACTGCTTATCACAGCCAGAAATATCCAATGTGAGGGGCATCTGCTTTTTCCCCCGGTCTTAGGTGAAACGTTCCACTAGAATATAGACACTTATAGGCTAGAAATTCGACACTTCCCTATGCCAATTTTGTTAATTCTGTCCTGTGTGTTTACTGTATGTATTGTTGTAGCTATGTTGGTCCCAGGATATTACACACACAAGGTTGCAAGGTGGGCGAGATATTCTCTCAATGGATTTTAAAAGCTCTGTGTAATCTTGAAAGCTTGTGTCTCTCAACAACAGAAGTTAGTCCAACAAAAGATATTACCTCAACAATCTTGTTTCTCCGTGCATTTATTGTCGGGTCACCAATATTGCTTACTACTGTTACACCCGTTTGCCTAAGAAAGAGGGTATGAAAAGGAGATGGCTACTTAATTAAATTCTAAGACTGCTACATGAAGTTGGTATGATTAAATGTCCATTATTTTTAACTAGCAAAAGTGCCCGGCGTTGCTCGGGTCAGTCGGAGGTGGGGAGGGGGCAGACAGGTGAGCGAGTGCGGGGTCCGTTGGATGGGGGCAGAGAGCAAACCCGACACCCCCACCTCACCCCCCGACCAAACCCGACACCCCCACCTCACTTACCCCTCGACCAAACCCGACTCACATTTTCACCCCCCACCCACACCCAACACCCCCACGTCTCCCCCTACCAACTCCAACACCCCCTGACCAACACCCACACCTCATCCCCCGTACAAACCCGACACCCCTACCTACCACCACAAACAAACCCGACTCCCACACCTCACTTACCCCCCGACCAACCCAGACGCCCCTCCTCACCCCCCCCACCAAACCCAACACCCCCCGACCAAACCCGACACCCCCACCTCACCCACCCCCCGACCAAACCCGACACCCCCACCTCACCCACCCCCCGACCAAACCCGACACCCCCACCTCAACCCCCGGCCAAACCCGACACCCCTACCTCACTTACCCTCCGACCAAACCCAACTCGGGTCCGTCGGAGGTGGGCAGGGGGCACAGAGCTGAGGGATTCCGGGGTTCCGTTAGAGGGGGGAGGGGCAGAGAGCTGAGCGAGTGCGGTGTCTGTTGGAGGGGGTATTATGACATCATAACAACATAGCTGCCCAGCTGATGTGATTGGCCTTTAAAGACTTTCACCCCTGGGGGGCGTCAGAGGTGAGATTCGAAAAATTTTCGACCCTTACGACCATCAGGACCCCAAGACCTCTAACTGTACCAAATTTCAAGTCTCTAGCTCAAACGGTGTGGAAGGAGTAGGCTTACGTACATACATACATACACACCCACCATTTGACTTTTATATATATAGATTACTAGGCTTGGATGGCATAAGTTTCTAATTAATGTAGTCATTAAATTATAGATACCTTATTATAGGGGTTTCATAATTTGGTTATTAAAACAGATCATCCTGAGAAATATGAATCAAAATTGAATGAAAGTTTTTTGTTTGAAAGTGCTTGAGAACAGCATGCCAATCAATATTTGAGATCATGTAACTCAAATTTAAGTTCCCTTTAATCCACTACATACTCCACAGTATGAACTTATCCTACTAAGTTGTGTTTTAAAGAGAGGAAATTCATTTTTACAAGCTGTTAAGTTTTCTATCTAGTGGATAGAAAAAAAAAGATTATTCCATGCCTAAATAATTACAGATTCAGAACTGTCATTCTATGGATCTTTTTAAATTAAAATAGTTAAGTATAAACGTTAAAATATGTAAGGGGTGTGAGCAAGATAGTAAAGGCTCATGTTTTTTAACTTTTATTTTATTTAAATAATGTGCAGTTTGTGAAGCATACAGAGGTGCAAACACAGTTGCTACCCCATTTGGGACCAAATTTGTGTAGTCCCTCTTAATTGTGGGAGTGGAAATAATGAGTTTAGAAAAAAAAATCCTTTCAGCAACACCTGCTTAATTCCACTCATTGCACAGTGAAAACATTAAGTCTACAATCACCTGAAACAGTTTTAAATTTCTTCCTGATCCCAAGGTATCTATCCATCCCCTCCCTACCAACTCCTGCACTGAGCAATGCTCTCATGTTGCAGTGAAGATATCTCTACTGTGCATTCTAGAAACTTAAGGGAAGCATCAGAATGGAGAGAGTTAAATAGTGGTGTACCCTCAGGGATCTGTTCTGGGACCAGTCCTATTCAATATTCATAAATGATCTGGAAAAAGAGGTAAGCATTGAGGTGGCAAAATCTGCAGTTGATACAAAATTACAAAAGATAGTTAAGACCCAGGCAGAGTGTGAAGAGCTACAAAAGGATCTCTCAAAACTGGGTGACCGGGCAACAAAATGGCAGATGGAATTTAAGGTTGATAAATGCAAAGTAGTGCACATTGAAAAGCATAATCCCAACTATACTTATAAAATTATGGGGTCAAAATTAGCTGTTACCACTCAAGAAACATCCTGGAGTCACTGTGGACAGTTCTCTGAAAACATCCATTCACTGTGCAGCGACAGTCAAAAATGCAAACAGAATGCTGGGAATAATTAAGAAGGGATACACAATAGGACATAAAATATCACATTGCCTATATATAAATCCATGATACGCTCGCATCTTGAATACAGTAAAACCTCCATTTAACGGACTAATTTGGGCAGGGGGGTGTCCGTTAAATCAAAAAGTCCGTTATTTAATAAAAAAAAACCCGAGCTGTTCGAGCAGCAGCCTGCCCGCCACAGGGTCAGGGTGGCAGCTCCCCAGCCGGCAGCCAGCCCAGCCCGCCCACTGCCGGGACCCGGGCGGCAGCCGGGAGCCAGCCCGCCAGCGGCTGGGACCAGGGCAGCAGCCGGGAGCCGGCAGCCAGCCGCCTGGGAAGGGGACCAGGGCCGCAGCCGGGAGGGGTCGCGGTCTGATATGGATCAGAAATTTTGTCTGTTGCATCCGAAGTCCGTTAAATGGAGGTCCGTTAAATGGAGGTCCGTTAAATGGAGGTCCGTTAAATGGAGGTTTTACTGTACTGTGTGCAGATGTGGTCACCCCATCTCAAAAAAAAAAAAAAATTGGAATTGGAAAAGGTTCAGAAAAGGGCAACAAAAACTATTACAGGTGTGGAACAGCTTTCTTACAAGGAGAGGTTAATAAGGCTTGGACTTTTCAGCTTGGAAAAGAGGTGACTAAGGGTCGAGAAGATAGAGGTTTATAAAATCATGACTAATATGGAGAAAGTAGATAAGGAAGTGTTATTTACTCCTCATAACACAAAAACTAGGGGGTCATCAAATTAAATTAATAGGCAGGTTTAAAACAAACAAAAAACTATTTCTTCATGCAATGCAGCGTCAACCTGTGGAACTCCTTGTCAGAGGATGTTGTGAAGGCCAAGACCATAACAGGGTTCAAAAACGAACAAGATGAATTCATGGGGGATAGATCCATCAATGGCTATTAGCCAGGAATGGTGTTCCTAGCCTCTGTTGGCCAGAAGCTAGGAAGGAGCAACAGGGGATGGCTCACTTGATTACCTGTTCTGTTCATTCCTTCTGGGGCACCTGGCACTGGCTACTGTTGGAAAACAGGATACTGGGCTAGACAACCTTTAGTCTGACCCAGTAGACTATTCCTATATTCTGAAGCATCAGACCACCTGAAAAGGGAGGGGAGTTGATCTAGTGTATTACTGTTCGTAGACTTTTTTCCAGGAGTGTTCATTTTGCATTTTGGCATACACAAGAACTGCTGCTTCAGTACTGTAGCTTTAAGTAGTACACAATAGAAAGCAAGTTTTGTGGTCCAGTCAGGTCCAATAGTGGCAATGCCTACATGCTGTGTCATTTTCTATTAAATGGCTAATAGTACCAACTTGTAAGATACAAGATATGCACATTGAAATACACTCACTTATTGCAGGTGACCACATATTCAAATACATGGCAGGTATTTGAATGTTCAATAGTTCTTTTCTCTACCCTCATTTTTTGAAGTGATGGGCAAGGAAATTAAATGCAAACTATTAATGTAAAATGTCAATACATAGTTGCATAAAGTCACTAACTTAATTGGCACTGCATGTTTAAAGCAGATGTCACAAATACAAAATAGTGCATATTTACAGTACAAAAATTAAAACAAGTGACTTCCCAAGTTCTGCTTGGTAAGCCACACAGCACAGCAAGCTTTCATTAAAAATTTAATTTATGTAACCAAGCTTTTGATACCTATACTCTTAAAGGTTACTCGACTTCCATAGTCATTGTCTTATTCTTTCAAGACAGACAGGACTGTTCTGTATAAGTTGATCAAAAATTAGCAGCTGCTTTTAAATATATTTTTAAATATAAATACAGCACTTAGCTTTCAGCAATACTTTTTTCAACTGACAGGAACTACTGATGCTACCTGTACAATTACACGCCTAAAGTGGCTTAATTTTTAAAGATCCATCTTTACTACACATCTCTATGCAACCCTTCTCTCAGCTTCATGTTTTAAGAAGAAACAATTGAAAACTATGCATAATATATACTGCTAAGCTATTTGTAGGATGCAAATATATATTTAAGAGATACTTTATTTTCTCTCTTTTTTTCCCCTTTCCTTTTTTGCCTTTTCAGCCTGACAAAGAGTTGTGGAAAACAGAAGTAACACAATATATTAGAATTTCTGATTTAACTTTAAATGCAGATGCTAAATTTCACTTAGGAGGAGGAAAATTCTTCAACATTACAATACAGCCTTCATGACTCAAACAGCAACACTGAATAAGGTCAGATAATGTGAGTTTTGGGTAACAGGGGCTTTTACTACAAATGACCCATAGGTTTTCATGACAATCTAGCCACATAATGATAACAGAACATCAATCAGGTTTTTCGGTGGGGTGGGGTTTCCAGGGTGTGGAATTTGACAAGGCAAATTAACGGGGGGAGGGGGGAGAAAATGAATGTAAACTTTTCAGGGCAGAGACACACCATGCTTTTGTAATGCACCTGGCACTTTGGAGGCCCTATATAATGACGAGTACACTGTAATAAATACAGGCTACCCCAGCACGTCTCTGGTGCCACCGTTACCGTAGCAAACAGTGCACAGGTCGATGCACGCAGTTCTTAAAGTAACTCCTCTAGTACTCAGCGGGGGATGTCTAGTTACTCACAGGTTAGTGTCGGTCTTTCTGGTAGGCAGAGCTCCACCCCGCACCCAGCCAGCCCTGTTACACGCACACCCCTTGGCTCACCTGCATAGAAGCGGATGAGGCAGCCGGTCTCGGAGTCCATGCCCTCCTCCTGCACCCTCCACAGGTCCCGGAAGCCCAGCTGGGAGAGGTAGTCGTTCTGGAGCTGCAGGGGTTTCTCGTGTGGCTCCAGCCGGCGGCTGGTTTCCCCGTGGAACTGCACGTACAAGGCTGAGGGCAGGGGAGACGAGGCGCCCGCCTCCCCTCCCAAGGGAGACACCTTGGAGCCGGCAGGGGCGGCCGCAGCCATCCCTACCCCGGGGGGCTCTTCTGCCGCACGCCCTGTCCGCGGAAGGGGGAGCCCCGAGGGGAACTGGCCCGGCCGGTGATGGCTCCTGCCCGGCCCCACACCTGTCCCTTCCCCCGCTGGCGCAGCACAATCCGCCTCCAGCTCCTCGGAGGACGACGAGCCGCCGCCACTGCTGTAGGGGTCCAGGCGGTCGGAGACGCTCTCGGCGCTGGGGCTGAGGCTGAAGCTCTCGGTGTCGGAGCCGGCCAGCCCCAGCTCGCCCAGGAGGGAGGGGCAGGAGAGCGGCGGCCCAGCCAGGTACAGCTCGGCGGGCGGCGTCGCCCTGGGACCGAAGTCGGAGGACGAGGGACTCGGCCGGGGATCTGCCCAGCTGCTCTCCCCGGCGCCGCCACTCAATGCCAGGCGATCGGGTCGGGCCACCTCCCCGTTGTCCCCCGGCGATTGCCTGGCCAGCTCGTGCCGGGTCCCCCGCCGGCTTCTCGGCCGCTCATCGTGCTCCGGCCGCTGCTGCCTTGCGGGAGAGGAGCCGGCCGGTGTCAGGCTGCCCAGGTCTGCTGCAGCCGCGGCGCCCGAGTGGGTCTCCCCCGGGAATGCTGCCGCCTCCTGCTGGTGCTGCGCGCTCGCCTTACCCAGCACCCGGACCACCCCGGCGCCCCCCCGGTGGCCAAGCTGTAGCAGCCGGGCCGCCACCTCGGCCGCCGTGGTCTCCAGCGTGCAGAGCACCGGGCGAAGGTAGGACATGTGGCGCTCGTAGACATGGACGCAGCCCCGCTGCAGGTCCCGCCGCACCCAGTCCCGCTCCGAGGGCTGCAGAGGCTGCAGCTGCCGGGGTGGCTTCAGCAGCAGCAGCGCTTTCCTGTCCAGGCTGCGGGTGCCCAACGAGGCAGGGGCAGCCGGGGAAGAGGAGGAGGAGGTGGCAGCGGCTGCAGAAAGATTCCTCTTCAGCCTCCCCCTCCTCAGCAGCAGGGAGTTGGCGCTGCTGCCCCGGCTGGGTGCAACCTGAGTCCCTTTGGCCACCAGCGCAGCGTGGGGAGCGAAGCCTCCAGCGGCCCCTCGTCTCCTCCGCGGCCCCCCGGCTGATTTGCCTTCTAGCTTCTCGGCCTCGGCGCCTCCGAGCCGCTCCACGCCGCTCTCCGTGCCCGGCGGTGCCCGGCTCCTCTCGCCCGGGGAGCTGCCCCGCTGCTCCACGCTGCCGCCGCTGCTCCGCGCCGCCGCCGCCGGGGCTTCTCTCGCTCGCTGCTGCGCGGGCTCCATTGCCGGGGGCTGGGGATGCCGCCTCCTCCCCGGGGCAGCGCCGCTGAGAACCCGGAGGAGGAGGGGGGCGGGGGAACAGAACGGAGAGAGGCGCCGCGCTCCAGAGGCGGATTATGTAGCAATTGGGAACATTCCGTCGGTCGGTGTCTCCGCGCGTTCGGCTCAGCCGCGCTCCACAGCTGTCGCGAGCGCCATTAGGGACAGAGAGAGGAGCCGCCTTCCCTCCTCCCCCCCTCCGCCGAGCCTCATGAATATTAAGCAACCCCGACCTTCTATTTACAATAGCATCCAGGGAGGAGCGGAGGGGGCGGGCTCATAAATACTCGTCCCAGGGTGACGCCATCCCTGGCGCGGGAGGGCGGGGGGCGGGGCTCCGATAAGAAACTCAAGGTGACGGCAGGGGGCGAGCAGGGCATGCTGGGAAACGGAGTCCGCGGCCGGCTCCCACCGGGCACACCCCCCCACACGAACTACAAGTCCCAGCAACCCCCGCTCCCCCTTCTCTCTCCAACGGGAGCGAGGTTCCCGCCTTATTGTCCCCCCGGCGCCCGCCCGTACCTGTGGCTGCCCCAGGGCGGGGGCCCTGTCGGAAATACCTCACCTGCGGCTGCACAAACCCAGGTGGCTTTGCCTGCAGCCTCGTGTCCCCCCCCCGCTCCGCACGTCCCCGGCGGGTTCCCCCCGCAGCTGGCAGGCACCCGGGCCCCGCCACATTTACCTCCCCCCCGTGCATTGCTCAACTCCCCTGCGTGCTTAAATCCAACCTGACGTCTCCCCACGTGTGGATTACAGCAGCAGCCAGAGGCCTGGTTAGGCTCATAACCCTGGGTCTTCCTTCCCTTTTAATCATTAAAACCGATTTGCCATCACTGGGAAACTTCTCTTCACACGTCTTCCAGATCATAAAGTTATTGAACACGGGTTCATTTAGTGTCGGCTACGTGGGGGGACCAGATGTCCCGATCGTATAGGGACAGTCCCGATATTCAGCGCTCTTTCTTATATAGCGTCTATTACCCCCCACCTCCTGTCCCGATTTTTCACACTTGCTATCGGGTCACCCTACAGCTACCACAATGAGGGTTAGGAAAATGAATCAAGAATAGACTAGCTAAGAATGTCCTCCAGGGGACTCACCCTTAACTTTGAGCCATCGCCATTCACTACCCCTCTTCCCCTGACTTAATTAGTTGTAAAATCTATCCTAGGACTTTGCCTTTTACCCAATTATTATGTTTTATCCCCAGCTTTCTCAAAAATAAATCCAGCTGTTCTGGGAACCTGTATAGCCCAAGACACTGATTATTAAACCTATATGTAGTTAGTTCCTTTCACTAGTTTAAAACTGAGTTAAGGCAACAGTGGTTGAAAGCTGATAGCTTCCTGGAGGCCTATGTAAAACAACCTTCCAAGTCCCTTTACCACATCCAGATTTTTAAAGATTATGTGAAATGGCAACCTTATTTGCTGTTGCAGTAAAGTGACCAACAAATTAATAAGAGGAGGCTTAGCTACATTCTCATCTGTAGAGGATGATTTCTTTAGCTTGGAACCAGGATGGACAAAACAGGCATACAACTATGAAAAAACTTGTCTGGCTGATGCATGTGTTTAATGCACAGAGAAGTGGTTGTAGGTCTGGAAGACATTTAAAGCACTGAAAACTGAATTAAAATACTTTGTTGCTACTAAGCAATTTTAAAATGATGCTGCAAAATTGTCCAAAAATATATGCCTCAAAATAAAATAATGTATTAAAATGGTAAATATTTGGTACATACACATAATATGTGAAAGCATGAGTTTTAATATTGTAGGTACACAATCCTACAATATTAATTTAGGCACAACTGCTCCTGAAGTCAAGGGGGAGTTTTAGCTGAGTAATGTCCCCAGGATCAGTTTCTAACTCCTTGAGACCTGTATCCCATTTAGTACATTTTGTAAAGTTACAGTTAAACATTTTGCCAAATATTTGTTAGAAACGCTACAGACTGCACTAAACTACTTGCTTTTGGCTATTAACCAAGTATCAACAACATTATGGGAGACAGAAACAGATCTTCACCACTAAGGACCCTAAGATGATATCTCTAGTGTCAGTGAAACAACACTATGAAACGTACTGCAAAACTTGTGATTTAAAAAAAACAAACACATAATTTAAAGAGAAACAATGAAGCAGGTTATGTCCATTTGTACATTATCATCATCTTTATCCTGTAAAAGTGTGTTGCTCACTTCACAGAAAAAAATAAGTCTTCTATAAAGGTTTTATGATGTAAATATATCTTAAACTATGTAAAATGTGTATCTAAAGGAGGCTCACAAATTTATTTTCACTGGTAGACTGTTGTCCTTTAGAAAAGAGTGATTTTTAAATTAATTGCTGTTTTCTGAATCTGCAGTAATCTTGTGTATATCCTGAAAGCAAAAGCATCTTTGGAATTCTTTCAAAGCTAGATAGCCAGAATCACATCCAGAACATAAATTAACAGCAGTTGAATGCTGCACTCAGCTATTAAAGGCTCCGATTTATGTTCAAAAACAACTTTGGAAGAGGCAATATGCAGCATAAATGCCGCTTTGTATTTATCGCAGTCCAGATATTTAGACTCCGATTCTTCACTTCCTTCCACATTCTCTATTGTCACTTCAGCTGATTTTACACAACTGTAAAGCCACTGATTTAATGGAGTTACTCCTGATCTGATTCAAACCAAATTTAAGAGAGAGGAGATTCAGGCTTTAGTCTTACTATACACAAGATCTAAATTAGTATAAATAAATAAAATAAAGATTAAGGGTCCAAATCTGAATATATTTCCTTTACCATCTCTTGTCGCCAAGATTTTAGGTCCAAATATACTTTGCAGGTGGTGATGGGTTCTGACTTTTTTGGGAGGGGAGGTGAACAAAAAGGTATTACCAGAATTATTTAGTTATCAAAGGTGTTTTCCTTGAACAGTTTGAGCCCCCATGTGGTCCTTGCAAAGACATTACAGCCCCAGTACAGATGGTCCAATCTGAAGTGCAGTAGCGGGTGGAATGGGGTATATGGAATACTTGGAGACTGGAGGAAGACAGAGAAGGACATGGGAGGCAGGACGGGATGATCCTGGTTTGGGCAAGGAAGGAGACAGCAAGTTCAAGAGAGACTGTTATTTAGGATTATATTAAGCCTTTTTAAAAAGAAAAGGAATATTCCAGGAAAACCTTTGTGACAGAGATAAGCTGGTAAATATTTATCTAAAGAGGGACACAACAGTTTTCTCAAATAGAACAAATATTAGAAAAACCTGGAAGTTCAAAGTTAAGATTACTCTAAAATCCATAACATACAGAAATCCAATATTAGATAGTATGCATATGCATGGCTACAGTCATCTACAACCTCAGTTCAGATTCTCAGCTAGTGTTAAATGGCATAGCACCATTAGCATCTGTGGAGTTATGCTAATTTACACTAGCTGTGAATCCAGCTCATAATTCTGCCCACTGAACTACTCAAATCTATAAAACAACTCTGTTAACCAAGTAGTGATTTATAGGGCTGACTCCAAGCACCAGCAAGTAAGCAGGTGCTTGGGGCAGCACACATTAAGGGGCAGCATTCTGGCCAATCTTGGGATGGCTTTCTGCTCCAGATACCTCTTTTTTCTTTTTTGCTTCAGCGGCACTCTGCTCCAACCACTTTTTTTTTTTTTTTTTGCTTGGGGTGGCAAAAAACCATAGAGCCAGCCCTGGTGATTTAATATACAGTGGAACCCCACAATACCACACACCACTATATGGCTTATAACACAGGGCACGCGGGGCTCCCGATGGCGGTGGCACACAGTACTTTGATGTGGCACAACCCCGCAATACTGCGACCCCGTGTTTACCACAATCAGGAATTTTTGGATCTCGATCATCGTGGTATTGCAGGCTCCAACCATAATACTTTCTTGTTCATAGGCTGGCTACATTACTGTGTCTGGAAAATTGCTGGCACTGTTATGATGCATCCAGCACTTTCTCTTCCTGTGGGGGGGTTCAGAGCACCATTTCTTGCCCCTGAACAGGGTATTAACTGCCCCACTAATATCCTAGAGGAGAGGGAGTTGAGAAGAAGGGACTCGGGTCCACCCTCTACTTCAGAGTCCCTGAAGATAGCAGTAAACCACTTGAACTAGCTATTCCTTCCCCTGGGTTACTTCCTTCTCTTACCCTTCAGCTTGTGGGGCTTCCTGCCCTCTCTCTGCACAAGCCAGGTGTCCCTTTACCTGGGGTCTGGGTCTTCTTAGCTCACCGCAGCACTTCTCCAAACTCTCCTCTGCTTTCCTCCAAACTGCTCTCCGCTCCAACACCAATCCACTCTGCTTCAACTCCTTCCAGCTGCTCTCTGCTCCACCTCCTTCCCCCTGTCTGATTGAAGCATATGGTTTTTATCATGTGACTGGCTCCAGGTGCTCCAACCAACTTCTAGCAACCTTGCTTCCCTCTACAGGGACTAAGGCCTCCCTCTAACACTTTCCTGCTGCCCTCTGGCCATGCTGTATCACATGTGGTACTTCAAATGAGATGCACCTGCCTATCTCACTGCAGCAAACTAGTGAAGTCCAGAAGGTGAACTGGATTCAAGTTAAGGGTGTTTGGGTTACCACTAAATTGTAAAATTTACTCAGATGCAAAAGAGTAAGACAAGTCCCCTAGCACTATGTGATCCCTGAGTTGGGACACAAGGACAAAGAAGTCATCATGGTTATGAGCATTCACATTTTTTAAATTTTGATGAGAAAGTCTCTGTTCTGACCCTGGATCCCCAGACTTCACTTCTATAAAGCCTGATTATTTAGGGTTGATGTGGGGAAGTGAATTTCACCAATTGTGTTTTTCCCATATTTTCTAATTTAAAAAAAATGTAATCTAACTTTGAACATTCAGACTTATGTTTGTATCTTTAGTGAAAATCACACTGTTCTCGTTAGGATTTTTGCCCAGTAATTGAGAAATATTTACAACCTTAATTCTCCTCTTACCAGTTTGTTTTTAGTGAAATTGGAAATGTTGATAGGGATTAACTGCTGCTATACTCTCAAGATTAGTCTTTGTAGCTCAGGGCAGGTGGATGAAGTATTCATATTTTCTTTGTTTTTCTATATTTGTATTGATAATTATGATTAATAAATAAAAAGGAATGGTGGGAAAGGGATGATTCACAATCTAAAGTCTTCCCCGCAGAATCTGTCAATTTTAATGAAGAATTTTCTGAACTTGAAACACTGGAAAAAAACCCCATATAATTGAAGTTTATCATTATTAAATCATTCTTACAAAAACGACATTAAACTGAGGGGACATAGTATACCCACCCACTGAAAAACTGGTGGAAGAGAACAGTAGGCCTATGAAACTGTGAAGTGAATCTGTTAGAGCAGAGCTGAGCCAACTATGGCCCTTGAGCTCCTGCTGGGGAGTGGGGTTGGGAGCTTGCTCCACATGGCTCCCGGAAGCAGCAGCATGTTCCACCTCCAGTTCCTACACGTAGAGGCATCCAGGGGACTCCACATGCTGCCCCTACCCAGGCAATGCCCCCGCAGCTCTCATTGGCTAGCAAACAGGGCCAGTTGGAGCACCAGGGCGGCGTCTATGGATGGGGCAGAGTGCAGAGCCGCCTGGCCTGCACCTCCGTGTAGGAGTCCGGGGAGGGAGGGGGGATGGACATGCTGCTGCTTTTGGGAGCTGTTTGAGGTAAGCGCCAGATGGAGCCTGCACCCCAACCCCCTCCCTCACCCAAACCTCTTGCCCCAACCCTGATCCCGCTCCCACCCTCCGAACCCCTTGGACTCACTCTCCTGCACCTCAGAGACCACACCCCCAGCCAGAACCCTCACTCTCCTCATCTGCCCATAACCCCGTCGCAGCCCGGAGCTCTTTTCAGCACTCTGAACTCCTCATTTCTGGCCCTGCCCCAGAGCCTGTACCCCCAGCCAGAGCCTCATCCCTTCCCTCACCCAACCCACAATTTTGTGAACATTCATGACCCAACATAAAATTTCCATAACCAGATGTGGCCCTCGGGCCAGAAAGCTTGCCACTCCTGCGCGAGAGTTACTTTCACACGCAGTTCTGAGAGGTAGAGAGGATTAGAGGGAACAAAGGGGACATAAGATTGTTTGGAAGCCCTGGCTGGGACCAGTAGATTCATGAGAGGACATGTCTACACTAGGGTACTACAGCCAGCTCTTCTACTGCAGCGTATGGTTCCTACAGTGTCAGAAGGGTTCTTAATTGCACCATAGTTAATCCAGAACATTGTTCTCTGAGCTGCGTTTGCTAGGTCAGTGAAAGAATTCATCCATTGACCTACCCATGTCAATGCCAGGGGTTACATCAGCATAGCTACCATACTCACCCCCCCCCCCAAACACCTTAGCCATGTCAACCTAACTTTTAAGTGTAGACCAGGCTTGAGATACTCCCTGCACTTCCCTACTGGCCTACCTCTGCGGTGGCAGTATGTTTATATAAGGCTTGCTGCCATCAGCTGCTTTCTCCTGTAGCTGCACACTAGCACTTCGGGAGGGGACCCAGCCATATGAGTTATGCTTGGAGTAGTATTAATTCTCATTTAGCTATCTATGAAGTCTGCAGCACAGCAGATACTCCCTGATTCACACAAATCTGTATGGAGTCCTGAGCCTAAAGTACAATGATAGGAAGTTCTTCTACCATACAGGGGGCATAGTAGGGGCGCCAGCTGGTTTCTAGGGGTTTAGCTCCTGTTTGATTGCAGAAATAGTTGGGAGAATGTGGCCCACAGTCAACTCACGTCAATGCCACTTTGTTGTGTTCACTCTATTAAACCTACAGCACTTGCAATTCTACAGTGCTTAGTTTTAGCTAAAATGAATGTCTCGATTTGCAATTCAATCCTGTCTTTTTATCCATTGGAACAGAATTCTATATATGATATAGTCCTTGTTAAATAATTAGTTTGATAATTTACTACATTAAAAAAAAGAAGTTTATTGTTATGTGGAATATGCAATTATCACTTTATTTTTAAATCCTAAACTTAAAAATTGTATAATACTGTGCCCTCATTGAGCAAGAGTTGCTCATTCTACAGTCCTTGAATAAAAAACTTTACTGGTGAGTCAGTGCTGGATCAAAAGCAGGTGAACACTGACAGATACTAGTGGAAAGATCATAATAGTTTCCCTTCTGTAAGTAGGTTTTAATATTGCTGCTAATGAGGATCTATATTTAAGAATGGGAGGGATATAAAGGGTTGGGGGAAAACATTGAAGTGATCCCAGTTAAGATGTGAAGGGGAGAAAAAGTAAAATATGGGAGCTAAGAAACAGCATCTAGTGCAGAAAGGAGAAATTAATATTCATCAGTTCTGTACTAAAGTATTTGGAGCCTTGTTCAGCTCTGTTTTTTAATAGCCTATTTTTGCTAGAGAAAGAGAATTTCCCTAAAGAGAAAGAGGCTTGCTTAAGTGTTAACATGTTGCAGCAGAAGACAAGGCATTTTCAACAGTAAAATAATCCAAGAAGTAGGGGAAGGATGAGAAGGGAGGCCATATAAAATAAAGCAGTCTTATTTTTTTTATTTTTTTGTAAATGCATGTCAGTGTTCTCATATGAAAGGTGTTATCAGTAGCCTAAGGCCTCAATTCAGGAAAGTACGTAAGGAGATTCGTAAGTCCACCATTACTCAGGAAAGCACGTAAGAACATATGTAATTTTAAATATTTGCTTGAAGTTGAGCATCAGTTTAAGAACCATGCCTCAATAGGTATTCTTTCTTGAAATGGTGTCTAAAAGAATTAGGCCATATATTGTATAATACTCTACACTTGCATTTGTACCTGTAGGGCGATGGAGATTCTGAAATTTTGTTTGGTATTTATTTTCTGTTTCTAGCCTGTACAATAATTTCTGGCAATGGTTGCCCATCTTTTCAAATCCACAGCCTCTTCCAGACTGAAAAACCCAATTAGCTTTCAATAGTATTTAACAGTTTTCAGCTGTAGATCTCAAAGCATTTTACCAAAGGACGGATAAGCATAATTATTTCCATTTTACAAATTGGGAAAATGGAGAAACAGAGGTTAAGTGACTTTCCCATGGCCACACAGTGAGACAGTTTCAAAGCTGGGAGTAGATTCCAGGCCCTCTGTTTCTCACTTGTGATATCTAGATAGGAGAGAGCGAATATGTGGCTCTTGCCTATGCTCCTTGAACTGGAACCACTGCCCAGATCCTCAAAGGTTTTTAGACTCCTTGATTTCAATGGAAGTTATGAGCCTAAATACAGTTAAGGGTCTGGGCCCATGTCACTAATTTCATTCTGGCTGGATAGAGTTCTATTGAGAGGCTCATCATTGTGATTTCTGATTATTGGTGTTTCTTAAAGTAATGTCAGGCTCTCTCTAACCCAGAGGTGAGCAAACTATGGCCTGCAGGCCACACCTGGCCTGCAGGCCACACCTGGCCCACAGAATCATCCTGCCCTGCCCCTGCGCTCCCAGCTGGGGAGGCTACCCCTAGCCCCTCCCCTACACTCCCCCCTCCCTGCAGTCACACCGCTGAGCAGGCAGCACTCTGGGCAGTGGGGCTGCACGCTCTTGTGAGGTAGCGCAGCTGCCAGACATGCTGTTCTGAGCGGCATGCTAAGGGGGCAGGAGATGGATAAGGAGCAGGGAGTCCCAGGAAGCAGTCATGGGACAAAGAGCAGGGGGCAGTTGTATGGGGTGGAGTTTCCCGGGGGAGGGGGCAGTCAGGGGACGGGGAACGGGGCGGTTGGATAAGCATGGGAGTCCCGTGGGCCTGTAGGAGGGAAGGGGAGTGGACTTCTGGGGGAGGGGGGGCAGTTATGGTCAGGGGTCTTGGCAGGGGGCAGTCAGGGAATGGGAAGTGGGAGGAGGTCAAATAGGGGCAGGGGCCAGGCTGTTTGGGGAGGCACAGCCTTCCCTACCTGGCCCTCCATACAGTTTTGCAACCCCAATGTGGCACTTGGGCCAAAAAGTTTGCCCACCCCTGCTCTAACCTAAGAAGGGAGGATGCTGCTTCTGCAATGTCCCTCAGTTCCCACCAATCTGAGGCTAAGACCAGTATTTTAAGTTGGCCCTCGGTATAGCTAGATCATTTAGTTTTCAATGAGAGAAAGATTTCCTAAATAATCAGCATTGTCAATTGTATTTTTCCAGACTGTGCTAGACTGTTAATGTATAATTCTTTGTAATACTGTGTTAGCATTGGTATGAAGTAGATTAGAAGTGTGGATGCATTAGCAAATTTAAGAAGGCCCCCAACTGATTCTGATTATATCTATCACTTCCAAGACAAAGATGTTGATCCTTTATCAGCTCTAGGAACAGTGTCACATCACATGTGGAGAGAGAGATTTAAAGAGCTACAAATAAAACATCAGGCCTCTTCTACATTTTTCCAGTGTAGTTGCTCAAGACCGCAGCAGTTGTGATGCTATCAAAAACAGCAACCACGGAAACAAATTCAGAAAAAAACCCCCAAATACTTAGCCTTATAAGCTACGGGAGTATGTTAGCAGATATATCAAGTATTCCAAATTATTATAGTAAGTATTGTCTTAAAATGAGCAACATTTATGAAAGATTTTGTTTTTAATTTGTGCTGGATTAATCTCAAACCCGGACTTCAAAACTGAAAGATTAATTGGTAGAAAGTTTTCATTAATCCTCTTACCCAGCCACCACTCTTCTGTCCCTAAATGCAGATTTGTTTGTTTATTTAAAGGGAAAAAAAGTTTTGATCCCCCCATTACATGCTAAAAAACTAAAAGGTTCTCCTCCAAAAGTTTATAATGCCCTTATTTCCCCCTCAAGTATTTTCCCCTTATGTTGATATTTTCTTGTTCAAACTTTTGTTGTGTTCCAGAACTGTACAACTCCCTGAAGAACAAGTTCATCATTAATAAATCTGAACAAGATTAATGTGGATTCGGAAAGCTATAAGCTAACACAATGACTCAAACACAGTTGTTTTCAACATCAGCGATAAACCTGAACAGTGACCATTAGCAAGTCTGGAATGACCCACAGTATTAGGTAGTTTTTCATTATAGCATCACACGCTTCCATTAAGCAAATTCCTTAAATCATTCATGTCACAGTCTGTAGTGCTAAAAGAGGATTTGTGATAAAAGACTAAGAATAAATCATATTAATAACAGAGACTTCTTTCCGATTTAGAAATTCCCATATTTTAAGTCTGAATAGAGTAAATTTTGATGTGAGCATGGGCACAGTTGAAGGAAAAATTTCTAAATGTTTATTTATTGTTTTCTCTTTGTACAAGGTGCCTATCACCTGCCTCCAGCTGCTTCTATAATAATTAATTAATAGCATGGACAAAATGCATCAGTTAATTCATTTTCAAAAGTTATTTTTTTAGCTGCTTAAGTACATAAAATATACAGCTTATTAAAAGGTACTTAAAGATAAAAAAAAAAGTCATACTTCACCTTTGTCCAACTTGTCCTCATCTATCCCTCCACGAACACAAGTCCCACCACACCATTCTATTTTGTAGTAAGCATGTTCTTTCAATTTCTGGCCAAAGAGTTTTGTCCTGGGATCAGCATGTTTTCAGTCTGCCCAGTATTCACTTTTGGTCTTTGGGGACCCAGTCACTGATGTGGGTTATCCACCTATTGTTTTGCCTGCGGACGACATGACGGACCCATCTTTGCTTTATGTCATATATCGCCTGCACTACATTGGTCACCTCTGTACGCCTTCTGATTGCCTCATTCAGTATATGATCATGGAGCGATATCTTACCCAGCAGTGTCCGATACATTCGCCACTAGCCCCATGTGGCTAATAGGCTATTAAATTGTGCCTAACACATGTGGCTTTTTTATAATGTGACTAATAAGAAAAATTCAAAACCACAAGTGTGGCTAGCATTGAATTTCTATTGGACACCGCTGTACACATTCACTTTCCATTGGTCTCTGGGTGACTGCAAATTTTTCTTCCTCCACTTTTGTCATGGACCAGCTTTCTGCTCTGTATGTCATTGCTGGCAGAACTTAATGGAATTAAGCCGTTATTTCCTTTTCCTCATGGGCAGTTCATCATCCATTAGAGATGTCTTTATTTTGTTGAAATTTGCCCACTCCGCCTTTCTCCTCCTACAGCATTTCTCTTCTAATGAGTTGTCTTTGCTCAGCTGCTGACCCAGGTAAATATATTTGTCAACCTTCTCGAATTCTTTCCCATTTACAGTGATGATTCCTTCTGCACAATGCTCATTCCGCATCTACTTAAATTTTCATGCAAAAGTGTTTGCAGTTGTTGGAATTTGTTCTCCAGTTCTGCTGTGTCCTTTGCTAGTATTACTCAGTCATCAACGAAGAGAAGATGCGTTAACTGTTCTCCATCAATTCTGTTTCCTTTGGATTCATACTTAGGTGAATTAAATAAAAATCAAAGTAAAAAAATTCTAACTGTCAATATATCAGTTAATGACAATAAAGCAATTAACATCCCCCCATACATACAGCTCCCCAGAAATCCCTCAAGCAACCCTCTCAGAGGTCCTTCCGAATCAGGGTCCTCCCCAAGAATCTTTTGCCTCAGCCTCTGACAGTCAAATCTGGGGGCTGTTAGTTTGCATGTCAGTTCTGAACTTCCACAGTATCACATGAGAGCAGCAGAAGGAAATTTTGGCTCTATTGAAGTCAATGACAGAACTCCCATTGACTTCAGTGTGACCAATATTTCACTCGCAGTCTCTAGGAACACAGAATAAAAACCATGAAGAGCGTTACAGATCAAATCAGCAAGTTGAGGTGCACTCAGCAATAGATTGGACGTCAATGCAGGCTCTAGAGCACAAGTATAATGAGGGATTGCAAAGTACATGGGCACCCACTGTCTGCACTAGCTTGAGTTTTCAAGTGCCTTCAGGTGTAGTTACAGGTTTGCTCACACTCCGATACATTTGAAGAATGTCAGTATTCAGAAAGAAAAAGTACTATGCCTTTCTATTCAGAAAAATAAGAATTGCCATGCTGGATCAGACCATAGGTCCTTCTAGTTCAGTGTCCTGTTACCAACAATGACACTTGCTTCAGGAGAAGGTGCAAAGACCCCCCTGCAATTGTGGGATGAACTGCCCACAAAATACTTCTTCCAAAATAACTGTAGTTGGAAGCTGACTTATCCCCTGAAGCATGAGGGTTTTTTAAAATCTATATATATAAAAAAGTCAAATGGTGTATGAGTGCGTGCGTTCGTGTATGTACGTTCCCTTACTCCTTCCACACCGTTTGAGCTAGAGACTTGAAATTTGGTACAGTTATAGGCTTTAGGGTCCTAATCAGGGTAAGAATAGAAAAAATTTCAAATCTTACCTCTGACACCCCCCCAGGGGTGAAATTCTTTAAATCCCATTAACATCAGCTGGGCAGCAGGTTAACAGCTGCTGTTCTCTGTGACATAGTTATGATGTAATAATACCCCCCTCCAACGGCCCCCCCACTCGCTCAGCTCTCTCCCCCCTCCAACGGACCCCGCACTCGCTCAGCTCTCTCCCCCCTCAGGTAAGAATCAAAATTTTTTAAAATCTCACCCCCCCTCCCCCCCAACAGCCCCCGCACTCTCTCAGCTCCCTCCCCCCTTCCAACGGCCCCCCCACTCGCTCAGCTCTCTCCCCCTCCCCCCTCCAATGCCCCCCCACTCGCTCAGCTCTCTCCCCCTCCCCCCTCCAATGCCCCCCCCTCGCTCAGCTCTCTCCCCCTCCCCCCTCCAATGCCCCCCCCACTCGCTCAGCTCTCTCCCCCCTCAGGTAAGAATAGAAAAATTTTAAAATCTCATCCCCCTCCCCTCCCTCCAATGGCCCCCCCCACTTGCTCAGCTCTCTCCCCCCTCTCCCCTTCCAACGGCCCCCCACTTGCTCAGCTCTCTCCCCCCTCCCCCCCTCCAATGGACCCCGCACTCACTCAGCTCTCTCCCCCTTCCCCCCCTCCAACGGACCCAAGCAACGCCAGGTATTTTTGCTAGTCATATATATTATTGTAACTCTGGATATATTTGTTATCCAGTCCTTTTTTGTATCCTGCTAAGATTTTGGCCTCAATGATACAATTCTGGCACGTCATTCTGTGAACCAGTATTTCCTTTTATCAACTTTGCATTTCTTCCCTTTCAATTTCATTGAACATTCCCTTGTGTTTAAGTTAGGAAGGAGAGGGAGAATAATAGAAGGTGAGAGAGGTGTGCTGGATGGAGTCAAGGATGGCTGCCCATGGCCTCAAACCAATAGAAACCACAACAGGGTTAAGGGAGATGGGGTAGTAAAGCAACATGGTTATATTAATATTTTAGGTTACAACTTCATTAAAATAGAGCATTTTATTTTAAAAAAAGATGACTAAATATAAGGGGAAAATACAGGAAACTTTGGCATTGTAATTATAATTGAAATGTGATTTGAATACATTTTAAATGTTTTATTGGGATTAATGCAAATATATTTTAAAATATTGAATAGCTAAGAATAACATTTTTCTTACATAACTCAGTGATTAAGTGGCAGGCTTGAGAATTGAGAATTTGCATTATCTACGTGCACTCCGAAATGTGCATATATTTACTGTGCAAGAAAGTAAGATTGATCTCTCATTCTCAAGCATATTTATCATGTCTATGAAAATGAATGTAGGGCATACTCAGGGAAAATCAATATTTATGCAGCCTACTTTAGAAAAAGTGAGAGAGAGTTGCTTTGGAACAGCAGGGGATCTTGTCATTAATGTTTTCCTGTGATTTCTTTCCTTCCTTTGAATGCTATTCATTTACATAATATTCTGTATTTACTACAGATTAAAGAGAACGGTACGGAAATTGGGCCATATCAGCTGTCCAGAACAATGGGATGCTCTACTGACCAACAACCAGGGGCAATTATTCAATAACAATAATACAATACTCACAACCAACAGTAGCCAATTATGAAGCCCATTGAAGTCAAAGGAAGTCTCCTATTCAGTTCAGTGGGCTTTGAATCGGGTCTATAATGGCGATTCACTGACAACTGTATGGTTATTTCTAATTATAATATACGTTCTGATTCACTACAGCTTCTACACAGAACAATATACCACAACAAACTTGTTACCTGAACTTTTAATTTCCTTACCACCTCACCAACCCATCTATCTTTGGTCCTTCCAGTCTGCATCCTTAGTCCCAGTTGCTATTTAGGAAAGATTCATCATTATAATCCTCACACACAATAATTAATTTGTTAATTAATTAAATTGTATTTGTATATTTTAAAGTTCTCTCTCTCTCTCACACACACACAACACACACACACACACTCTTCTTTTTCCTCTGTTAACATTATCTCCTTTCTCACACATGATGAGGATCAGTAGAGGGGAAAGTAAAAACATAAATAATAAACCAGAGGTGGCCAGGAAGAACATATAATCTCTCTCTATATAAAAGTCAAATGGTGTATGTATGTATGTTCCCTTACTCCTTCCACACCGTTTCAGCTAGAGACTTGAAATTTGGTACAGTTAGTTATAGGCTTTAGAGTCCTAATCAGGGTAAGAATTTAAAATTTTTAAAATCTCACCTCTTACATCCCCTAGGGGTGAAATTCTTGAAAGCTCATTAACATCAACTACACAGCTCACATATCATCTGGGCAGCAGGTTAACACATGCTGTCGTCTGTGACATAGTTATGATGTAATAATGCAGATAACCAGAGAGCTTAGTGTTGTGTAGCGCAAACATAATTAAATACACAGTTTTTTTCTTTAAAAGAACCCTATTCGTTATGCCGCGTAAAAAGCGAAAATGTATCGGAGAAACCACATCTAAATGCAAGAGAATGTAATTAATTAGACAAAATGAGACTTCTGAACAATGTGAGAAACATTGTAGTCTTTTTACATCCCAGTTTCCAATTACAAATAGTTCGAGCATCGCCGGGTATTTCAGCTAGTAATATATAATGAAGCCTGCCTTCCTCCAACATGCTACTCATTTAAGTTAAATAGGTGTTAAAAAAACAACAACAAAGAAAACAGTTTTGAACAGTTCCACTAAAAATCCCTTCCCTTCTCACTTGATCAGCTTTCACTCTCATAATTCTTGTCATTAATTCATTGCTTCTCCAATCATCAGAGTTTTCAAGGATAGACTAGGTCATTAGCCTATTTTTTTGTTCTTTTCAAGTCACCTTTAAGATTTGCAAAGTGTTTGGAGATCCACAGATGGAAGGTGCAATATAGGAACACAAAGTTGACTCCTGCAACTTGAGGATGCACCCTATTTATAAAGCAATAACCTTATACTCATATAAATAAATGCTGATCCCTTCATCGTTTGAAAATCAGAGAAGAAACTATATCAGTAACTTTTCAGTATTCTTGACCTCTGAATAGCTCTAGTCAAGGGATAGACTGGCCTGCCTCTGATTCTGCCAGGGAGGAGCCACTCCAAGCCACTACAATGGCTAAATCCATTTAATTTCAATATAATAAAATACACTTCAGAGGTATAAAGTAAATTCCCTGTACACATTATTGTCCACAGTAAGAAAAGGAGACTCCATCAAGAATCAAACATTTTTAAATTGTAAAGTCTAGTTATTAAAGATTCTTGATTTCCATGGCTATCACAGTGCAATGCAGTGTTAGCAAATACAATATATCAAATGTCACTGTTGTAAATAATTTCAGTTTTCAAAGGCACCAATTAGGAAATAGCACCCTTGTCACTTCTATGTTAACCAAATGTCTCAGTTACATAGTAACTAGACAGTCGTCCCCATTGACATGATAATAAAATTCCTCTCATTAGCTCTTGAAAATGTTAGGGCCCAAAGTGTAATTACAGTACATAGTTCACACCAGTAATAGAATATACATTATTGTGTAATCTACACCATGCAAACAATTATATCATTTAAAGGGGCAGTATCAACATTGACAAGATATTTTCAAATTTACTTTTGTTAAGTAAGCAAGCTAAGAAAGCAAAAACTCAAAGCTTTTTGCAAATCAAATTCATATTCTGGCTTCTTCTCACACACTCGTGGGGAAGCAGCCAAAGTATTGCCAACTTTTGCAATTTTATCATGAGTCACACAATATTTGATGCTTTTTTTGAAGTTCCAGCTCCTGACGTCCCATGATTACGTGAGAGCCTTAGCACTCATCTAAAAAGAAAGGATGCGTCTTGCCCTCATGCTACCAAGAAAAGCTTGAAAAAGCAATCAAAGTGCACCCTAAATCTCAAAAACCAAAAGACAAATAAGGGGGAACCTAATTATTTAGGGTTATATATTCCCATAATTCGTCTTATGTTTATTTAGGGCCTTACTTGTGATTTTTTGGAACATTTGGAATCAGCAATACTGGAAGCTCTTTTTCACCAAGTTGGAGTTCACCTACAGATCCTACATGACCTGAGACTCATAGGGGTTATTCTAGAGTAGGATGCATCATGGGGTACGGTGTGTGTCTGCTAATGCATTGCAACAGTTGATGTTTAGGCTATCCAAGGCCTGGTCTACAGTATGCGATTATGTTGAATTTAGACACATTATGTTAAATTAAAATTAAATTCGTCCACACAACCTACCCCATTTTGTTGATTTAAAGGGCTCTTAAAACCGGTTTCTGTATTCCTCCTCAGCAAGGGAAATAGCAGTAAAATCGACTTTGCTGTTCCAAATTTGAGGTACTTTGAATGAAATTCAACGGTATTGGCCACCAGGAGCTATCCCAGAATGCTCCATTGTGACCGTTCTGGACAACACTTTCAACTCAGATGCACTAGCCAGGTAGTCAGGAAAAGCCCCTGGACTTTTGAATTTCATTTCCTGTTTGGCCACCATGGTGAGCTCATCAGCACAGGTGATGACCATGCAGACCTCACCAGCACAGGAGACCATGCAGTCCCAGACTTGTAAACAAGCTCGAGCATGGACCGAATTGGAGGTGTTGGATCTCATCGCAGTCTGGAGAGAAGAATCCGTTCAGGCAGAACTCCATTCAAAAAAATGGAATGCCAACATATATGCAAAAATCTCCAGGGGCATGATGGACAGAGGCTATTCCAGGGATACACAGCAGTGCCCTATGAAAATCAAGGAGCTCAGGCAAGGCTACCGAAAAGACAAAATAGGCAAACGGTCACTCCAGATCACAGTCCCATACATACCGCTACTGCAATGAGCTGCATGCAATTCGTGGAGGGATGCCACTATTACCCCACCAATATCCATGGACACCTGCAAGCAGGGAGTCTCTCAGAGCAGGGAGGATGATTTTTTGGAGGAGGAGGAGGACAGGGCACAGGCAGCTAGCAGTGAATCTGTTCTCCCTGGAAGCCAGGAACTGTTCATCGCCCTGGAGCCAATACTCTCCACACCTTCCCAAGGCGGGCTCCCGGACCATGACCCCGGAGAAGGCACTGCTGGTGAGTGTACCTTTTAAAATATGACACAGGGTTTAAAACAAAGTGTGTTTAATGTTTCATTTTCCCTCCAGACTTGTACAGCTACTGGAAAAGTCTGTTAACGTGTCTGGGGATGGAGTGTGAATCCTCCAGGGACATCTCCATGAAGCTCTCCTGGCAGTACTCTGAAAGCCTCTGCAGAAGGTTTCTTGGTAGGGCTGCCTTATTCCATCCTCCATGGTAGGACACTTTACCCTGCCACGCCAGTAGCAAGTAGTCTGGAATCACTGCAGCAAAAGCTCCTGGGTTTGGGGCGGATTCAAGAAACATTAATTCTTTCTCTCTCTGTGTTAGCCTCATGAGAGTGATATCATTCATGGGCACCTGGTTGAAATAGGGGAATTTGTTCAAGGGGACATTCAGAGGTGTCTGTTCATGCTGGACTGTGTATGTCTGGCTTAAATGACTCATCCCTGATCAGGGCCATGTGATGGGAGGGAGTGTGTGTGTGAAGCGATCATCCCAGAGATATTCCTTGACAGCAGCAGATCAGTGATTGCATAGGCTACTTGGATCACAGCTGCCCCCACAGTAGATTTGCCCACTCCAAACTGATTCATGACTGATTTGGTAGCTGTCAGGTGTTGCAAGCTTCCACAGGGCTATGGCCACTCGCTTCTCAACTGTGAGGGCTGCTATCATTTTGGTATCTTTATGCTTCAGGGAAGGGGACAGCAAGTCACAAAGGTCCATGAAAGTGGCCTTATGCATGCAAAAGTTTCTCAGCCACTGGGAATCATCCCAGACCTGCAGCACTATGCGGTTCCGCCAGTTTGTGCTTGTTTCCTGGGCCCAGAATCAGCGTTCCATGGAATGAACCTGGCCCAATTGCCACATGCTGTGCTTCTAGGAATATCTGTGTCCATGTCCTCATCACTATTGTGATTGCGCTGTCATCGCTTCCTCGCCTGGTTTTGCAGGTTCTGCACATACTGCTGGATAATGCGCGAGGTGTTTACAATGGTCACAACTGCAGCGGTAGCTGAATGGGCTCCAGGCTTGCCATGCTATGGCACCTGCACGAGTAATCCAGGAAAAAAAGATGTGAAACGAAGGAGAGCAGGAGAGGAGAGTTGCAGCGGAAGCGGTGGAGCTGTATACCATTTACGAGGATGGCTAGTAGTCGTACTGCACATCTGCTGCAGGAGAGCAGGTCAGCAGAGTTGCATTGGAAGCAGTGGTGTATGAGGACAGCTAGCAGTCCTACTGTACCATCTACTGCAGAAAAAAGGCACAAAACGATTTCTGCCCTTGCTTTCAAGGAGGGAGGGGCGACTGACGACATGCACCCCAAACCATCCGCGGCAATGCTTTTGCCCCATCATGCATTGAGAGCTTAACCCAGAATTCCAATGGGCGGAGGAGACTGTGGGAATTGTGGGATAGCTACCCACAGTGCACTGCTCCCAGAATCAATGCTAGCCACAGTACTGTGGACTGTCTTGCACTTGGCAGTGTGCAATGGTGTGGTGATCTCCTGTCACATTCAGTTTGTCATCATCCTTATCTGTGAGAACTCCAGACACAACAATGACGGTAGACTTAGACTCCAGAAAGATGTTCTTTTTTGTTGCACTTCTTGTTTATTGATTTCTTGGCACTCACCCTTGAAAGTCTACCTTGTGACCAAGGTCACTGCATCTGTAGCATTGGTAGCTATGTGATGTGTGAAAGGATAAAGGCACCGTGGATGTAGACTTAGGAGTTTTGCAAGTAGCAGACTTTTATTGGACTGCGGGCTGGAAAACATCTGTGTTGTGGAAAGTGACTTAGCACAGTAGATGGTGCTTTCCACTCATCGAGCAGTTTCTGCAGTTTTCTTTTAGGTAAGGACTTTAATCATGAGATGTTATTCACACATCTTGGAATTGGTCATCTTCATGACAGTTTGATCCCTGATCATTTTATCTGGGAAACTGGCAAATTCACAGGTTGCACTCAGCTCATGTAATACAGCTATGTAATCGCCGATGGGCTTGTGAGACATCTGTACATGGAAACGGAACATGACTTATTCAGCAACAACATTTAGTAGAGAATTAAAATCAGCATCCGGGGCTCAGAGGGGAACATCCTATGAAGTCGCATCTTGTGGAAAGTTGATAACAGGAGATGCCTGAAGAGTCATTGCCCTTCAAGACCAAGATAATGAAGCAATAAGGCTTTCAGCTTTTCTGGAGTGTAAGTAGAAGTTTCTATAGTTGCTGAAGTAAGACTTCCATTGTTCCCAGGGGAGCAGAGGATCTTGTGGGGTAGGTATGAAAAATGATGGCGGCAGAACTTGTGTCATGTAATAGGTGTGGAAGCAAGCTGGGGCACCCAGGACTGTAGAGGTACCTAGCAGCTGGGAAATAGGAGCACAATGACAAAAGAGGCACTGCCCCTTTAAATTTCTCTTCTCAGCAAGCTACAGTTGCAGAGAACAGAAGGCTTTAGGCCCGTGGAGTTTCCCTGGGAGCAGCAACAGCAGATCACAGCAGCAGGAATCAGGAGGCTCTTGGCTAAATTAAGAGTTCTAGTTCTCGGAGTCTCGTATACTCATTGCCAGTTTGGTTTGTACCTGAACCCCTTCCCCTTCTCTGGTAACAAAGTCCTGTGGCACCTTAAAGACTAACTATAAAGTTCTGAAGCATAAGCTTTCGTGGGCTAATACCCACTTCGTCGGATGCAAGCAGTGGAAGTGTCCAGAGGCAGGTATAGAAAAGTAGGCAAGAACCAGGTGGGAGGTAAAAAGGTTAGTCCAATTAGGCTGAACCAGCTTGTTATCTCCGATCAGGGAGGGTGGGTTATTCTTCTAGCATTTGAATGGGGGGTGTGAACATAGAGAGAGGAGAAACTATTTCTGTAATTAGCAAGCCATTGTAGGTCTTTGTTCAATCTGAGATTGTTTGTGTTGAATTTGCAAATGAATTGTAGCTCTGCAGTTTCCCTTTGCAGTCTGGACTTGAAGTTTTTTTTCTGCAGTATGGTGACTTTTAAATCTGTAATTGTGTGTCCAGGCAGGTTGAAGTGTTCTCCTACAGGTTTTTGTATATTGCCATTCCTAATATCTGATTTGTGTGCATTTATCCTTTTTCGTAGGGACTGTCCAGTTTGGCCGATGTACATAGCAGAGGGACACTGGTGGCATATAATGGCATATATGACATTGGTTGATGTGCAGGTGAATGAACCAGTGATGGTATGGTTGATCTGGTTAGGTCCTGTGATGGTGTTGCTGGTGTAGATATGTGGGCAGAGTTGGCATCGAGGTTTGTTGCATGGATTGGTTCCTGAGTTGGAGTTATTGTGGTGCAGTGTGCTGTTGCTGGTGAGAATTTGTTTAAGGTTGGCAGGTTGTCTGTGTGCCAGGACTGGCCTTCCTCCCAAGGCCTGTGAAAGTGAGGGATTATTGTCCAGGATGGGTGACCTACAACCCATACTGCAGCAAAAAAACTTCAAGTCCAGACTCTCCTCTCTCCATGTTCACCCCCCCCCCCATTCAAATGCTAGAAGAATAACCCACCCTCCCTGATCGGAGATAACAAGCTGGTTCAGCCTAATTGGACTAACCTTTTTACCTCCCACCTGGTTCTTGCCTACTTTTCTATACCTGCCTCTGGACACTTCCACTGCTTGCATCCGACGAAGTGGGTATTAGCCCACGAAAGCTTATAATATAATATAATATAAATGGAGATATACCAATCTCCTAGAACTGGAAAGACCTTGAAGGTCATCGAGTTCAGTCCCCTGCCTACACTAGCAGGATCGAGTACTGTCCCCTGACAGATTTTTTGCCCCAGATCCCTAAATGGCCCCCTCAAGGATTGAACTCACAACCCTGGGTTTAGCAGGCCAATGCTCAAACCACTGAGCTATCCCTCCCCCCAAAACTTCAAAAACTATGCTTCAAAACTTTATAGTTAGTCTTTAAGGTGCCACAGGACTTTGTTACCTCTGCTATTCCAGACTAACACGGCTACCTCTCTGATTCTTCTCCTTCTCTAGTGTCTCCCGAGAATTGTGGGAACTCCAGCCTACAGGACCCACCAAGGAACAAACTTATAAACACAATCTGGGGTAGCTATTTGCACCTTGCTGGATACAACAAGCGAGCTTTGAAAATAGACAGTCCCTCACTCTCTGCCCCCTTCTCATTGCTTCGTTCTTCTTTTTGGCCGACAATAAACCTATTTGAATGATGTTGTAGAGAAGAAAAATGGCTCTTTATTCAAGGAACCATTGCTACCCCTTCTCATAGGTGTTTCAAGCCACTCAGCTCTGGAGGCACGTATCTGATTATGTTGAAATACTGGCCGTGGTTGTGTTTTATCTTTCAGAATTGTCAGTTATTTTTGATGGCACCTAGTCTATTTTTACTTATGTGGACAAGGCTAAAGTATTTCTTGACTCAAAGGCATTTTGCTTCTTAGCAGCAATTGGAGAGCATAGAACATTTGGCTAAACTTATGAAGTGCTTACAGGGCAGGCCTTAAATTTTGTGGTACCTGATCCACATTTTATCTACACAAAATGCAATACAAAACCACTCCCACATTTCCCAAACTATAAAACTGATTTTTCTTAGCATTCCATAAATACACCTTTTTAAAGACAGCTATAACGATGTGCAAATTAACTAAATCCAGCAGCTCTTTCCCAGGTTTAAGTGACAGCAGTAGCATTTTCTGGCCCACTCACTACAGTGTTATATGAATGTTCAAAAAATCTTATTGTAAAAGTCTGCATGTTTCCTCTTATCTATATATATAAAAGTCAAATGGTGTATGCGTGTATGTATGTATGCGTGTATGTACGTTCACTTACTCCTTCCACACCGTTTGAGCTCGAGACTTGAAATTTGGTACAGTTATAGGTCTTAGGGTCCTAATCAGGGTAAGAGTCGAAAATTTTTAAAATCTCACCTCTGACACCCACCAGGGGTGAAATTATTTAAAGGCCAATCACATCAGCTGGGCAGCTGCTGTTCTCTGTGACATAGTTATGATGTCATAATACCCCCCTCCAATGGACCCCGCACTCACTCAGCTCTCTGCCCCCTCCCCACTCCAACGGACCCCGCACTCGCTCAGCTCTCTTCCCCCTCCCCCCTCCAACGGACCCCGCACTCGCTCAGCTCTCTGCCCCCTCCCCACCTCCGACGGACCCAAGCAATGCCGGGTATTTTCGCTAGTTAATTATATTATCATATCTTATTATCATGCCCACAGCACCACAGTCTCCACCTGGCTTCCACGAGTCCAGTTACTCCTTGCAGGGTGATCCCTATAATCCTTCCGGTCCCAAGTCTTGCCAAAACCATCCTCCCTGCAGCATCCAGTCCCTCTTCCTGGACACTCACAAAGAGGGAACACTGCTGCCTCCAAAGAGCCAGTACACACCACCACTTGTTAGTCCAGCTGGGGTTATATACTTAACCTTAATACACAGCTCTGAGGTGGTTTGCAATAAACTTATTCTGAGTTCTACTAACAAAGAACAGAGAAGTAAGTGATTTCATGCAAGAGGGAAAGAGATATGAAAAGATTACAAACAAAGCAAAACACATTTTCTAGTGTCCAAAACTTATTTTTATAGCACGATATATAGCTATGCCTAACATAGTTCCTTGCTCATACCAAGTTGTCAGCATTCTCTTGCTGCTTTTGGCGGGAGGAACCATCTTTCATAGATAAAAAGCGCTGGCTTTTGTTCCCTCAGTAGATAGGTATCCCCGACTCTTCCAACAGTTTCTTCTATCCCCAAAGTTCATCTTTGTCTTTAAACTCAGGAAGCCCTCCTGGGAGCTGAGCTTCCTGTGCCCGCTAGGATGTTGACACTATGTTCATTTGGCAGTCTCCTGTGATTTAAGATGCAAATGATCTTTCCGCAATCTCCAGTGTAAATGAATAGTCCATTGTTCTGGTCTCTGACCACACCTGGCTCAATTTACAGCTGAGTCAAAGAAAGGTTTGCCTTTTTCCTTTGTCTGGAAAAAAAAACCTGTTTTGCCTCCTTTGTCTGTTTACAGTCTCCAAAGCATAACATCAGAAAATCCATAATTTCACACACACTTCACAGTGATATTAATGAGCAGTGTGGTGGCAGTTTTCAGATGATGCATTAAATAAATTAATATCATGACTATGGTAGGTGAGGTGTATGCAGTGGGTCAGACCAGCTGAGATTTAGAGTTGCATACCAGGAGCCCCTGGGCATCTGACCTGGGGCAAGGGATGCTCTGAGGGTCACGGTGGACCATTGTCATTTATTACTGCGTTGGAATTCCATGATGTGCAAATACATATTTAATGTACCTGAGAATTATTGCTGCTGGGGTATCTCTGAGTGTGACTCCTTCTGGGTTATTAGTAAAGTCGTCTATTATAACCAGGCGATCAGGTCTTCCCAAGCTGAATGTGTCAGTTCAACTTTGTCCTGTGGAATTTCAAGTTGTTCATGCAACATCTTTGGTTCTTTCTTTCTGCTGGGAACCTCCATACTTCGGACAAGTTCCACCTGCTCACCATTTCTTTATCACTGTGGCCAAAATATAACTTCTCTAGCTCTCCTTTTTGATTTAATCATATGAAGGGCATTTGGGAAAATCAGTTCCAATGTTTTTCTTCTCATCAAAGTGGAACCATCATCTATGTCCTCTTTAAGAGAACTTCTGAGATCACAGAAAGCTCATTTTTTATAGTGGGAATAGGCAGATGGGAAGTATTGATTTGTTTCCTTTATCACTATGGCAGCATTTAATCTCTCTGGCTTCAATTCATCCCATATGCCTGGAGACACTTACATGACACTTACCATGTCCACATGTATGTTTACTTCTTGTTCCAGGTTGTCAGGCTGGATATTGTCATCCGTAGTTTGTGATTGCTTTCTGCTTTGAAGCGAAACCATAGAGAAAATAATGAAATCATGTGCATCCCATACTCCAGACCTAATGTATCTTTTTAAATGTGTGTGTACACCATCTCTGCAGCTGTTAGAGCCCTCGATGTATATGAGAGCGGCAACCACAGTTACCAACTTTCATGCAGTAAATAAGAGCCTCGACTTTCACAATAAGCCAAAAATCAAGCTAATCCCATTCCAAAACAAGGTCAAAACAATCCAATCCCTCAGAAACCCAACACTCTATATGACTAGATCCACCTGGTGTGCAGTCTGGGACTGTACGCCCCGCTCTCCACCCCCTTTGCCCCTGCTTGTGGGAGCTGATTATTTTTTTTTAAAAAAAGCAACAATTTACAAGCCAAACAAGCAACAAGCTACAAGCCAAAAACTAGCCAACAAGTAACTCAAGCCCATTAAGCCAAAAAAAACAAGCCCAATTTCTGAGGCCTTTTAAAAAAAATAGGTTTGGCATGTCTGGTGGTAACCCGTCAGTTCCATGTAACAGTCCTACTCCTAGCCCGCCTTTTGAGGCAGCTGTTGAGAGTTTGATCTATCTCAATGGGTCAAAAAAATGCAGCATTGAGGCTGAGGTCAGAATGTGCTTTAAATCATTGAACTCTCTTTTGTGCTGTGACATCTGTCCATTCAGTAACCTTTGGAGATGTCTTAGGGTCTGTCTTCACTATCCGCCGGATTGGCAGGTAGCGATCGTTCTATCGGGGATCGATTTATTGTGTCTTGTTTAGACACGACAAATCGATCCCCAAAGGAGCTTCCCATCGACTCCGGAACTCCAGCTCACCAAGAGGTGCAAGCGGAGTCAACAGGGGAGCCCACTGCTACTGTGAGGAGGCACGTAAGTCGACCTAAGATGCGCCAACTTCAGCTACAGTATTTATGTTGCTGAAGTTGCATATCTTAGGTTGACCCCCCACCCCCCGCTAGTGTAGACCAAGCCTTAGGTGAGTTGTGAGAGCCATATAATTACATGTGAACTTGGTGACATAATGCCATATGCCCAGAAGTCTTTGAATTCCCTTTGTATCTTCACATCTCAGCCTATTCAGTACTGCCTTAATCTGAGCTTCATTGGGCAAGATTCCTTTGGAGATCAGTCTCTCTCTGTGTTATTTCTGTTATTTGAAGCTAAGATTTGGCCTTATTCAATTTAAGGTTATTATCTCTTAGTCCTTGAGCCAAAAGATTTGCCCACCCGTGAGCTAGATCTTCTAGCATTTTGTTACAGAAATACTTCTGAAGATAAACATATTATGAAAGGCAGTCTTAAGAAGGTGCATCTGCCAAACGATGTGTTGAAAGAGCAGATCTTGGAGCACTCAATGTCCAAGGAGATCTGCCAGCCTCCTGTTGATGCACCTAATCTGCTAAGGAATTTGGGTCCTGCTATCTCAGACAATAATTCACTATTTGGGGGCAAGTGAAAGTGTGAGTTTTGTTTGCTTTTATTCAGCTCCTTAGGATGTAGACCAGGGGTTCTCAAACTATTGAGAACCGTGACACCTCTTTAGTTTCTCCCTCGGCGCAGCGGACCCTTGTATATCCGCCAAAAAGCTGCCGAATAAATTAACTCCTTATTCATGCACTCCCGAAAGCGCTCGGTATGTCCGCTGAAAAGCCGCCGAACTTTGCTTTCGGGAGTCAGCAATAGTCGTCAGATGCGGAAGCGATCGTGGTGGCAGCTTTTCGGCGGCACAAGCATCTCGCGACCCCTCGGGAGGCGGCCAGCGACCCCCTAAAGGGTTGCAACCCACGGTTTTAGAACCCCTGATATAGACACAACCATAGCCCCCTCCTTTTTTTTTTCTCTACAATTCCTAAGGAGTGAACCTAACCTGTTGGTGGTTCTACTGTCAAATGATACCATGTCCTGTCATGATTCTCAGCTCTTGCTCTAGCTCCTTTCTTAAGGCGTATGGAACTTAGCTCTTAGCTTGTGTGTTACCCGTTTCCTGTGAATATATCTTAATGTGATGCTATTGATACTTTCATGTCTGGTTCTATAGTGTGTCTCCCCCATCACATACATCATCTTAACGAGACCAAACACCTCACATGTGTGTAGGCTCAAAACTGGTCGCTTAAATAAATTAATATTTGTAAAGGATTATCTTCATGACTTCGCTAGGAGGAGGAGTATTATTCCCCTTTTTTACACATAGGAAACAGACAAATTCAAGCCAAAATTGTCAGTGTACACTAAATAGCACTACAAACTCTTGTTTTATCATTTTATCTTTCTATTTAAGTGTACCTGTGCACTCCCCCAATACTGGAATTGTTCCTCCATTATCTTTCATGGATACTGTTGATTAATTTGCTTTTATGTGCTCCTTATCTCTCTTTTTTTCAGTTCCTGTGATTACATTTTCTTGTGCTTCTCTCCATGTGTCTTGTATGCCACCAGTGCCATGTTTGCATATTTTAACTAGCCAGTCTTTTGGAGTTTTCAGCCACCTCCATTATTGTGCTTAAGAACAACTCTTCCTCATCGATTGAAGAATCCAGTTTTGCACTTAATATGTGTACATTCCTGTTTTCTCTGCATATTTTAGCACAATGGTTAGGCTTATTGCAGTTTCTACATTTTGCCGGAATGCTGGGCATGTCCTATACGCAGGCTGAATGCCACATTCTTGGCATTGTTTCCTACTTTCCATTTTTCTATCCCTGGCCAATTTAATTTCTGAGAACTTTTCCCTTGCTGATTTACTTATGCTACTCCCAGTTCTAGACTCTGTGCCTTTTCCTAGGCTGCTTATTTTGTTTCTGGTCGCTCTGCTGCTTTGCAGATACATATTGCCCTTGCTAGTGTCAGATCTCTCTCTCTTAAGTAACCATTCACATGCATTCTTATTGTTACAGGTTTAAGATTAGCAGCCGTGTTAGTCTGTAGGGCACAGGATTTTAGTTTGAAGACTGTAAAAAACTCCTATGTTGTTTCCTCGTCATGCTGTGTTCTCATTTTGAAGATGTAGATTTTAAAAGTAACATTTGTTCCAGGCACAGAAACATTTCATTATTTCTGCAACACTTCTCCCCTCCCCACCATCTGATTGGAATACATAGTCTACATCCAGGGCTTCTGTGCCTGACACGGTTAAGAGAGAGCAATCCTTTACTCATCATCCAGTGAATTTTCCTCTATGGCTTTCATTTACAACTCAAATGGCTGTTTGAACCATTTCCAGGTGCATTCTGTATTTCCCTTGATTGCCAGGGCTGGTGGAGGAGTTATATGCAGTGGCACAGGCTCTGTAGCGACCTTTACAACATTACTTCTCGCTGGGCCTCTTCCAGCATGCTGTGCCTTACCCTGCTGCTGCCATGTAATTTCTTACAGCTGAGCAGAGACTGGCATCAGGCTAAATCCTTTATTATGACCAGCACTGTGCATGACAGTGAGATAAACTTCCCCCTACTCTGGGGAGTTGTAACCTTCAGCTGCCATGTTCTGGGCTTCTCTGTTTTGGGCCCCAGCAGGGACAGTATCATAGGACATCCTAAGAGGGCACAGGAAGGATGACATCTCTACACTTTCTGGAGGACTCCCTCTACAGTGCAATCACCGGATGATATATCAGATGAGTCTTGGGGAAAGCAGGTTCAAGATAATGACCAATCTTGGCTATACAAACTGGGAAATATAAATACAGACATGAGCACACTTAAGGGCTTGCTTTATCAAAGAGACATCAACATCTGGCACATTTATCAAGGGTTATGACATCGCTTTGGTTTTCTCCATACCCCAGAGAAGAGGACCTCCTTCAAAAGCTGTATTGGAAGCCATGAAATGCAGACAAGCATGAATTGGCAACCATAGGTGTGCTCATAGGGTGTGCTGGGCGTGTCCAGGCACATCCTAATGTCTCAAAAAAAGTGGCTTTGCATGCAGAGTGCAGCGCTTTAAAACAAATACATTAATAAAATTCCCTGGGTGCACACCCTAATGAAAAGTCGTGCGCACGCCTATCTTGGCAACAATGAGTCTCAGATACCACACAATGTGGAAATCCCCCTCTATTAAAAAAAAAAGTAATCTGTAGTCCGATATATGAAAATACATATTAAATTTGAGATAAAGAACAGGTTTTTTTCTTGACAAGAAAGAGAGAACCCATTCCCAGTATTTACAGATACATACAATGTACAGGTATTTGGTGTACACAGTGTATTCCATTTGCTAACTTCAATTATCCTGATATCCACTATAGGATATTGTCCACTAAATGTTTAATACAAAAGATACCTTCCAGTTACATTATTTAGTGTCTCTCCTCCCCATCACCACAACCAAGTGCCATTGGGTAACCAAAATTACAGAGTGTATAAAATACTCACACCCAACTCCAGGTGTGTACAGAGGTGGGATAAACTCTCCTAATATATGCATATACCAATTTTTTTTGCTTGTCTTGGCAGAGGTAAGTTTCCATGGCTCAGAAGCTATTCCATATTCCAGGCTCAGAAGCTAATGATACAGGCCATCTTGCTTTATTATTAAACTACCCATGTGCTTGCTGTTTTATTGACATGACAGATGTCAAGATCCTTGCCCCAAGGTGTTTATAATACAAACTCTGTTAACTCCCAAATGGCTCATTGGGGGATTCTCAGTCGCTCTCCCCTGGTACTAGTTCATTTTTACTTCTGGTTTATCATCCTGGATTTAGAAATCACGGATTACACCAATTTATTTTGTGTCAGAAGGGAGAATAAAATCACCACCACCAGATGGCCCTTGTACCCATCTAAGGTTTATAAAATATAGCCAAATTTATCTTGCTATGCAATATCTGTCTGGGATGGATGCATTAATACAAATGGTGCAAAAAGTATGTAATGATCATGAATCCCAGGCTTGCACCTACTGAAGTCAACATTCTCAAAATTGGGTACTTAAGTTAGGTACCTGCATCTATATTTAGACACCTAACGAGATGGCCTGATTTTTCAGAAATTCAGCACACCCAGAGCTGCTATTTAAATCTAGGGTGCAGTCAGTCATTATCCATGCTTAAACATTCAGTATGCTATTTGGGGTGGGGGGTGGGGTTGGGGGGGTGGAAGGGGAATCTTCCAGACTGCTGCATTCCAGGCCCCTATTGGCTACCAACATCTTATTATTTTATCTAGTTCGTTTAACCAGATCATCTAGCTTTAGATTCATTTGTTCACACTGACCCTCTGCTAGTACTTGATCGTATGTCCAGAGTCGCATCCCCTGCTGCCGCTATGTTTTCAGGGTTAGCTACTGCATTCCTTCTCTTTTTAGTTTTTCGGTTTAGCAAGGAAACTCCTGTGCAGATCTTCTGTTTGGGTTCTTGGTTGAGCCGTCAAGTCAAAATTTCTCAAGGTTTTTCTCTGCTGGGAGGCTGGCTTGAGTGAGTCCAAGCAACAACACTGCACCCACAAACAGCTGACTGAAGGCTTCCAGTGGAAGTTTGCCCTGCCCAGGTATCTCCCAAACTCTTGTGAATTTCACCTCGTAGGAGTGGGGGGGGGGGGGGAATTCCGGCACATATTAACAGAATGTAGAGGCATGATAAACCGCAGAGCTCATTTCTCCCCTTCCACCTCAGCCTATTCTGCATGCTGCGAACAGACCAGAAGCCAAGCACAGATGGCCACAAGGATCTTTTACACTTAATACAGCTACTAGGACTTCTACTCCATACTGTCTGGGTCTGTATGCTGTAATACTAAAAAAAAACCACATATAAAGACAGAAGTAGTCTATTAAATGTAGTGAGTTTGTCAGGTCTGAGGAGGGCTGGCTCCAGGCACCAGCCTGGGAAGCACAATCCTGGTGCGGCCCTTCGTAAGAGGCGGCACTCAGGACAATATCCTTGGGGTGGCAAAAATGTTGGAGCCAGCCCTGGGTCTGAGACAGGAATTGCCTGTTTTGTTTTTTTAAACGGGAGATTGAACCCTTTTCCAGCTGGTACCAGAGGGCCTCTGTCTATCACACACTCACTAAGTGAAGTTGATTTAGTTTGTGCACAAATCTACATTGATAGTTACCACTCCCCACTGCAAATTTGGGTCCTAGACATCTGCCTGGTTTGCCTATGGGGTAATTCAACCCTGCTTAAGAGGCGATTTTTAACTGATAATACAGTCTTTACCTATATGATCCTACTATTTTTCCCACAATCCGTGCCTCATTGAGTGCACAAGATGGATCGTACTCACTGAATGGGGAGCTATTCAAGATTTCCTAATGCTGTCCCGATTACAGAAGGTTAGTTTTCTTTTGGTCTTTTGTAGGGTATTTTCATTGTGGCATCTTAAATTAATTAACATTTGTAAAGAATTATCTTCATTACTCCTCTGCGAGGAGAGGGAGTATTATTCCCTTTTTTACACATAGGAAACAGACAAACAAAGCCAAAATTGTCAAAAGTGTACACTAAATTTGGGTGCCCACTTGAGAAACCTAGGATCTGGTTTTCAGAGTATTATTACATATAGAGTGACCAGACAGCAAGTGTGAAAAAGCGTGACTGTGGGTGGCGTGGGAGTAACAGCGATCTATATAAGAGCGTCCAGTTCCAACTGATGCTGACTGCAGTTGAGCAAGCTCTGCACTTCTTCAAATCAGACCCAAGGTTTCAAGTTTGGCATCTAGAAAATGAGGAATACACACTTGTGAAAATAGCAGTTTGTGTAACATGCTCAGGGTGCCCCCTCTGCCGGATTTCAAGACTCTGCTCCAAAGCATGGAGATGCTAGAGCTTTTAGTGAAAGTTGTAAGAATTTTTTTGAACATAAGCAAATAATGTGGTTTTCAATAATCTCAAAAGTGACAAAAAACTAATTCAGCCTCAAAATAGCCCACATGGTTTCAGGTTGGCAAGATTCTAGGCAACTGAAAACAAGGTTTAATAAACAGAAAAAGTTTAGGGCAACTTCTTAACTATAGGTGTTTTCTACCTGCACTGCCTCTTTAGAAATATAAATAAATAAATAAAACCAGTCTGCATTGCGTTTTTCTCCAAAACAGACTAATCACATCTTTGTTTTGGGTAAAGCTATATTCATAACCCCTCTTAAGTAATTTGAAATACAAAGCCCTTCCTTGCTCTTATTGGAGGCTATAAGAGAAAATGAAGACCGCACTGTCATTCTTAATTCACATACTTTCACCTCTTTTTTTCCTTAAATACATACAAGGAGTATAAGGCTTTGGCTACACTGGACTTTCATCAGTAAAACTTCTATCATTCAGAGGGGTGAAGCTCTGCCCCATCCCATCCCTCCCTAACAAAAGTTTTACCAATGAGAAGCATGGATGTGGACAGTGCTTTGTCAGCAGGAGAATGCTCCTCTTGAAAAAGCTACCGCAGCTATTTGGGGGTGGAATTTTTTTTGGTCAGCAGGAGTGCTTTCTCCTGCCGACAAAGAGCAGCTACACCATGCACCTTTTAGAAGTACAGCTGTGGTGGCACAGCTTTGTAGCTAAAAGGTGCATAGCGTAGACATAGCTTTGTTTATCTTAGGGCTGGTCTTCACTAGCGCTGCTGGAGATCGATCTTCTATTATTTTTATTACAGATATTTTCAGATAAATCGATCGCCCGGAGGTCCCTCGTCGACTCCGGAACTCCAGCTCGCCGGGAGGCACAAGCTGGAGTAGATGGGGGAGCGCGCTGCCGACTGCTGCCGCCGTGGGGACAAGCGGTAAGTCGGCGGCAGATACGCAAACTTCAGCTACGTGAATCATGTAGCTGAAGTTGCGTATCTGCTGTCGATTCCCCCTTCCCCCTCCCCCCCCCCCAGTGAGGACAAGCCCTCTGACTGTTTCTCTCACTCTCTGCTTCTGTCCCACAGTGGATAATGGTGTGGATGCCACTCAAAATCCTCTTCCCCTCCCCATGTTTTACAACTTCCATGTGGTCTGATTTATACAGATCTGCCATAAAATTCCCTCTGAACACTTTCAGAGTGAAGTGGACTTCAGCTCAATACGGTTCATGATCTCATTCCACTGCACCCTTTACCAAACATTGACCTCATGCACTACATGAAAGAAAGTCCATTACAGCCTTCCTAGTATGGATGTTTGAGCCAGCTTTTGTTTGTATAAATAATCAGTAGCAGGAGAGGACAAATTATGTCCTCTCCACATGTTAATACTAGGGGTGTCAATTAGTCCCAGTTAACTCACGTGATTAACTCAAAAAATTATTAATCAGACTCAAATAATAGAATACCAATTACAAATTTTCAGATGTTTTTCTACATTTTCAAATATATCGATTTCTATTACAACACAGAATACAACGTGTACAGTACTAATTTTATTATTTTTATTACAGATATTTTCACTGTAAAAATAATAGCATTTTTCAATTTATCTCATACAAATACTGTAGTACAATCTCTAGCATGAAAGTGCAACTTACAAATGTAGATTTTTTTGTTACATAACTGCACTCAAAAACAAAAATGTAAGACTTTAGAGCCTGCAAGTCCACTCAGTCCTACTTCTTGTTCAGCCAATCGCAAAGACAAAACAAGTTTGTTTACATTTACAGGAGATGTTGCTGCCTGCTTCTTATTTACAGTGTCACCTGAAAGTGAGAACAGGCATTCACATGGCACTTTTGTAGCCTGGTGTTGCCAGATATACTAAACATTTGTATGCCCCTTCAAGCTTCGGTCACAAATTCCAGAGGACATGCTTCCATAATGATGCTCTTTAAAAAATAATGCATTAAATTTGTGGCTGAACTCTTTGGGGGAGAATTGTATGTCTTCAGCTCTGTTTTACCTGAATTCTGCCATATATTTCATGTTATAGCCGTCTCGAATGATGACCCAACACTTTTGTTTTAAGATCACTTTCACAGCAGATTTGATAAATGCAAAGAGGATACAAATGTGAGATTTCTAAAAATAGCTACAGCACTTGACCCAAGGTTTAGGAATCTGAAGTGCCTTCCAAAATCTGACAGAAAATCAGATTTCAGAAATCGTGAGAGCAATACTCTGATGCAGAAACTACAGAACCCGAACCACCAAAATACATAAATAAATAAAAATCAACCTTCTGCTGGTGGCATCTGACTCGGGTGATTAAAATGAATATGCATCCTTCTGCTCTGCTTTGGATTGTTATCGAACAGAACCCATCATCAGCATGGACACATGTCCTCTGGAATAGTGTTTGAAGCAGGAAGGGACATATGAAACTTTAGCGTATCTGGCAGGTAAATATCTTGTGATGCCAGCTACAACAGTGCCATGCAAATGCCTGTTCTCACTTTCAGGTGAGATTGCAAACAAGAAGCGGGCAGTGTTATCTCCTTCACATGTGTGGAAGCAAATTTAGGATGGCTTCTCTTCAGGCCTAAAATATAGTCAAGTTAACATGAGGCCTGCTATAAAGAGCAAAGAATTATGGTTTAAGCCTGCTTTCCTGCTAACCGCAAAAATATCCACATTTAGCCTGGTCGGATGATAAGCTGACCACAACTACCCGGTTCCTACTGAAAAACATGTTTTTATCTAAACTAGTGTGAATACTATAATTTGATTGGTACTTGATAGCATTTATTCCCTATATGGCACAAGTAAGGGAAGTTGGGACTTTTCCAGATCGGAAAGTGCCATACGGATGTGTGACGCTTGCATGATCCATATGTATGATGCTTGCATAATTAATAAGGATCTATAAAAATCATGTTGAATGTTGGAAAGCGTGGGGGGGGGGGAGGGGGGAGAAAGATAGCCAGTCTGCACTTGCAGGTGTCAGACTGATGTTCCCTCCCAAGCACCTCTGCAATAAAGGCCTCAGGCCAATTTCTGAATCCAAAATATAAGAGAGTGGTCCTTTTATCCCACAACACATGTAAACAAACTTGTTTGTCTGAGCGACTGGCTGAAGTAGGACTGAGTGGACTTGTAGGTTCTAAAGTTTTAGATTGTTTTATTTTCCAATGCAGGGTTTTTTGTACATAATTCTGTAATTGTAAATTCAATTTTCATGATAAAGAGATTGCACAACAATATTTGTACGAGGGAAATTAAAAAAATCTATTTTGTTTTTTACAGTGCAAATAGTTGTAATAAAAAGTATGAAATGAACACTATACACTTTGTATTCTTTGTTGTAATTGAAATCAATATATTTCCATAAAAATATTTAAACTATAATGGAATACCATTTAACAACTTGATTAATTTTTTTAATCACTTGACAGCCCTGGTTAATACTTTTATAACCTACAGGAATTTTCCTCCATTTTTAGTTGGTAGATGCCCTGGGCCATGCAACTTAGCCCTTTACAATAGTCAAACAAACAGCTGGAGAACAATAAAAACAAAGCACTGAGCCTCCAACTTAGCTTTAAAACAAGAAACGCAAGGAGCAAGATGAATGTCCCCTCAAAGAACATTCAATATACAAACGACTAGGAGCAGTGCACGCAATTTAGAGAACCCTTAGTAAGACTATATAGAGTGAGATTCCCCAAAGGTCAAAGGACAAATCTCTTATTTGAGATTATGAGACCTGAGAGATCACGGTGGCATTGATACAATAATTAAGGGACTTGTTGGTAGCTTTTGTGCAGCCCTGGAAACACAGTGGGCTACATTTCTACATGCAGAACTAAACTGGGGAAGAGACGAAATGGGAGGAATGGAAAGATTTGGAATACACCAACTATAATATCATAGAAAACAGTTTAAGATTTGAGGATGCAATTGAATCCTAAAAAATTTAATTGTGCATTATCAAACTGTGAAATAGGGTCAGAAAATGAAAGGAAAAAAGGTCTCCTGTCATCTGGTCTTGATCCAGAAGAATTCTGAGCCATGACACAGCTGCATCTTGCTGATCTAAAGATTTATATTGCTAGGATGACTTTCTGCCTTACTGGAGCTGGTCTCTAAACTTGGATGCAGTGTCACCTAGTGGTTAGAAGGGAGGACTGGGATCTAAGCCTAACTACCACCACTGTTGTGTGATCCTGGGTGAGGTATTAGCCTTTGCCTAGATGGGGAAACTGGCACAATAGGGATATTAATACTTACACATGTTGTAACATAGGTACAGACTATTACTCTCCCATCATTGCAACTGAAACTGACAAAGAGGATGGTTTTCTTTAGGAGATGTGCACACCTGTTCAGCCTGCCTTGTCCAGGGCCCTGCCACAATAGGGCTTTCCCCCTATGGAGTTTTCCAATGCTTTGTCCACCTAGTTTTAAAGGGCTCAACCGATAAGGCTTCCGCTGGTGAACAGGGCAGTTTCACACACTAATGCATTTCACCTTCAGGATGTTTTCCCCAGGGTACAGTGTTATTACAGGAGAAAAGTACTTGATAAGAACTGAATGAATTATAAGCTTAAAATTCAGTCTTCTGGGTTTCAGTGACTTGCATATTAGGAATTGACAAGCCGGACAGTGAAAACGGCTTTAAATCAAATGTTTGGGGTAGATGGGATCTCAGAGGTCACCTTCATCCAGCTCCATTCAGGCAGAGCAAGTTCGTTCTTATATGCTAGCTCCCCCATCCACCAATATCTTCCATCTAATAGTCTATGTGGATATGAAGTCATGGTATGTGAGTTATGGTGCAGTAAAGACAGACAAAGCTGCTTAGTATTCATCTTCTCAGTGCTGGCTCTCATACATAACATAGCCGATTCAGATGGAGAAAGCAGGAAGTGGATTAAAAAATATAGGAACCCATTACAGAAGTGCAGGCCAGAATGAGAAGAGAGATTAAAAGAACATTTATGTAGATAAGCAGCAAGGGTTGTTTAAAGAAGAGTAAGTCATTGATCATAGAAAAACTGTATTCACTGACATGAACCAAAAGTGAAAATAGCAGAACTTGTACAAAGGAACATACACCAAGGTGGAAACAGCAGCAGGGAGGTCAGGGCTAGGAAATGAACTAGGGAGGGTAAATTGAATAAAAACTGCTTCTCTTTATCCCAAAAAGTCAATCATCAGCTGCAAGATACTTTCAAGAGTATGTGACCTGGGTAATAGCATAGAAATATTTTTAAGAGGCAGACTTGAGGGAATGTAGGAACTCTTAAATTCAATCAGTTGCTGACCCAATTTCTTTTCTACAGAAGGAAATTGAAGGTTTCTATATACTTTCCAGTACATTGATCAAGACCCCATGTCCTACTTGGCACATTAGATTTAAATTACATGGACAGGCTCCCATACATCTCTGCCCTCCCCCAAGCCCTTTCCCACTCACAGCTCCATTCCCCAGTTGAGGTCAGCCATCCTTCTTTGGAGATCAAGTTCAATTTATTTTTCATTGCTCCCAGATTTTCAATATGTTGCAGGCTTTGGGCATAACAATGGGTAACTGGATTGGAGAAGTTGTCAGGAAGCCTTGTCCTGGGGAGGACATTTTGGGTTCTTAGAACTCAAAGGCAGAGGAGTGAGTTAGTGAATAAAGACTTGGAGTGGGAGACAAAATTAGATATGCTGCCCATCAACTCACTGGGCTGCCCTAGGCAAGTTCAACCTGTTCCTCAGTTTTATCATCTGTAAAATGGGAACAATTCCTACCTACATCCTATGAGTGTTGTGATTAAATGATATCTGAAGAGTAATTTGAGCTCTTCTGGTGAAAGGTTCCATTGCAATGCAGCACACTCAAAATTGGGAGAGGAGGAAAATGCACTAGGTTCTTCAGGATACTTCTGCATTCACATGAGAGCTATTAATGATGCTCCATTGTAGCGTTCCTCAAACTTTTTCCCACGTGGCCCCTTTCTGCGGTCCCGCGTCTACTCGCAGCCCCCGGCAAATGCTGAGCAATAGAAAACTTCCACTTTCAGTGGCATTTAGACAGGACAAAAATAGACTGCGGTGTCCTGGGGCCAATCCTGTGGGGGCGCCAGGGTGTCTCACACCCCCTGGGGTGCACACACCCCAGTTTGAAGACCTCTGCTCTATTGTTCTCATCAGATATGCAAGTGAGATCATGCGATTTAGACCCAGGACAAATAAAAGGAGCTGAGAAGCAGGAAACCGCCACAGTCTAGTTTAAAAAAAAAAATAAAAAAAAAAGGGTTTTTTTGGGTTGAATTTTCAAACAATCATTAAAGCTCCTGATAGAGGAGCAGCCCCTCAGCCCCCTACATAGAGCCAGAGGAGGAGAGTTGTTCCAGGACACTCTATCCCCAACCTCAAAGATAAACCTGTTCAACATCAAAGAACTGCAAGATTTCTTTACCTGTCCGTGTACAAATACCAGCATTTCCTAGTGCTTGTTATGCAGCCAGATTGGACAGAGACCATTTGAACCACATACTGAAGCGATGCCTGGGACAGTATTTCAGTACAATACATCCCTCCATCTTGCTTCCCGCTGCAGCTGGCCTAGTTATTGACCCTCCCCCTCTTGCTAGCCAGTTTCTTCCTATGCTTATGCAACTGTCAGAGAGGAACCTGGCTTCAGGCCCCGTCCTTCACTGGTTGATCCCCTCGCATTGACCCACCTTCCTCTCACTTGTACCCGGAACAGACTAAAACGACAATGCTGTGGTGCCACTCTTCCAATGTGTTCACTGCACCCCCAGGCCAATCGCCGGACATACAGAAGGGAATAAAGACTACACTACATTTTGGAAAACATACAGCATTTTGGACCGAGAGCACCGGGCCAGCCTAACGTAGAATACAGCAATTTGTCACACCCCCCCCCTATCAGGTAGTACTGAGGGAAAACATAAGCGGAGCTTACAGTAGAAGCAACACAAAGGACATGAAATAGTTGGCTGGAAGAAAAGCTAATTTAAAAATAAGGGATGAGGAAAAGTATATTGTACGAACATTGTAGTATAAAGACAAATAAAAAAAAAGGAGCAGGAATATGGGAAGAATCAGAGACAAAAAAGTTTAAAAGGGCCCAGTTTGGGCAACAGCATTAAATGTGAGATTGAGAATTTTAAGATGGCCTCACTGACAAACCAGGGAGACAAAGGAGTAAAGATGACAGACGGGGGAACCCATGAACATCGAGTAGGTCTAATTATTGCATTGGCTTGTTGGCTTGGGATCAACAGTGATAACTGCAGAGAGAATGTAAGGTGGCCGGAATAGACAGCATTGTGGAACTGGAGATACAAACAATAAGCAAAACTCAGTCCACGTATTACAACAGCAGCTGCAGCCCCAATCAAAATTCAGACTTCATTTTGTTAAGCATGGTACATCCCTTCCTCCCCTCCCCCGACCCATTCTGGTAGAGGAGACAGGCAGCAAAGTACTGCTTCAAAACCTGCTTGCAGGTGTGAGATGAACATACAACACAATAGCCACCATTAAAACTCATTTGCATTTATATTTGTAAACTGGTACAAATGCAGTTATTACTGGATTTTTCTCTGAGGGAGGAGAACCTGGCATTTCAGACATCACAATGTGGCAAGTAGGGAGTTACGCTGACTGCAGTGCATTTATTTTGTTTCCTCAGATAAGTCAGGAACAATCTGTAGTCCAGGCTCCCCTCCTCGACCTGTCTTGATGCCACAATCTTAACATGCAGTGCCTTTATTTTAATAGTCCTCATCTGAGCAGTGAAACACGTTACCACAGAGAGTTTAATTGCTACTTATTGCTGCAGCAGCACCTTACCCAACACAATATATCCACAAACCCTCATTACTTCACAGGGGAGACAGAATGGATCAGATCCACCACTGTTACTTCAGTTTCTCACTCATGTAACTATCGATGTTGGAGAAAAAATGCCCAGAGCTACAGTTCAGCTGTTTAAGAAAACAACTTCTCTTCATTGTATTGGCAGCATCCAACTTTGCTGTTTTAATTCCCCCCTGGCCCTCATCATAATTTGTTGCTCACGTTCTGTTGCAATTATCCACTTCTTTTGCAATTCAGGTGACTTCTATCCTCCTTATTTGGTGTCCACTGTCATGTGACCCATATGCAATAAGGAGCTACTAAGAAATAAGCAGTTCCAAAGAATTACAAAAAGCATCATGGACTGTGGTGGAGAGATTTTTTTGCACCATGAATAGAATGCCAGGGGGACGCCAACTCTGTTTAGTGTAGCATTGGTCTGTCTTTTTTATGCCCTTGGCCCTCATTGACAATGAGGAGGGGAAGGGGATAGCTCAGCGGTTTGAGCATTAGCCTGCTAAACCCAGGATGGGGAGGTCAATCCTTGAGGGGGCCATTTAGGGATATGGGGCAAAAATTAATTGGGAATTTGTCCCCCTTTAAGCAGGAAGTTGGACTAGATCTCCTGAGGTCCCTTCCAACCCTGATATTCTATGAACAGCTCAATTTACAGATATGGGCTTACAAATTCTCTCCCTTAACTTCTGCTAGGGTTTGGGAATACTGCAAATAGCTGTTGATTCCCACCCTCATTCTCTTTCTCCTTCTGAACTCTTAACATTTTCTTTTATCAAAGGCACAGCCAGCTGTAAAAATAATGTACTGGCAGAGATAAAACAATTACTACAGAATATGCAAACACGAAGCAAAACCAAAGGAGCATTATGTGCAGCAGGAGAGTCCAAGAGAAACATGTTTTGAACATAATTATTTGTAAAAATTAATTAAGGGAGCTTCCCAGATGTTAGAATAGCAATAGAACAAGCTTGGCTTCCTGCACGTATACCTCTATCAAAGAGAGAGACTAAAAGAGCATTTCAAACAAAAGAAAAAAATGCATCTGGAATATGTTACCCACATCGGTCATTGAAGTAAGCAGCTTTACTGAGTTCAAAAGGAAATCGGATGCATTTCTAAACAAAGAAACTGAAAAATATGGGGCAAATAATATATGGAAATGGAGAGCAAATGAGAGGCATCATGTAGCCGTGCCTTTTTTAAAAAAAGGTATTCTGAATATTTTCATATCTAAAGCTTGAATCTTTGAACCAGATATAATCTAAGCAGCCAAAAATAAAACCTTCAAGCTGTGAATTTAAGGTATAAAATATGAAGCATCAAGGCATTAATAAAAGAGTTTTGAAAAAAATGCTAAGAGCCCAAATTACTAATCAAATAATCTGTTTACTAATAGACACAGACAATATGAAAGTTGTCATATTAATAGCTTAGGCTTAAATTTCCCAAACTGTCCTCCCCCCCCCCCCCCCAATATGACCAAAAGGGGTTCAGGCATGTGAGAATGAGGCTTGTGAAAAAAGGGTAGAACGGACAAATGGCCAAAAATTCTTGAAGAGCTCCAGCACTTTCATGATTTGGAGCAGAAATGGAAAGTTTGGTCGTTTGACCCCAGGATTTCTAGTATCTCTGGAAAAATCAACATCCAGATGTGTCAGTTCTGAATTTGTTTTCTGAGCATTCTAACTGCACTGCACATGCTCCCAAACCCTGCTGATTCTCCTGTACTGTAGGTGTAAGCCCCTGAGGGCCTACACAGCAAAAAACAAACCCCACAGCTGGCCTGTGCCAGTCAACCCAGGCTTGTGGGGCTCCAGTGTAGACCCCCACAGGGTCCTAGACCCCAGGCTCCAACCCCCAGCCCAGAAGTCTACACAGCAATGAAGCAGCCCCACAAATGGAGTCCCACAAGCCGAAGGTGGCTGGCACGGGCTAGCTGCGGGTTTTTCTTGGTGTAGAAATACCCTGAGACGGAGCTACAGAGTTTCAGATGAGACACAAAGCAAAACTCCTCCTCCTATTCCTCCTCCAGAAAGGTGCACTGAGCTGGAAGCTGTCACCTCCTCTAGCCCATGGAAAGAAGTGCTGATTGGGAGCCAGGAAGCCACAAGTTACCATGTTAATTCTGTGCACTTCACCACCTGTATTTCAAAGGAGGCCACATATTCCAACCTTTGGAGACAGACAAGTATAAAATTTCCCCCACTTAGATAAACAAGTTAATTTCTGGCCTATTTGGGAATGGAACCCAAGTCACTAAAATGACAGACCCAGTTTCACACACCTAGATGCACTACTGCTTGGCATGCTCACTTGAATCTGTGTCCTTGGCTAGCATTGAAGTTAATAATGCGGACCTTGCTGATGACCCATATGTGGCTGCTCCTGCATAACCATGTTTGAAAAGTGTTTTGAAAACCTACAGATGCTGTGGAAATACCAAACGTGATTAAAAGACAAAGAGGAGAGATGTTTCCCATGTAAGCCCCTGCTCTAACCTGTAGACCGTGCTGCTCAGAAAGCTAGGAAGATCCTGTGCTTGCTAGGGGGAAAAAGATGCGTTACTACTGTGTTACAAAATCCTAGTGAAGACAAAGCAGTTTGTATTTCTAATGCGAGTTGAAAAGACCACAGGGGCGGCTACTAGGGGTAGATGACTAAAGGTATTTTAGTGGTTTAAAGAGGAAGATGTGCCCAAGAGGATTTGCCCAAAGCACCTATCTCCCGTTGACAGCAATGCAAGTTAGGTGCCTAACCTGCTTAGGCACTTTTGAAAGTCTCACTAGGTACCTATCGCATCTAAACTATGTTGAAAGTCTGGCCCCTAGTTGTTACCTCAATATGCCAACTCATGTGGAGACTGCAAACTTCCTCATCTTCACTAGAATTTTACCTTGCGACAGCTAACTCGAGTTTCGATCACCTTTTTTCCTATGGAAGACAAATACAACCCAGGAATCCAGACACACAAATATTCTATTGCTGTGCAGTGAATAGCTACAGAGGATGGATTTTGTTATCAATATTTTAGACACAGTTAAGATTGCAGATCTCTGGGCAGGGATCACATCTTGACTAGTTACTACTGCGAAGCACCTAGCATGCTTTTAGTTGCTAAGAAATAGATACAGAATATATGCGCAAGCTTAACAATTTTAAAGTATTTTTTTAAAAATTCCTCCTTTCCACTTACCTGCCAGGTCCAGCGCTCTCTCGCTCTTTTCTGTGTGCACACAACTGCTGAGTGAAAACCAACAAGAAGTTGTTCTAGTGCTGTGATTACAGTACTGAGTCAAGGGACCCTGATTCTATTTACAGCTCTGCCATTGATTTCTTGTGTCACCTTGATTAGGTGAGTCAGCCTCTGCCTGAACCATTTGTAGTTTGTTATGGAGATGCTTAGTGCACTTGGAGGTTGAAACCATCTTTGGGAAGCCCTTCCCCCAGAGAGAAGGCACAAATAGACATGCAAAGTGTTTCTGAATAACTATTGCAGGGGAAACAGTGCTGTGAAGTGACAGAGGAAAATTGGAACTTTTCAAAAAATTTAGTGTTTCAAAATGTACATGTATTCATTCATTAGGCTAAGGCACATACATGAAGGTTGACCTAGGTGAACTGCAAAAGCTCCCCCAACTTCCCCTCCTCCATTTGTTAAGAGCCTAATACATTAGAGAATGGGGTACAATCTCCCACCCTATACATGTCTTAAGTCTCTATGGCTCCAGAGGCCTCCTGGGTTCTGCAGCTTTGAAGGTTGACTTATTTCAAAGGGGATAATTCTCCTTGAAAATGGCTGTCTAATGCAGTTTCCCTGCTCAGCAACGCCAACTGAAGAATGGTCATATAAAAATTACTAGCCCCTCATCTCAAAAGCATCCGGCTTTAGGGATAAGAAAAGAAAGGAACTGGGGTCCAGGAGGAGCTAGTCCCTGTCCACCGTGGCCCAAGCAGAGATGCTCTAAGTTCTTGTACCACATTCCATCTCCGTAGTATCGGAGTGCCTTCTAGCCATGCATTAAAGAATGTCATGAGCAAGTGCCATGTATGGTTCGTTCTCTCACCTCTCCAGGGACAGAGAATGCAGTGGAATGTTTTTGGTAGGCACTTTTGTTGTTAAATATACACGTTTATGGTAGAGAAGCCAAGTTCAGAAAAACCCATCTTGAACTTGGAGCAGAAATGTGGTGGCTTGTGGTGATCCTTAGTTCTTGTGGAAATCCATTCTACTCTTGGACCAATACCTGAGAAAGTGGTTTCCTGTCCCAGACAACCTTTATCACATGTTGGAGAAAGTTCCATTGTTCCAGAGTAACTCCAGCCCTATAGCTGGAGAAGCTCCAGCTGATTTTGTATGGCCCCAGGTATGAGGGAAAGAAGCTGGGGGGGGGGGGGGGGGGGGAGGAAACAAGCTGTGACAGAGTGGCAGTAGAGCTTCTTGGTGAGCGCACAGCTCTCTAATTCAACGACTCCTTGCTGTTGTTGTTGCACACCAGCTCCTCTTTTCTGAACAAGTCTGAACACCATGCAGCCAGCATACAGGACCCAGAAGGCTCCATACGGATTGTTGCTGAATAGATCCCTTAAAACGTGCAAACAGTGCTTCCTCCCTCTCACCTTCGCTGCTCCGAAGATGTTCTGAACAGTACTTTATAGTAGAGTATGTCACAAGTACATAAACTAATCCTTCAGGTGTTTAGCACCTGCAGCTCAGATTGATTCCAATAGGCACTACTGGGTGCTTAGCACTATTGAAAATCAGGCCACTTCGATGCCTAGAGATGATGTAGAGCCCAACTTTAGGCTCCTGTTTTAAAAAAATATAGGTAAACCGCGTTGGCCAGCAGTCTGAAGACTCCTGCTACCCTCCCCCCTAACCAGTACATGCATTGTTAATCTGGAAACTGTTTCCTCTCACTGTTATTCAGCTGGAGTTTTTGTTCTATGTGCTTGGGCCTACATCAAGGAGGTACAGTGGAGAAAACTGATGCCTACTGACAAACTATCACAGCCATTTAATAATCTTTGCTTTTCTTAAAGAGGGCAATAAAAAAAAGTGATCTTAATTGGTGAAAAAGCAGTACATCTGGGAAAATACATGCACACAGCAATAGTCCTCTGTCCCATAACTTACAAATGAATTTGGCTAGCATCAGTAGTTGAGTTTTTGGCCAATTCGATCTCTAAATTAAGGTCTCTTCTCTGTTATATGTGATATAATTATGAAAAAAAAGGGGGAGAAATGTGATGACTCCCAAAGATCTCTCAAAAGTTGGGTGACTAGGCAACAAAATAGCAATAGAAATTCAATGCGTTAACAAGTGGTAAAGCAGTGGAAAAAATAATCCCAACTATACTGTATGTATAATGGGTCACCATTCAAGCCATTTGGAAGTCATCATGGATAGTTCTCCAAAAACACCCGCTCCACATGCAGCAGCAGTCAAAAAAGCTAACAATATTAGGAAAGGAATAGATAAGACAGAAAATCTTAATGCTACTGAGTACACCCACACCTTGGATACTGTGGCCAGTTTTGGTTGTCCTGTTATAGGATATTGTGGAGTTGGAAAAGATTCATAGAAGGGCAAAGACGATCAAGCGTATAGAATAGCTGCCATATAAGAGATTAAAAAGATTATGACCGTTCATCTTAGAAAAGAGGCAACTGGAGGGCAGACATGATTGTGGCCTATAAAATTATGGATGGTGTGGAAAAAAGGTTATTTACCCTTTCCTGCAATACCACCACCAGGGGTCACCTTTTGAAATTAATAGGCAGCATATTTAATACAAACAAGAGGAAGTACATTTTCATACAAAATGCACAATTAACATGTGGAACTCATTGCCATGGGATATTGTGATGGCGAAAGGCATCACAGTCAAAAAAAGAACTAGATAATCTCAATAGTGATTAGCCAAGCCAACCAGGGATGCACCCCCTGCTCAGAGCCAGAGATGTAACCGGGCAATTTAGCACCCAGAGCAAAATAAGTATATTTGCACCCCTACTGTTTTTTTCAGCATCCCCTCCCCCCAACCCCACCACACAGCTGCCTTGCTTGCCCCACCCTTGTTATGGCCCTGCTCAGGGAAACCCTAAGACTCTGCAAAACTGCCTGTTCTGTAGACCGCCCCTGAAGCTCTGGTACTGGCCACTGTCAGACAGGATAGTGGGCTAAATGCTCCATTGGTCTGACCCAATATGGCAGTTAAGGATTTTCATCTGTTTAAAAGCGTATGTCGCATACTGTGCTAATCTACTCAATTAGATAATGTATATCAGATGGTTAACTGCACGGATTACACAAGTACACAGTTCAGTTATTTGCATATCTAATTGATACAGTTGTTGGTTTTAAAAGCTTTTGGCAGCCAATAACTGGATCTGGGTATGCGTAAAATGGCTAATGAAATCTAAAAGACTGGCTCGGCTCTGATGCATTCAAACCCTGCCTTTCTAAAAACCCTCAGGTCCACTCCTGCACCACCCCCAATGTTAGTATAAGCTATAATGCAAGAATTTTGCATGTTGAGGGAATGGTTTAGTGGTCTATTTAATTCATAGAAATTATTAGAAGTATAAATCTCAGAGCGGATCCAACCCTTCCTCTCCCAGAAGCTAATAATCAGTTCCATGAAGTTTACTGATTATAGGGGCTTTTGGAGGAAATCTGAAAAACGAAGGTAATGTGTCCATACTCCATAACCACATTTTAGTGTTTGGGTATATGTATGTGCTTTGAAGAATTTCAGGATGCAGTCAGGATGGAAGAGGTTGGAAACAAGCAAGGCATACTTTTATACAGTAATACATTTTTAACTCTAGATTCTCCCACTGAAATGTAGCATTACGAAGTTAACCAGATTTACTTCAGAAGTTTGGAATCAATTCCAGTCAGAACAGTTGAGGGGAAAGTGTCTTATTAGAAAGGTTTGTAAAAAAAAACCTTTAAGCTTTCAATGTATGCATGTTCAATAAATGGAGTGCCTAGAGTCTTTGTTCTAGGTGCTCCTTAACAAGCATTAATTACTCCAGGACCCCCCTTCACTCAATTACTTAATCACTCAATAGCTTAAAGCACGCGTAACTTTTGAATGGCAACCAGAGTCCTCCAATTTAGGGGGAAAAAAAGCCTTGCAACAGGGCATAAAAGTTGATAAAGCAGGACTATTTTACACCCAGGAAGAGTTCCAAAGCTAGGGAATCAATAATATTACAGCTACAATGCACTCAACTAAAGCTATTAAGCTCTTGTATTTTACCTACTTCAATGCAATAACTTGCTTTTTGTAAAGGATGTTTTAAAACCATTTATATAGGACACTTTCTGCTCACTTGTTCACTCACACTAGTCAGATAAGTTATTCCAGTATCAAGAGAATACAAATGGTCATTTCGGGGTACATTATTGCACATGATCAACACCGGGTTAATGTACAATCTGGTTATAAGCACTATGTTGTAGTGGACCCGAAGGCTATGAATGTACAATTGGAGGAATAAATGAAAAACACTCTCCTGAAAGGACAAAAAGTCCATCAATACAATTTTGAAGGTAAAAGGAATGCTACTTTTATCTCCCTAAAACATGTCTACACAAACTACCATTACATCTGTGCATTTATTATATGAAGGACCCTCGAAGTGTTGCTAGTGCCCAAGTTCCTGTGATATAGGTTTTGTTTTCAACTGTTCTTAATTCTTCAGTCCTCATTATGAAAACCGTAAGAGCTCCATGTACTTGAGATTTTAGAGATTAGTTTAATGAACTTTGATCTTTGATCAAATATCTTTGATATATGTTGCCAGAAAGCCAACAGTACTGTACCTAGCTTGAAGGAGTAAGCTTAAAATTGGGACCCCTTTTGAAAGTTTAACAGTTACGTTTACACTGAAGGCAGGACGATGTTGAAAAAAAGGACAGCTCCGTCTGTATAAAAATTCTCAGGAGACACTGCAGTATATGCAGATAAAAGGTTTATACTGCAACACAGTACAAAGATGAACTAAAAATATGCTTATTTCAGAATAGGGTAAAATGGGCTTGCAGTGCTTTGAGGTCTTTTGTATACAACAGTGTTTACAATAAGATTCTTCTACAACTGAAGGTCTTCTCAGATCATAAACCTAGTGGAGTGCAAAGGAAGCAGATTGTGAATGACTTGCATTTTACTATTTATTACAAATCAATTCAAGGGTCTGGATACAATTATTTGTATTATGGTAGCACTTACCGATCCTGGTCATGTTGCTCTTCATTCTACTCCCTTTCTAATCAGCAACTGACAAATGTATTTGTAACTAAAACAGGGCAAGTTAGCACTTTACAACAGGCTCCTGGAGCACATGCTATTTAGAGAGCCAAGTGCAACCAAGTCTTGGAGCTCTGCCTCAGTTGGTGTTGGTGCTTAAGTTTTTGGTACCTAGAGATCTTATGGTACTTGCAGAACATTTTTTTTTGGGGGGGGGGGGGGGGGGGGAAGTCTCTCTTGCAGGGACAACTGCTGGATTCCCCAGTTGGTGACTTATTCCCTCAATGTGTGGAACAATTAATTGTAGAGCTTAGGAAGTGAGGAGTTGCTTACTCCACACTAGCTCATATCATAGCAGGTCTGTCAGATCACGTTTTCTTTAGAGATTGTTCTCAAAAGCAGAAGCCAGGAGCCCTTCTTTCCCCCCAAAATCAGGCATCACACCTTTCTCAGGAGAAGGGGCTGGATTCATGGGGTAAGCTTGATTGCTTTGTAAGTAGGCTTGGAAGGATTATATTTTTAATGGTAAATGTCAACTTCATTGTACACCCAAACGGACATATTTCCATCAATTATGGAAATTTAAAGAGGAGATAAAAAAAGAACTTCTATAAAGCACGAATTCTTAAACTATCATGTGATATTGACAAATTTGTGTTTTAATTGTTACAATACTTTAAACTTTTTGGACAGTGTCTAATTACTGTCTGAACCCCCATAATTTCCTCCACTGTGAAAACTGAAATTGATAAAAATGCTTGACAACCAAACAGGTGTATGTCAAAGTTATAAAAATAAAATTCTGACACGCCAATAGGGCTAATGAAGATATACTATGGCCATGTCCACACTACAGAGTTAAGATGCTTTATGTTGACCTAAGTGTCTACATGACAAGATTGCTCCTGATAATTTAAGTCCCTCACTTCACTGATCTAATGATCTCACCTTTACAGAAGGCATAGATAGCGCTTCAGTTGATGTAGTTAGGGCGATGCAGTATCTCTGCAGACACTGCGTTACTTACATCACTTGTCAGTGCCCTGCAGTGGGGCTCTGTGCAGACCGACTGACCAGGCTGTTGGCACCAAGCAGCAAGGCTCCAGCTGTGAGCCCCACACAAGGCTGATAGCTTGGGCCCCCCTTCCACTGCCTGACTTGTCAGTGCAAGTGCTCCCAGTGAGGATGCACTCCACTGGCATAAGGAGGAGTAGTAGAGACATGAAAAACTGCAGCAATTACTGTAGTGGGTGACCGAACATAGGTTAACTTAATTGTCTAGTGTAGACAAGGTGTATGATTTTAAAGCTGCTATTAAGCCCTGGTACTTTGGAGCTCTGGATATGAAAAAGGAAAGTCAGGTGACAGAGTAGGCATAATGCCTTCCATTTGTTACTTAGGACAAGACAGGTTGCCCAACAAGTTATCGTGTTAAGGAATTAACAGAAGTGCCACTTGGCAGAGGTTTGGATTTCCAGCCATTGCAGGCTTGTTTGCCTTCTGTTCTCCCCAGAAGAACGAAGAAAATGACATGAAGATAGCTCACTTTCCAGGTATTATGCCTGGGTATGCTGATTTTTCAGTGTGTGTTAGGGACTTGGAGCTTTCACTTGGACCAACAAAGTGTACCAGAAGAGGGGCTCACCCTAATCCCAAGACATGCAACCACTAAAACCTAGACTTAACTGCATTTTACTGAGATCCCGACGGCTTTAACCCACTGTTGCCCCAGATCACCCCATTCCTGCATTTATTTTCATAATTCAATGTTTCATAGTAGCCAATAGTTTACTTACCCAGTAAGATCTCATGGCCCTGAACTAGAATATGAAGTTGTTCTTAACTCAACTAGTCAAACACAGTACTTCATACTTACACTAACAAAATGTTCCAAAACATGCCACTTTCCAGCCAGTGGAGAACCTTGCTAAAAACAACTTAATAGGAACAGGGCACCACTTTCATTAATTTGGTTATGAATGATAAGTACAGTACTTGCAGATAGACGCTTTTTTCCTTTTTTATTGCTGTTAATTCAAGGAAGAAAGGTTGCATAAAATCCAATCTCTTCTAGAAATATAAGTGACCTTTCCAGTACATAACATTTCAAATATCAAAGTATATGGTAAACATACAAATAAAGAGAAGGTAACATACCTCCTATTTACAGTACAGTATTTTAAATCATAAAATAAGTTCCATAAAGTACAACTGGCAGGTAATTCACAATGTGAGTCCATTGGTGCTTTAACACCCTCACTTAAACTCAAATGCAGTTAATTCATTTCATAATGCGGTCCAAAAATACCCAGATCAAATAAAATATTTTTAATGAAAATAATTTCCATTTACTACTTACTTTTTCTGTTCTTCTTAAATTAAAGCTTTCATCTACCCTACCCCACCCAAAGGGAGAAAAATGTATCCTGGTGCTATAAAATATAAAAGCTACCTATGAAGACATTTAGTAAATCAAGCTTTTTTTCTTTCAAGTTTTTGTTTAGCAATTAGGCAGCTGAACCGCCAGACCATTTTACTTTTGTCCCTCTACTGCATACCAGCATCTTACTTTTTTTTTTTTTTAAATAATCTTTCATTTCTGCTATGAACTGTGAGGAATGCCAAAAACCTATGGATAAACAGTGGTAATTGTTCATCGGTGTTGAATGTAGCAGTCATGAAAAATACACTCAATCTTCCAGATAACCTCAGTGCACTTTAGGAAATCAATTACCTGGAAGCAATTTAGTACATATTGGCTTTTAAAAATAAAAATACAGCAGCATTAAAATTTACTGACATGACACCAACATGATTAATACCATCTTAGCACACGCATTTCAGTCTTTCACATTATACCATAATCACGCATAGTGGTAAATTATTATAAAATAGTGACTTTGCTATTTGGTAGACCGGTCCTAATACTAATAATACCTGACTATTTTGTAGAAAACTGCAACTTTTGTTCAGACTGAAATAAACCATTTACATTCTAAATACAATGCAACACTGTAATAGTTTAGGGAAAAATAAAAAACAATCAAGTAATGTTCATTCTGTGTTGACACAGAAGAAGTAGAATAAGTTTTTTTAAAAAAGGACTCACTGTCAGCTTTCATTAGAAATGCAAACACATGGAATACAACATTCATACCATCCTCCCCCTCTTGTCTCTTGGAACAATCAGGCTAAAACACTACAATGGAAATAAGATCTTTCAGTTTAAGCTTGCTCATGTTCACAAATCTGTTCAAGTCCACACAGTTTCATTCCCTTTCCCACTTGACGTATTTTCATTTACTCTGGACCCCAGAGCTGTGTATATGTATAATACATATATGCACACTATTCTGTGAGTCTTTAGTCTCACTCCTCACAGGAGGACTAAACAATTTCCCCATATAATTCATGAGCATAACAATTTGCTATAGTTTGGACAAATTCTGTATAAGCTGCCAAATACTCATGCAGTCCAATGAAACCATGTGGACACACAGTGAAGGTGGGAGAGAAACAAAAACAGCAGCATAAGGAGAACAGGCTGGGGGTGGAGTGGGGTGTGACAGAAGAGGGGGGATTGTGAGGGAACATGACCAAGTTTCTTCTTTCAACCATATGGCTGTTCCACCAGTGATGTCAGAGGTCAACGGACATTTTAAAAAATGCAGTAAACATTGCACATGTCTCAAGTCTTCAGTGCAAAAGTATTGTTCAAATGCTCTTTTGATTGTTTGGCTGTGTGTGTCTGAGTTACATGCATTATGCAAGCTTTTTGCAGAATCAGGAGATCAGGGAGTCAGTTTTCTTCTTTTGTATTGAACAGAGGTGCAAGAGCAATGAAAAATTCCAAAAGAATATAAAACCAGGAATATCCCAAATGCAAGACCACAGGAAACATTCCCCCCCCCCCTCAATTCCCCAAACTTCACTTTGTTATGTAGGCAATGTTTACTTGTTTCAGTCTGCAGAATCCAAGGTATCATTGGAAGGGGGAGGGGGAGGTGCGTATCTCAGTCTGTAAGTGCCTAAAACAGGAAAGAGAACTACTAAGTCACTGTTTACAATTAAACAGATAACAAACCACTACAAGGTATCAAAATGGACATGCTCTTCAAAAGGCACTATCTTGTTCTCCAATCTTATTTAAAAGGAGGTCTCAAACTTCATAGTTTTTGATTTCCTTGATGAAGAGTCAGCACAAAAGAAATCCAACGTAAAAATGTAAGACACTACCTCCTCCCCTGGAAAAAAGCAAAGTAAAAGCAACCCCCAAACACCAAGACTAATTTTTTCCTGTTCAAGTTTGGCAAAAATGATTAAGGTCAGAGCAGACACACACTAAGGATCAGAAAGGAAGTGATGGAAGAAAAATGTATTTAATGTTCTACAGGTACAAACACAGTTTCCCCCTCTTTTTTGGAATGGAAAGAGGATGGAAGTTATAAAACTGAAGTCACATGTTAAATTTCGATTTCTTATTAGTGTCTTATTTCAATGTCTTTTTGCAGCAACTGTCTCAGAAGTCAAACAAATCCCACCTACATAAAATAGGTTATACAGAGGATAGTTGGTTATGCAGAGGTAAAAAAACACATCAGAATGACCAGTTTGTTTTCCAAATCTTCAAATGCTTTAGAAATCCAAGTCATGTATTGTATATAGTACCTGACAATTTCCAATTCTTTTTGCAACTGAATTCTACCCAAACATCAAAGGGAGTGGAAGACTTGACATTAATAACATGCAAGTCTGAAAATACTGCCAAAAGCCTAGAGAAAAGAATGACAATTTAGAACAGAGATGGGTTGGTTTCCTAGCCCCATTTCATACCCCTTTTAAATTGAGTTTAGTACCTGTGAACTCCATTTCCCCCAGTGTTTGATTATTGGGCCTAGATAAGCCTCTTTGCAGTTTTATAGCAGATCACTAGTGCACAACGTACATTTATACAAACACACACGCACACACCTTTCTGCAAGAACAGAAACAGCATGTCAGTAAGGTAAAGAGAAACAAGTAAACTCAAAAGCAAGTCCGTTGGGAGCTATCATGATTACCTTGCTGATTGGCCTCCATGGATGACTGCTTACAGTCCTGCGCATAGTGTCCACTTATACCACAATTGTAACATGAAACATTCCCATTCTTCTTGGGCCCCGATCCATTTGTGTTGGCAACTACGTTAGGTGCTGGATATACAGGATAGTACCTCCCAAATCCCGCCATTTGCTGCATACCATAGTTGGCTTGGCTCCCCATTACTGGGTCATGCATCAGTCCATTTGCATATGGAGTCTGAGGCAGGAAAAAAGGAAGTGTTCCATTGCTTTGATGTGCTTGGTTGAGGTAGCTGCCATTGCAAAGAGATGGCAGAGTGAAGAAAGGTGGAACTCTGTAGACTTGTCCATGAATAGGGTTATGATAAAAATAGCTATTGATCTGAAGGCTTCCATTGGACCCACAGCTGCATCTACGTCCACAAGAACCACAAGCCCCAGACCCCAACTGCTGTGGAGGCATTAAAGTCCCATTAGTGTTAGTATTTCCAACAGCATTTATATAGGAGGTGCTGTCACTCTGCGCGGTGCTGTGTGTTAAAGCAGGGCTTGGGCTAGGGGCAGGGCCTGGTGTATGGGTAGGTATTGCAGGGGGAATAGTTGACTGGATCTGACCAACACCTAAACCAGCTGATTGAGGAGTTGTGGAAGATGCTACAGTGTTCAGCACATTTGTATTCTGGTTGGGCAACACACTGGTAGCATGAGTGCCTTGCAAAGTATAGGAAGCCGGTGGAGGTGCTGTTGAAAGACCAGCTGGGGGAAGAACTACCTTTAGACTGGTAGGCTGAGGGATTGCTCCAGTGTTCCCCTCAATATGAGGCACCATTTGATTCAGTCCTACCACGTGGGACGCAGGTTTTGTGATTGGATCTGTATTAGGAACGGGGGATCCTGGAAAACTACCTGGGCTGTGGACTGGGATAAAGGCAGTATTTGGTGAGCCAATGCTTAAGTTTCCCGTTGGCTGCTGTGGTCCATTAGCTATGCAATTTTCAGACGATCCCTGCGGAGAGGGTATTTTCAATCTATGTATTGCCAAGTGCAAAGCTGGGCTACCAGGCTGGACAGAATGCGGAAGGAAAGTGGATGGTACTGGTAGAGGGGAAGCCAACAGCTCAAGGCGTTTTTCAGATTCACCAGAAGTCACTGGCCCCATTCCAACTGAAGTTGAATTTGCAGATTCTCTCATTGGCGATATAGCAACAGGAGTGGTAACAAGCATTCCCATTGTTTTACCATCAGCAGATATGGGTGGTGGAACTACAGCTTCAGGTTTCTGTGCACCGTTGTGCATCACACAGTGTAAGGCAGGCATAAATGAAATATGTTGAAACTTTGAACTTAAAGGATCCTCTGAAATACTTCCATTCTCGTTACTCACTGAAGAAATCTGAGCGGCCGCTTTGATGTTTGATGGACTGACCGCACCATAAACAGCAAATCTGGCTGCGTTTTGTTTCCCAGAGTCCTCTGAATTGCTGTCTGTATCTGTTGAAGATAAAAAGCATTTGTGAAAAATTAAAAATGCAAACTTGAGGTTTACTAAGTTTTAAAGCACAAATCCGTGTCATTTCATCTTGATGTAGAGTAAATTAAAGACGGTTTAGCCACCTTTTCAACTTGAGTTGGACTGATTGTCGGTTAGAGGCACATCTGCCTTGCTTTCCATTATTTGCTTACACCAAATAATCCACTTGCTATTTTGAGTTTGTGACTTCTATATCCATATGTACAAGTGGATGGCACAGAACAAATTAAGCTATGCCCATCCACCTGGAAAGATGGGAAATAACTATGTACAATTCTCAAAATATAGGTTGCAGAGGAAGAGAAAGATAGATCTCAGATATACCATGTATATTTAAACAACTTTTCTGCTCCTTTAGCTTTTAGGACAGTCAAAACATTTTCATCTACTGTACAGTCAGTCAAATACAAGTAATCTACAGCAGGGGTTCTCAACCTTTTTCTTTCTGAGGACCCCTAACATGCTATAAAAACTCCCTGATCCAGCTGTGGCACAACTGGTTTTCTGCATAGAAAAGTCAGTGCCAGCATTAGGGAGTAGCAAACAGGGAACTGCCCAGGTCTGCACACCACAGGGGGCCAATCAAAGTTAAGTTGCTCAGGCTTTGACTTCAACCCCGGGTGATTGGGGCCCCAGGCTGAAGTCCTGCACAGCGGGGCACTGGCCTTCTGCCCTGAGCCCTAGCAAGTCTAACACTGGCCATACTTGACAGACCCCCTGAACTATGCTCTCAGCACCCCAGAGGGCCCTGGAACCCTGATTGGGAACCACTGATCTATAGCTCTGGAAACAAATAAATATGGTTAGCATTGAGACTTATATACACAATAGGTTTGCTACATTTTAAAAAACCATGAAATATTTGTCTGTCTCTTCTCAATTTTCAAAGAAAGCATTTCTTTTATTTAACAATATTAAATGCATGAAAGCCAGAAAGCAAATATGACCACTAGTCCACCATTCACAGCAAATAAAAAAGTGTAGGTAACTGGTGAAAAATAAATTAAGATGTTAATACCTTAGTCTTATCAACTCAGGTAGGAATGTTTAAAGATATATACAATGATTTTTACCTTGAGGGTGTTCCTAAAAACTAAGATGTTCTGCCTTAAACAAAGGATAGCCAGCCAATCCAAAGGAACAAGCCAGGAAACAACTTCTAGTGTCGACATAAAAAAGCTTAGTCCTTCCTATGCAGCTCAGGCCACTGTGCATTACTCCCCATGGTCTCCTTCCCATCCCTGGCTCCTACCTAGTCTTGTGTTCATCCTGCCTCCATTGCCTAGCTCCACAATATACTCTGCACGTATCCTCACGCAACATCACATTTGGTTTTATGTTTAAAACACAATGTAGAAGGAGTGTATAAGGCACTGAGTGGGGCTAATTACGAGGCACATAAAGAAGAGTTTTGAAAATGCTATGCAAGTATGAGACAGGGATGAGTTCCAAGTCTCTTACAAGCAAACATACAAAATCACAGCAGGTGAAAAATTTCACACACACAAAAAGTGAGGCAAGTTTTTCTTGACTTGTCAGATTGAGAGATGTTACAGCTGAAAACATGACAAGATGTCATTGTGCTGCAAATCTGCAATCTTACAGTTGAATCTTAATGTGGGGACTTTGTATATTTGGTAAAAGGCTGAGCATTGCTCCTTTTTCCTGGCCTGTATGTTAATGGCAATATATTTATCTTGGGGATTTTTTGTATGTTTTACATTGAAGTAAAATTCAAAGCTTTTTTTAAATAGCTCCTCAGGAAGGCTGACAGCTGAACATTGTCCAGGAAACTTATTTTCAAATACAGACTATGGAGTTACCTCAAGCCTGCAGTGAACAAGTACGAGATCATCTCATTGCATTTCTTATAACTTTGTAACTTCCAAGGAAATCCTTATCAGTTAAAGAAGCTTTGAAAACTGCCAAAATGTTGTCATGTTATTGAAAGTAGATCCTTAACTTGTTACAGAACTGTGTGTGCAGGAGATCTATTGTTTGTTCACTATTTTCTAGAAACATGGAAAATGCACTACACTCCTTCAGAGAAAATAGACAGCTCGTGTCTTCCAAGGATGTTGCTAATTAAAGTATATAAAGCACATTTTCCTATAGTCATGACTCCATGTGTGACAAGGGGTTATTACAGTAGACTCTCGATTATCCAGGATGATAGGGAAAAAATTAATCCTGGTTAATAAAATCCTGGATAATCACCATCCATAGGAAATATGTGGGGGGGCGGTTGGTTCACCAGCCTCCCTGCGCCATGGAGAGAGGGTGTTGGTTCACTGGCTGCCCTGTGCCCTGATGTGTGTGTGTGTGTGTGTGTGTGTGTGTGTGTGTGTGTGTGTGTGTGTGTGTGTGTGTGTGTGTGTGTGTGTGTGTGTGTGTGTGTGTGTGTAACAAAGCCAGAGGCAGCCCTGCAAGTTACGCATTTTTTTTTTTTTGACATCCTGGTTAATCCACATCCTGGTTAACCCAATTCTGGATAATCGAGAGTCTGCTCTATAATGGTATAAAATGAAGGGTACCAGTTAAGTACTGCAAAGCAAAGATTAGCATTTCTTGCCTTCAGGAATCAATACAGTAACTCCTCACTTAACATTGTAGTTATGTTCCTGAAAAATGCGACTAAGTGAAATGATGTTAAGCGAATCTAATTTCCCCAGAAGAATGAATGTAAACGGGGGAGGGGGAGTTAGATTCCAGGGAAAAAATTTTTTTGCCAGTCAAAAGGCATTTTTTATTTCATATCTTCCCCCTACCTCCTCCCCCTTTACTTTGCACACCGTGTCCTCACTCCTCCCCTGCCTTCTGAACACCGCAAGCCAGCTGATTGGCCTGGGCAGGAGAGGGAGAACCCACAAGCCAAGTCCTCCCCCCCCCCCACCTCCTGCCTGGGGCAATCAGCTGGCTTGCGGTGTTCAGGAAAAAGGGGAGGGAAGGGGAGCCTGAATGCCGAGTCCTCCCTCCTCCCCCTTCCCTCCTAAACACCACAAGCCAGCTGATTGCCACAGGCAGGATATGGGGGGAGGAGGGGGAAGGCGCTGATCCGCAGGATCTGGTGGGCAGCGCTGTGGGGAATGGGGGGGGGGGGAAGGTGGAGGGGGGCATAGGGAGGCTGCCAGCTGTGGAGAAAGCAGGCAGCCAAACAATGTAATAGTGAAGCATTGCACAACTTTAAACTAGCATGTTCTCTAATTGATCAGCGACGTGCAAATGAAACAACGTTAACTGGGACGACTACCGTATTTTTCGTCTTATAGGACGCTCCGGCCTATAAGACGCCCCCTCGTTTTTTAATAAAAAAGCCGGACCCAAAAAAAAAAAAAAAAAAAAAAAGCGCCTCGCTCTCCCGTCCCCGCCGCGCGGGCGGGCTGCCGGGAGCGTCCCGGTTCCCCCCTCCCCGCCGCGGGCGGGCTGCCGGGAGCGCTCCTGGCAGCCCGCCCGCGGCGGGGAGGGGGGAACCGGGATGCTCCCGGCAGCCCGCCCGCGCGGCGGGGAGGGGGGAACCGGGACGCACATTCGCCCTATAAGACGCACCAACTTTTCCCCCCCCGTTTTGGGGAAGAAAAAGTGCGTCTTATAGGGCGAAAAATACGGTAAGTGAGAAGTTACTGTTCTATAAAATGTATCACCTAGGTACTCACTACCACCAACACAAACACAGGTATCTGGATGCAAGTGAAGTGTCACAAGTGTTACTTAATATAAAATTTGGTGGTTTTTTTTTTTTTTTTTTTTTTTTTTTTAAAAGAGGAAAGACCTTAGTGAAATTTTTGGAGTAGTTTTCTTGGAGGCATAAAATTAGTCAATTGGCAAATTGAGTACACCTAAAATTGAGAGTTATTTAACAATGCAAAACAAGATTTTGAAATAGCAGTGAAAATTTGACTCCTGACCAGTAATTAAATATATGACTGAGGTAATCATGGTTACACTACTTATAAATATAATATAGAAATAAAGACCAACTAGACCATCAGTAGGTGGTACGGCTAAACCACCCTGAACACGCCCGATCCCGTCTGATCTCAGAAGCTAAGCAGGGTGGGGCCTGGCTAGTACTTGGATGCGAGACCTCCTAGGAATACCAGGTGCTGTAGGCTTAACATGGGCATGGGGCTAGAAACTCCACCCCGTGAAGGAACGCATTGCTACTGAAACACCAACACCAGAAATGGAGAGATCTGTGGTTGGTGGCCCATACCCCGGATGGGGGGTGACGGGCAAAGAGAGAGAGACCATCAGTAGAGCATTCCAGAGTAAGTGGTCAAGCTCAATATTTGTCCTCCTGAGGTGTCCAAACAAGTAAACACACACAACTGCACAAATCCAACCTCTGTCTTTCTCTTCTTCACTTTCAAAGCTTTCCCTCCCATCATGTCGTGGGCTAGAAGGAGAACTGTAACTCTCTGAAGACGTTTCTCCACATGTGTCATGTCCAGATCCAACGTCCAAATTCGGATCTAAAAATAAAAAGAACCTCTCTCTTTATTTTGTATCACACTGTATGGCAGCTGGGTTATTTTGGATCGCTCACACCCTGCTAGTTCAGACTTTATTCTGTATATACAGAAATTAATGTCCAAATGAACCAAAAGGAAGGATAAATGCTCAGTCAAATGGTGTCCTTTGCTGAACTGCAGTATAACAATCATGTCCTTTCTTTTGAATTTCTATCAAATATACTGTTAGGAGGACTTTCAACCAAACACACACTTCCCCACTTTACATTTATTGGGAGAAAGCTTAATTTCTTGGGGAGTTTTAATAATTAAATATGTAGTAAAACAGAGTCATGATAAATCAGGGCTCTTCAGAAGTTAATATGCGGCTCCTCGCATAGCTGTCAACACCGGGGCTGGAGCTACAGGTGCCAACTTTCCAATATGCTACATGGTGCTCACAGCTCAGCCCCTGGTTCTGCCCCAGCCCTGACTCCATTCCTTCACAAAAGGCCCCCGACCCTTCCCCTAAGTTTGCCATGCCCTTACTCCTCCTCCTCCCTGCTTCCCCACTGCACACCACAAAACAGCTCATTACAGCAGGTGGGAGGCACAGGGATGGAGCATTAGGTGCTGATTGGCAGCGCTGCTGGCGGGGGAGAGGGGAGCTGATGGAGGAGATGTTGATGTGTTACTATGGCTCTTTGGCAATGCACACTGGTAAATTCTGGCTCCTTCTCAGGCTTAGGCTGGCCACCCCTGTGATATAATCTATCACCCATCTTACCCAGTCAAGTGCAAACAGACTTCCTGGGAGTGAGAATTTTGTATTCACTCATTGAGATTGAAAAACCAATGTAGTCTAACATTCTCTTAGATCTAAAGATCAATATTTGCTTCTCTGGTCACTGAAAATAAGATCCTCAAGTGGAATCTCAGAAGCAACAGTGTACAACATAATTAACTGATGGCATGGCAAGACCAGAAACAAGAACGAAAGACCAGAGATGGGAGATGGCATGAAAGACAAAGTGGTCAAGTTTTACCAACCCAAACAGAACATTCTTAGATCACGCCTGGTCATAGCTACAGAGGGATTCTGGCCTGCCATTCAGGAAGGACATTCTTCACAGACTGAGCTGCAATAGCTCTGCCTTTGAGCCCATTCCAGATGCAGCTTAGTAGGTGCAAACATAACCTGGCTGATCACAAATGTTTGGGAAGAATATGAGTGACCATCTCACCTTAAGTAACTGAAAGTCAGCTAGTGGTTTCTACCCTTTCTTGCCATATGCTAAGCAAAAAGCGGGCAAGCACATTCTGTAACTATTACCTTGAAATCAGTACAACTCCAAATAAAAGCAAATTGCTTTACTTGTTCACTTGTGATTTGGTTATCACCTTGGCTAAGGTCCCTGTCAGGCAACATTCAAACGGTAATTGCTCCTTCAGAATACCACTGAGTTATAGACTTCCATACAAAGGGAACAATCCAGACATGCTTCAACATCTGAACCTGTCAGAGGCATTCCTCTGGCCTCCCCTACTTGTTCTCACCAAAATCCCCCCGAATTTCCCTTCACAGAATTCTTGATCTATGTATTGTCAGCCACATCTTGTAGGGAGGGGATTATTGATGCTAGTGTAACCAACCTGAATTTGAATAAGATGTTCAGTTGTCAAGGGGTCCCAAAGGGATCTCCACCTGCATCTCTTTTGAAGACTAAGTAGCATGGGGAATAGTAACCCTCTCCCTTGATATTGGGGTGATACATGTTTTATTGCCCCTTTACGATGAAAACAAATCTGCATCCTGGCAAAGAATCTCCTTGTGAAAGTGGTGTGTGAGGAGGGAATAGAAATTTGATGGGATAATTTTTAGCAGCCAAATCTCTGTCATGATAGAGTCCCAATTGTAGGCAAAAAGTGAGATTATGAGATTGCTCACTAAACTGTTGGGTCCGGCTAACATTCCTGTTCTGTATATTCCAAGAGTGCCAGTTGCGGATGTCCAGGCAATGGGAAAAAAAATAGGATTCCTGCACCAATACAGGCTGTTAGAGTGGAGCTCTCAAGGCTCCTATTGCCAATATGATGCATCAACTGACAGAGGAGGACCTCATGGCAAACCTCATACCACCTTTCTTCTGTCCAATCTTATCTGGGGCTCCTTTGTCATGTCACTGCCAAATGTCACACAGACTTATGTGGGGCTAAAGACTCATACAAAGAGAAAGCCATACCACTCACTTCCAGTGGAACGGACGGTTGCATTTTAAGACTGGCAGGTGGGATAGGAAAACAACTCTATATAATAGGACAGTCTCTTCCTCTGCTGTAACAATGTCTGAGAACAGAGACTGTCCCAATAGGAGGGATAGGATTGAGCAAAGATGTCTGCCAGGGAAAATGTAGATCACCCTAGAGTACCTGAGAATCCACTGGTATGACTGTCAGCAGTGGAGCTTCCCTGGTCATCATGGCAGTTGGCTTCCTCTGGGGCTGTGTCATACTGGTAGTGAGTGCATCAACCGTAGAAGAGGCTGGGACCACCAGGAGGTATTTATCCTGAACCTCATGTGTACCAGATCTCCCAACTTTGGTGGGGTCAGGAAGAGAGCCTCTCTTCAGGGCAGTTTTAAATTAAGCTGTCTTGTCCTTATATTTATGAGAGTGCTCCCAGTGCTCCTGTGACACCTTTTCCTTAGGCTTCAGTCTTAGCCTCTGGTTCCCAAGTTTGTGCTTGGAAGGGGGCTCTGCCTGCTTAATGAGACTGATGTACTTGGCGGGGGGTGGGAGGGAGGAACGAGGGGAGGTCAGCCCTGGCACAGCTCTGGTTGGGATTCATTGCCTTCTCCACTAGATATTTTCCGAGTCTCAGTTCCTAAACTCCACGAGTTCTCGGATGAAAGAGCAGGAGATGATGCACTTGCCAGAAATATATGCCTCACTCAGGCAATAGAATAGAGGCAGTATTGATGTTTGTCACTCACTGAAATGAGCTCACGGGTTTTTAACCCTGTGTATGCATAACTCTAGACTGGAAAGGTGTCAGCCTGCACCAGCTTTTATGCCCTTGATTTGGAGCATGAGGAGAGCTGTGGCACATGTCCAGGCCAGACAGACTCTCTACATCCAGGTGTGGGGGGCACATGCATATCCCACACAGGAACCATCATTTGATGAACAAGCTTTATTAACAAATATAAAAACTATTTGCAGGCTATAAAAAAGAATCTGGAGAAATCTATGGACACTGGATTTTGACTCTGGACACACACTGGTAAAAAGAAAGTGGAGAGGTATTGGCCTGCACTGCCTCTTATGCCCCAAGTCTAGAGCACAAGGAAGGCAACTGCGCTTGTGCGGACAATAGACGCTGCTTATTATGAATCTCCAGACCTGGGTACATGACACACGTGCATACCCATGTGCGGAATACACATTCAGACCAGCCCTCAAAGAAGAACTGACTACTGAAACGGGCATATGATCATATCATAGTACATATTTTCAGAGGTCATTTCTGAGGTTGGAAAAAAGAGAGTCAAACAGCTGAATGTGACCCTGAATACAAGTGAACTTCCTCCTACTGCTGCACATACCCCCCACTTTCCCTTATTTCCTCCTTGACTTCACTTACTCCTAGGCATGCACACTGAAAACATGTCCCCTCACAGATTTCTTTGCTTCCCTGCAGAAAGTGATGGGGAAGTGAAGAAAAGCCACATTGGGGCCTGTTAAAAAGTAACAGGCCTGTGGACACCATAAGTGTAGTTGGGGGGGTGGGCAATGGGGAAGAGAGAAGACTCAGTGGGGGAAAGAAGGGGAGTAGAATTGGGGCAGGAAAGAGGGATGGGAATCTGAGGGGCGAGCAGGAGCTCTTCATGTGGTGTTCCCCAGCATCCAGGGCTTCCCCATTAAGCAGGCCCATCGAACCCTCACTCTAATGAGCCTCACCTATCCTGCATCTGGACCACTGTGCCCCCCCACTCCCAACCAGTTCCACCTGGAACTCCACCTCCAAGCCCTAATCCTCCTGAACTGGGTCACCCCCACTGAGCCCCCTCCACCCAGACTGCCTCACTGAGTCCCATCCCCCCCACACCCTGCCGTCCCATTATCCCTGGAGCCGGAACCCCAGAGCAAGCCCCCATTGAACTGCCCACACCCAGACTGCCCCACATAAACCTCTCACCCCATACCCGGATCCCTCCCGCACTAAGCCTCCAGCTACATTTGAATCCTGCTGGGCTCAGTCTGCCTACCCACACCTGGTGCATCTGGCACAGAGGGGCAGGGACCCAGGGTGTTTCTGGGGTGGGGCAGGTCTAGCCCTTGTGTGCAACAAGATTGGATGCAGCCTAACAGTTGAGTCCCTGACCCAGGGGGAGGGAGGTGTGCGCACGTGCACAGGGTGATCTCCCACTTCCATGCAACCAGAGGCCTGTGCACCCCACTGCCAAGCTGAAGCCTCCACATTTATTTATTGACAAATACAATTTGCAGAATTTTAAAGTAGCGTGCAGAATTTTTTATTGGTGCAGAATTCCCCCAGCATTCTGCTTCACTTAATCTGACGTTTGAACTACTATTAATATTGGAGAAAATACCCTCTTCTCTCCAATAACGTTCCATTTACTAGGTACTTTAGTTCTTGAACTGTTCAACATTTGGTTTCCGCTCCTCTGCTGGTTCAATTATATTGAAGTAAAGTATAGCGTAGAAGCATTTCAAGAAGTGCATACAAGACTTCACATTTAAGTTTCCCATTTGAATTGAAAAGTTGGTATTTCTGCAGTTCCTCAGTTTTATTAAAATAAATTTTAAAATATTCAAATGTTGTCAGTACACTAGGAAACAAGACATTGAAACTATTTTCCTCCTTAAAACAAACACATGATTTGATGAGGATATTTTCTACTGATTTTCTCTCTGCTGCTACACAATGAGCAGGTTAGCACTAGTAAAATTTTCACTCCTTTCTCCACTTTTACTATTTACTCCTCAAACTGCACTACCCTCAGTGTTATTGATCATTATGCTACCCAGACAAAGGTTGTTGGGACAGCAGCACTAAGGACTCCTTCCTCTCAATGTATATACAAATAAACCATAATAAATTGCGGTTTTGTACGGATTCAGAAAGTTTCTCATTTCACTCTGCTGCTTGTGTTTTAAGCAGCCATTTATGCCTACAATACTTTTTCTTTGATGCTAATGGAAAGAGGCAGGGAAGCCAGCAGAAGAGACCAAGCTAACAAATAGGGTATCAGTGATGACATGGAAGACAAAAGTAAACAGGCTTAACTTTGGGTTTTATCCAGAACAAATAAGGAGATGGAGGAAAAGTGTTTGATACGGAGGGACACAAGAGGAGAGGCAAACAGTTACTGAGTTTTAGATAACGGTAAAAAAAGAGACATATTGGAATGGCCCTTTAATATTAAATTAAATAAATTTCTAATTATTACAATCACTAGCAAAGGATCTAGACACTGGGCACTCAGAAATACATGTAGTAATTATGCAAAAAATAAGACTAGATTAAAGATATGGCAGCTTTAACAGATTTCCTCAGTATAATTACTATTTTTACTATAGTTAAGAATCTTTCCCCTGAAGGGAATATCTTACCTTTTGCTGCCCCTGCATGGATGTGCTGTGTTGCTGTAACTCTAACTCCATTAATCCTATTGCTCAATCTGCTGTCAGTTTTCTTTAGTTTATCCCTATGTAGGTAAAATGAAATAAATATTTTTCAAAGGAAATTTTGGCAAAGATAATCAAGTGTACTATAAAAGGTATAGAATATTGCTTTTATTTGCACTGGAATATTTACTTGTGACCTTAAATGTGCTTATCAGTGAAGTCAATATTAGGATATATCACAGGTCAAAATTGCAACCTGTGTTATTCAGTATATTTAGTAAAGATATAAACAAGAAAACAGATGGGAAGTTAGAGTTAGCATTAAAGTTTCTTTAGGTAGGTAACAGAAATGTAGCGGAGGCACATACCAGATGGTCTTACAAGCATCCAAATGTTAGACAGCAAAATGGCATACGATTTCAACTTATGTATATGTGACACCACAAAATAGTGCAACTGGTTTACGTTTTTCACACTGATGGGCTACCAGCTTACAAAAATGGCTGAAGTAGTGGCTAATTTAAAGACATCCATCCTCACCAAAATTACTGTACACTAAGCAATGTCAGATTGAGGAACATTTTAATGAAGTGTCCTGGATAATTCTACAGCCTCTAACTTTCACCCACGTTAAGAAAAAGTAAATCCTATATCCATTCAGGATATAGATGAAATCAGCGTCCATCAACAAAACCGTACACACTGAAATGCTCCTTCTGCTGATGCAGCTCCCTTGCTATGCTGACATAATAAAGGTACCTTGACGAAAGGCCAAAGCTTATGTCAGTGCAGTTAGGACAATGTAGTGTCTGTGTAGACACTACGTTCCTTACAACAGCTCTTGGCTATCATTCTTGTCAATTTCACAGCTCCAATGACTGCTGCCGGGGTCTCCATTCCAACCCAGGCTGCCACTCAGGCTCCTGGCTTGGGCTGCTGCCTGGGTACCTTGGAGGTCCTGACTCCCAGCTCCCTGCCAAGAGTACAACGGCCAACTGTACTCTAGATGTGGATCTCCCCACTGGAGGCAAGAAGCCCCTGGCAGCTGCCTCCGGCTCACAGCCAAGCCACCACAGGAGGCAACTGCCTCCTGAGCAGAAGCTGTGCAGAGCGGAGAGCCCTGGCTCTCAGTCCCGTCCCCCCCCCCCCCCCCCCCCGGTCCCTCTTCAGTTGATGAAAGTGCTCCTGGTAAGGACACACACCACCAAAAGGAGCTTAGTGTGGACATCAGGCACCACAGTAATTAATGTGGTGGCTGTAAGTCAACCTAACAGATTGATTTAAGATGATAGTGTAGACAGTCTAATTCTTTGTCCTTCCTCCATCCCTCACACATTTGGCTAAGTTGCAATTTTGTAACAGAACTCAAAAGTGTTTGTATATGTTAGTGTCTTATATAGAAGAATTAGCTTCTCTTTATACAGATCTCTTATTCATTATATTCTTCTCAAACTACAACAAGGAATTATTGATTGGTATGTTTATGTGACTCATAACATACCTATCATCATCATCATCATCATCCAGCAATTCCAGGCTGAAGCAAATGGATGAAAAAGGAACAGCATCCAATACACATCCTTGCATTGACACTTACAAAAAGGCAATCATTTAAAAAACAAGTAAATCTGCATGCCTACATTTGAGAATCCATTAAAAAACCTACATCTTCAAGGTACAGAATGAAGCTCAAAACAGTCAGTCAAAAGAGGGAATCAAATTTTTAAAAATTGCTGGAAATAAGGTACAAATCCTCAAATCTCAATGCTAATGGAAACCAAACACTTAGATTAACCACATTTTTACTGAGTGCATGCATTATGTTTAGGCCCTTAGTTACTAGTTACATGAAATTAATACCTACTTTTCCAGTTCTGGCTTTGCTTTTTTCTTGCTTATTGCAGATAAGCCCCATTTCTCTCCTGCATGCTAGAAAACAAACAGCATGATGGTAGTCAGAAAATAAAACTCCACAAGAACCAAGCAAAATGTACATTTACATCTCATATTGGACAAAAGTATAAAGTTCATATAAAATGTAGTAAGAGCTCTTCAGAAGTAGAAATCTCAATAGTCTTTCCCCATTTATAGTTGATGTCTAAGGCTCCTAGGTGCGATAGTATTATGGTAACAAGCATGTTTCTAGAAATCCAAAAGCATTGTATAATCTTTTCTTAATTTAGAATTGCCAGGAATTACATTCATGTGGACTGCCTTGGCTGAATGGTACTAGCCAGTGAAAAAATGTTGATTAGTATCAGCAAGTATTTGGAATAATGAACCAAATTGCTGATTTGAGTGTTGGAAGCAAGACAAAGTTTTTTCCTGTTGAAAGTGAAACTCCAGAGTTATTCACACTGCTTATGTCTATTGACATTGATAAGAGAAGAAGCTAGTCTCATGAGTGAATGAAGTTATTTGCTATTCAGAAGAGTGTTTACATGCTGCAAAACGAATGAGTACTTGTGGCACCTTAGAAACTAACAAATTTATTTGGGCATAAGATTTTGCAGGCTAAAACCCACTTCATCAGATGTAGAGAGTGGAACATACAGTTGTGTGTGCGCGCACGTGTGTGTGTGCGCGTGCGTGAATGGAGAACATGAAAAGATGGGAGTTGCCATACCAACTCTAAGAGGCTAATTAATTAAAGCAAGCTATTATCAGCAGGTGAAAAAAACCTGTAGTGATAATCAGTATGGCCCATTTCAAATAGTTGACAAGAAGATTGAGTAACAGTAGGGGAAAATTAACATGGGGAAATAGATTTCAGTTTGTGTAATGACCCCAGCCCCAGCCTTTACTCAAGCCTAATTTAATGTTATCCAGTTTGCAGATTAATTCCAGTTCAGCAGTTTCTTGTAGGAATTTGCTGCAATCTACTGTAGTCCATTACTTGGATGCACATCACACTCATATTGGGGACCAATATTTAGAAACAACCTTCAGTTTTCCCCACGCTGGGTTTTTGGGTACCAACCATAGGTATGTCAGAGAGGAATATGGCATCTACCGTTTAACAGGATGCTTCCCCCAATCTATCAGGACTGGTACAAGGAACCAAAAGAAAGCTACATTCTCCTTAACTGTAAATAAGATTCTATAATTTGGTGAATGAGTGAAAATTAGTTATGACAATTCAGACTAAGTCTGCTGTTTGGTGTATTCATCCTTCCCCTTAAAATAGTAAGTGGTGTTTAATCTGCTCTAGTATAGTATTTACTGTCTCATGCTTATATACTATTAAGTCAGCAAGAAGTAGAAAAAGTTAGTGGATTGTAAGATTTGTATAATGTTAATTTGAAGGCAACATTAGTTCACTGTGTATTTTGCAAGACCCACAAAGCTGTTCTTTTGGCTTGCAATATTGCTACCTTTGTCAATACCCAACTCTGTATGTCTGATGAAAAATAAATAAATGTAATTCCATTTATTGAGATATACTATAGCAGCGGTTCTCAAATTTGCTGAGACTACAAACCTTTTTTCCTCTCTGGCGGTGCGGCGCGACCCTTCTACGTCCACCGAAAAGCCACCAAATTGAATACTTCCGCATTCGGCAACTATTTTCGACGGACATGCCGAGCGCTTCCGAGAGTGCTCAGTGTGTCCACTGAAAAGCCACCAAATGCGGAACTAATCAATTTGGCGGCTTTTTGGAGGTGGCAGGAGCTTGCGACCCCCCGGGTCAAACCCCCAGTTTGAGAAACCCCGTACTATAGTAAGTATTAGTTACTACATACAAATTTTCAGAAACAATGCAGATGACTCATGAAAAAAGTGTAACTATCTACCAATTTAGGTCTTCCCCTTCTGTAAATAGTTACTCTTGTTTGAAATAATTACTGGGTAATTGCACTGTAATATCAAGATGGAAACTGGATAGCCACAAATAAATGTCACTACAATTGTCTTTCAGCAAAAGATAATAGCATTTTAGTTGTATGTACAATGCAGGTATGATACAATGGATACAAATGAAGCATTATGTGCCCTGAGTTGAGCGATTTTAAACAGTACCAAACAGGTTACCCTATGTTGCTGTTTGGAATTAGGTAAAAAATAATCAAGCTTTGAATTGTCTCCAGAGAGAACCCATTATAATAAGCTGTTCCCTGTAGGAAAAGGAGTGGAACTGAATACTGACCTTTCTGCTCAGATCTCTCTCATTAGGACATTTTAATTATGGATCAGTAAATTTAATACATGGCTGTTAGTAAGGAAGTAGTAAGAATTACACAAAAAGTTAGATGAGGGTTGATGTAAGTAATATAGTCACTAACATGTTGAACTTACACACGTTCAAGAATTAATGCTGTAGTGTGTATAATTAGACTTGAAGTGAAATTTAATGGTGATCTCTGGGTAATATTCTCACCCACCATTGTGAAAAATAAATGAAAGCCACTCACCTGATCAAGTAAGTTTGTACAGTGCTCTGGATGCTGTTGAACAGTGCAGTTTTTTATTCTCCAATCCACTACCCCATTCTGTTCAGAGTGTTTTATATTAAGGCCATCCAGTGAAGAACATTTTGTACTGCTAGCGCTGGTGAAAAACACATTACACAAGTATAAAAAACTTCAGAGATTTCCATAACATACCCAATTTTGTAGCACATTGGGAAGATAAATGTTTTCAGAAAAATTAAAATCTCTTTCAATAGATCTCTAGGTCGAACATGTTTACTGTATATAATTTTTTTTAAACACACAAAAATGGCTGTAAGCTAGATCAATCTTAAATTTACTTAAAAGGCAATTATATACTAGGGATCCTTATGGCGTGTGTACATGTTGGGTAATGTTACAACTGGGTGAATTCTGCACCACTGCGCATGCACAGAATTTATGTCCCCTGCAGATTTCTTTGCTTCTCTGCAGAAAAATGACCAACAGGGAAGCAAAGGGAAGTCACAAAAGCAGTCATGTGACCATCCCCAGCAGTATGTTCTGGGTGCTGGGGAGGACAGGGCTCCTCTTCCCCTGCACACCATCCAGTGGCCAGGATCAGGCACAGGTCAGAGTTTGGCCAGAGGTCGATGTCCTTGTGGGTCCACACTTTCAGTTTGGTACAGTGGATGCATTTTTGGGGTACATGAGACTCCCTCAAACAGCGTACACACTGTGAATGCCTGTCCAAGATGGGGATGTCATGCTTACAGGAGGCGCATGTCTGTAACCATGGAGGTTTTTTTTAAAAAAAGATATAAATGTAACAGATAATGTAACTTCATGTTAGTTTGGAATTGCAGAAGTGACAGAATCCTGTGGCACCTTAAAGACTAAAGTATTGAAGCATAAGCTTTCGTGGGCTAATACCCACTTCGTCGGAAAGTGGGTATTAGCCCACGAAAGCTTATGCTTCAATACTTTAGTCTTTAAGGTGCCACAGGACTCTGTCACTTAACTAAATAATAACTCAGGACTAAAAACTATCTTACTAGCTAGTTTGTTTCTCAGTTTAATCTGAAAGAGCACTGCTGAACTCCATCTCTAGCCGGGGATGGTAGAGAAGGAACTGAGGAGCCCGGGCTGTGAGCACGCTATTCAAACACTGACAGCTCAAGAGGCAGGCACAGTGCGTGCACAGCCCATGGGGTACTGCTGTAGAAATCTCCGATCGAAGGCACTGGGACACATTGTTAACCCGCAGGGACATCTCTCGAAGAACAATACTTATGCTAAATATTTTTCAGTTTCTGGTTTTACTAGAGATTGGGGGGGGGGGGCAAGATGCAATAAAATGTATATATAGAAATGATGAAGAACTAAGTTGCAGACTATAAAGCACATTGCATACAGATTTTCTGGGAAAGCTAAGCTGCTGTAAAAAGACCATTATATATAAATGCTGTAAGTCTAGATACTAAGATGGGAGAACCAGAGTGCCAGGCATTAAACGAGGATACTGGTATAACAGGCACCACGGAAACATAGTGTAATGAGGATATCAATAGTACAGAGCCCAAAATCAGAGTCCCATATCAAAAATATATTAGAATTGGAAAAATACAGAGAATGGCAACAAAAATGATTAGGGATATGGAACAGCTTCCGTATAAGGAGATTAAAAGAGGGACTGTTCAGCTTGGAAAAGAGATATGATAAGGGTCTATAAAATCATGAATGGCGTAGAGAAAGTGCATAAAACTTCCTTATTTACCTCTTTACATGACACAAGAAAGTGGGAGTCAATGAAATTTATAGGCAGAAAATTTAATACAAACATAAGGAAGTACTACTTCACACAACACAGTCAAGTTGTGGAACTCATTATCAGGGAATGTTGTGAAGGCCAAAATATAACTGCCCAAAAAATAATAATAATAATAATAAAATAATAATCAGGTGAGTTCATGGAGGATAGCTCCATCAATGACTATTAGTCAAGATGGTCAATGATGCAACCCCATGCTCCAGGTATTCCTAAACCTCCAACTTCCTGAATCTGGGACTCAATAAGAGGGGAGGGATCACTCAATTGTCCTGTCCTGTTCAATCCCCTCTGAAGCATCTGGCACTGGCCACTATCAGATATCAGAATACTGGGCTAGATGGACCATTAGTCTGACCCATTATGGCCATTCTTTGAGTAAGTGCCTTCCACAAAATTTCTGGATAGGCTTATTGTTAGCATTCTTCATTAATAATTCAAGGACTAAAATCTACATGGAAAGTATATCTAAGATTTTTTAAAACGGGATTGGCAATAAAAAGAGTTTATATTTACATTGGCCATACACAGAAGTTAAGACTTCAATACTTTAGTTGATGGACTATTGTAGGAGGATAGTAACTATACTTCCCCCATAGGAAAAATCTGAAAAACCACACAAAAGCGATTCCTCATATTGTTGAATAATTACTAAAAACTGGGGATGGGAGCGTGTGGGGTCTCGTACGCCAACTATGAAAGCATTCAATATGTGATTGTCTGATTTATGCCAGAAACTTTGTGAATCTTTACTGGTAACAGATTTGGCCCCTACTGGGCAAGGGCCTAACCTTGGAGAAAAAGAAAGCTAGTCTGTGATTATGATGTTCTGTATGCTGCCTAAATAACAATGCCATTTTTTGTAAGACAGTCCCAAAATTCTCTGGAACCAGATAGTTATCTTTCAAATCTCATTCCCAAGGCTTAATACCCAGAAACATTGATTACCTTTGGAAAAGAAATGTATGAGTTACCTGATGTACCTGTTAGGCAATTACATTTTTAAAAAGCACATTTTAGGAAGAATTATCCAGGGATGTCTTCCACCTGAACTACTTTCTTCTTAAAGTTTTAACATTAAGACAACTTAATAGACCTTATGAGAGTTTGAAAAAGCCTAGATTCAAAAGGAAACTTGCATGCCTCAAAAGTTTCAAGCAACTAATAAATATGGATTTAAGTTTGACTTTAAAGTAGACATGCTAGTTTTGCAAACCTTAATACTTACTTGGCAACAGGACTTTTCCCATTATGTTTTTTATGGACTGATGTGTGCTGCATTACATCTGGGAGGAAAAAGAACACAAATTAACAATTTCAATAGTAACAACTGTTTTGTATTCTAAGTCAATCCAGGAAAATAACCCATCCAGTAAAGGTTCTTGACTTTATTTCACTCAGTGTTTTGGTAGTGACAGGAAAAAGGCAAATGCAACTCTAGATACAGATCCCAGTCTTACAATCTGATTCACACGAGTGGACCCCGTACGCTTGTACAGAAGGCCACTCAAGTCAACAAACAATGCATGGAAGCAGGGGTCAGTTGACATGGATCAGATGGGTAGGACTAGGGACCTTCATCCTGTTTCCCAGAAAAGTTACAAAAATAGCAAAAAAACACAGGGAGAGAAGTGTACATTTCATAAGCAACTCTCACCAACAGACTAACCATAAGTGCCCCAGTTGTGTCATCAGATGTTGCCAGATTTACCTCGACAGGAAAAAAGTAAAATCAAAAGGAAAAATGGAAATCTGTTTCCTTTCTCCAACTCCTGGATATTGCCCCAGAAGGTTAATAAGGTATCAGTTATGAGCTGCTAAATGAGTAAGTTCCTACACTGATATAATTCATTAGAATTTGAGATTAGTTACATTTACGTAAACCTTACAAGAAATATCACATAGATGTGGAAAAATGTTTATTATTTTTAACCACAAGTCCTTGGAGCAGTGACCTTGTCTTTTTACTTCTCTGAAGTACTGTATATTTATCATATTGACAAAACTAAAATGTCCTCGGTCCAATTGCTACTGTTCTTTGGCTTCCAAGTTAACATCTTTGACTTCTTTGCTATCATTTGCCTCAGGCTCCCTTAAAGATGCAGATCAGAACAAGATCACAATAGAGATCCAACTAGAAGACCGAAGGAATTATTTGGAAAGTACAAAGTTTAAAGGCATTACCAAAGTTTACTCAAATGGCATTAAGCATGTACTCGAATGCATTTGAAATTTTAAAGTGGAAAAAAGTTCTCATTTAAGGACAATGTAAAAAACAACAATTTGAACTGTTTTCAAATGCATTCCAGAGTTATCTTAACACACATAAAACACTAAGAAAAATCAATGCAATGTGTGGCATTGTCTTTCAAAAACTGATAAAAGCTGTTCTGAACTGCATATAGTTTTCCAGTGGTGGAAGACAATGTCTCTGCCTTAAAGGGAACAAATTTTGATACAAATCAACCAACCCTGGCATTTACAGTACAGAACTTTTAAGAATCACATTTTGCCAATGCATTGCAATAGAAACACAATCAGAGAATCCAATGGATAATGTGTCTCCTTAACAGGGATCAGATCAAATAGCTTACTGAATATAACTGGGTGGTAAGAGGAAGAGAAACTGAAAAATAGCTATTTTGTAGTACTATGGTGAAATAGCTAAAATTAAAGATAGCAACATTTCTATTAAAGGAGCAAGCAGTACTATGATGAACTAATATGAAACTGGAGGTTGAACAGAAATTTAATCTGGTCTCTTTAGCATTGCTACCTGACAGCCCAAGCTATCGCTGTCTTTTTTTTCACATTTATTTGAAAAGAGATTCAGGAAAGTTGCATCCAAAAGGACACCACACTCCACCTTACATATCAGCATAAGAGAGAAAGGATAGCACGGTGCGCTAGCAAAGAGTACGGTTTAACAGTCCTTTGCATTGCATGCCCTCCTTTGCCTACTGAAAAGTCAAACTCGCATACTGCTCAAGTGATGCAAAACTGGCTTGGCATTCCTTTTAAAATGAGACTACTTATCCACTAGGCTAGTACATCCCATCGAAACTGTTCGTGGTATCCGAGACGTACCAGCTCCCATATTTGGAGTTCATTACCAAGATCAGAAGGGTCAGAATCACTGTTGGTAATTGGCAACAATGCCACAGAAGTGCAGCTTTGGGATAAAATAGAGGAATGATATATTTCCACAACGAGGATCTTCATATTTAAGATGTTTTATAAATAAGCATCAACTAAACTGAAATAACACACTCAACATTAACCCGATCATAAAAAATAGACACGAGGAAGTCAACCCAGCCTCTCCAAACTCAGAACGCAACGACACCTCCAAAGCCTTCATATTCACAAAAGTAATGCGGTCATTACTGAATAAGTATTAAGTTACTGAAAGTGTGCAGTAACAAAATTTAAAGTTTATATAGCAACTTCTATCCAAAGTCTTCAGTACTTTACAGGAGCAGAAGTCAGTTAAATACATCATTTTGTGATGGTCATCCTGGTAAAATATTTACTCATAAACAAAACCTTTGAATATATGAATACCTTCCTCCTGACTTGAAGCCTCTGAACTGTCCTCCTTGAAGTGTTCTGATGCCTTAGCTGTCTTCAAAGAGGGTTGTAAGTTACCTGCAGAGAATAAGTTTTATGTAGTTTTCTAGGAAGTTATTACAGCAACTAACTCAGGGCAAAAGTGTGTGTGTGTGTGTGTGTGTGTGTGTGTGTGTGTGTGTGTGTGTGTGTGTGAGAGAGATAAACTGGGGTTTTTATTCCAACTTAAAGATGCATCTTAATTTTAGCTAGTTGAATAGCAGACTAAGTAATGTGCAAATATCATTAAAACCAAAAAAGCATACTTTACACAGGTGTGCCAAATGCAATAAAAGCATTCAGCACATATTGTAACTGACTTTAAGAAGTTGTGTTTCTTCGCAGTTCTAACACCTTAAACTCTAGGACACATCAATATGAATACCACCAGTAACATGCTCTCAGTTCACCAAACCCTTTCAGGGCTGGCTATTTTGAGAGAAGGAGTGAACAAGTGTGCCATTTTAAAACTATGGTGCAGTTTTGGCTGTTCGAGATTGTTTGAAGAGGGTTAAACAAGCTACTTTAAAATCTCTTTGAAATGTGTTAAAATGCATTTTTGCAAGTTTTGAGTTATTTCTTAATTCTGTCACAATTATAGGTGAAGGTGGTGTGACATTAACTATAGTTAAGTCTGCTTAATACTTTCCACTGCAAGACCTCATTTGCAGTTACTTTTAACAGCCAAGCCAGCCATGTAGGCTAAAAATTTTTATACCCAGTATCTGCCTTGAGGTTGCCTTTTTTTGCTGTCTGCTGACGGTAGGGAGGGAGAATTCGCAAAACATTTTTTCCCTATGTTAAAAAAATTGTAACAGTTGTTTTGTTGAGAAACAAAAGTACTCCCATGCTTTGGAACAGGAAATCTGATAGGGTGTTTGTCTGGAATAGTTTTTTCCCCCATCCAGGAAAACCTATGAAGTTTGGGCTAAATTATAAGTCTTTGGAAATAGTTTGCACATATGGAGTAGAGGCTTATGGGAAGTGGCAACAAAATTTTACTAAACACCGTCGATATTGAGCGTGCTTTGGGGGCAAAGCACAATCCAGGCTGGGACTGATTAGACCTTTTACTACAGTTGCTTCTCCAGTCTGCTGGGTGGGGGTTGTTGTGACACTGGGAACCAGAACTGAGAGCTAATAGACCATCTCACTGCTGGTGCCCAGGCAGTGTGGATGACTGCTCACTGAATCGTTAGCCATTTAATATCTTTACCCTGGCCTAAGCCTTATTTACTGCATACCATTCAAAACTTGCCTTAAATGCAAATATTAAAAATTTCCTCATGGGCTTTATGGTGTTTATCCCTGTTACACAGAAGAGCTTCACAAACATTAGTTTATCTTCAAAACTGCCCTGTGATGCAAGACATTCAGTTGCCCAACTGTAGAGTGAGGTTCTAAGGCAGAGATTCAGGCCAAGATTGTCAAACATGTCCACTAATTTTATTATAGCACTTCAGATCTTCAAAGCACAACTCCCATTGACTTCAGTTGCTAATAATCAGCACTTCAGCAAGTCTATGCACAGGTATTCAAAATAGGGCATCCAGAAAACAAGCTACCACCTGTAATTTTGATTTATGTAATTTGCCCAGCATAACATAGGAACTATGGAAGAGAGAGACAGAATCCACTTCTTCAGAGTGGCACTCAACTGCATTAACCACAAGACTAACTTTTGCTTCCTGTACCCTGCCTCATTTGCAACTTAACGTCAAACTTCCGCAACAACTGACGAAGTAGTCTAGCCCCCCACTCCCACCACGCAAACGTGGTCCACCCTTGTGCACTGAATGCAGCAGTGTGTCCTTGGAAAAAGGTATGATCATATTACTAGGCTGTACCGTAATGCATCTGCACCAGGGGGCAAAGTGAAGGCTGCATGAGCAACTTATGCTGCATAACAGATTTCCCACCAAGGAAACCTACTGCAATATACCAGTTTGTCAGGGGTTGGAGCACAAAAGAGACCCTGGACAAGATCCAACACCTTCTGGAGATCAATTCACCCCAACATTTACACAGTTGGTGCAAATCCTACTTTAAGCACTGAAGCATACAGCACTGAGGCATCTAGCAAGACATGAGAAACAGAGATAAACTGCAGCTGACCTGAAGTCAGCCCAGTTGAACCCATAAATATTTTGTTTGAAGTCTATGGAAGTGTCATTAGCCTTGTTACCACCCTCCCTGAAGCCTTCTCTAAAGAGGATTAATGTACAAATTAATAATTCACAATAAGTTAATATTTTTCACTTGTACCTTTAAGTCCTTTACTCAATCTCTACAAATACAGTAAAACCTCGATTTAACGGACCTCGATTTAACGGACTTCGGATGCAACGGACAAAATTTCTGAGCAAGTGTGATGCATCCCAAATCCATTTTTCGCGGGCTGGCTGTCGGCTCCTGGCTGCCGCCCGGGTCCAGGCAGCGGGCGGGCTGGCTGACTGTTCCCGGCTGCCGCCCGCGTCCCAGCAGCCGGGTCCCGGCTGCCACCCGGGTCCCGGCAGTGGGCGGGCTGCGGAGCTGCCGCCCCGACCCTGTGGCGGTCGGGCTGCTGCTCTGACAGCTCGTTTTTTAAAATTATTATTAAATAACGGACTTTTTCATTTAACGGACACCCCCTCGCCCGAATTAGTCCGTTAAATGGAGGTTTCACTGTATATGGAAAAGTCTGCACAGGCAAAAAGCCTGCACACTATGCACTAGTTTGCATACTAGCATGGGAGGAAAAAAGATTTCCCTCCTAAAAGGCAGGATCTACCATTAACTGATATGGCCCAAAGCCGAGAGTGATTCAGTTTTGTACACCTCCAGTGGTCCTCTGGATAGAGGGGAAGCCAGGCCATAAATAGGTGAGATTCTATGGGGTACACAAAATCAGGAAGCCCTAAACTGCTGCACACACACAGTGTTGCCAGCCTGCTAGAAACTCAAAGAAAGCAAAGAATATTCTACAGCATCTTCAGAGTCTCATTCTAGATTTGTATTCTCAAGAGTGGGGCCAGTGAATAGTCACTTCTACAATGGATGCAAAGTTCATAAAAGGGATAAAAGTAACTTGGAGGCAGGAAGAACGTCTTACAGCTTTTTCATATTATACAAAAAATATTTAGAAATTTCTTACTGTGAGTGTGCAAAGATTCTGACAAAATTGACTGGAAGAAGTTGTACACTCTTTGACTCTGCAGAAAAGCCTGTGACGTATTTGAAAATAGCTGCCTGAAATAAAAGTTTTCAGTTACTTTAAGACATTGATTCAACATAAAACCATAAGTCATTTAAAACCATGCTAAATTAACCATGAAACAAAGTTTAGTTGTTCACTTAATTTGCCATAGACAATATAAAACAGTCCATCTTTGTCTTTTGAGCTAGTACAGTATTGTTAGAGTACAGACCTCGCAAAGGAATAGTTAAAAGCAAAATTTATAAAGAAGTCTCAATGTTTTTAGATAAACATTCATTCATATAGATTTTTTTTTTTTTTAATTTCACATTTTTGGTTTCAGACTAGCTGGAACTTTTTAACCATCTGAAGTAACCTGTAACAGTCGTAAGTAAGACTTGGAATTTGTGCTCCAACATCTTAACATTTTTTTGAAACCAAGCACAAGGTGCTCCCAAAAATCCAGTCAATTTATTCTTTTACATGTAGATTTAAATGTGTCTAGGGAAATAAATTAGTCTGAATATTCTTGGGAGGTAAACATTAAAAAAAGACTGGATTTTCTAAAGCATTCAGCCGTCATCTAAATCTGCACTCACAGAGTCTGCAACAAATCCCATGAGATTTCAACTAGGAGAAGGCTTAGCCTAACATCAAGAACTTTGAAAATCTCAACCCAAATTCCAGTTTTTGCTTGCTGAAGAATATTACCCAGTTCAATTTTCCAGAAAACTGCTTTCCATTGCTGAAAAATTTCAAGTTGTGTCACATTTAAAACAACAAAAATTTAACTCTGTCCTGCAGTGACACCCGGGGGGGGGGGGGGTGAGAGAGAGAGAAGGCAATTTAATCTAACCTGGAATCACAAAACCCACAATGCCATAATCATATGGCTAATACATGGCATCACAGGACAGCTAACAATGGTTGGGTATTTCAACTGAACAGAAGAAGATACTACACGTTTCCACATCTGACTTGTATCTTATGTACTTTTCTGAAGAAGCCCAAAGGCTCTGAGGAAGTCTTATCACAGAATGCCATGCTGCTGACAGCCCACTTGACTTAGGTGGTTCTTTTCAAAGAAAAGAATTTGTCTGCTCAACTGGTTACCTTATTATTGGCTCTAGATCTGGGTACCGCCGTTCTTCCTTCTTCTGGAAACCCTGATTTAGTGCTCGTAAAATGGTCTTGTCAAACGCTTCAGAAGACAGTTCCTTTGGAAGCTGGTGAAAGGGTTCCAAATATGAGTTATGCATTTTTATATTCAAAGTCTTGACAACAGTACTCTTTATACATGCAATTATAGCCTTACTCAGCAGCACTGAGCTTGGATTTGCTACTTTTAAAACAAATCTTATTGCTCTACAAGTGCATGCCACGGTTAATAGCAAAACAATCTGTTAGAGAACTGTGAATATTAAAGTGTCTGAGGCAATTTAGCTGTTCCAGTTTAGTTGGAGACAAAAATGTGTTAACTTTTTTACACTAAAGCTTCCGAATAAGGTGCTGTAGAATGAAAGCATAAGATGCGATTTCAATAAAAATTTCTCTAAGAGACAGTGTTATTGAATTTTTATTTGAGAAATGCTAATAATGTCGGTGGACATTCCGAGCGCTCTTGGAAGTGCTTGGTATGTCCGCCTAAAATAGCCGCCGAATGCGAAAGTATTCAATTTGGTGGCTTTTCGGTGAACATACAAGGGTCACACCACGCCGCTGGAGAAGAAAAAAGGGTTGCGGTCTCAGGAAGTTTGAGAACCGCTGGGATAAGGGGCAAGGGGTTGCTGGGGGCAGTCTGGGAACAGGGAGTGGTTGGATGGCATGGAAATTAAGGGGGAAAGGGAGCGAAGGGGTGCACTTCTGGGGGTGGTTGGGGTGGTGGTGTGGATATGAGTTGGGGGGGGGGGGTGACAGGGAGCAGGGCAGTCGGATGGGGCAGTCAGGGGACAAGAAGCAGGGGGGCTTAGGTAGGTGGGGCCCGGGGGTGGTTAGAGGTGGAGGGTATCTCTGGAAGGAGCGGTCAGGGGACAAGCAGAAGGGGGTGTTGGATGGGTCAGGGATTCTGAGGGGGGCAGTCAGGGGGCAGGAAGTGGGAGGCGGTGGATAGGGGTGGGGACCATGCTATTTGGGGAGGCACAGGCTTCCCTACCCAGCTCTCCATACCTTTTTACAACCCCATGTGGCCCTCGGACCAAAAAGTTTGCTCACCCCTGGACTAGACCATAGGAACTAGTGGAAGCAGAGGAAACTTGAAGACTCATGAAATATAATATTTCTAAGTCAAGTGTCTGCAAAATGCCAGTCTTCAGCTCTAGGATTAGGTGCTTTCATAAGACCTTATGTTACATAGGTTTTCATTTTCTGTGGTCAAAATCTCCTCTCTCATTAGCACTAGTTGAGCACTACATCTCTGTCTAGTTTTTAAGAGGCAAACTTCCAGCACTTGGATTTGATTTTAAAGCAGGAATGTCTTAGACCAGAATGAAAATCTATGAACTGATGAAGGCTTGCAGAGATCCACAGCAGAAAAATGTTGATGTGTGTTTGTGTATCCAAGGATGCCATCTTAAATATTTGACAGTTTAAACGGTCAAGACCTGCATTCTTCAAGTGCCTGCTTTGAAACCATTATGTAAAAAGTGAATTTGGATGAAAGGACACTTGACACAATGGACATACAGCAAATATGTCTGCTAGTTTACTCACATTCTGTGAGCTCCTCAGGGAAAAGGACTATATTTGTTTCTACAACACCAAGTAGAAAATTGTAAGCAGCTTGGTATTCTTGGCTTTGCACCAGTAATGAAGTTATTTTCCTAGAGCAGTACTAACATGTTTGTTAGCATCCATGTAGCCATGTCCAGTGTTAGCTCCAAGCTCCGCTGGGAGCATAAAGAAAGCTAGACTTTCAGTTTTAGGATAGCTCAATTAGAATCAAAAGGTTTGCCTCCCATCTCAAACTACCATCTCCTGTCAAACAAGGATATCTTCTAGTCCTGCTTGGGCAGAAGGATGGTCAATACACTTTGGAAAGGAATCTATCACCATACAACATACATTCCTTTGAATAGAATGTCTAACATGCAATGGTGTTCATTCAATCAGTGCTTTCCTGAAAGCTGAAAGTCTGGAAATATTTTCAATCTTCTGTCATTAAAGCTCAAGAGCCAGAATCACCACCTCCTAGTGCCCTATCCCATGAGATTGTAGTGTGATGTACAGTACTCTGCTTGTAGGTTGCTTATGCTGGAATACGTACTTTTAGTAGGAATTCCTGCAGCTCCTGGTGTGTTTTTGTTACACATGTTACGGAAAGATCAGACCAGGTTACCTGATAGGAAGGGAGAGGAGAAGAGGAAAGTTGCATCATGTTTCTTTCTTTGCATCATACTATTTAATTATGTTTAGTACATCTACAGCACTGTCCATTTCAAGATGGTATATAAATACCCACGGCAATTAAGTATTAATATCCATTTTGGCAAAATATAGATAGTAAGGGTCACACTTGCAAAAGGAGATTAACTACTTTGAGAACCACTATTTTAGATTATATCCAACCGGGATCCGGGCCCCCCCCCGGGGCACTGTGAACAGGTTTCAGGGGGTCCTCTAAGCAGGGCCAGCGTTAGCCTTGCTGGGGCCTAGGGCAGAAAGCCAAAGCCTCATTGAATCGGGCTGAAGCCCAGTGTCCTGAGCCCTGTGACCTGGAGCTGAAGCCAAAGCCAAAGCCTGAGCGATTTAGCTTTGCGGGGCCCTGTGGCATGGGGGCCCCAGGCAACTGCCCTTCTTACTACTTCAGTGCTGGCCCTGGCTTTTATATGCAGAAAACCAGTTGCTGTGCCACAGGTGGACTGTGGAATTTTTACAGCATGTTTGGGGGGGAGAGGGGAAGCTCTGAAAGAAAAAGGTTGAGAACTCCAGGTCTAAAAGTCAACTCAGACATTATTCCTGGAGGAACAAGCACCAATAAATCAATCATCTCCAGAATGTGCGGAAGGGATTGGGAGGGGAGGGGGACAAAGAAATCGAGCTGGGCACACAAGATTAGCTCACACTTGAAAATTTGGGCCTAAAAATCACACATCCGAGGCTATACAACTAAATTACTAAAAGAAGCAGTATTCGTGCTCAGTAATTACTGGCTCCCAGTACCAGACACAAGCTCAGTAAACCACACTGTTTCTTTAGAGAAGAGGATTCCAAGTGAGGCATACAAAGTTTAGTTCTACCACTCCTACTTGGGTTAGTCAAAACCTCCGTTCAGTTACTTTAACTGTAAAATGATATACTTAGCTAGCTCATAAAGGTAAAGAGTTTTAATGTTTAAAATGTTGTACAAGAGATGGATGTAGGATGCAGTAAGTATTGCAAAATCACATCAAAAAGTGTTATGTAATTAAAGTAGACTCCAAACTCTGGAAGTGACAAAGAGTCTTGTGGCACCTTAAAGACTAACTAAAGTATTGAAGCATAAGCTTTCGTGGGCTAATACCCCTTCGTCAAGATGCATGCCCAGGACTCTGTCACTTCTGCAATTCCAGACTAACACGGCTACCTCTCTGATTCTTCTCCAAATTCTGGTAAGTGTTTATACATTATACCAGTGCTTCTCCATGCTTTGCTGCACTAGCCCAATATGTGAACAGCAAAAAAAAAAAAAAAAAAAAAAAAAAAAAAGTAAAATTACAGCAAACCCTCGCTAAAACGTGCATCTATATAGCGCAAATTCATGTATAGCATAGTCGCGACCATGGATCCCAAATTTAGTTACTTTAACTGGAATCCATGGTAATGCGGTCCCCCCGTTAACACGGTACCATGCATGGACCCCAAACCCCACGTTCTAGCGAGGGTCTGGACTATATGGAGGCTTTAAAGTGAAGAGTAAATTATTTTGCTCTCCTCTGCTATGTGGAGGAGTTTCCTAGCTTCAGACCTAACTTTAGAAGATCCTATATACCAGGAAGTGGTCAATAAGGTTAGATGCTGAAATCTCTTACTTTTATATAGCACTCTATTCGCAGATCTCAAAATACTTTGCAAAAGATGATCATCGCATTTTATAGATGGGGAAAGGAATCAAACCCTGGCCTTCTGAGTCCTAATCCAGTGCCTTATGTACTTGACCACTGTAAGAGATCCGCTCTTCCGCCACGTCACAACAGGCAGGAGACTCTTTCGTGACTTCCAACAGTGCTCTTTATTTATACAGTGCAAACCCCACCACCAGTATACCACTCTACACAGTTCAGCTGAGCCCTAGCCCTCAACCTGGCTGGTCTCTGGAAGCAGTCTGCTCTTACAGGCTCATAGCCTCAGCTCTACTTCCCTGCTGTCTGTCTCTGTACCTTTCTCTGTCTCTGTCTCCTTCTCTCTCTCTCGCCACCACACCACCCCCCTGGGCTTCCTGCCTGGCAGACTTTTATCCCTGAGGAGGCTGCCAGGTGTAACTCATAACCCTGAGCCCCCTGCAGCCCAGGTGGCTGATTAGCCTTCCCCCGCAGGGGGGTTTGCAGAGGTTCTGCTCCCTCTTAAAGGGCCAGCAGGGCTGGCTCAGGCACTCCTGGCCAGCACCCCGCCACACTACATTATACATAGCATTGACTAGGGACAAACTGGAAGTTGTTCTCGTTTAGTCAAAGTAGCACCAGTTTACAGATTTCATGGATATAAAGCACTAATAGCCTAACTCAATGCACTTCAGTATAAAAAGCTACTTTTCTGTACTAGTAGCAAATCACTACTCACTTATGTAATCAACCCCCAGCCCCTGGTAACCATCAGATCATTGTCTCTGGATAGTCTCATGCTCATGGGATGCATCAGGTAGATCTTCCAGAATGCAGTGTTTGTCAGGGCCACCTTTTTGTAGCACCAAACATTCAGAATATAGTTATAAAAGGGCCACGTGGCCTTGACCACCTTTCTGACTTCCGTACTACTGGCAGCTGCAGACACAAGAACCTCAGGACACCTATGTGGTATTTTTACTAAGTAATGAAACAGTTTTAGTATTAAATATTTTACTAGTACAGTTTTATAATTTTCACAAGCATGCAGCTCTCCAGATCTGGGATAGACCCAAAAAGGCCAAGATTTTCAGGCATTATCATCACTCTGGAGTGACACACAATGTTTAGAAGAGGCCTAACTGGTGCTCAGTATGTTGCGTCTTCACACCTCAGGCCTGGAAATACAGACGGCAATTGCGCCAAATCTTAATGAAGCAGAAAGCACGTGTCTTAAACTAGGTAGACACCACTTTAAAAGAACTAGTGGGGAGAGAGATCTCACTAAGACTAGTACTTTAATAACAATTTTTATATCCCTAAGCTGTTAACTTTCTATTAAAAAGATGTATTTTTAAAAGCCAGCTGTTAGTTGCTTACTTTGAAGGTGTACTCCAAATGTTTGTCAGCCCTTTTTCTTGATACTCCTTTCAGTGTTATCTTCTCAATGTGTACAGCTGAAAGAAAAAACAGCAATTTGTTGTACTAGATACAAAACTAGTTTGAAAATTTATCTGTTATGGCAGCATCACAATGTTAGAGAATCATGCGTCCTTACTGTCAGTTACTCTTTTTCTGGGGCAAATAGGAGCAGAAGCCCATGGCCCTGGTGCTGAAGGAAATAAGTTTCTCTGGTCTGAAAACCACTCTTCAAAACCAGATTCTCAATACTGATTGCCACCATTTTGTGTATTTCTGTCCAGATGTATTACACAATATTAGAGATATGAACATTAAACCTTACACAGCCAACAGATCCAGTAATTACAGTCAGTGAAGAGAAAATCTTAAAATAATATTATAAATTAAATCATGTATTTATAACAAAAGGTTTCAATGCAGCCAACTTAAAAGTCAACTCCTGTGCCTTGCAGTCCCATTTTGCAGGAGTCAAGAAATAGGACCTACTACACAGGAGGCCAAAGTTTTTAAGTGAAAGTGAGAAGTGAGGTAACATGTAGAATACAGATAGAAGTATGACAGCATGAGTCAATGAACAGAAAAAGGGGCGGGGGGGGGAGGGAGAAAGGATGGAGAGACTAGAGCGGAGTTTCTCAAACGAGGGAGGGGGGGTCGTGAGCTCCTGCCACTGCTGAAAAGCCACCAAATTGATTAGTTCCACATTTGGTGGCTTTTCAGTGGACATACAAGGGTCCGCTGCACCGCGGAGGAACAGGAAAAAGGGTTATGGTTCTCAAAAGTCTGAGAACTGCTGGACTGGAGGATGAGAGAAGTACTATATTACGATTGCAGGTTTTGAATTTGTTCATATGCAGAAAGAATTTCTGAAAAAGCACTCCAGAGACCGAGGCCAGGTCTACACTAGTGGGGGAAGGAGGAGTGTCGACCTAAGATACGCAACTTCAGCTACGTGAACAGTGTAGCTGAAGTGGGCGCATCTTAGGTCAACTTACCTGGCGTCCTCACGGGGGCAGCCGGCTCCCCCGGCAATGCTGCTTACTCCTCTTGGCGAGCTGGAGTATCTGAGTCAACGGGGAGTCCCTTTGGGGATCGATTTATACTGTCTAGATGAGACGCAATAAATTTATCCCCGAAAGATCGAACTATACCCACCGATCCGGCGGGTAGTGAAGACAAGCCCTTAGACTAATAGTCTCAGCACTCGCACCATTCAGATAGACCCAGTAACAGGCCAGGGCAATTTCACTACATTGCACTGGAGGGGGTGGGCTATAGGCTCTGTATACCCTCTGAACTCTACACATGGTCTCCCACACCTGGAAAAAGAGGGCATCCATTGCTGAAACTTGTTAAGGAGATGTGGTGTTGTAGTCTTCCAATACTCATTAAAACTTGAATCAGTTTTTCATCAGATCCTATATAAAAGTTGAAGTTGAGAGGCTCCTCTTATCTTAGGGTGAGCAGATGTCCTGATTTTATAGGGACAGTCCTGATTTTTGGGTCTTTTTCTTATGTAGGCTCCTATTACCCACAACCCCCGTCCCAATTTTTCACATTTGCTGTCTGGTCAAGGGCTGGTCTATGCTACAATGAAATCGATGTAAGGTAGTTTACATCAATCTAATTACGTCAGTGTACACACTACAGCCTCATCCCGCCAATGTAAGTGCTGTACATTGTCCAGAGCTATACCTGCCTCTGGACACTTCCACTGCTTGCATCCGACAAAGTGGGTATTAGCCCACGAAAGCGTATGCTTCAAAACTTTATAGTTAGTCTTTAAGGTGCCACAGGACTTTACCTCTCCTATTCCAGACTAACACGGCTACCTCTCTGATTCTTGAGTGTATGTGTAGACACTGCGTTACCCAACAGCGGATGAAAATGTCTTGTCAATTTCATAGCTCTATGCTGGGAGGCGAGAAGCCCAGGCAGCAGCTAGGCTCCCAGCATGAAGCTGTGCAGAGCTGAGAGCCCTGGCTCTCAGGCTCCCACACTGCCCATCTTCAGCTGGTGGAAGTGCTTCTAGCGAGGATGCACACCACTGACAAAAAAAGGAGGGTAGTGGAGACTTCTGCTGTGGCTGTAAGTCACCTAAGTGATTTAGGGCTGTAGCGTGACATGCCCCAAGAATGCATCAATATAAAGAATCCATTTCCTTACAACCATGGGCTGATCTTGACAGACCTTGTATGTTAAGTAAGGTCACAACATTAGCATTTGTATCCGTGACCTTGCAGGAGGAAAGACATGAATCTTTTGTACATCATGAAAAAGTAATTTTGGTTGCAGGAGATTCTCTCCTTATCATTCTGCTCATGCTTGTTTTTTTGGGGGGAGGGGAGGGGGGATTATTTTTTTTTTAAAGTAGCAAGCTTGATATTTCATCACTGAAAAATTAAGGCTGAAACAGTTAAAATGGCAGGTAATTCAGAGATAAGGAATCTTAATTAACCTCCTTGCATATATTCATTAGAACAGGGTTATTCATTCTTGCCAAATCAGCTGCAATTATAATACCTTATACAACTTGCACAGCTTATGCTCCTACTGCATTTAAATTTAAAAGTTTCAGTAGGTTAGACATCAATTTCTAAATGCCAGTTGTGGACTGAAACAGCTAAATTAGTAACTGAATCTTGGATAAACTGGAACAAGCAACCACATAAATTTGAAAAACTATAATTCCACCACTCCTGAAAGTTTCCAAACCATAAACAGAGTATCCTTTATAGCTAGGAATTTTAAATACAACTTCACAGATTTTTTTTTTTTTAAATTGTGAGAGCAACTCATTTTCAAAGTAACAAGAGGAAAAAAGTGACCCTACCCACCAACAGACATTTAAATTACTCCAAAAATTTCTTTCAAAAGTTAGGACTGCTACACCTGTCACTTTAATCTCAAGAACTTAAAGATAACTGAAAAGTTAACTTTGCAAAATCTTCAACTGTCTATTTTAAATGCATTGTTTTTAATTATAAAGAAACATGCACTGCATAACACCTTGAGTGTGGCCCATGGGAGGTTCCTTAAGAGGTATTGTTAAATGGGAAATACCAGTTAACATTTGGCTACAGACAGAAGAATTCTTGGTTCATACTTACAATCATTTGATAATTATGTACATGTAGTTATGACATTATACCATAAGTTTGTGATTTAGTAGGGAAAGTGTATGCCGACTAGTATTTGAAGCTGATCCTAACTCTATGTGTGCACATTTATGATAGTATTAATCTTGAAAAAGAAACTTTTATTTTAGGCTATTTAAGACTTGTGTTGAAATATTTATAATATTTGAGGAGTAACTACTACGCATTTATTATGTAGGCGGTGTAAGATGTGTCACGTCTTTACTATTCATTTTGTTGCTTTTCAATGCTCTAGATTTTGTAAGTGCTCTGACTGATGACATTGTAGTTACCTCTCAGCAGCCTCTAAGCGTTTCTGAAATAAAAACTTAGTTTTATAATTTCCTATGTTGCTTTTTTGTTTGTTTTTAAACAGACTTTTCTTCTAGAGTCAGTGTTTTTAAGAGTTTAAGTGGATGGATTGGTCATCAGGTTAAATTAAGTAACACTGGCAAAGATAATAATGTCTCATATATTGCTCTGGCTCATTCTGTACACAATACATATTTATGTGGAATGTCTACTTAGTATGTATATGTTCATACTACAGCTTACCATCACTCTAAACATTGTTTTAGCACTTACCTACATTCAAATCATGCATCAGAACCAAGTCTTGAAGCTAAACCTCTTGTTTTCCCAGTCAATTTCTAACCACTTACAGTGGTTAGCACAATGGGGCTTCAAACCCAAGACTGAGCTTCTGAGATGTTTTCGTAATACAAAGATAGTTATGCCCCAGTTCTTTCCTCTAAACTCAACTTCCCTATAGTCTAATTACCCCCATCTCAGTGTTGCTTTGCCTTTTGAGTTATAAATATAGGAACACATTTTTTACAACTGACCTGAATACAAAGTTTTGAAGTCATCTATATGAGAAGAACTGGAGTTTACTGAATAAGACAGGGGTCTCCAAACTTTATGAGACGAGGGCCATATTAGATTTTTGAAGGGGATTTGTGGGCCGAAGCAACAGTGGGGAAAATTAATATTTGCAAATATACGTAAAATATATGCAAATCGTTAAACATTATACTGTGTCAGGGTTGCATTAAATTCTAAATCAGGTATAAAAGTAGCTGTATAATTAATGCAGGTACTGTGAAATCATACAAAATATTTGTCAATACATTAAAAATCATTTCACATTATTTTTCTATTATTTCTAAACTCATAAAATTGTAGCATATAAATACACATATTCAAAAATAAAGAAATATTATGTTAGGATTAGTGAGAAGTATGCTACACACTCAAAATGGCGGCTTGCCCCACATCTCTACCTCCCCCTTCCCGTCAGTGAGTTCCTAAGAGGGAGAGGGTGCCTCTCCCTTCCTGCCTCAGAGACCACAACGGAGTGGGGCAGGGAACGAGAACGAGAAAGGACAACACCCATCCCCCACCCCTCTGGAAGGCCCTGCACAGAGCAGAAGCCAAGTACACCCCACCCTCCCCCCAGTCTGGTGGAGAGAAATCCTGGATATAAAAGAGATTTATTTTTAACCCGCACACTATTTTAACCAAAAAATCCAGACATGTTGGGCAGAATGGTAACACTTTCCTTGTCCCACTGCTGCTGCAACCCCCCCTCCCTAGGGTTATCACAGTTTGCTAATCAAAAAGGACGGGGGGAACCCTAACCCCCCCTCACACACACACTCCCTCCCACTTCCCACCCCTCTCAGAACCTCCAACTTCCCCACTCCTTGTCCCTTGACTGACCCCTCCTGGGATCCTTGACCCTAACTGCCCCGCAGGACCTCACCCCCTACCTAAGCCTCCTTCTCCTTGCACCCTCCTGAGATCCCCCATCCTAACTGCCTCCAGTACCCCACCCCTACCTAACCCTCCCTTCTCCTTGCCCCGACTGCCCTCCCAGAACCCTCAATCCATCTAACTCCCCCACTCCTGTCCCTTGACTGCCCCCTCCAGAAATTCTCTGCCCCGTCTCTACCGCTATCCCCCTTCCCTCCCCTGAGTGCAGCTCAAAACAGTGTGTGGGGCTCTGCACGGAGCCCACACTGCCACACTCCCCAGCTCCACGTGCTTGGTAGAGTCCAGGCAGCAGCTCTGAGAATGGAGAGGAGGGGGGAGGGAGAAAGGGGGAGAGAGGATGTACTGCTACAGCTGCAGGGGAGAGAGGGAGAGTCCCAACACCTGGCTCTGCACAGGGGAATCCCTGGGATGTGCTGAGGAGCAAAAGGGAGGCCTGCTCAGCCTGACCCTCCCTCCTTTGCTCCTCCCCCCTGCTGCTAGGACCATCTCCCTTTGCTTCTCCAGCCCCTGCCACACCCCCAGCTTTGCTCTTCCAGCTGTGGGAGCTATTAGGAAGGGGAGTTTCTCCACCTGTCTGCTCAGCTGGGGGGCCAGAGAAATCAAGCTGGCCGGCCGCATCCGGCCAGTGGGCTGTAGTTTGGAGAGCCCTGAAATAAGATATAATTGCCACAAGTTTCCAAGTAACTTTTTACAAGTTACCTGAACTCTACTCAGCGATCCCACCTGGAAGATGGACGACATGGGTGCAGAATTCAGGTTATCTGCAGATTTCTTTGCTTCCCCACAGAAAAATGACTTTTGAGGGGAAACAAAGGGAAGCCGCAAGAGCAGTCACTTGCTTTTCCCCGACAGTCCAGAGCAGGTGGTGGAGATGCAAATCAGCGTGGGGAGATGAGTGGGGGGCTGGACGTTTCTGGGGAAAATATCAATCAATGCTGGGGGGAGGGGCGGAAGAGGGGTGAGACCGGGAAGGCGTTCAACTGAGTGAACAAGAGAGATTCTGACCTTCTGGCTCACTATATGGAAAGGCAGGACTATGGGGTGTTTGGAGGTAGGCGTGAGGCAGGCTCTGTCCTCGGTGCTGCCTACTTAGTTGGTCCCTCTGTTAGTGAATTGTGCCCATTTTTAGTGAGTTTCCCCAGGAGCATAAAACATGTGTAAAAGTTTTAAAGGCTCCTTTACATTGCCAGAAAGGTGTAAAGGAGGCTTACTGTAAAAGACAATATAACCATATAAATGCTTATGGTGTTTCAGTGATCAGAACTGGTCTAGTTTTTTGGACTGAAAATTTTTCCTATCAAAATGTGCTCTATGGTCAGTAGCCAATATAAATTGTGAGTGATTCCCCCGGCCTCACTTGCTCTCCAGTTGCCTATAATGTAATACTGAGCATATGGCTGCATATATTTGTTGACTAAAACTAGAAATAAAGGGTCAAACCTAGCTACATTACTATTAGACAAAGGGGGTTTGGATATTTCCTCCAATGCTCCACAATCCCATTCGTCCATCCACTGTATTGTAGTTTAAATAAATTATCAAAATAATTGAAACTGGCATGATTATATTGCACTGACAAATTAAGGAGAATTTTAAAATTGTGCACAGAATTTTTAGTTTTTGTTACAGAGTTATACCTGGAGTATCTATATACATCCTCCCCAAGCAAAGAGAGTGTTTTTAATGAGGAATGCAGTAAAGCAAGGGGAAAAAATTAATAAGGAAAGGTTCCAGACCAAGCTGGATGAGAGCAAGGATCTTTAATGGGTTATTTTTACAAAAGCAGCTGCCTACAAGGGATGGATCAGAAGGAAAAAGGTACCTATTTGAGATCAGAAAGTGAAAAATTCCAAAAACCACGTAGCACGGGATGTTGCAAAGAAAATTAAAAAACAGTAAAAGGTTCTATGGCCATATAAATAAGAAGTGGGACCACTAATCACCGAGGATGGAGTTGAGATTAAAAATTATCTAGGAATGGCACAACATCTAAACAAATACTTTGCCTCAGTTTTTAATAAGGGTAATGAAGAGAGATGGGGTAGTAGCAGAGTAGCTACTGAACAAGGATATGGAATTGGAAATTACCACATTTTAGGTGGAAGTCAAACTCAAACAACGTAATGGGACTGGGGGGGGGGGGGGGGGGGGAGGGGAGAGGAGGGAGGAGAGAGACACAGATAATCTCCATCCAAGAATATTAAAGAAACTGAAAGTGCAAGACCAATAGCAAGGATTTTTAATAAATCTGTAAACTGGGGGTGTTTCATAGCCCATGACTGGAGAATTGTTAATATAGCTCTTATTTTTAAGAAGGAGAGGGGGGAGAGAGAGAGGAAGTGATCCGGAATGCTACAGAACAGTTAGTTATATGCAAAGTCTTGAAACAAATTTTGAAAGAGGAAGTAAAAGGCATGTCAAATTATTTTAAAAATTGTGATAAATCACGAGATTAAAAAATAGTCATGATTAATAGCAGATCACTTAAAAATACCATTTATTAAATCTTTGGATGTTTTCTACATTTTCAAATATACTGATTTCAATTACAACAGAATACAAAAAGTGTACAGTGCCTGCTTTAGATTTGATTACAAGTATTTGCACTGTAAAAAAAATAGTATTTCTGAATTCACCCAATACAAGTATTCAGTGCAATCTCTTTATCCTGAAAATGCAAATTACAAATGTAGAATTTTTTTTAATTTTTTTTTTTAAACATAATTGCACATATACATAAAACAATGTACAACTTATTTACCTTGCAGTGGTGGCTACAAAAGACCTATGTGAATGCCTGTTCTCACTTTCAGGTGACATTGTAAATATTGCCCATAAATGTAAACAAGCTTGTTTATCTTAACTGAACAATTAGGAGACTGAGTGGACTTAGAAGGTCTAAAACATTTTACAGTTATTTGAGTGAAGTTATGTAACAAAACCGAATTATTTTTATTTTATAAAAAGAAAATCTACATATTTAAGTTATAAAGGTACTAGAGAGACCTGATCTGAAATACTGAGTGTAATTCTGGCCTCTCGTGTTTAAGGAAAAATTCATTAAAACTGGATCAGATGCAGAAAAGGGCCACAAGGATAGAAAACCTATCTTACGAGAGGAGACTCAAAAGAACTTGACTTATTTAGCCAAACTAAAAGAAAACTGAGGGAAGATAAGACTGCTCACTAGAAATACATCAGCGAGACAAATAGAGGGGGTGGAGAGGAGTTAAAGTTAAGTGCAAATGTGGACAAAAGAACAAATGGATATAAACTGTCCATTAATAAGTTTAGACTTGAAATTAGATAAAGGTTTCTGAGCAGTCAGAGGAGTGTAGTTCTGGAACAGGCTTCCAAGGGGAGCAGTGGGGGGAGGTAGGGGACTTACCTGGCCTCAAGACTGAGCTTGATAAGTTTACGGAGGGGATGGTATGATGGGACAACTTACAATGAAATATATCTGATCTGCAACTGCTAGCAGCAGATATCCCCATTAGCCAGTGATGGGACATTAGACAAGAAGGGTCTAAGTTACTACAGAGAATTATTTCCCAGGTGTGTGTTTGATGGGTCATGCCCACAGGCTCAAGGTCTAATTGACTGTCATATTTGCGGTCAGGAAGGAATTTTCCCTGTGTCAGATTGGCAGAAACCCTGGGGATTTTCACCTTCCTCTGCAGAATGGGGCATGGGTCGCTTGTAGGTTTCAACTAGTGTAACTGGTGGATTCTCTGTAACTTTAAATTTTTAAATCATTATTTGAAGATTGTGGTAACTCAGCCAGAGATTGTGGGTCTGCTACAGGAGTCGGTGGGTGAGGGCAACGTGCAAGAGGTAAGACTAGATCAACGGTGGCTAAATTTACTGGTCCTCCAAGTCGCATGCAACAATTTTAGCAGTTAGAGAGCTGAGGTCACCTGCTCGGGCATCTACCTGCAGCAGGGTAGCTGGGCTTGGGGCCCCATGGGAGGCACCTGCCAGTGCTCATAGCTTCAGAAAGAGTGGGGCTGAAGCCCTAAGTCCTGGCAGGTTCCTCCTGCAAAGTGAAGCCCCTAGACCTTCACCACAAGGGGCATTAGCCCCTAGACCAGGGGTGGGCAAGCTACAGGCGAGTTCCTGCTGAAGGAGTGGGACCAGTGGTCCCGCTCTCCTCCGCAGGGTGCTCTGAGAGCACCCTGGAGAGCCAGGCTGGCTGCTAGCCGGGCGCGCGACCCAGAGAGCATGGCTGGCACGCCTCCAGGAACAGCAGGCCCATGGCCGGGTGCACCGCCCAAAGAGTGGGCCCAGCGTGCCACCCGGGACAGGGGACCCACAGCCGGCCGGGTGTGCCGCCCTGAGAATGGGGCTGGCGTGCTGCCCAGAACAGCGGGCTGCAGCTGGCCGCCGCCCGGAGCCGGGGACAGCAGCTCTTGGCTGGCTGGGTGCGCCGCCGGAACCCGGGACAGTGGGCCTGCGGCAAGCTATGAGCTATGAGCACTGGCAGGTGCCTCCCATGGGGCCCCAAGCCGCGGAGCCCCGCGGAGCCGACTGCGGCAAGCAGCGGGGGCCCCGCGCTCCCAGCCAGGGGCTGGTGGACTGCTGTGAGCCACAGGGCCTGGTGCCCGGCTCAGCAGGTAAGCAAGTTGGGGGTGGGGGCTTAGGTGTTGGGGTGGTTAGGGTGGATGGGGGTCTTGGGAGGGGGCAGTCAGGGAATTAGGGGGCCTAGATAGGTGATGGGGGAGCTAGATAGGTGATGGGGTGCTGGGGGGGGCAGTTAGAGTGGGGGAGGGCCTCCGGGGGGGCAATCAGGGGACAAGGAAGGGTGGATTGGACAGTCAGGGATTTTGAGGGGGGCATTCCGGGAGTGGGAAGTGGGTGGGGGTCAGATAGGGGGTGGGGCCTTCCCTACCCAGCCCTCCACACAAATTTGAACCCTAATGTGGTCCTTGGGCCAAAAACTTTGCCCACCCCTGCCCTAGACCCAATCACCCAGCCAAAGGGCAGAAGCTCTGAGCTCCACTCCAATCTGGTAGGTCGGCGGTTCTCAAACTTTCCCCCGCCGCGACCCATTTTTACTTTGTTTCAATACTCCGTGGACCCTTGTATGTCTGCCGAAAAGCCGCCAAACTGATTACTTCCACATTCGATGGCTATTTTCGGCAGACAAGCCGAGCGCTCCTGAAATAGCTCGGCATGTCCGCTGAAAAGCCGCCGAATGCGGAAGTAATCAATTCGGTGGCATTTCTGCGGAGCAAGGAGCTCGCAACTCTTTGGGAGGCAGCCGGCAACCCCCCCGAGGGGTCATGACCCCCAGTTTGAGAACCGCCGTGGTAGGTGGAGAGGAGGCGGAGGGGAGGGAGGAGTGAGGCTCTGGGAGCTGTTCTTTAACTGTAAAAGAGCAGCATGTGGCTGGTAAACCACAGTTTGGCCATCCCTATTCTAGGCAACTGTGATGGTCCCTTCTGACTTTGAAGTCTGAGTTTTAGGTAAGAAGAGTGACCCAAGCAAGCAATGCCAATTCACTACTTTACGGTATTGACATCTTAATTCAAAAAATGTTGGAAACAAAAATAATCAAAAAATTGATGCATCACTATAGCAACCAAAACTATGGATAAAGTCAGTTCCTGTTAAGTTTATTTTCCTCCTCTCAATACACCTTCTGGGGGGAAGCCTATTTCTTGACCCACCTGCAATTAACCTCTATCCATTCTGATATTAGCAGTAGGAAACTAACTAGAATTATACAATCCTGTCATTCTGCTCATACCAAATGGGAGAGTATGTGGTCCAGAAGCAGCTGCACTTAAGGAGCAGTCAATTCTTCAGCTGAGTGAGGAATAAGACATAGGAGTCCCACCACACCTGGTTAAATTTAACGTGTAAAGAATATAAAAAATTCTAAATAGAATTTTATTTACATACCTTCCCGCTGAGGTCTATGGGAGGCCACCGAAAGTCCATCATGAGGTGGTGTGGTGTGATCCAAACTGTTCTCATTACTTGGCATGCAGTCATTATGGGAAAAGTCATTCTATATGCAGGAAAAAAATTGAGGGAAAGTTCCTTCAAACAATGTATAGTCACAAAAATCCCCACCACCTGAAATTATTCAGTCTGAATTTTGTCAATCTTAGAGTTTGCTGTTAACAGCAAACTCTAAGCAAGCAATTTTTTCCTATGGGTGCACAGTACATGTTATTGACAAAGACTAAGATTTTAAAGAAGTGACTAGTGACAGTGTACCTCAATTTTCCAGGTGCTCAACACGAAACATTTTCAAAAGGATCTTTTTTTAAAAAATAAATAAAGTGCTCTCCACCTAGCTTCTGAAAGTCAAGATTTCTTTAAGATGTCTCAAGTGGGCACTGAAGATCACTAGTCTTTCTTAAAAAACCTTGGCAAATGTAATAATTACCATAAGAGATAGATTAGTATTAACCATAGCAGCAGACTTAAGTAATTTGTTTACTTAATTCTGAACATACTTTCAAATACAAGTATATAAATACCCCTCATGTACTACTTTGCTATGATTTGGCTATTAAAATATGTATACAGCTCAGTTGCCCAAGTCATTTTAAAACTAGGAGATAAAACACCTACATACCTCCAGTAACTAGGGCAAGTGAACTGAACAAAGGGACTATTAAATGTCAAGTATGGCATCCGGAAAGACTGGGCAGTAAGTTTGAGATCGGCCATTTCACTGTAGCATAGAAGTTTGAGCATCTGTTGTCATGCACATGACAAGTTAATATATACACTGTGACGGTATACCCCATACGGCTTTATGGGGGGGGTGCCTGTAAATATATGTATGATATTATTGAAATATGGTTTTGCTACATATGCCATGTAAATATCTCTGTGAAGGTAATGAATGATCCACTGTTCATCCTATTTGTATGTATGTGTCTGTTTTGTATTCAAAGTTATGAATACTGGCTATGTGCTTGGTTGGTTGTATGTGGACTTTGGAAAGCAGCTGAGCACCTCTCTGGGAGAAGACTATTCTCATTTAAGCCCAACTGAGAACCAATCAAGCAAACAATGAACATTGTAGATGCCCATGGACACCCGAGCTTCCTCAGGAATGCAGCCTGGCTGGTGGTGAGGGGAGTCTGGTTCGGGCCTGCAACTGAGCCATGTGCTCTGAGAGTCCATGTGGACTCTGCATAGGAAGGAGGAGGGGCTCTCCACCCACAGGAGGAAGTCTATATAAACCTGGGAGAGACCTCTCCATTTTGTTCTCACCTGGCTAAAAGAACATCCCTCCACCCCCCAAGGATACCTGGAAGAAACTGGAACAGAGGACTGTGTCTGCAAGGGGGGTGCGAATGATAGCTGGACCCAGGCTAACTGAGTTTAGCCCGAAAGAAGGAATTCACTGGGGGTGAGGCCTTTTTACTGTAATAGTGTTAGATTTGCGTTTTCTGTTTATTTTGTTTGGTAATTCACTTTATTCTGTTACTACTTGGAACCACTTAAATCCTATTTCCTGTCTTTATTAAAATCACTTTTTACTTCTTAATTAACCTGGAGTACATGTTGGTACCTGGGGGGGCAAACAGCTCTGCATATCTCTCTATCATTGTTATAGAGGTGAACAATCTATGAGTTTTCCCTGTATAAGCTTTATACAGGGCAAAACAAATTTTATTCAGGTTTGACCCCATTGGGAGTTGAGCATCTGAGTCCTAGAGGTAAGAATACCTCCTGCCTGTTTCCAGGAAAACCCACAGCTGTTAGGGGACCTGGCTCAGACCTGGCAGGGTACTGAGGTCCTAAGCTGTTGGGGCAGAAAAACTGAGGCAGGAGTAGCCTTGGCACATCGGGTGGCAGCTCCTAAGGGGTTTCTGTGATCCCAACCCGTCACATACATGTTTTGTCTTTTCAATTTGTTCTTTGATAAGAGCAGCTTACTGGAGTAGAAATACTTCAGAAAAGCTCTGAAAGGGCCGTTCTCACATGAATTTTGTTTTTTAACGTGTTCTTAAACATACTAAGGTTGTTGTGCTGCTTCTGGTGGAAGCAACAAGTTGAGCCCTATCAGGGTAAGCTTTTTACAAAATCCTGAGATAGCTTTCTTATATTTTGAGATTTTGGAAGTGAGGTACCCAGGAATTCAACTCCACAATATATCTTAAGGGAACCAAAGATGCATTGTGTTCAAGCCCAACATGCTGAACTGATATTAATATTTGGAGTTGCACTCCAATTGCCATTCACACAGGAAAGTCAGAAGAGTGAATGATCAGCTGCAATTAGCTTTGAAATACTGATTACTCACCAGATACATTTCCCCTAACCCCAAGCCTGGAGGCTGCTACCTCAGCTCCTTTATCCCTGTAGACTGAATTCACGCTAATTAGAATTACTTTCCATCTCCAGTTCCGATTTTACACAGATCCCTAACTCCCTGTGTTTTCAAATGCATAGAGTACTGATCACACAAAGTCTGTTTGACTATGGCTTTCTTTACAGTTGTCAAAATAAAGACCTGCCAAGGCGTGTTACCACCACTTCAGGTAAGCAGAGAGCAAAGAGTCAAGTTCAAATACGGAGATCTGAATGTACCACAGGCCAGGGAAAATAAGTGTGCTACCTTCAGCCTTCATCTTTGGTCAGGGAAGACAATGCAATCTCCCACTACAAATGTCAGTTTTATGTGCGTTATGTATACAAAGGGCAAGATGCTCACCCCTGACATGGCCTCTTTATGCAGCAGAAAGGACCAGAGTGGTATAAAGGAGCATTAAAAATGCTAGTTTCATTCAGAAGAGGATTTTCCCAAAACACAAAGTGGTCTTGTAAGGACCCATTCACACATATTGCAACAGGAGGCATGTCCAGGGTAGGGTAAAAGCAAGGTTCCACACAGTGCCACAGCCCACAAGCAATTAGGGACAAGCTGCTGTAACTTAGTTAGGCCCCCACAGCTGTCAGTAACATCAAGGGCTGCTAAGCAGACCAAAACAGGAACAGCGCAAAGGTGGCTTAAAGCCACCATAGGCATCCCTCCTCCTGTCTTGCACAGAATCTAAGGGTATAACTATATTAACCACCAGATCCAATCAATCCAGCAGGGGTTGATTTATCATGCCTAGTCTAAATGTGATAAATAGCCCCCCTGACACTCTCCTGTCAGCTCCTGTACTCCACCAGCATGAGAGGGGCAGACGGAGTCGATGGGGGAGTCAATTCACCGCAGTGAGTTGTGAAGACCACAGTGAGAAGATCCAAGTACATCGACTTCACTATGTTATTCATGTAGTTGAAGTTACGTAACTTGGATCCATCACCCCCACCCCAGTGTAGACCAAGTCTAAGAGGCACAGAAACTCAAAGTGCTTATTTAAACCAACGTACCATTGTTGCATTTGGACTGTTTTGGGTGAGCTTCATTTGGCTTTGAGGAACATCTGCTTTCAAACTTATGCCTTCCCTATTACACTAGATTATCGATTATCCAGGATAATAGGAAAAAAATTAATCCTGGTTAATAAAATCCCAGATAATCACCATCCATAGGAACTATGGAGAGTGGGGGGTTGGTTCACCAGCCACGCTGTGCTGGGGGGAGGGGGGTGTTTGTTCACTGGCTGCCCTGCACCCTGATGGGGTTGTTTTGTGTGCGCGCGCTTGGGGCGGCAACAAAGCCAGAGCCGGCCCTGCAAGTTGCATGTTGTTTTTTTTTTTTAACATCCTGGTTAATCCACATCCTGGTTAACCCAATCCTGGATAATCGAGAGTCTACTGTATTGGGGAAAAATTGTGTCTTCTGAACATTAGAACACTTTGCACTGATGCAATTCTTAGCCCATTCCTCTGATAAACACCCATCATTTCAGCCTCCTGAGATTTATAATAAATTCTGAACACAATGTGAGTATTTGAACTAATTGGCATTTTAACAGCCTCACTATTTTTAGTTTTACTTCAATTATAAATACAAATGCTTTGGACAGAGACATTTTGAGACAGACCTCTTCTCTACTCCAGTAAAATGGAAGTGGCTTGTCAAATATGCCATGATATCATTGGATACAATGGACAGCCATACATAACACCAGATTTAATTTTTGATGGAATTCAAGCTACTTCAACTAAAAGCAGAAAGAGGCAATGTGCTAGAATTTGAATTCCTCATCTCACACTATTTTCAGATCAGAAAACTGTTAACCTCCGGATACTAATCTATCATGCTTTTTTCACTTTACAGAATCCCACAAAAGCAAATCATACTATGGATGGTCCTTACCAAATTCACAGTCCATTTCAATCAATTTCACAGCTAAAGGGTTTTAAAATTAGTCAATTCCACATTTTCAGTTGTTTACATCTAAAATTTCAGTATTGTAACCATAGGGGTCCCAACCCAAAAAGTACCTGGAAGTGGGTCTGATCTCCTCGCCCGAGCTGCAATATCTGGTCCCTCCCCATTTCAGCAGGGACTCACAGCTAAGAGCTTCCTGGCTGGGGCACTCCCAAGAGCAGGGGAATAGCCAACCTATCTCCATAAGTCTCCTCCAGCCACAGGAAGCTCCAGGGCTGGAGCTTCCTGCAGCAGAGAGGAGGCAGGCACTCTGAGGTGGGTCTGATCTCCCCAGAGTGCAAAAAGCTATGCAAGGGAAGGACAAGTCCTTTCCCTCCCCAGTCCTGCCTGGACTTTCAGCTAGGAACCCCCACACTGGGGCACTCCCAGCAGCAATGGGGGAGATCAGATTTCACGGGAAGGGCTTATTTCACAGTCCCTGTGTGTCTCCTCTGTGAAATTGATAAGGCCAGAACTATGGACGCAGTTGAGCAAGCTATTTGAACTGACAATTTTTAGTATGGGTTTTGGCAGAAGTGAAAGTGCTTTCTTGCCGTCATCCAACCAAAGACCTAGACCAAACTTTCAAAAGACCAATACAGCTGCCAGAAAATTACTGACTAGGCCCTGTTTAAGCTATAGCCAAATGCCTTGCTAGATACAGATACTAAAGTTAGCTCTACCACATGCAGCAGACTGACTCACTATAAACGTTTTGGAAGAGCGGTCTAATTTGTTGTTTCCTATAATAAAATAGTCTTCCGTTCCTTTAAAACTATGAGCTTTAGTGAAAAAAGCTATAGCGCTATTCAGTTTAGAAAGCTGGACCCTCTGCATTTAATAGCATTTTCTAAACTGACCTAAAAACACACCACAGAGAGCAGGAACTGGCTCTCTTTCTGCTTACATGTCATATATATGACAATGGGCATACTACAGGAAACCCAGATCCTGGAGAGGAGATACTTATGTCAGGGTAGAGAGACTATTCAACTATGCCCTCGTTGAAAATACATGGTCTCTAACTGAGCCAGTATGACTGAAACTGAGGCCATATCTACATTTACCAGGGATGTAAATGTGATCGATGCAGTAGGGGTTGAGTTAGCGGGTCTAGTGAAGGCCAGCTAAATTGACCGCAGAGTGCTCTCTGGTCGATTCCAGTACTCCACCGGATGATGATGATTAAGGTAAGTCAACGGGAGAGTATCTCCCATTGACACAGTGCAATGTAGATACCACAGTAAGTCGACCTAAGCTATGTTGACTCCAGCTACAGTATTCACATAGCTGGAATAGCGGAACTTAGGTTGATTTACTGCAGTAGTGTAGACAAGGCCTTAGAGTATATCCAACAATGGTTTAATAATTATGGGAACTCCACAGCTGCAAGAGTCTGAAAAAAGGCCAGTCTACCACTGCCCTGTGAAGCCTTTTCTGCTGTTCATCAATGGAGGCCCGTACTGCCTACAATAACTTTTTTAAACACAAGTACTCCTTAGCTTACCAGTGCTTTGGAAGTAACACAAGTTTTGTGGAGGGGAAAAGCTACATTGTTCTCATTAGTCTATCTACACTAGTCACTTACCCGACCTTAGTATTCCATTTTCATTTCTTACCCCTTGTTGAAACAGAGCAACTCAAGCCAGACTATTCACCTTCTTTACTATCTAAGTGTTTTTTTAAATCACCAAACATTCAACACTACCTAGTTTAAGTGATTTACTAAGATGTACAGTTTGTTTCCCCACTGGTACCACATTCAGTTTAGTACTGACCTACCCCCCTAGAGAGACTGTTAGCTACTTTTTACAGCCTGAGGACTATTATCCAGAAGCAGTGATCTTTTGCAGAAGCACATGGAGCAGGGTCACGGTGAAGTAGTCAGGGTGTTTTGCACTGCAATATGTAAGAAACTATATCAGCCAAAAAAACCAAATAAAAAAACCTAGTTTGTCTGAAATGTAAAGTCAACAGACAACACAAAACATTTAAAAATAAACGTGTCGGCAGCACACTGGCTTTTTTATTCTTCCAATTTAAACCGGCTTCAGAAGATATAGGTCAGGTCTACACTACCTGCTGTATTGGCAGGTAGTGACTGATCTATCGGGTCTAGTCTAGTTGTGATAAATCACTCCCCAAGCACTCTCCCGTCAACTCCGGTAATCCACTGCCATGAGAGGCGCAGGTGGAGTCAACGGGGGAATGACAATAGTCAACTCAGCACTGTGATGATGTCACAGTAAGTCAACCTAAATATATCGACTTCAGCTACACTATTTGTGTAGCAGAAGTTGCATACCTTAGGTCACACCCCTCCACCCCCTCCAGTGTAGACCAAGGCATACAAGTTATAAGTACCTAAGTAGGCATGTCTGGCAGTATACATCAACTGTATGTGCAGAAGAGTGGCAACTGGGCTGTTTATTTTTTACTCTCTCAAAACAAAAGCTACTTTAGATTCTAAGACAATTAAGCACCAGTATCTTGCTTTCTTATAAGTCACTGAAGTATAGTCATAGAAACAGTGTTGTGTTTTGCCATAAAAGATGTTAAGCAAAATAATCTGTAAATAGAAACCATTAATTTGTTTACAAATGGACTTACAGGAATTTTCTGAAAGTGGTTCCTTAAGCCAGCTAATCATAGCACCTTTCAGAACACCAGGATTTTCAAGAAGTTCTATTTAACTAAACTATCTTATAGTACTGTCATTAATCAATCCTGATTAAATATTTGGGAATCTAAACTAAGCCCTGCTTACTAAATATGCTAGTTAGAATTATTTCAGACCACCTCAAGGTGCTGAAATGGTTATTTTAGGTCCTGAAAAAACATTGTCTGAAGAGGAATAGATGAATATTTGCTATAATTAATTTGATTAATTTTAATGGCTAATTCACAGCAATGATTAGTTGAAAGTTCCATTAAATAAACCCTATGTTTTGTTATTCAATTTAATGTACAACAATGATAGCAACAGATGTTTTTGTAGAATGGTATGTAAAGTCTGGAGTTTGTGGTCTATAGTGTAAAAAAAGATGAATGTGCCATGTTTTTTGATAGATTATGGCCATTAATACACATTTAGAGTTGAGACTTCACACAACACTAACATTACTGGCAGCTTCTTAAATTAATGTACATCAGGTAATTTTTAGTAGCTGAATAAAACATTCATTTTTGACTGTCAATTACAGGACCTTAAAAATCCAACCAACCCATTATATTAAAATGCGGTACACATAAAATACACTCCTTGCCGTAGAGAGCTTAGTCTAAATACGCAAGAAAAAGGAAGTATTTCCCTTTTGCCAGTAGGAAAGGAACCAGGACAGAGATTAAATGATTTGCCCCATGTCACACAGTTTGTTGCAGAGCTGGCTTGAACTAAGATTTCTTCAAGTCCCACTCCCATGCTTCAACCATAAATCCAGCCTTTATCCCCAAGTTTGTTCAACAGCCTCAATACCCCGTGAATCCAAGATGGAGCAGTTTCAACTGCTCCAACTCTCTGGGTCTCCAAAGCAGCATGTCAGGAAAGAGAATGATTAAAGGAATAGCTGCCCTGTACCTCTCTGCTCATAGAGACACACCATAACTACCTCTTCATTAAACTATAGCTTGAGGTTGTCAATAGGCAGACCACCGGTCAAATCCCGACCACCGGTCAAATCCCGACCACCAGATGCTTTTGAAATCTTTGTATTTACCTTCCCCCTCCACCCCTTTCCTTTCACCTCTAAAGTCTGGACGTTTACTATACCTTGACCAAGAAAATTGGATTTTTACAAAAAAATTGACTATCCTTGCTATAGCTAGCACAAACTGTAAAGAATCAAAATATGAGCAAATTCAGGATGACTGGTTCATTTTCAGACTCTCAAGTCCACAGCCTAGGCCTGTGGAATTCAAATGCCATAAGGAGGACAATATTAAGCTTGAATCCTCAGATGGAATATGCACTGCAAGCAATTCCAAAAATAACCCCTAAAAATACCTTTGTAGGAGGCTGCTCTCGACAAAAACAAGTTTTCAAAATTTCTAAAATACAGTATGCAACAAAATGAAATCCTCAACTCTGTAAGGTCTCAGCTGGAAGGACACCAAAATACAAGGACGTTAAACAGGTTTTCTGAGGAGCTGGGAGGAAAAGGGATTGAAATTGAGCTTAATAAAAGCTGATTATAACTAACTATTAAATTTACTACTGTACCCATGTTATACATTTATGCTTGCAGTATTACAAGTTGGCCCACATTACGTACATTTATATTTAGTGAACTACTCTGCCTTTTAATGGAACTTAACTATAATTCTCTGGTCAATCATCTGCAGTAGGCTTCATTTTTTCTTTAAAAAAAAAAGAGAGAGAGAGAGAGAGAGAGAGAGAGAGATGGGAATAGAAACTAAAGAAATCTGATGATGTGGGCATGCAATTTCACTTAATCCAAGTACCAGGTTAAATGACCTTATAGAAGAAATACACTTATGACAAACTATTGATTGGCAATTACCTATTTCAGAACAAGAGGGCAGCTTTTCCAGACTACTTGTTTACTGGCACAATAAATAAATAAATGAAGTCAATCGATACAATAGGTGTAAACCCCATTGTAGTGCTTCCCTCAAGTTTTCTATCATGACCAATGGTGGTAATGTTTTCAAGATGTTTTTCTAGCGTAATCAGGGGTCTGTAAATGGTTTGTTTTTCTTTGCATTAGTAGGGAAAAGACTACTCAGTGGTTAGGGCACTAGTCTAGAACCAAGATCTCCCCAAGTCCAATTACCTGCTCCTGCAGCAACTGTGTGTGAGACTTTGGGCAAACCACTTAGCCTCTGTGCCTCATTTTCTCCTCTGTAAAGTGGGGATAACATTTCCCTGCCTCACAAAGGTGTTGTGGGAATAAACAGACAAGCACTTTGAGATCACTGACAAAAAGCACTATAAAAGAAATATTTTTATTAAAAAAGTGTTTTTGAATGAAGTGTCTTCACTTCTTAAACTAATTTATTCAAAACCTGAGCAGTCAAGTGTAAGGAAGAGAAAGTTGATGAGCTAGTCTTATCTCAAGCTATAAATGGAAGTCAAGAAATGTGATGACTGATCTATCCACCCTGTTCTAGAAAACTGGTTGGCACAGTATGTGTGATAAGTTCTCACTACCTATTGTTTGCCAGTTTTTTAATTTATTACAAGATTAACATATGGAAGGTTTTAATAATTTTACTTTTGGCTTCTAAGACAGGCTTACAGGAATACTGAATATATTTTCTAAACATATCAATTTTTTAAAACTCTGCTCAGCTACTCACCTCACCCATGGCAGTGAATCCTATGGGCTAATTTTGCAGTGGAGTTACCCCTTACTTTTTACATTTGCCAATGAAGAAAGCAAGGTACAAGAAGGAACAAGAACCTACCTAGAGAACAGAATGAGCAATAAAGTACTTTCATTGTACTGCATGTCAAAGGTGATCCTCAGTAATATTGATAGGTTTAATAGTAGCTGTGTTAGTCTGTATCCATAAAGAAAGCCAGGAATACTTGTAGCACCTTAGAGACTTAACTAGTTTATTTCAGCATAAGCTTTTGTGGGCTATAGCTCACTTCATCAGACGCATCCGATGAAGTGAGCTATAGCCCACGAAAGCTTATGCTGAAATAAACTAGTTAAGTCTCTAAGGTGCCACAAGTATTCCTGGCTTTCTTTAGTAATATTGATGTTTAACAAGAATATATACTTTGTATATTTTGATATCAGATGCTAACAATGTGTGTGTGCTAATAGTAACAAAGCTTTAACTGTTTGAATGTCATGACTACAGTCATTACACAATTGTCTGCCCACAATTTCCTGCAATTGTGAAAATGTAAAATGAGAATCAAAAAATGCTTTCAAATAAGTGTTGACATTATCCCCCAAAACCATTCAAAAATAAAAATTAAATTCCGACCAGCCTACCTATAAGGTTTCATTCAAAACCCCGTTATCTACTAGGGCAGCAACAACGGATTCTTGTTTGGACACTGGATGATTTCTAGTCTATCCCAGTCCTTGGGGGCTGTGGGTGGGTTGTCCCGGTCTGTGCTTAGATACTGTTGGTGGTTTAGATACCAGTGAGCAGGAGTCAGGTTAGGGGAGGCTCCCCTGCAGCCGCGGGCGGGCTGCTGCGCTGACAGGGCTCTGCACACACGGAGGTGGCCGCGGGAGACAACTCAGGACGGGTGGGAGACGACGGGAACAGACCCCCCCCCCCCCCCTTCCGTTGGCTGCGCCCCTCCACGCCACCGGGGCACGACGGAGACACGCGGGACTCAGGAGAGCGGCCGGCGACAAATGGGCGCAGAGCTGAGGCCGCCCCTCTCCCCACCGGCTCCAGCCTATGACGCAGTCCCCCGAGGGGGCGGGGCAGGTTCTCGGCTCTACGCCCGCGAACTCCCCTTACAGCTTGTCCCCGTCTTGCGACTCATTGTCGCTCGCCTCGAAAAACCGACCTGCACGCGCCGGCACCGCGCCCTCCCATTGGCTGGTCGCGGGCCCCAATCCCAACGGCCGGCGCCCTCTGCCGCAGCGTTCTCCCCGCTCCCTCCCCATCTCCCCGCAGGGCGCAAACGACAAGGGCGCGAGGCCGGGCCCCCGCCCGAATTCACCAGACGCGCCTCGTTCGTTATGTAAGGAATGGAGACTCCGCCCCCAGGGCAGGCCCGAAGTCACGTGACAGGGAGGGCCGCTTCCGCGGCCGCCATTTTGAATCGGGGCGGGAAGGCACAATGACCGATTTACTCTCTGCCCACCCCACCCCGGCGACAGGGCCGCGCGAGCCTCCGCCACCGAAACGGGGAGGCAGAAGGGCGTCCGCAGCACACAGGGGAAGGAAACACTAGCCCCATGTCACCACCCTCTCCACAGACTGTCTCTCCTCCCTCCCGCCGAAGCAAGGCCTCTCTGTGGGGCGGGCGGCGAAAATCGGTCTCCTCCCACTCCCAGCACCCCTGCTCAGACAGCAGCGATCGTGCTGTCCCCTGGCCGGTCCTCCCACTGTTGTGGCAACTGAAGTGTCCACCCTGGTACTACTAGCGCCCCCTGCCTCCTCCTCCAGAGACGTCTGCGCTGGTACTCACGGGGCAACTAGTTTCGGAGGGGTCATGGTTGTAGCTCCCCTCCCCACTCCAAGGAAAAGGATCAGAGGTAAAACACCTGCCAGGGGGCTCCCACGTGTAACTGACAAGCTGAATGACTGCAGCAGCAGTGGGACTAATTGGCAGGAGCGGACACTCTAGAAACTCCCCGCACAAACGACTGGAAACACTCACTAACTACCTCCTGGAGCTTATACAAACAAGCATGCACATGTTCCCTTACATTCTCACTGATTAGCACCTCACCTACTAGAAGAGGTGCACAGACAAACCTCGGACTCCCTGATGAAATGGGAAGGGTATTTACCTCTCATTTGTAAATGTGGACCTACAAGTCAAGTTACTTGCTCAAGACCACACAGCAAATCAATGGCAGACCAATGTCTCCAACCACACTGCTTCCCCTGGTTTAACTGCAATCTATTGGATTAGGAACAGACAGCATTTTTAGGCAAGCTCCATCCATCCACTTTTCCCAACCAGCCAATCCCAGGAAAAGCTTTGTGGTATTTATGACTATAATAAAAATTGTGCAGGGAAGGTGATGCAGAACTTCAGTTTTGTGTAGGCTAAAGAATGTGACCTGTAGGGTGAGCCAAGCTGATTTGGCTATCATGGCACTATATGTAGTTTATATGAATGGACTATGCAAATGAAGTGGGGGCTTTTTAACTATAGTTTTTAAGCTAAACTGTTATACAGAATAGCCTCCACGGCTACACTTCACAACAGGACTTTACATTACAATGCTGAGCATCAGTGTCTAATGCCCCAAGAAATTCATGGGAACACCATTATCCACTAAGCCAAATTAGGTGCCCAGGCCCCTATACAGTGAATTCTCTTTTCTCTGGCCCAATGAAGGAGCTACTATGGATAAATACTTGCATATTAAGCAGAGCACACAAGTCAATAGTGACTACCCCTAGGTCATCCACCTCAGAGATGGCAGACTCAGGGTCCAGTCCTCATGCTCCAATCACTCATTCTTTATCCACCGTGGGACTGCTTCAACAGGAAGAAGACCGAGGGAGCCTCACAACTATCCCAAAGCTCAGTGGTTAGAGCACTCAGAGGTGGGAGATCCCTGTTCAAATACTCTCTTCCCCCTACAGCAGAGGTAGAAATTGAATCTGGGCCTCCCACATTTCAGCTGAGTGCTCTAACCACTGAATTAGGAGTTATAAAGGTGGGCATCACCAATATCACCTTCTCCAGTGGCCACATTTTGAATGAGACCCAATCTGTTAGGCAGCCCCAACCATGCCTACCGAATCAAGCCCCACAAACCATTCAGGCCAGCAAACAACCCTATCTTCCCCAGGTTTGTGAATCACTCTGGGGCATAGGCTTGGGAGACGGGCATCTGGACATTCAGAGGGAGGGAACAGCATGCATGCTCAGAGACAGAAACAAGCACCTACACGGTTTGCCAGGAGTTTTGTAGATGTGGAGCCGATACTGGAACTTGGGCACCCTAGTCTACGGTTCAGGTGCCTAGACACTGTTGTGGACCTAGGCCCTTGTCAATAAGAATCTTAACTTAATGCTCTGGTTAAGCCTCTAGTGCCATCTGTGTCATCACCTAGTCATAACAACTATTTACTATCTTCTAATTTCAGTTGGGGGAAAGTATATGTCTACTTACCAGCATTTCACACCCAACAGATAGAGTTGCCAGTGAACTCACCATAACCCTCTCCACCCACATAGTGAATCCTAGTAGGTCTTTGCCAAAATAAGACAAACCTTATCTTCCCTATTTTATTTTACAGTTTACCTGAATTCATTAAGATTTCAGCATCAGAACATCCACTCTCTGCTGCTGATCTGCCAACTGAATAATTTAAAGTCACAGTTGAGTGTTTACTTAAGATGTATGAAATCTTAAAAATTGATGCCCATCTGGGTCCTTAAATATCTCAAGACACATTGCACAGTTGGCCTTGTCTAGCTTATTCTCTTTTGTTCAGCATGCCATGAAAGAGTTTTGTGCCTGACTGCTGCCTTCTTATCCTATCGGTGGCTGCATATTGAAGATGTTTGTAGGTAGTCATGAAACACTTTAATAGTTCATTACTCCTATAATGAAAAACCTAACATAAAATCATTTCTATACATGGAACATGGTAGCATATATTTGCAGCCACACACTTTGTTCCTCTTAAGCAAGGCGTCATCTGGAGACCAAAAGCTGTAGACCCATAAAAAGATGATACTGTCAGTTATAAAAGGGGAAATTGTTACAAAAGTTTTAAAAAGCATTGAAGAACACAGAGCACAAATTAAGGCTACCTAGTGAAATTCTGAACAGCTGATTCTTATGGAAAGACAATTTATGCCATTAAGTGAAAGGCTTTATTACCATGCATATCAATGCAGCAACAAGTGTCCCTCCCATCTGGGAAGCGAAGCTGTCCACTTTGAACACAAAGTCTAGTTTTGACATTTTCATTTGCTCACATAGTAAAATGAGCACTATCCACTCCTAATGTAACTTACAGAATGTTGCTGTTCAGAGGTCAGTCTTAGACTTGGTCTATAAGTTAGGTTGACATAATTCACTCAGTCAGGAGTGTGAAAAAGCTGCACCCCGACTGACAGTTATGCCAACATAACCCCTAACGTGGAGCACCTAGGTCAAGGCAAAACTACTTCTGTAAAGGTAGACAATTTTGTTTGAGAAGATGGTGTTGCTACACTGACAGGAAAAAAACCCTTCCATAGGCACAGGATGCATCTACACAATGGCATTGTGCCAGCATAGCTACACCTACATAGTCTCCAACATAGACATGGCTTTATATCTCTGATCCCTGCAAATTCAAGTGTCTGAGTCGGACACAGCACTCACTGTCTCACCGAAAAGCCAGGTCTCTTGCCACCATTCACACTGGCATTTGGACATTCAGTTTCTAGAACATACTGGACATATCACTAGAGCCTATCTACAATCTCTTTTAGCAGTAACCTTTTCAAAAGGGGGCCAAAGGTTTAGATGTTATTAGCCACAGCTTAAGTGGATCATAAGTATAATTTATGGTGGCGACTTTAATGTTTCAGGGGTGCATAAAGAGCCCGCTAGACTGTGCTAATGCTGTTTTGCCCCTACTTGTTAGCACAGGCTGCAGTCAGCTCTGACTACAGCTACCAGGGAGAATCCCCTTTCCTCCCAGAACCACCTTCGGGCATTGTTATGTCACAAGGGGAAATTCCTACAGCAGCAGCCAGAAGATGGGGGCAGTGATGTCCTCCCACATATCAGCATGGGGGTTAGGATGGGAGAAGAAGCAACTTCACAATCTGGGATGAGGGCAGAAGGGAGAGAAAAGCCCAAGTCAGCACATGGGAAGGGGAGATAGGACCCTGCCTGGAAACTGGGGCAGGAGTTTTGGTACCTGAGCTGCAGGGCCGAAGGCAGCATCCTCCTCCTGGTCCCCACGGAGGGCCCTCCGCAGCCGCTCCAGGTGATCCCTCAGGGTGACCCGCTGGTGGAAAGAAAAGGCGGGGTGCAGAGAGGCCATAGTGAACAACAACAGCAGCTCCTCCTGCGCCCCGAAGCCCAGGCTCTCCCCGGGCAGGGCCTGGCCGTTTTCCCCGGGCCCTTCCATGTCCTCCTCGGGCCCGTCCTCCTCCCGCCCCCGAGCCCCGCAGCTCTTCAGGACGGAGTCCACCTGGGGCAGCAGGCCGTGGAGGCGGCCGGCGGCCTCCCGGTTCTCGGAGCCCAGCAGCGCCAAGTAGACGATGAGCTTGGAGCGCACGGCCGGGTCTCGGAAGTCCCCGAGCGGCCCGGGGTCGCTGAGCCCGTTGGCCTTGGCCTCGGCGTCGCGCAGGCAGTGGTAGTCCTTGCGGGCCAGGTCCTCCAGGCAGGAGCCCAGGAAGCGCAGCTCCAGCGGGTTGCACAAGTCCAGCAGCCCCACCATGAACTCCAGCCGCTGCGCCGAGCCCAGCACCAGGCCGAACCACTCGTACACCGTCTCCTTGTCCGTGCGGGAGGCCGCCGCGCCCGCGGCAGGCGGCAGCGGCGGCGGCCCAGGTCCCGGGCCCAAGCCAGGCAGCCGGCTGGGCCGCTCCCGCCCGCACCCCGCCGCCGCCCCGCCTCGGGGAGGCGGCCGGGGCACCTGCTGCAGCTGGAGGTGACAGTCCCGGCTGCCGGGCTCCTTCAGCCCCATCCCCGCCGCCTCCTCCGCCCGGTGGCTCGTCTGTTTCAGCGGCAGCTTCATCTTCAGCATCCTCAGCCCGGAGGGGCCTCGAGCATCCGAGAGGCCCCGGCGGGCGGGCGGGCGGGAGCGAGGGCGGGGCTCAGCGGCGGGCGCGCCCGGTGGAGCCGCTCATGCTGCTGCCCGGGCCGCGCGCTGGAGGGTTCTGCCGGCGGCGGCGGCGGCGGCGGCTCCGGGGTGGATCGTGTCCGTTCCCGGCGCGCGCCCCCCTTGAGTGTGCGTGCGCGCGCGCAGTGCGAGGCCCGGGCGCTATTTTCTCGGCCACTCGCCCGCGCGGAGTGAACACGGGCTGGAGGCTGGAGGGGCGGGGAGAAGAGCGGAACGCCCCGTATCCGCCTATCAGCGGGCAGCTTGGTGGCCCTGCCGCTTGCGTCACTCCGCTCCTTTCTCCCGCCTCCCCCGCCCGCATTCCGCTGGGTCCTAAACAGGCCCCGGGTTTCGGTGGCAGGAGGCCGGGGAAGGGTCTCGCTGCGGCCCGCTGGTGGGGCGGGCGGATCACACAGTTGCTCCAGCCCTGCCCCTTCTGCATGCAGGGGTGTGTTACAGAACAGAGCATGAAACCCCAGCCGTAGCCAGCAGACCTGTTCCTGGCATGCAATAACCCCCGGGAGCCTCAGCCCTGCGCCTTTGGGGGCCATTGCTCCCAACCTCAAGTCCGGGCTCTGCCCGTGATTTGTTAACCGCTCTGCTTCATGCCACCTCTCTGAAAAGGGGGGGCAATAAATATCAGCTATCATCTTTCAGCATTGCTGCTGTGCCAGGGTGATTCAATATGCTCTGGGCCGTAGGAGTGGGAGAACGGCTCTCCAGGGGAGGGCATTCACCTGAGTGGGGGAGACCTACCTTCAAATCCCTTCTCAGGAGGCAGAGGGGGAAACTATACTGACCTCTCCTACATCCTAGGTGAGTGAGTGTCCCTAACCCCCGGGACTAAGGACTATATGGGAGATCTCAAGTCCTGCCTTTCTCCCTGTAAGAGTGTCTATTCCCTCTCTCTGAACCTGGGGTACAGAGAGGGGTCTCTTCTATGCCAGACCAAATAACTACAAGCTGTTTCCCAACCTAAGTTAAGTCGTTACACCCCCAAGCCCCACACTCTACCAGCTGGGAAATCGAGGTATCGCTGCCACCATCCGGGTGGATCTCCAAGACCCTGGAGGGGGGGGCACCCAGACTCCCCCCAAACTCCTTCTCTCTCTCCTGAGAGCCGGGACACTCAGATGCTGCTTCCCTTCCCCCTTACCCTTCTAGCCTGAAGGTAGAGAGAGACAGACTCTACACTCCAGCCCATACACTGTGAGCTTGTCCTTTAGACCTACTCCCCTTCCCCCCTCCCTTTCCAGCCTGAAAGCAGAGAGAACTCTAAGGGAAATAAACCAAATGCTCTTTATAACTAAAAAGATTTAATAAAGAAAAGAGAATAAAGCATACACTTACAATACAACTTCACAATCTAGAGCAGGGGTCTCAAACATGCGGCCCGGGGGCCACATGCGGCCCGCAAAGCCCTTCCCTGTGGCCCGCCAAGCTTCCTGGCGCCCCCCCCCCCTCTCCCCCCGGTCCTCCCATAGCAGTTTGCAGGACGGAGGGGCCAGAAGTGGAGGCTTCTCTGCTGCCTGGCTGGGCCGCGCATGTTTCTAGCTCTGGACTTCCTATATTGCTCTTGCTTTGTTTGCCAAACAGCTGTTGGTGGTGCCTAGCGCTTTCCAGGAGGGAATGGGGAGCTGCGTGCTCAGAGGAGGAGGTGCGGCAGGGGTGGGACCTCTTGGAAGGGGTGGAGTGGGGGCACAGCCGGGGCAGCGAGGGCAGGGTGTGTGTCAGTGGTGCGGCCCTCGGGCCAGTGCACTAGTCCTCATGGAAGGGGTGGAGTGGGGGCAGAGCCGGGGCAGCGAGGGTATGTGTGTGTGTCAGTGGTGCGGCCCTCGGGCCAGTGCACTAGTCCTCATGCGGCCCTCATGGTCATTTGAGTTTGAGACCCCTGATCTAGAGTTCTCTAACTTCCCCTCTGAAAAGGCTAGCGACACTCTAAATAGGTACAGAAACTTATGGAAATCAACATATTACTCACTGCACAGCTACTTATGAATATAAGAAGGAAAGTAGAAGTTTTCTCCCTCCATAGCTAGAGGCGAAAAACGGTCTCTTGCCAATGCTGGGATGGCAGGAAAACTGAAAACTAAAACTCCCTCCCTCCCTCGTGGCACGGAAGCTATTACGTCACTCCCTCTCAGGTAACATTAACCCCATACAGGCAGAATAACACTCTCCAGCACTTTACACTTATGACACTCCCCCATCCATGACTTCCCAAATAGTTTGGGTACGTAGGCCCAGGTATTACCAGGTAGGATATTAAATACCCTAAGGTATTTAAACACATTGATTTCAAAGGGAGTTAGGAGCTAAAGTACTGTTGAGGATCTGGGTCTTAACTCCTAGAGAGGGGTCATGGCTGAGAATCCCAAGCAGAGATAGGCTCCCTAAGGAGTGGGGAATTTAGGTCACCTTCTCAGCCTTTCCTATTGACTAGCTTATGTGGGTCACCTTTAGCTTGCTGGCTTTTGTGAGGTCCCATTTTTAAATGCCCTATTCTCCCTAAGCATTGTTTAAAGCCAAAGCACCTGACTCAGGGATATGGTTTCCATTACATGGCAAGGTACCTAAAAGTTAAGCACTGCCACTTTGAGTGTTGTAACACATTAGTCACTCTGTGAATCTAACCCAGGGGTCAGCAACCCTTCAGAGGTGGTGTGCTGCTGAGTCTTCATTTATTCACTCTCATTTAAGGTTTTGCATGCCAGTAATACATTTTAACATTTTTAGAAGGCCTCTTTATAACTAAAATATTGATGTAAAATAAATATAGTTTTTAATTTTCAATGAAGCTTCTTAGACATTTTAAATTAAAATGCAGAGCCTCCTCCCCCCAAAAACAAACTGGTGGCCAGGACCTGGGCAGTGTGCCACTGAAAATCAGCTCACATGCCATAGGTTGCATACCCCAATCTTACCGTTATTGCCTCAGGTACTCCTAGTAAAAGCACCAGGAAACAGACAGGGAGATGATGCATTGGTACAACTAATATCCTGGTCTGCACCTGCATTTAATTACTCATGCTGCAGACTGAGCAGCACAGCTTGAAAGCAGTGGAGGAGAGTAGCTTTTAGGAAGCTGGTTACACTACTGTTTGATGTTCAGCATGCATTGTAAACCATTTCATTTTTAAATAAAATTGAGTATTTGTTAAGGAAATCCAAAGAGCTACTTTGTGATTCTTCAATACATACCTGCTGCTCAGAGGGCATTAGTTAATTGAAGCATAAACATTTGTTTTAAAACTGTATGATATCTTTGTTTGAGAGACTCTATAAACGTGCAAAGTATTATTATAATGCCCAATACGCAGGATGACTATTCTGTGGACAAAATACAAATTGTTTATTCTTGCACAGAGCTTATATTGTGGTTGGATATAAACCAATCACCTTGGCATAGAAATGGGGAAAAACATACAGCTTCTATCTGCAGTTATAAAAGGGCTAAACAACAGTAATAGGGTTGAATAACTAGGGAAAAATTAATATGAGGGCCTGTCTACACATGAAATTATTCCTGATTAGCTATCCCTGATTAACTCCATGTGTGGAAGCTCTTATTCCACAAAACATTCTTGGGCCCACATGGAGTTTCACATTAGTGGGGCTCCACCCAGGCACAAGAGTTCATGTGCATGGAGTAGTTTAAAGGATGGGAATATGAACTTTTATCCATACAGAGAACAGAACATTGCTAGGTTCAGAAGCACAGTTGTTTATATCCTTTATAAATGTATCATAGCTAATGCAATTAAATCTGTTACTTATTAAAAATGCCTAATCCTTTTTAATAAAGCTTACTCAGCTCTTGGCCTTAATGTCATGCGGTGCTGAGTTCTAATGGCAAATATATTGTACTACAGGATAAAAGCATAGTGAAAAACCTGAAGAATATGCTTTAAATAAACAAGGAAAATCAGACTAAAATAGGGTCATTATTGTTCCTGTTATTCACAAATATTATAATTCAGTGTTTTTGTATAAGATCAGGCAGTACTTGGAGTTGTCTAAAACAGTAGTTCTCAACTCTTTTTTTTTTTCTTTTTGGCTCTGGACCGGTTTGTAAATGTTTCTGGCCTGTCACAACCCAGTAAATACTCTGGGGGTGGAGGCCATGGGGCAAAGCCATAACTAGACATTTTAGCACCTGGAGCTAGCAAGCATTATTTGTGCCCCCTACCAGAGTGGAGTCATTTTTTGATTGTGAGCTCCCCCCCTCCCCCAAACCCAGACAGGATGGTGGCCTGCTAAGGTGAATTGGGATGAAGATGGTGTTCCCTCCCTGCTGCCCTGCTGGCCCTGCCTTGGGGTGCTTTTGGTCAGATCCTGTCTGGGGGCAGGTGGATGGTTGGGTCCTACCTGGCAGTCACCCCACAGTGGCAGTTCCTGTGCTGTGGGCCTGGCTGGGCTTTTCAACCGCTGGTTTTGCATCACTGCTCAGGTTTGTCCCTGCACTCCTGACTGAACCAAATGTGTGTGTGTTCAGTTGTGACCTGGCTCCTGGAGTTGCAGTGCCACTCACTCAAATTTGGTCTACCCAGACTCTTGTCATCATGACACTCCAAAGCTGAATGGATCTGTTTGGGAGCCCAGATGTTGCAGCATCTGGAGCGGGGACTGTGGGACAGGAGCTGCCATGAAACATTTGAAACATTCTGGCAACCCAATTCTGTCCTGACCCATGAGTTGAGAAACCCCGGTCAAAAACACATAATGGCTCCTGCTTCTGTTTCCACATACTGATGGTTAAACTGGAGTAAGTGAAAACAAAATGAAATCTTTGACTTGCAAAAGAACATAGTGAAGAATAAAATATATTTTAATTGGCAGGATGCAAAACAGCTCCCTCAAACTGCTTATAATTACAAAGTATAGAATGATAATACTAACAAGCCTTATTTATTCTTGCAGAAGCTAATCCTGTAATAATGAAAGAACCTATTTATTAAACACCTAAGTAAATGTCATGCAAATTACAGTAGTTTTATAAACATCATTCAGACTTGCCACAAAATATTCATTCAGAGCTGGGGGTTAGCTTTAAACCAAAGTCTCTCTCTATTATATTTAATCAGCAAATAGGTTAATTTCACTTTAAAAAAAATAAACTTTTGTATTCTGTACAGCGAAGGATACATCCTGGCAGCTTTGGCCCATTCCAGTGGTGAAAAGTGGACTTAACGCTAACTTAAGTGGCCAGCTGAAGAGTTCCCATTATATAGGGGAATACTCCAGTGGCAGAGCTGGTATCAGCAGCCCTATGGCAGCCACCGTTGCAGCTGCTCCTGATGTAAGGGATGTAACAGAGAAGTGGAAATGGATGGTGCACTGCGGTATGATATCTTGGTGTTAGAACAGCTCTTTGATTGGTTCCAGGATCTGGGAGTTGAGCAGGGCTAAAGGGGGTATATCGGTGCTTTATCCCTCTTCCTCTTAGGTCCTACATTGATAAGAGCTTGGCCAGACCCAGAGATTGGGCCCAACAAATATATTCTTTAGTCAATCCAGGTACCATAACACTATGGTAATTTCCTTATGTTGTCATTGTGAAATCATTGTTCTGGAATTTTCTTAGATCACTTGAAAATTGAGGCTGATGTTACCATTTATATACAATGTAGTGTTCACTTTTTGGGTCTCATGTTTTTAGCGTGATGATTTAAATTTTTTTTTACAGAAAATAGCATGATATGCCAAATTAGGAATAATAAGGCAAAAACAGGGCCTGAACTCACAGCCTAATAACTTTGGGGGTGTTTTGCCTGAGTGAAAACCGCAGGATCAGGCCCACATTTATATAACTCGTAGAAATAAGTACTTCAGTTTAGAAATAAATCTTTGGTACTTCAATAATTAATAAGACAATACAAACCAGAAGCGACAATGCCAAACACAACAATTTGATGGGAAAAGTAGTCAAACACTTTTGGGGGGGTGGGGTGGAGAGAAGATTCACCCCAAACTGATTCCTAAATCTACTACTATATGATAAACAGCATATATACATGGTGGACTGGATGGCTGGTAATTAGTAATTTAATGCCACAACTTGTGGCAATGAGCCTCCCAGCCCAGGTTGACAGAGTTGAACTAGTGAGGCTTGCACCAGCACATTAAAAGATATGTGTAAACAGCACTTTGAAGCTGTGGTTTGAGTGCTGAAGCATAGGGAGGGGGATGGGCTTCAGAGCCCGAGCTCCAGCTGACCCTGAGACTTCCAAATTACTTTTGAGTGCTAGGGTGAGCCCTGCCAATCTGAGTCTGTCCACCTGGGCTGGGCAGCTCACTGCTATATACTGTGAAGAGTAGACATACCCATCATCCCTGATTTGGGAAAGCACCTAAGCATGTGTTTAAATCCATCTCTTTTCAGGACAGAACTCATATGTGTTTAACTTTAAACATGCTTACCCTCTATTGATTATCCCCCAACCTCTCTTAGTGCAGGAGTATCCCAAATTGTTTTTTTGCTATTGGGTTCTGTTTTAAATTGTAGCCTTTGGAAAAGCAGAAAACCACAGAAATGGAAAAACAGAGAGAAACCAAGTTTGAGAAAGAGGGAGAGGAAGAGATTGAAATTCAGGGTAAGAAGGGGAATGTGAAAATATCCCAATGCCTCACGGAGAGAGAACAGGAACAGAATGGGAGGGCACTGGCATAGAGAAACAGAAATGAAACTTAAGTGTCTGAGGGAAAGGTGAAATGAAAGTGAAACTCAGGGAGAGCAGGAAAATGAGAAAAGAAAAGAGGGAAAAAAGCTATACTGAGGAGTCTTCAGTAACAACACAAGAGGCTATTACAACATTTGACTCAGCAGTGACAATGGTTCCAGCTTCCCTTGAGTAGTCTGTTTATTATTAAAAAAAATCGGATTGTCCTCAAAACCGGAAAAGAAATTATTTATCCTTGTAGAAGCACTATATACCGTATTTTTCGGCATATAAGATGCCTTTTTAACCCCCCAAAATATCCTCAAAATTAGGGGGGGCGTCTTATACGCCGAATATATTACTCACTGGGCAGCTGGAGCTGGGGCGGCTGCAGGTGGCCCGGCGGGCGGGGCGGGGCGGGGCGGTGCTTCCCCCCCCGAGCCCACCCGCATGTGTTCGGGGCCGGCGGGGAATGGGAGCAGCTCGGGCCCCGGGGCCCCTGGGAGCGCCCGCCCGCGCGGCGGGGACGGGAGAGCGGCGCTCCCCCAGCAGCCCGCCCGCGTGGCGGGGACGGGAGAGCGGCGTGCTTTTTGTGTGTGGTGGTTTTTTTTTTTTTTTTTTTTTCCGGCTTTTTTACTTAAAAACTCGGGGGCGTCTAATACGCCGGAGCGTCCTATATGGCGAAAAATACGGTACTCACTGAAAACAAATTTTGATCCCAATGAAGAAAAAGACAACTTGTATATGCTTCAGAGCAGGACCAGGATGTAGCTCACTCTATTTAGCAAGTAGATATGCACCAGATAATTTATTGTGCAACTTGTAGAAAGAGTCTCTGACCATTAATAGTAATAGTTGGTGTGGGGGATGACAAGCTAGAGCAGTGAGTTAGTATAGTAGCCTTTCATCTCTGGAAACTGGGGCCAATCCTCAGATAGGAAATACAGGGTAGGAATGGAGAGAGGTGAACAGTGACACTGCAAGAGTCTGTACTGGGGCCTGTGTTGTTCAACATATTCCTTAATGATCTGGAAAAGACGGTGAACAGTGAAGTGGCAAAATTCGCAGGCAATACAAAAATTTTCAAGATAATTAAGTCCAAAAAGCTGACTGTGAGGTGTTACAGAAGAATCTCACAAAACTGGGTGATTGGGCAACAAAATGAGAGATGAAATTCAAAGATGAAATTCAAGTGCAAAGTAAAGCACATTGGAAAATATAATCCCAACTATACATATACCATGATGGGGTCTAAATTAGGTGTTACATACAAAAAAAAGATCTTGGAGTCACATGGATAGTTCTCAGAAAACTTCTGTTCAGTATACAGCAGCAGTCAAAAAAACTATTAGGAAAGGGACATAAAATGAGACAGAACATAATAAAATGCCATTATATAAATCCATGATACACTCACACCTTGAATACTATGTCCAGTTATGGTCATCTCATCTCACAAAGGACATAGGGTAACTGGAAAAGGTTCAGAGAAGGACAACAAAGATGATCAAGAATATGGAATGACTCCCATATGAGGAGAAACTAAAAAGATTAGGCCTGCTCATCTTCGAGAAGCGGCAACTGAAGGGGGATGTGATAGAAGTCTAAAGTCATGAATGGTGTGGAAAAAGTGAAGAGATGTGTTATGTTTTCACACAGTACAAAAGCCAGAGGTGACCTGGTGAAATGAATAGGCAGCAGGTTAAATACAAACAAGAAACAGTAGTTTTTCACACAACACACACCTAACCTATAGAACTCATTGCCATGGGATACTATGATAGCCAAAAGTATAATGGGTTCAGAAAATCAACTGGATAAGTTAATGGAGGAAAAATCCAGCAATGGCTATTAGCCAAGATGGTCAGGGATGCAATCCTATGTTCTGTGCAACCCTAAACCTCTGAATGCCAGAAGTTGGAAGATGGGTGGATCACTCCATAATTGTCCTGTTCTGCTCTCTCCCCCTGAAGCTTTGGTATGGGCCACTGTAGGAGGCAGGATACAGGGCAAGATGAACCTTAGTCTTAGTATGGAAGGTGTTATGTTCTTATGTCTGCCCGACCTGCACATTATGCAAGAACTGAAGAGGTGCAGAGATGCCTATAATCCTCCTCCCAATCCAGTGGACCTGCTCAGCTCCAATTCAATATAGATCAGCCTCATGGATACTCTAAATTCTGTCTTGGTGCTCATGGAACCTAGTGGCTATTGTAGCAAGTGAGATCTGAGTGCAGCAGAGCTCCTGTCACATACAAACCTATTCAAGGGGAGGAAATGTGATGAAGGGCCAGCTCTTACTGTGGAAGGATCAGTTTGATTACTGTGGGACAACTACATTTGTAGCAACGGGGTTCTCCTTGTTTCCTTGCTGAATCTCTCTTCCATCTCTTCTACATGCTTGTCTACTATTATACCCTCATAGTGCATGTTCATGTTTTTCAGGGGCAGATATGCTGCCATTGAAAGCAGTCATCGCTATTAACACAGCCACGTTTTCATCACTGCTGTATCATTCTGTGAATTTGGCTGTCCAGACCTCACTGTGGTTAGCCATGCACAGGGCTCTTATCTATATACACTGAGATGATTTTTGTGTACATTACCAACAGTTTCACAGTGTAGATAAACATGGGGCAAAAAGTGACCAGAGAAAGACAAGATGTATTTTCCTGTTTAAAGTGCATTCTGCATCTCACAGTACCTTCCACAGGCAGCTTTGGGCAATGCATCTTTTTGACTGAAACCATGTCTCTCACAAAGGCCTTGCAGAAAGGTTATCAGCCATGTGGTATTTCTATTCACCTGCACTGAAAAGCCAAAAAATGTCCAGCTGTACATTAAAAAAAGGGGGAGAGAATCATGAGAAAAATAAAATCTAATACATTAGAGAGCAAACAACTGAACTAAAGGGAGAAGCAATGAATATATTTAATCATCATCCATACATTTCTCTCTTTTGTCCCCTAGGTTTTCCCGTTTCTTCCTTTCCATTAACACACTTTGGATTAGTCCAGGGGTGGGCAAACTTTTTGGCCCGAGGGCCACATTGGGTTTACAAAATTATATGGAGGGCCGGGTAGGGAAGGCCCCGCCCACAATCTGGCCCCCTCCCACTTCCCACCCCTGAGAATCCCTGACCCATCCAACACCCCCCCACACCTTGTCCCCTGACTGCCCCTTCCACAGACCCCTAACCACCAGGACCCCACCCCCTACCCAATTCTCCTGCTCCCTGTCCCCTGACTGCCCCAATCCCTATCCACCTTCCAAACCCCTAACCACCACCCCAGAACCCCCCCCATCCAACCCACCCTACTCCCTGACTGCCCCCTCCAAAGCCCCCCCCCCAACCACCACCCTGGAACCCCCCCATCCCCCCTCTTACCACAGCTGCTGGAGGGGGGCAGCATGCAGCCCCGGCCCCCAGAGCACTCCCCTCGCCACACGGCTCTGGGAGAGGGGCCAGCGTGCAGCTGCGGCTCCGGGGGAGGAGGACAGTGCGCAGCCCCAGCCCCCAGAGTGCTCCCCGCGCAGCGCGGCTCTGGGAGAGGGGCCAGCGTGCAGCTGCGGCTCCGGGGGAGGAGGACAGTGCGCAGCCCCAGCCCCCAGAGTGCTCCCCGCGCAGCGCGGCTCTGGGAGAGGGGCCAGCACACAGCAGTGATTCCGGGGGAGAGTTCAGCATGCAGCCGCGGCTCCTGGGAAGGGCCACCGCACAGTTCCAGCCCCCAGAGCGCTGTCGGCGTGGCTCCGGGGGAGAGGCTACCGTGCAGCCCCGGTCCCCGGAGTGCTGCCCCTGTGGCATGGCCAATGAAGGGTGGAGGGCCCGCAGCGGAGCCCGGGCTGTGCAGCTCGGGGAGAGGCAAGGGGTAGCCCCCCGCCGCGGGCCGGATGGGACAGTGTCGCGGGCCGGATGTGGCCCGCGGGCCGTAGTTTGCCCACTCCTGGATTAGTCCCTTCACTTTCAGGTGATAATGGACATTTATTACCCGTTAACAAGGAAAAGGCTGGTTGGTGAATTTCCCACAGTCCATTTCTTAACACTGTTCACTAATGATCCAATAAACCTGGTCCATAAGGAGATGAGTGAGCCTAGGCTAAAGTGGGGTTTCTGTTCATGAGTGTAACCGAGTGGCATCTCACTGACCAGCACCTCCTGCTGGTCTGTTTGGGAATTAGCTCTATGTCCAGCCTCCGGAGGGTCCTCTGCAGGCTGATGTCCTCTGGCTGCTGCCCCCCCCCCCCCCCCCCCCGGTCTCTCCTGGACCCTGGTGCCCATTTCCCTGGTGTGCTGCCCTCAGCAATATCCCCACAATTGCTGGGTCTCCCCACCCCAGGGAACCCCCACACCCTATCCCCACCTTGTCTCAGTATAGACAACTGCCAGTTACAACCCATCCCCATTCACTGGGGCCAACCGCAGTATAATTGCCACTCATCACTGGCAAGGAGGGTTGGACCTGCTATCTCCACCTACCCTCAGGGCTGCCCCCTGAACCCTCAGTACCTATTTGGCCATAGACTAGGCCCAACAGCCTGGGGGGTTTTCAGGCCACAGCTCCTCTAGCCTCCTGCCCTGCCCTGCCCTGCCCTAGCAGCCAGATCCTCCCTCTCTAAAGGCTAGAGAAGGACTGTTTGCTTCTTGCCCACTGCCCTCTTATAAGGGGCAGCTGGCCCCTAACTGCATTGGCCACAGCTGTGTTCAGCTACCCAGTCAGCTTCCCCAGCTGTCCTTAATCCTTTCCCCTGCTTCAGCCTTCTCCCTGGGCTGTTTTAAGCCCTTCTGAACAGGAGCGGGCGGTCAGCCCGCTACAGTGAGATTTAGTAATTTTTTGTTATATTGTCCCAAGGGTATAATCTGGAAGTAATTGACTGGGTCTGTTTATCAGAAATGTTTTTTAAGAGATTATAAAGGATGTGCAGAGCTTGAGATGGATGCACTGTTGTTGCAGAGTAGGAAACAAATAAATAGTGAGTCAGGGAGCTTTATTTTTTTCCTTTTATAGCTTAAACAAAATCACCTTCCTTCTTAAGACCAAGTTCAAGAACTGATGTGTTCAACTCCTTTACAACAAAGACTGCCTCACTCCCCGTGAGATGAACCACTTACCTGCTCTCTACTACACTAAGTTGATGGATGTAGAAGATCTAACATTCAAGTGCAATGCAGTGTTGCCAACTGTCAAGATTTTATCATGTGTCTTGTGATATCTGATGTTGTTCTTAAAGCTGCAGCTCCTGGAGAAAAGAGATTACATGAGATTGTTGGCTTTTTTTTTTTAAATAGACCTTTGATATGCAGAGAAAAGCCCCAAAACATAACCCAACTGTACCCTAAAGTGCTCAGAAACTATAAAGCAAATTAAAAGAATTCCTCAATGTTTATAAATCTCATGGTTTATAGACCAATCTCATAATTTTTGGGTCCTAACTCATGATTTTTGAATGCTTGAGGCTGGCGGTACTGCATTAATTTACATCTTCTTTCATCTCCTTGATGTGTAAGTTCATTTTCAAGCATAATAGTCCTGGTCTACACTGTGGGTGGGGGGGGGGCGGAGGGGGGGGGGGGACGGGCAGGGGGCAGAAGTGTAGACCTGCCCATAGATTTCTTCACATACAAGAAGAGTAGGGGGAGTAAGGTACTGTGAGAGCATATGAAGCAATCATTAGTAGAAGAGGGTGTAATTTATACATCACCTCTGAAATTGGACTTCCAAGTCAAAAGCAAGACAACTGACTAATTGTTGTGGATGTTTCACTGTCCATATTCCCAGAATACTTGATTTATAGTATAATTAGAGAGAAAGAGAGAGGGGAGAGAGAAATGTTTTGACTATGTGTCACAAGCTTCTCCTCATCCTATGTTTACAGAATGGCTGGCAAATCCTCTCAGAATAAATCTCTTTTGAGTAATTTCTGTCAGGATGCCCTTTAAATATGTGGCTTTGTAGAAATGACCTCTACAAATCTGAGACCAAAATCCTGTGTAAATATAGCATGTAAAAAAAAGCTTATAACCCAAGAACAGTCTTAGTGTTTACATTTGCATGTGCTTTGGAGGAGTAGTTTTGTGTTGTATTAGTACTGTAAACAGCTATGAAAGATAAGCATATGTTTAAGAAATTATATTTCATATAGTATTTCACTTCCTTTTCAAGAGACATGCACGTAAATTGATGAAGTGGCATTTCTAGGACTTAATATTCAGCGTGGCAGGTGGGTGCTGAAGTGTTTGCAATGGCGATGAAACAATCGTACTAACACCACTATCCTCTGCAGGAATACATAGTGTTTTAACTAGTGGATATGGTTTGCATAAGAGATGATTATTTTAAATCACTAAAACATAGTTACAGCACACGCAGTGGAAGTTTCCCCATACCGTGCCTCACCTTTCTTCCAGCAGGGTTGTTTCTAATGTTAAAATGGTTGGTTATTCATTCTGAAAGCCCATTCAGTTACTCTCTGATGAGCTTGCCAATAAGGATGGCAATTATGACAGTGGTGTTTGTGATGTAGATAACTGGATTGAGACCACAGTTTATTTCATGTAGGTCACCAAACAGCCATCAAACAAAATGATGTTTAGTTGCTACTAGGTGAGCGGCAGACTGCCACTCATTTGGTTGACTTTAGGGACCCTCTCTACACTCAGGCATATCATACATCATTTGAAAGCTTATTATGTCTACTTTAAGATGAGGTATGATGTGGAGCTATCATATGGCACCTTTACCATAGAATCAGGGATACACAGTGAGACCATCAGCACATTAAAATGACTGAAATATTTGCATTCATTTTTGTTAACCTAATGAATATGTATGTTATTTTAAGACATAACATTGAATTTCTTTGTGGTCTCAAAACATCACAACAACAATCTAAAGAGTAAAACAAAATCTAATAATAAAATTGTACAGGTATCTTTGAAATGGAATAGTGCTGGTGACATTTCTTGTCAACATCATCATCATCTTTTTCATCATTATGATCTCTGTCAAGAGATCTACAGAATTCTGTACAGGGAAGATTTTTCTGACTACAGACACAGTTGATTGTGCATCGACCCCTACCAGTACAGGCACAAGTAAGATCATGTGGAAGCTCAGATGGCACTGGGCCCTTGAAGAATACAGGAAGTAGATCATCCACAGTTTTCCATTCATGTTGCAATGGTGATTCAATATCTGGTTCATCTATACAAAGACATCCAGATCTTTGTTTGCCAAGATGCTCTTTTGACAAGCTCTTCAAAACTGTCTTCACTGCGTGGGAGTTTGGTTAGTTACTTGTCCTTTTTGATGACTAGATTGAGGCACAAGCAATTCAGATCTCTCTGCTTCTCTTTCTCACTCTGGTCATAGAGCACAGCGACCAACTTTCTTGCTGCAGAAATTGCAGCTTGTTCATCACTCTCCCCCAATTTGGCAAGATCTCGGAAGTGTAAGCTCCCTTTGTTTTGACAGCATTAAACAGATTTTTCCCCAGTACCAAATAGGGATAACGTGGAGTCACATCCTATTAAAGTGTATACAGCAGGAAGTATGTTGCAGAAGTTAGGAGTGAGTGTGTCATAAATTGCATGCACAGGTGTGAGGTAATGCTTGTCAGTTGTGTTGGTAATGGTGCCTGTTTCAATCCATATGTTATCTATGTATTCCATGATTGGAAAGTAATGAAAAGCAAACACAAAAATATTTATATCAAGTGACATAATTACTATGGTACCTTTGACACCAAAAGAGCCCAAAGCTGAAATTTTGCACAGGGAAAAAAACAAAGCAAAAAACAAACATAAAAATCATAGTCCTTCTAGGTGTACATGTTAAGTACATCCTTTTTCCAGGACTCCAACACAGGTGGAGAGCTGATAAGTTTCAACTTGCTGTGAAAAAATAAGAAGCTTGGCTAATAAATCACCAGAATAATTTTTTAAAACCCATACAATAAATAAAAATTGTTTATGTTAAGAAAAGCAAAATAAAAAAAATGCTTTCAAGCTTTTGCATCTGGCTCTCAATTAAGTGATGAAAGCCCTACTAACTTCAGACCTCCTTCAATTCACTGATTCACAATTTGTTTTTCTTTTCTCCTTATATTCGCCATTTGCTGGACTTTAATGAGCTGCAGGTGCTTTATGATGGTCTTGGGAAAATATTCTGTCAATAATTCTGGCCAAAAGTTTCAGCTCTCATGGAAGTTAATTGGTCCCACTGGGCACTCAGCACCCTGGGAAAAAAAATCAGGCCACTTTTAAGGTGCCTAAATATAGATATGGGGGCTTAACTTTAGACACCCCAATTTGAAAATGTTGGCCTCAGTTTATATCATTGCATTTTCCATTGTTTCTCTTCCCACAATGTTAACACCTGAGGGCATCTGCATGAAAATTAAGGACCTGATTCTGTGCTATTGTAGTAAATAGACATTTTATCATTGACTTCAATAGGAGCGGGATTGGGACCAAAATCTTCGTTGTTGTAAGTACATGGATCAGATGCGGGCTGTATTTAAGAAGACCAGGAGGATTTCAAATTTTGTTTTCTGAATGGCCACTGCAATGACTAGACTAAGACTCGAGAGATATGTGTTCAATTCCTAGATCCACTACAGATTTTTCCTGTGGGACCTCAGGTAAGTCACTGAATCTCTCTGTGTCTCAGTTCCCCTTCTGTAAAACAGCGACAATAGCACATCCTTTCTCCCACCTTTTGCCAGTTTTATCTATTTAGATTTTAAAATAATCTGGGCAGTGACTGTCTCTGCCACTTTACAAATAAACAGTGAATCACAATGGGGCCCTGACATTGGTTGGCTGCCATATTAATAAAGCATCTGTTGTTCAGGAGAGGGTCATGTCACATCGTCTAGATCTCTAAAGTGCCTCGTGCGCTTTGAGGCACTATGTTAATAACAAATCACAATAATCTGAATCTTCCTCAAGCAGAAAAAAAGTAGTGATAGAAGCTATAAATCAGAAATTTGGATGAGCATGGAATCCAATACTGCTACCCCACAGATCAATATGAGACAATAATCAAACACAGATATTCCACAATGGAGAGTTTTTATCTCTCTTGACAACCATTTGTATTGCCTTCCAGAGAAAAGGCTGTAAAAATCAAATAGAAAAACACTATCTAATCAATTAAATAAAATAATAAAATGTATTACTGTCAAAACCATTGGCACCTCTCCTTAAAAAGGCTTTCTAAGTTTTTGGGAGAGAAGCCATTTCAAATATTTCACTTTTGCCACATGAAATAGTAATCAACACCGTGAAGCAGTCTGAAGATAAATGTTGTCCAGTTTTTATTTTCTCTTCTTTTCTCATTTTAGAGACTCTGCAGATATATTTTTTTTCTAATTTCTGAACATTCTGGTGGAGACTTTCAATACCTATGAAATATGGACTTCTGTAAACTGTTGTTAATGGAGTCAACCCAATGGGTATCTGTAAAGAGAGGCCTAGCTTAACTCTAGCATTCAACAAATTTCAGTGGGAGTTGGGTGCTTAACTCCCTTAAATACCTTTGAACAGCCCCGCTGAAGTAACTTAAAAATATACCCTAAAAAACATGTCAGGAGTTTGTGTTTTTAAACACTGAGATACTGTAGTGGTGAATGCTACAGCAAAACCTTAATTAGATACATAGTTTTTAAAATGTAAGTGCTGGAAAAGTGAAAACTTGTATTTCTTTGAAATGGGTTTGCAGTCATTGGAAAAATCAGTTGAAGACGATTTATGAGGTACAGTTTCATAACATTAAGCGTTAGATTTTTCCATCTGTGAAATGGATCTAATACTACTTCTGCAACCTCCCAAATGCATTGTGTACGTTAACTATTGAATGTCTTTCCAGTAGTTTAAATAAGAAAAATGTTCAAGGTATTGGCATTAATGGCAGACTTGGGAAATGTATTGGTTGTAAGGGCCTTGTATTTTGTTACACCCCACCCTGTAATAGCGTTTCCCTGCTAAGGCTACCTCATAGCTATAACCAGAGAACCTTGCAGCTATAACCGGAGGACCTTGCTGGCAGTAGAATCAGCAAGTATACAAGTAATTGCAGAGTGTAAAAACCCAGTTGCTGGAGCTCTGCCAATGAGATAATATTGGACTGTGTTCCTGGGTGCATACGTGGATTGACTTACCACCAAGAAGTATCCACCCTTTTTAAACTCTACTGGGTGCAGTCGTTGCTTTTGATGCTGTTTCTGCACAAAACTGCATTCAAAAGCAATACTTTTGGAAATGATGCTGCAATGTCTTCTGTGCCTCTTGCTCGTAAGTAACACCTTCCATAAGCAATATATTTGAAAAGATGTCACTGTGGAATATGCCAGAATAAGAATAAACTGTTCTTGAAGAGGGGAAAGACCAAAAAGCAACCAGGGCCAGCCAATTATGGGAGAAAAATATTAAACACGGGGGGGAGGGGGGGAAATAACGATGGATTGAATAAGGGTTTTAGTCGTGTGGCTGGAGAGGAAAGGTTGGCTCTTAGAGATGATGTGTAGGAAGAAACAGGAAGATTTAGACACAGACTGAATGCGCGGCACCAGAGAGAGTGCTGAGTAATTGTTGATGCCCGGTAACAGGCTCGAGGGAACAGGTGTCCCCATACTACCCTGCACATGTGACTCAATGTCTGAGAGGTTTCTACTGATTAGGTCCAGGTGTGGTAGTTTTTGAATCTGGACAGCTGTTCACTGGGAAGCACTCAGACCAACAGAGCTCATTTTACACAGGCAGGCCCGGCGACAGAAATTTTGGGGCTCGTTACTCTGATCGTTTGTGAGCCCTCTGGTAAAGTCGACAGCACCTCAATGTCATTCGTGGGCTGCTCCCCCCTCCCCCCCGAGGAAAACCAGGCTGGCAACGGGAGCTGAGACCCCAGCTGGCAAGCGGCCAGCGGGGGAAACCCCAAAGCAGTGGCAGGCGGAGTGCTTAGCCCTGCACTGCTTTGGGGTTTCCCCTGCTGGCCCCTTGCCAGCCGGGGTCCTGCCGCCTGCCCCGGGGAAACTGTAAAGCCGCAGCGGGCTGAGCACTCAGCTCGCTGCCGCTTCTCCGCCCGCTGCCGCTTTAGACAAATTTATGTTGCTACTAGTGTAAAAGCCCGTGGACACGGGCCAAAGTGCTTAGGGAAGAGGAGCTGGGGGTCAGATGTAGGGGACCAGGCCTTCTCCCACACCAGCTTCCCTCCCCCTCACTGAGTCAGCTGGTCTGTCTCCCCTGTCTGCCAGGCTCGGGCCCGCAACACGTGTCTCCTGGGCTTTGCAAACCTCAGGTAGGACACATACACCACCCCTGCCTGGCCCACCTCCCCCCCCCCCAGCCTATTCTCCTTCCCCCCTGACTGACCCGGCCCACCCAACCTAATCTCCTCCCCCAGCCTAACCTCCTCCCCTCCCCACTCATCCCTGCCTGGCCCACCCTGCTGTTGGGGGTGATCTTCCTTTACCCCCGCCCAGCCTCCCCCCCATCTAACCGCCTTCCCTCCCCCACCCCTGCCTGGCCCGGCCCATCCCACCGAACCTAACCTCCCCCCTCCCACTCCCAACCCAGCCTCCTGCCCCCTATGCCTGACCCGCCCAGCTCAGCCTCCCCCCCACCAAACCTCCTTCCCTCCCGCACCCACACCTCACCCACTCCATCCAGCCTAGTCTCCTGCCCCCCTCCCCACCTGCCCAGCCTGGCCCTCCCCCCACCGCCCCCTTGACCCCTCCAAACCTATCTGCACACCACCTCCCCCCCCCCCCAGCCGGTCTCCTGCCGCCTGTGCCCTACCCTGCCTGGGCCTACGTGGGGCGCCCGCCCAGTCCCCCTGCTCCAGACGCGACTCGCTGGGAGGGGAAGATGGAGCAACGCGCCCCCAGCCCTCAGGGAGACGCTCTGGAGACATGGAGGCCCGGAGCCCCTCAAACTACACGGAAACTTGGAGCCCCCGCTCCGGGACTCGACCAAAGTTGACTTGCTCTGTGGCGTGGGTCATGGTAGGGAAGGAGCCGCTGGAAGTTTTGGGCTCCCCGCTGGGCTGGCCGCCGTAAGGGGGAGTAGGGAGGGGTGCCCCGGCTTGAAAGGCAAAGCCTCCGGCTACCAGACATACCTGGGGTGGGGGCGCGACTGGTTCCGGCGCGGAGCTGCCCATCCACGCGTCTCTCCAGCTCCCGCTGCGAGCCCCGTGGCCCGGTTCGGCTCGGCTCAGCGCAGGGGAAGATGCGCAGGGAGAGGTGGGCAGGGCTAGGGATGCAGAGGCGCCCTCCCCATTGGATTTCCCTGGCCCCTCGGCCGCCAAGTCCCCGCTCCGGCTGGGCTGTGCGCACCTCCACTGCGGACATAGGGTCCCCCCTCCCCCAGGCCGGGCGCCTGGGGACACCAAGGGCGAGCTCCGCAGCGGTGGGGCGAGACGGGAGGCCAGCTCCGGCAACAAGGGGGGACTACGGGTACAGCTTACTGGGCCCCGGACTTAAGGGGGCCCCCCTTAAGTCCGGGGCCTGGTACAGCTGTACCTGTAGTTCCCCCTTGTTGTCGGGCCTGTACACAGGCCATCCAAGAGACAACAGAGGGTCACTTTTAGTCCCTACTAACCGCTGAGTTAGATTTGAACTGGTGTTCTAGAGCTGAAAAGCTCTGTCTCCCTTTACAAATGTGCTGAGCCATTCAATCTCCCTTTTATTTGGCTTTTTCATTGGCTTAGAATTGAAGCATATGCTCTTGTCTGAATGCCAGTCCAGCTCGAATGCTAAAATGTTAGTTTGTTAAAACTAACTTATAGCTTTTTTTTCAGTGAGATGGATGTGACATCTTGGAGTGTACATTGAACACTAAGTGACTCGCTCTGCTCAGTGACTCACTTCTGCAAGTCACTTTCAGTAACCCCGTCTCTGGTGCATTCATTGGTCAATTTTTCAGTTAGGCTTGATCAAATTGCAATTTCTCCATCAACGCTCTTCTAGTTACTGAAATGTCCAGTCTAAAGTTTAAACAATGTACGCAAAAATCTTTCCATATTCTTTGATGCTCTTTAAACTTATTTTAACAGTCCATTATAAAATTATCAAACATTTCAAAGACTGTTGTTTTCCAGCAGGCTGGAACATCTGTATACATCTTCCATACTTGTTCTCCTTGTTTTAACAACAATGGTGGAACCTTGGTACATATGGCTGAGCTGAGTCTGTTCATTATTAAGCAAACAGTTATATTTTTTATTATTCTACTCCGTGATCAAGTGTCCTTATACTCACCCTATTTAGTTTCAGTTCTTTTTTATTTATTGCCTCTTTCAGCACAGGTGTATTTCATTAACTTGATAGCAAGAATGCTTGATTGAAAGTATTATCATTAGTTCTTCACTTTATTACTTAAACTACAAAAAGTCTATATAAACACAACCACTTCTACTCCAACAGGATTGTCTATGAGGTCGTAAACCCTGCCATTAAAGTTTACAGCATTTTGCCCAAAGCTGTAGCACTTATAGTTGACTTCCCTTTTATACATATAAACTTCATTTAATCACAATATTAGATTCTATCAAGTTCCCTAGTTTTCATTACTTTTTCTGGCACATCATATAATATCTTGACATTTGATATTAAAAAAATTAATTCATTCATTCACAGACAGGGAAAAAATGGGAAATCTCTCTAGCTGCCTTAGCAGTACACTCTTGCAAAAGACTGCAGCAGCTCAGAGAGTCTGAAGAAATCTTGCCATTAGACTGTGGGATCTTTTTTCTCTCCTTCCTCTGGCCTAAGTTTTCTAAATTTCTAGTAATAACTCATAACTGTGGGTCCTTAGTTATAACAGACAGAAATATTTAATTTAAAAGAGCTCTATCTATATATATATATAAGTCAACTGGTGTATGCGTGCGTGCGTGCGTGCATGTATGTATGTTCCCTTACTCCTTCCACACCGTTTGAGCTAGAGACTTGAAATTTGGTACAGTTATAGGCTTTAGGGTCCTAATCAGGGTAAGAATAAAAAAAATTTCAAATCTCACCTCTGACGCCCCCTACGGGTGAAATTCTTTAAAGCCCATTCACATCAGCTGGGCAGCTGCTGTTCTCTGTGACATAGTTATGATGTAATAATACCCCCCTTCAACAGACCCCACACTCGGTCAGCTCTCTGCCCCCTTCTCCCCTCCAATGGCCCCCCACTCACTCAGCTCTCTCCACTCTCCCCCCCTCCAATGGACCCCGCACTCGCTCAGCTCTCTCCCCCCTCCAACGCCCCCCCACTCGCTCAGCTCTCTCCCCCCTCAGGTAAGAATAGAAATTTTTTTAAATCTCCCCCCCCAACGGCCCCCGCACTTGCTCAGCTCTCTCCCCCCTCCAACGCCCCCCCCCCACTCGCTCATCTCTCTCCCCCCTCAGGTAAGAATAGAATTTTTTTTAAATCTCACCCCCCCCACTCCAACGGTCCCCCCACTCACTCAGCTCTCTCCCCTCTCCCCCCTCCAATGGACCCCACACTCACTCAGCTCTCTCCCCCTTCCCCCCCCTCCAACAGCCCCCCCACTCGCTCAGCTCTCTCCCCCCTCCCCACCTCCAATGGACCCGAGCAACGCCGGGTATTTCTGCTAGTACAAGATAAGGGAATAGAATACAGCAGAGACAGTATAGCTATTGAGTTCTAATAAGTATATATAATGTTATAAAATGTATTAAAAATCTATGCATCCCACTAGGTCTTTCTCGCATAGTGCGTTTGTTAGTCTAATACAGGGGTCTCCAAACTTTTCAGCCCGAGGGCCGCATTAACTATCAAATAGCAGTTCGGGGGCCGACAACACACTCGAGTTACAAATAAAAAAGAATCAAAACATGGATGTTGTTTTTAATTATTTATTTAATATTATTTTATTCAGTTATTATTTAATAACACATTGATACACTACACATGAACACCTGTTCACTACACATGAACACTACACATGAACACTACACATGAACACCTGAACACTACACATGAACACCTGAACACTACACATGAACACTACACATGAACACCTGTTCACTACACATGAACACTACACATGAACACCTGTTCACTACACATGAACACTACACATGAACACCTGTTCACTACACATGAACACTACACATGAACACTACACATGAACACCTGTTCACTACACATGAACACTACACATCAACCCCCCAACTGACCCACCCAGCCAGGTCTCTCCCCCCAAAACCTCCTTTCCTCCAACCCCCCCCCCAACTGACCCACCCAGCCAGGTCTCTCCCCCCAAAACCTCCTTTCCTCCAACCCCCCCCCCCCAACTGACCCACCCAGCCAGGTCTCTCCCCCCAAAACCTCCTTTCCTCCAACCCCCCCCCAACTGACCCACCCAGCCAGGTCTCTCCCCCCAAAACCTCCTTTCCTCCAACCCCCCCCAACTGACCCACCCAGCCAGGTCTCTCCCCCCCAAACCTCCTTTCCTCCAACCCCCCCCCCCAAATGACCCACCCAGCCAGGTCTCTCCCCCCAAAACCTCCTTTCCTCCAACCCCCCCCCCCAAATGACCCACCCAGCCAGGTCTCTCCCCCCAAAACCTCCTTTCCTCCAACCCCCCCCCAAATGACCCACCCAGCCAGGTCTCTCCCCCCAAAACCTCCTTTCCTCCAACCCCCCCCCCCCAAATGACCCACCCAGCCAGGTCTCTTCCCCCCAAACCTCCTTTCCTCCAACCCCCAACTGACCCACCCAGCCAGGTCTCTCCCCCCAAAACCTCCTTTCCTCCAACCCCCAACTGACCCACCCAGCCAGGTCTCTCCCCCCAAAACCTCCTTTCCTCCAACCCCCCCCCCAACTGACCCGCTCAACCCGGTCTCTCCCCACAGACCGTTTCGCTGCCTGGCAGTGGGTGGCTCCTTGTTTCGCCGCCTGTAACTGCGTGGCGGTGCGGCGCGTCCCGGCCCCAGCTCTGAGCCGTCCCTGGCCGGCGGCGGCAGCGGAGCACGCGGTGCGTCCCGGCCGGCGGCGGCAGCGGAGCACGCGGCGCGTCCCGGCCCCGCGGCTGGCGGCGGCAGCGGAGCACGCGGCGCGTCCCGGCCGGCAGCGGCAGCGGAGCACGCGGCGCGTCTCGGCCCCGTGGCTGGTTCCCGACCCCTGCCGCGGGCCGGATGAGAGGGCCTCGCGGGCCGCATCTGGCCCGCGGGCCGTAGTTTGGAGACCCCTGGTCTAATACAAGCCATGAATCATTCACTTTCTCTTAGCTCTTTTAGCTTTGTCAACCATATTATCAGAGACTAGACTCTACAAGCCTGATTCACTATATACCTTGTAAAGTTATTTTCACCAGTCTGAAGTGCGTGCATAGTGGGTCGGGATTTGGGAAGCCTCACAAAGTAAAGTACTGCTCAGTCTGAGTAAAGGTGGCAGAAGCTGGGTCTGTGGTATTTATCAAGAGATGTGCAGATATTTAATTTTATTAAACATGTTCTGTCGGGGGGAAATGATGCTTCTTTTAGCCTAAATAGGTTTTGTGTGTGGGTATGAAAACAGACAGACAGACAGACAGACACACACACACACACACACACACAGACAGAGTCTGTTTCTAGCGACTGTTTTTCAGTGAAATATCTGTTTTCACTTTCTCTTTTTTCTGTAATGAAACTAGCCCATACTGCAAACAGAATAAAGCCAATAAGATGTTCTTTGGGAAAGTGATTATACTTTTTAATGGTCAAATAGCCAAATGATATCAAGTTACAAGTCAAAGGGGCCTTAATCCTGCTTCACTAAATCAGAAACGATTTTTGGTCAGTTGAGTAGGTATGATCTATTCTCTACTAACATTAAGTGGACATCCTGATGAGAGACTGAACAAGGGGAAAGGGCTCAGGTGAAAATCAGAGGCATATCTTTTACTTGCCAGTAGAATCCTCCCACCTCCAACCAACCAATACTCAAACAAAATAAATCAGGAGACAAGACAAGCTCCTTTTAAGCAAATAATGAGATTCATGTGTCGTCTTTAGCTGTGCTTTTGCACCGGGCCTCTTGGGCGTGAGACCAAAGCAAATGGTGAGACACAAAGTATAGCTCTCTCTAGTCTCACACGAATATATCTTTGACTGTGGTGAAGTCTTAGACAGTTATGAATGTTCCACCATTTGTCTAGGCTGTAAAATCCTGGTTTGATGCATTTTTTCCCCTGGCTTTTCCTTCTTTCTCCTTAATTTGGCAGTTTGATGCTTTAAGCTAATAATGGTCACCTGTGCAACTCTCTTCTCATTGTACTCTGGTGACTTATAATAATAATTACATACATAGAATGTACATTAAAAGAAAGTTATTTAGGTCACAATGTCAAGCACCTGAAAATTAGATAATGCTATTGAGAGTTGCCCATGCAACCTTAATTATGGCTTATGCATCCATCTTGTGCATTGAATCAGACAGGAGTCCTGAGGGGGAAAATAGTATATGATTGTCTTATTAAAGGATATTGCATAATGCATATGTAAACTGAGGCAGAAATAACATTGCCTAGGCAATCATAAATATGACATCTTCTAATTTTCCAGTAGAGTTAGTGGGAAATTCTGAAATTTCTTTTAGTTCAAATTGGAATGAAAAATCAAAATTTTGCAATCTCCCACAGAATGGAAGTTCTGAAAAATTTTAGTTAGGAAACATTTACCAGTTTTACTTCTATAAAGTCAAAATATTTCATATTGATAATGTCAGAACATTTTAATATAAAATATTAAATCAACTATCAAGAGATATAATAGTCTATTAAAATGACATTAAGAGAATATAAAAATGAAACAAAATGGCTCAAAATGTTAAGACCCAAAATGAAATATTTCTACCTTATCAAAATGAGCCTCTTTTACATCATCAGAATGAAATGAGAAAGTTGAAATGATTTTTTTACATTTTTCCAGAGAAAAATTTCTCAAGCTCAACACATTGCTGCACCAGATTTCAATTTTTATAAACCTATATTTTCGGAGGGAAAACTATCCATTGAAAATTTTTCAACCATCTCTACTTTTGACTGTTTGACTTTGCAGCCTAAATAATGTTCTTTAAAGCAATTTGTTTTGCAGGTAATTCTTAGATTATTTTTTTTAAGAAAGTAAAAAGATAAAAGCAAATTCTGTTATGTACAACTATAATACAGTAACCCCCCGATTTAACGGACCCTGATTTAACAGACTTTGGATGCAATGGACAAAATTTATGAGCAAGTCCTATGCATCCCCAATCCGTTTTTTGCGGGCTGGCTGCCGGCTCCCGGCTGCCGCCCGGGTCACGGCAGCGGGAGGGCTCGCTGCCGGCTCCCGGCTGCCGCCCGGGTCACAGCAACAGGAGGTCTGGCTGGCGGGCAGGCTGGCTGCCGGCTCCCGCCCAGATCCCAGGAGCAGGAGGGCTGGCTGCCGGCTGCTGGGTCCCGCCTGAGTCCCGCCAGCGGGCGGGCTGGATGACGGCTCCCGGCTGCCGCCCGAGTCCCGCCAGCGGGTGGGCTGGCTGACGGCTCCCGGCAGCTGGGACCCGGGCGGGCTGGCTGACGGGTTCCGGCTGCCGGGACCCGGGCGGGCTGGCTGACGGCTCCCAGCAGCCGGGACCTGGGCGGGCTGGCTGACGGCTCCCGGCTGCCACCCGGGTCCCGGCAGCGGGCAGGCTGCGGAGCTGCTGCCCCGACAGCTCGTTTTTTAAATTATTATTAAATAACGGACTTTTTCATTTAACGGATACCCCCTCGCCCGAATTAGTCCGTTAAATGGAGGTTTCACTATATTTCCTTCTCATTCATCAAAGGGTCTGAATCTGGAAGCCTCACCACACGGTGGTTCTTTCAGAATTGCAGGACTAACTACATTAGCTAACAGGAAAAGAAGGTTGTTATCCCACAGTATGAGAATTTGAGCCACTGGCATGAACTGGTTTTAGGGTGTAATTAGTAGGAGTCTAGCCCAGCTTTCTCCTCCTCTGTTCCCTGGGATATGGAGGATTCCTGCCCTGTGGGGTGCCCCCAAAGGTAGGGGAACAGCTTGCTAGGCTCTCCTTCCACCCTTGTGACCCCTCTGATACAAGTATTCTGGCAGCTGCCAGGCATTCCAGTACAGTATATGATGCTGCTTTGATAGCAGGGTGGGCCTGGACTTACATTAGAATTGCGCCTCTTCATTTATTATTTTAGATGGCAACATTTTCCTGAGGAAAGCAAGCCACAGCATAGAAATGGTGAGTTTAAACAGTTTACAACTCAGTCAACTTGAACAGAATTTCACAGAGGGAAAATTTTTTTTACGTTACTAGCTTGAGGGCTTTCTAATTAGTGGATTGCAAAAGATCTTCTGTAAACAGGTGGTAGAGCTTCTTATTTAAAAAATCACATTAATTAAATCTTTTATAATGGAAAGTATAAAGAAAATTAAATGCAGGGACTACTACCAGTTGCCCCTGTAATAATAATTACTTCTAATATATGATTTATCTTTAGCTCTCAAAGTAGGTTAATATTTCCATTTTACCGATGGAGAAATGGAGGCAAAGAGAGGTATCCAGTGTCACAAAGCAAATCAGTGGAAGAGCTGTGAATAGGACCCAAGGCTCCTGACTTCCAGAACAGTGCCCTATCCCCTGGATCACACTGAAAGCTAGCAGAGCTAAATCCATATATTGCTAGTGAAGAGTAACTGTTTGCGAATGTGTTTTCATAACATCACTGTTTGAGTTGTATTGCCAATATATTTTCTGCTGTTTTAGTCTTTGTGATTGGAGGATGGAACTGTGGGGTGAGTTCCTTTTCTTCCCCCACAAAAGGTCTACAACTGCCTCTTCATGATGGGCAAATTTCACTTTCGGAAGGCACAGAGCTTAAATACAGACTGCCTGGTATTTTAAACATTGTTTTTGGTTTAATTACTTATTTAAGGATGCTCTAATGCTTCTGAATTCTGTAATAACCAACTCATCATTTGTTTGATCTAAGCCATCATCTCTCTTTTGGTGAGGAGAGGGGGGTATTTTGTAAAAGAAAAATCAATAATTTGTTTTACTACTTTTAAAAAATAGAGACAACCTCACCTGAGCATAGACAGCTAGTAGGGACGATAGTCTCTGAAACATATAATATTTATCAGGGTAGGGGTCGGACTCACCCCCACACTCAGCAAACAAAAATTTGTGGAACACAAATACACATCGTGTGCAAAATGTCAGAGGCAAACAAACCAATACAAAATTTTAGCAGAAAAGGCTTGGGCTATTTCAGTGAATCATATGTTAGAATGATTTCTAGGGGTCCCTAGAATGAAAAGCCTTACTTATGTTGCTTGTCTGACAACACTCGAAACGGGCCCATATTTATCATATCACACAATTCCCCTGTGTCTGGTAGTGATTGTGTCCATTTACATGTACAGACAACATGGGTGTCAGCTTAACCACATACTTGTAAAATCAGACATCTGACAGTAGAGTGAAAGAAACAGCTTCATTAGCCCAGTCAGTTGAGGGAACTACTAATCAGTGGTAGTTGCTTGAGCAAGTCTAATATCCAGAACAGTATATATCCAGTAAGTTATGGTTTGATACAGGAATGTAAGGTACTATGTGTCGGACCATAAATCATTCAACCTGCCTAGCATGAACTCCCTCCACGATGCCTGTACAGATCTTCATCTCCTTTCAGTTTGACTTGTCCAACTCCCTTGTCACATGCAATGGCATTCCTGTATCTCTCTGCCTCACTGAGCATTCGGTTCATTTCAAATCTCAGCTAAAATATACCGTATTGTTTTCCTTCTGTGCCTTTTATTTCCTTCTCCCTCTACTATTATTCACATCTGCAACATGTTTTGGAAAACAGTTTGTAGCAAAAAAGGGCCAAATCTTCCAGTGCTTATATATGCAAAACTCACAGTAAAGTAAAGTGACCAGATTGCACATGTGAAAAATCAGGACAGGGGATGGGAGGTAATAGGAGCCTATATAAGAAAAAGACCCCAAAATTGGGACTGTCCCTATGAAATTGATACATTTGGTCACCCTATAGTAAAGTTATACAGACTCTTGATGACAGAGTGTAGGGTTGGGCTGTAAAGTTATGACGTTTCCTTGGGGACCCAGGGCTGTGAGGCTCCTCACTACCATCTGTCTTTAAGCATGAAGACACCTTGTCTGTGCCTGCTGGGGTCAGCTGTCCAGCTCCCTTGGCGATGATCAACACAAGCACTCCCTGTGATGCTGGCGGACAAGGTGCCGGCTGATGTCAAGGTTGTTCCTCCCTGTCCATCTGGGGAGGGAGGCCACGCCCCTTCTCTACAGGGCCTCTGTGGGAATCAAGTTCAGGGGAAATGAGCACCTGCGGCTCGAGCCCTCTGGCAGGATGGAGCACCAGTTAGGTACCCCTGGACCGCAGTCTGGACAGACCAGGAAAAGACTCAAGGGGCCCTGGCCCTCAAGTAGGGTGGGGTGCCAAACAGTTAGAGGGCTCTGGCCTGCAGTCAGGACAGACAGCAAATAGTCTGACATCCTAGCTCCAGCGAACAACAGACAAACACAGGCCTCTTTGGCCTGAGGTGAGGAGGCTTCCACCCCACGGGTGAGGTGGCAGGGGTTAGGAAGACCTGAGCCCACACCAGGGCCGGCGACAGAAATTTTGGGGCCCCCTACTCGGATCTTTGGGGGCCCCCCCAGTCCCCTCCAAGCCCCCCCCCCAGCCTAACCTCCTCCCCTCCCCACCCCCATTGGTTCCCCGCCAGCCCTTTGGCCGGCGCCGGCCGGGCTGCGTGCACCCGGTTCTCCCCAGCCCTGCTCGCTGGCCCCCACCCCCGCGGAGCGGCACGTCTGGCCAGTCCTCTGCAGCCACCGGGGCGGGGGAGGCAATGGAGCCGGCATCCTGTGGTGCCGGGGGGCTCCCCCCCCCGCCAAGGGCTGGCCCGGCTCTTGCTGCAGATGGGCGGGGGAAGCGTTGCAGCCAGGGGTGCCTCGGGGCGGCTCCTGGGGCACGGGACGAGCCGCTGGCTGAAGGGCTCGGGAGGCAGCCGGGCACTGACACCCGGACACAGCCTGGGAAAGAGCGTCTAGGGAGATGTGGTGCCCAGGTGGGATGACTACGGGTACAGCTGTGTACCGGTCCCCGGACGTAAGGGGGCCCCCCTTAAGTCCGCGGCCCAGTACAGCTCTACCCATAGTACCCCCCTGTCGCCGACACAACTGTACCAGGTCCCAGCTTAGGGCTCTAGCAGTGGTAGAATGTTCTGCCACTGAGTAAGGAGGGATCTGAAACATATTGACCTAGTTTCAGGCCACAATACAACCGAACTATGATCCGATTCCTATGCTCCTGCTGTGGGGTACCTGGGTCTTGGGATTGTCATCCATCTCCCCCCGGGAATCAGTTAATGGCAGCCCTGACCGCTCTTTGGCATCCCCCACACCTGGCAGTTTTGGCAAGTCCTCCAGGACTTTGGCGACATAGTGGAATCCATTAGGCTTGAGCTCCAGCAGCAGGTGGGAAGAACTCCTCCTCCGTCAGCTCAGGCCCAACTGAGCTTGAGGGTCTGCCCTCTGTCCTTCTGGTTTCTGTCCTGCCCATCTGTTTCCAGCAGGGTGAGTGTGAATGCCCTGGTGTTGCCCACCAGTGGGTGGCCTGGAAGTCTCTGGGTCTATCTGGGAGGAAGGCCACCCCCCCCCCCCCCGCTACACAAATGCATGGCTGGAAACTAGGCTATCTTACTGTGCGTTAGCATAGCTAGCATAGATGTTAAGTTGATAAGAATGTGATTAATGTTTAGACCTGATGAAATGCTCGTAGGATGCTGTATGTATTGATCTCACTTAGAACATCTGTAGCTCATGCTAGTAAGTTATATTGAATGTTTGTATTGTAAATCTCTGTAATTGTGTAACACAACAAACAGGAAAGAGGCATTAATTAGCAGAAAGTGCTGGTCCTGCACACAAGGCGGCGCACAGAAACCATATGAGCCATTGTGAGACATCAAAGGACAAAGACTTGGTTGATTGCCTTCTCCCCCCTCCCACCCATGAAGAGGAGACTGGTGCCCTCCCTTATTTTATCAGTTTGAACTCTGAGGGAAGAGAATCAAAATTCCTGACCAGAAGAAACTTTATCATTATGCTACTTGGAATTTGGAGCGGGCAATATTTCTAAGCATAAGCAAGGGATCCCCAAGCGTCTTAGTTTGGGCTAGTCCTAATGACGTACCGAGGTTGCACATATAGCAGCTACTGCCACCTTTTGGAATGTGTGTGTTACCTGCTTTAAGCTTGTAAATAACTCTCATTTCTTTTCTTTGTTAATAAATCTTCAGTTAGTTATTACAGAGATGTCTGCAAGCATTGTCTTTGGTGTGAGATCTGGGGTGCAACTGAGCTGAAATAAGTGACTGGTAGTAACCTAAATATTGCTGTAGGTTAATATTTCCTACATTTTTGGTATAAAGGATCATCTATCCCGAAGCCAGACTTGCCTAGCTGGCGAGATAGACTGGCGTACCCAAGGGTACTGTCTATGATTCCACAGTAAGTCTGTTATAGTACTCGGGGAGTTCACACTTGTTACTTAGTTGGTGAAATCTAATTATAGAATGTATAACTAATCTGGGGTTTGTACCTCGCTTCTTGACAGTCCGCCCTGTGGTTGGCACTCATGGTTGTGAGGCACTCTGTACAGCTTGACACTCCCCTCCAGCTCTACCCATGCCCCACTCTCTTTCTGCAGGTTAGTGATATGCATCCTTCAACAGACCACCAAATGTTCTCCTGGAGCATCCAGCCCTGGGTTCGCACAACTCTTGCATAATTCACAGATTTGCTGCTCCCAAAGAAACTATACATCCCAGCTTACAACTTTCCCTTTGGGTCACTGATCAGTTGAACACTCACCACTAAGATATGGGGATAGTGAAAACAAGTAAACGTTTATTTAACAAGATCTAGAGATGAGAGTCAAAAGTCAAAGTATTGGAAACAAATGGTTAAATGTAAAATAAAACCATACCATACATTCTAAACCAGGGGCGGGCCCGACCCCTGGTGGGCTGCTGGTTCCAGCCCCGACCCCAGCGGTGGGTGGCGGGCTCCAGCCCCGACCCCGGTGGGGGGCTCCAGCCTCAGCCCCGGTGGGGGGCTCCAGCCCCACTGGCAGGCAGCGGGCCCCGGCCCCCAAGGCAGCTGCTGGCTCCAGCCACTATCCCTGGGGCAGGCTGCCAGATCCAGCCGCGATCCCCGGGGCGGGCTGCCGGCTCCTGCCCCGACCCGCCAGTGTGCTGCTGGTCCCAGCCCCGATCCCAGCGGACCGAAGGCTCCAGACCCAACCCCGGTGGCAGGCTTTGGCTCCAGCCACGATCCCCAGGGTGGGCTGCTGGCTCCTACCTTGACCCGCTGGTGGGCTGCCAGCTCCAGCCCCGATCCCAGCGGGTGGCGGGCCCTGACCTTGGTGGGCAGCGGGCCCGACCCCCGTGGCAGGCTGCTGGCCCCAGCTCTGACCTCAGTGCCAGTGGCGGGCGGCGGGCTCCTGTCCTGACCACCATGGCAGGCTGCAGCTCCCCCGGGGCGGGCTGCTGACCCCCAGTGGCCAGCTGCTGTGCCGGCCCCGATCCAGCCCCTGTGGGGGGCAGCTAGCCCCGAGCTCCTCCAGCCCAGCTCCACCCCCAACTCCAGGCCACCTCTAGCGCTGCTCCACCTCCAAACAAAGGGCGCCAAACAGAAGTTTGGCCAGGCACCATTTTGCCTATGACTGACCCTGGTAAGGAGACAACATTCGCAGCTGAACAGGTACTTTTATTAACAGTCATACATACAAGTGCAAACTTTCTGCTGCAAATAATGGCCAGTTGTACTACTAAAACTGCTAAAAAATGAAAGTATCTCCACTCTTACATTAAACTTGGCTTTATCAGTATCATCACCTCTGGTATTGAAAAACCGCAATGTGTCATTTTGGTGAAGTTTTGTCTGTTGAATCAATGAAACCATGCAAAATGCAGGGATACATAAAATAAAATAACTTTTCCACTTATTTTTAATTCAATAAAAATGTGTTTTAGTCTTAATTTGAAAAGCATTGAAAAAAGGTAAATCCATTTTAAGCAATAGGGTTTACTTTTAGTATTTAACAGTATTAAATATAAAAAATGTGTATTTAATTTCTAGAGGGGGGTCGCGGTCAGAAGCTCAGTGTTCAAAAGGGGTCGCCAATACAAAAAGTTTGAGAACCACTGTAAAGCCTAGACTTACTTACCAATCTCCCATTTAATGAAGTTTAGCTCATGCAAAGTCTTGACAGCATTTTTCAGCAGGTTAGCTGTCACCCTCCCTTCATAAGACAGAACACACTGACAGTTTGTCTCTGTGGTGAAAGATCCAGCGTGTACCTCACTACTCCCAGCTATACCTCCCGAATTTGTCTTTACTCATAAACAGGATATGCCCCCTGCGGCTTTTGTTTTTTCCTGCCGCTGTCTTCTCGTCAAATTCACAATCTCCTGATTAGCAGAAGGCCCAGTAATGCAAATAGGCCTCCACTGTGAAGTGGACAATACACAAAACACATGATCAGACAGAAAAATATAAACAACTATTACCTCCTGCCTGGTGAAATCTAAGTCATGTTACATCTTGGTGACCTGCCTTATCTGAAAGAGAATTTTCAGTATAGATACATAACATTTTACAGATTATCCTTACATATACTTCACAGTGATCATGATGACCAGCGGGCTACTGGTTCTCAGTAGACATCTTACATGTCACCCTTTGGTGAATTATTGTGCATATACTTGACCAAGGGGATCCCCTGGAATCAAGAGTTCCCTAGGTCACAAACGTTGTACAGTGTTGTAGCATTATATCCACAGAGCCGTAGTCAACTGTTCAACCCATATAACTCTTCCAGTTCTCTTCTGGATAACCACACAAGCTCCTATGGAATAACCATGCACACAGTGTGGAAAATAGCCTTGACAGTTGGTGTTGCTCATTAACAGCTGCTTTAGAAATGCTGTGGTTTTGAATAACTAATTACGGCTATATTTCCACAGGCATATCCCCTGCATTTTATATCTTCTGAACACATAAGAAGTCTTCATGGTGATTTTACTTTGTTTCCAAGGATTAAGCAACTCTGTTCATTATGCCACTTGGACTAATGACCCAAGTTGTCCTTTTTTGTTTTTCATGCTCTCCTCAGTGTTTTATTTTCATACAACAGGTAAAAACAGACAGTGATAATAATCTCTTACATGTATATACACTAAGATCTTTCATTCTTGTCAGAACACTCGACAAACTTTGGGATTGATCCTGCAAGGTACTGAGGATGTCCTGAGATGGACAGAATGCCCTCAACTCCCACAGAGGGATGAAAACATTTCAGTGGTAGATTTCAGGCAACTGTTTAACAGCACCCAAGAACACTGTACAACAGTTTCTTACAGCAAGTAAAAAATACTGGATAAGATCCTTTGGACTAGCCGAGGTGTACTTGGTGCATATGGAGGGAGGGAAGGCACAACAGACGCGGATAGCAAAGGTGGCATTAAGTTATCTTAGAGGATTTTCGATCTGGGGGAGGGTGTATATCAACCTGGGGTTAGGCACACCAGTTCACACCTGCTATCAAAGGCTTACAGAGTCAACTTCAGTAGCCAGACACACCTCTAGGCTATGGGGAGTGGTAGAGGAGCTGTAACGGCAGCCCTATGCCACCAGAGCTGTACAAAGAAGACATAACAGTCTGGAGAATCAGGCTCGCTGTGTCCCAATGCATGTGCAGGGAATTCAGGCAGGGAGGATATATTGAGCTCAACTGGAACCTGGCCAGGCTTAAATCACACTAATTATAGGTTTAAAATGAATATAACACTGAACACCCACTTCCTTCAATCCTGAGAACACTTCCATAGAAGGGTGTTATGGCTAATTTGTGCTTTTGCAACCTTAAGAGGAAGCTACTTTTAACAGGTGAGATTAAACACTTAGGAGCCCTCGCAGCTTCCCTTACATGGAAATCAGGGCCTCAGAAAAAGGACAGAATTAAAGATGACAGCTGTACATTAAAATGCTTAGGAAGAATGACAGTGTAGTTGTAGCCATGTTGATCCCATGATAGAGTGACATTACCTCACCCACCTTATCTTTTATTGGACCATCTTCTGTTGGTGAGAGAGACAAGCTTTCGAGCTACGCAGCTCTTCTTTCCTAGACCTGAAGATGAGCTCGCTGTCGCTCCAAAGCTCGTCTCTCTTACCAACAGACGTAGGTCCAATAAAAGATATTACCTCACCCACCATGTCTCTCCAGGAATAATGACAACATTAAAAAATTACTTTAACAAAAGCTCCTCCATAAAGAGATTTAAAGCTTAACCTGGTCAGTTTAACCCTTGATACAGCTCACCCTTTTTGGTTATTGCTGTTTATAAAATCTGCATCTTGATATGGCTGAACTGGTTCAGTCCTGGATTTTTTTTAAAAGGTTTAAAACAAATTATTTGGGCTCTGTGTTCATGTTGGTGTGGACGGTGTGCGCACATACATTCTATAAACTGGACATGACTCTCAGGGCTGCTCCAGCCACTCCACACTGCAAGGAAACCAGAAACTTGGTGGAACTGATTCTTCCTGTGCAGGATGGGAATCCCTATGGGTATTAGCTCACAAAAGCTTATGCTTCAATACTTTAGATAGTCTTTAAGGTGCCACAGGACTCTTTGTTACCTATGTGGCATAGGGCTCTTTTCTACCCCTCTCCTAGCAAGGAGGCTTGGCTGCAGCGCTCCTGTAATCTGGCTGTACTAAACTATTGGAATAGATTCTTGGGATCATAGGCAGCTGGGCATAAATTAAATCTTCCAGACTCAAGATAATAGCTGGCCTAGCTCCTGGTTACAGCCAGTGTTAACAAGAGTTTCACAAAACCACATATGTCCCTCTCCATCTCTCGCCTGGTACTGGACATAGCTCACTGAGGCCTATTTTACAGGTACAGTAGACTCTTGATTATCCAGGATTGGGTTAACCAGGATGTGGACTAACCAGGATGTAAATATATATATATATATATGCACACACACACGTAACTCACAGGGCCGGCTCTGGCTTTGTTACTGCCCAAGCACCAAAAAAACCCCAAACCCACCAGGGCACAGGGCAGCCAGTGAAACAACACTCCCTCCTCCAGGCACAGGGTGGCTGGTGACACCCCCCCCCCCCCCCATATTTCCTATGGATGGTGATTACCCAAGATTTTATTAACCAGGATTAATTTTTTCTCATCATCCTGGATAATCGACAGTCTACTGTAGTTTGGTTAGACCGACAGACACCTAAGACCCCAATAAAATAAATTTCTTTTACGGCTTGTCTGCCCTTGGAAGTTTATCAAAATATCTATTCCAGAAAGCATCATGTGGATGCTCTTATTCCAGAATAAGAGTGTCCACACAGGGAGTTATTCCTGAATAACTCTTCCAGAATGGTACATTTCTAGGTGTAGAAATGCTCCTCTTTTTTGCAGCCATTTGATACTTTTTATTTTTCATGCACCTTTGATAGTTTCCCCTGCATTCTTCCCACAGACCCATCTAGCAGGACTCCCTCTAGCATTTAGAGTTCCAGAGGAATCTTGAACGGTTGCAATTTTAAAGAGAAAATTAATTAAGCACAAAACATTTGTGTTTTCCTCCCAACAGGCTCCTGAGTCAGGCGGGAGCAAAGATCATCTGTCTAATGTCTTGAATATGACATATTTAGCCCTTAAACAATGAACCACCAGATATATCATCAGCCACCACTTAGCAAGTACAATCTCTCCAATTTACCCCAAAGATGTGTTCTTATTTCATCATCTAAGGCAGGCAATTAGGTATATACTATTATCTTTAGCTGAGTTTCCCAGCACTAGATTTTTCGCAGCTTTACATCAACTGTAAACATTCACTCCTCCACGCTGACAGTTGCAGGGACACTAAACTTGCTGTAGCCTATTGTATTTTGCTGCTTTTTAGGCAACTGCTTCTTCTACCAGTGTGTTAGAGACAGCACTGACTGCACCTGAGCTGTGGGAAGGGTGAAGGGATCTGCAAAACACTCCTCCATTCTGCCATCCAGAGCATAGAGCCTCAAGCCACACCCTAGTCCTCTCTAGCTGGTCAGGAAGTGGGCCCTTAGGCCATGTCCTAGTGGCCTCTGTCAGAATGCAGGGTGAATAGTTGGGAGAACTACAGGCTTGAGCAGAGAATGGGAGGGTCTAGAATAGGTGGGTTAGGAAGCTGGGTTAAGCTCCATATGCTTTGGTGGTGGAGGAAGAGGTGAAGAAGGGAGATGATGGGTAAGTTACATAACGGATAAAAAAAACCTATTCTCCTAACTCATTTTACAGGATTATATTTATTAATGTTGTTTTGGTCCCTCCACCTCTCAGAAACTGGTTGTTCCTTGTGGTAACTAAGGCAACCAGATATTATGGGGGAAGGACCAAAAAGAAAGCACCAATACTAATTTTTAAAGGCTCCAAAATAGCTTTTCTATAAAACTAGAGGCATGTACAGAATGCACAACATACACTAATGATGAAGATGTTCAGCTATTCCAAACGGAAGATTATGAAGGCCTTATTTGTCTCTCTTATATGTCGGGTCACGCATCCCACATCATATATCAACAATATGGAGTGCAATCCCCGGTCAGTTGCCCGAGAGCCCCACATCAGACCTCCTCTCTCTGTACATGAGGGAATGTAGGTAGTGATGAAGAAATGGATAGGAGAGGCAGGAATTCCATGTCACAGAATAGCTGGACCCTGAGGGAGTCAGGCACCCAAGCTAACTGTGACAGGCTCCACTAAGGAGAATGACCCAACCCAGATACACCCGTACATAGTTAATTGCCTAAGTAGTTAGTCAGCAGTCAATTAGATAAGGAGCTCTTGTGCCTAATAAGGACATAAGGGCTCAGTCAGGGCCATCCTTACCCATACACAAACTATGCAGCTGCGTAGGGCACCAGGAAATTTGGGACACCAAGTTGCCCCAGATTTCCTGGTGCCCTACGCAGCTGCGTGCTGCTTCAGTGGCCAGCCCGATCCCGCAGCCAGCTGAGCTGGCCAGGAAAGCTGCTTCCACCCCTGCTCCGCTCCACCCTGCCTCTTCCTCAAACCCCTGCTCCCACTCCACCCTTTCCCCTGAGCTACCTCCCAGGGAACTGCAGCAAGGGTTGGGCGCGCCCTGCACTCACTGGGCAATGGGAAGTGGAGTGACCTGGCCCCTGCCTGTTCCACTGGCTCCCTGCTGTGCTACCAGTGAGTGCTGGGGTGGGAGGGTGGTTCCCACCTGCCCCCCTCAACCTCAAGTCCCAAGGCTGGGAGCCAGGGGAGCAGAACGGGTTGGGACCGAGTCACTCCACTTCCTGCCTCCCTGTGAGTGCAGAGCACGCCCGACCTGCAATCACTGGGTGGCAAGAAGTGAAGCGACCTGGGCCCAATCCACTCTGCTCCGCCAGCTGGTCCTGGGGAGTGGTTTCTCCTCTGCCCCTCAAGCCCTCTTCTGCCCCCCGACAGACCTTGGGCTCAGCCCCCTCCCCTGGTGGTGGCCTGGGACGCCCCCATCCCCCACACCAAAATTTCTAGGGTTGGCCCTGGGCTCCATCAGGAAGCCCTAGAATACCAGCAAAATAATCTGAATTGTTTTATTGGTCATTGACAATGTCAAGATGAAATTAACTGCAGGAGGCAACTGAGAAATATTATGGGCAAAGGATAAAGTACAATGAGATGACGGCGTAGTGTTGCTCAGCACAGCACATCACTTAAGGGAAGAAAAGACCCAGCTTTTGGCAGACACAGAAAAACAAGTTGGTTTGTTCTTCAACAAGGGGAAGACAAAATATATGTTGGTCAATGTTCCAAAAGCAACCAGCAGAGAAGACAGAGAAATGCTAGAACAACATTGTCTGGGCAGCGAGATGTTCAGTGATGGTGACACCATGCTAGATATCAAGCAATGAATAGCAAAAGCAGCAAACAACTTTCATAAACTTGAATAGATTTGGAAAAGTAGCATGATCATCACTGATACAGAACTAGAATTTAACACTAGCATCATATCTGTCCTCTGTCATAGAGCACAGTCATGGAAATCCATAACTGATAATTGATCCATAATTGATAAGAAGATCAACTCATTCCAAAGTAAATGCCATCAGAAGATTTTCAGAGTTCACTAGAAAAAGTTCATTACAACACGGGAAATTCTCACTAGAGCACACCAATTTAAAGTATCGATATGGCAAGATGGATGATGATAAATATATTTAGGACATGCTTTAAGGATGCCACCAACACAACTTCAATGGCAAGATACCACCTGAAAAGAGAAAAAGAGGACTACCTCAAAAACATTATGTAGAACCCTAGAGAAAGAAGCTAAATCCATCAACATGATTCTTGGGCGCCTGAACAGAGCAGCACAAGTTAGAAATAAATGACAAAAACTGGTGGACACTCCATGCACCTGAGGGTGGAGAAGGATAAAGAAGAATTATGCCAGTTTGGGCATACAATCCAAGTTCCCACGGATATTGATTGCTCTGACTATCTTACGTTAAGGCCATCAGCATGTAAATCATTATTCCTTCCAGTTACAGTGTGGCTGGGTTTCCTTTGGCAGTTGTTTAGGTTCAGTGGTTGAGAATTTCAAAGCAACCAAGGGGATTTAGACACATCTTCCACTATATGTCTAAATTCCTTAGATTGCTTTGAAAAATCTCAGCTAGTGTATTTATACAGCTTCTTCAGACTTTGTCACAGCAGATCTCTTGGTCTTTTGGAGAGATGTACATTTTAAATTTTTTAGCCTGTGCGCAGACTAAAGGTTAAGGAAGATATCAAGACTGCATTTTGTACCGCTTTAGATAAATCAGTGCTGGGAAGGGTACAGGAGCTTTGTAGAATTCAAGGTCAGAAGGAACCAATGTGATCATTTAGTCTGACCACTGGCTGAGAATTTTTCCTCTATGGACAGAAAGAAGATGTTATCTGTTGAAAATGCAGAAGAGGTGCCGTTCAGATGCCATGCACAGCAAGTCACAGTTCTATGCTGAGGCAGGGCAGCGACCTTCCATTTACTGTAACTAACTTATTTATTTGTAGAGTATACATATGGTTAAAAAGCATTCCGAAAGAAGAAGAGGTAACAAAGTCCTGTGGCACCTTAAAGACTAACTATAAAGTTTTGAAGCATAAGCTTTCATGGGCTAATACCCACTTCGTCGGATGCAAGTGGGTATTAGCCCACGAAAGCTTATGCTTCAAAACTTTATAGTTAGTCTTTAAGGTGCCACAGGACTTTGTTACCTCTGCTATTCCAGACTAACACGGCTACCTCTCTGATTCCGAAATAAGAAATCATTCACACACAAGTTTCCATCTGGCTCCATCTAGTGGACCTGGTTGCAACTGGGAAACTGAATGGAGGTTGAGCAGAGTATATAGTACATTAGGCTGGCAGTGTAATACACTTAATTTTTATATGTGACCATATAAATCAGGGGTCTCCAAACTACGGCCCGCGGGCCAGATGCGGCCCGCGAGGCCCTCTCATCCGGCCCGCGGCAGGAGTCGGGAACCAGCCACGGGGCCGGGACGCGCCGCGTGCTCCGCTGCCGCCGCCGGCCGCAGGGCCGGGACGCGCCGCGTGCTCCGCTGCCGCCACCGGCCAGGACGCGCCGCGTGCTCCGCTGCCGCCGCCGGCCAGGACGCGCCGCGTGCTCCGCTGCCGCCGCCGGCCAGGACGCGCCGCGTGCTCCGCTGCCGCCGCCGGCCGGGAACGGCTCAGAGCTGGGGCCGGGACGCGCCGCACCGCCACCCAGTTACAGGCGGCGAAACAAGGAGCCACCCACTGCCAGGCGGCGAAACGGTCTGTGGGGAGAGACCGGGTTGAGTGGGTCAGTTGGGGGGGGGGGGGGAAAGAGACCGGGTTGAGCGGGTCAGTTGGGGGGGGAGGGGGGAAGAGACCGGGTTGAGCGGGTCAGTTGGGGGGGGGGGGAGGTTGGAGGAAAGGAGGTTTGGGGGGGAGAGACCTGGCTGGGTGGGTCAGTTGGGGGTTGGAGGAAAGGAGGTTTTGGGGGGAGAGACCTGGCTGGGTGGGTCATTTGGGGGGGGGTTGGAGGAAAGGAGGTTTTGGGGGGAGAGACCTGGCTGGGTGGGTCAGTTGGGGGGGGGGGGTTTGGAGGAAAGGAGGTTTTGGGGGGAGAGACCTGGCTGGGTGGATCAGTTGGGGCGGGGGGTTGGAGGAAAGGAGGTTTTGGGGGGAGAGACCTGGCTGGGTGGGTCAGTTGGGGGGGGGTTGGAGGAAAGGAGGTTTTGGGGGGAGAGACCTGGCTGGGTGGGTCAGTTGGGGGGGGTTGGAGGAAAGGAGGTTTTGGGGGGAGAGACCTGGCTGGGTGGGTCAGTTGGGGGGGGGGGTTGGAGGAAAGGAGGTTTTGGGGGGAGAGACCTGGCTGGGTGGGTCAGTTGGGGGGGGGGGGGTTGGAGGAAAGGAGGTTTTGGGGGGAGAGACCTGGCTGGGTGGGTCAGTTGGGGGGGGGGGGTTGGAGGAAAGGAGGTTTTGGGGGGAGAGACCTGGCTGGGTGGGTCAGTTTGGGGGGGGTTGGAGGAAAGGAGGTTTGGGGGGGAGAGACCTGGCTGGGTGGGTCATTTGGGGGGGGGTTGGAGGAAAGGAGGTTTGGGGGGGAGAGACCTGGCTGGGTGGGTCAGTTGGGGGGTTGATGTGTAGTGTTCATGTGTAGTGAACAAGTGTTCATGTGTAGTGTTCATGTGTAGTGAACAGGTGTTCATGTGTAGTGTATCAATGTGTTATTAAATAATAACTGAATAAAATAATATTAAATAAATAATTAAAAACAACATCCATGTTTTGATTCTTTTTTATTTGGACCTCGAGTGTGTTGTCGGCCCCCGAACTGCTATTTGATAGTTAATGCGGCCCTCGGGCTGAAAAGTTTGGAGACCCCTGATATAAATGATAAGCTTCAGTGGGAAGTGAGGTGCACTGGTTGCATTTATGCCCAACACATAAGTAGTATGTGATATTTAAGGGGTCCATACATTATGTTTTGGCCAAGATAGTCCCCTTTTTAAGCCTTGCCCCAGACAGCTTGACTTTTTTTTTTTTTTAAAGCAAAACTGGACATTTGTAAGGTTTGCTCTTGCCAGCTGATGATCAGTTGGCAAGAGCAAAATGGACAAATACCCAGTTTGGCCAAAAAGGTCGGGAGCACCCCCTCCTAGGGGTGTGTGGAGAATGCTTGGGGGGGGGGGGCGAAGGCAGGGTGAGCAGCGCTGCAGGCCCCCTCTGGCCAGTCCTGGGAGAGTGGGGGGTGAGTGCGACTCTTGGGCCAGCCCCATATGGTATCCTGTATTTGCTTTGGGAAATATGGTCACCCTAATTTTACACATGCCGTATTCACATTGTAGCAGAGAGCAACAGTTAGTGAAGATAGTTCACAGAAATAATCGAAATGTAAGACTGGGAAGGCCTTTGAGTGGTCACCTAGTCCAGTCCAGTCCTGCACTGAGGCAGGAATAAGTATTAACTAGATCATCCCTAGCAAGCTTTCGTCTAACCTGTTCTTAAAAACCTTCTTGGGATTGTGTCATTAGTAGCTTGCTGGACCAGAGTTGCCTTTGTGCTCGTAGGGCAAGAAAAGGCATTGTGGTAGGGATTACGAGGGTGATGAAGAGACGCCCTGAACACTCATGTAAGTCCTGTTTTAATTTCCGGCAGACACAATTATACAAAACTGTTAAAGACTGAAAAAAAATCTCTCTCATATCAGAGATAAATGAAACAAAAAGTAACCTTATTTTCTCATAGCAACATCAGATTACAGATTACTTAGTTTTATCTCAAATGGGTGAGTGAGTCAGTCCCCACACACTGCTATGAGCTCAGTATTCACACTTGAGAAGGGAGCGACAAGTTTCCTAAGAAAAGTAAGAAAGAAACGAGTGTTAATTTTCAGCTTGAAAAGTAATCAGATGCTGATTATAAAAGTAATCCTGAGAACTAATGACTTTTGCTGTAATCATTTACTTTTGAACTCCTGCTTATGTATGTAATGTACGGTAATGAGTCCATGACAACTCCATTGGGTTCTCTCTAACAGGCACATTCTAGTAAAAATAAAGTGGTGCAGAGGTGTGTGTGTGTGTGTGTGGGGGGGGGGGGGGGGTAAAGGGGCAACATAAGGGATTTAGTTCATGTAACGCTAGGTGCTGGTGATTATTCATTTGAGCAGCTGTGCTTCTGCAGTATTCTGCCCCTTTTAATTTGCAATGTGCCGTGTTCCCAATGAATAAAAGCAGACAACTAAACTGTGCTTTGAGAAATGTTGATTTTGGTTTTGCATACACAGCAAAGCTGCATGCTATAGCAAGATATAAACCTGTATTGTTTTATTTAATTAATAGATGCAGTAATAGAATTCAAGGATCTCAATCATGCAGTGGGGATTTTTGCAACAGCTCTATCATACAATACCATTATTTGCCATGTGGTTATTATTCCATGGATTTCTGAAGTGTTTATCAGCCTATGAGCTCCTTTTATGGAATTTAGAAATACAAGAATCAGAGAGGTAGCCATGTTAGTCTGGAATAGCAGAAGTGACAAAGAGTCCTGTGGCACCTTAAAGACTAACTAAAGTATTGAAGCCTAAGCTTTCATGGGCTAATACCCACTTCGTCGGATGCAAGCAAGTGGTTCCATTGCTTGCATCCAACGAAGTGGGTATTAGCCCATGAAAGCTTAGGCTTCAATACTTTAGTTAGTCTTTAAGGTGCCACAGGACTCTTTGTCACTTAGAAATACAATTTATCCCCAAATTGGGACAAGCCCGTCCTTCACCAACCTCTGGCAAATAAATAAAAATAAATGCATACTGTAAGCTATCAAAACAGTGTGTGACAAGGTGGCTCCTCTGCTCCCCTGACTCAAGTCCTTTGGGGGGCTGATGCGGCCCTGGCACCCTGACCAGACTGCACCAGACCCGGTTTTTCCTGCTGCTCCTTAGCAGCTCGCTCCCTTTCTTTCTCTCTCAGGGTCAGGCTCCTGCAAGCTAGGAAGGCTAGGTCCCCCCTTAGTTCTCTTCTCCTACTTGTCAGCAGCCTCTCTGCCCCTGCTTCTTCCAATTCGCCCCTCACACCCCTCTACTTTCGCCAAATTCGCTCCTCTATCTCCTACTGCCTCCAAACTCACTCCTCAAACACACTCTGCCTCCAACCTCACTCCTCAAACTCCCACAAGCCTCTCTGGGGAGGAGTCTCTTTTCAAGGGCTCTGACAGCCTCCTTAATTGGCCTCAGCTGGCCCTGCTTCTGGCTGTGGCAGCCCTGCTCAGCTGGACCCGGTTCCCCTGTGGTAAGCTTTCTAATTGCAGGCCTTCCTGGCAGCTGTCTGCCCTGGGTCTGCCACATATCCCCCCCCCCGCGCAACACCATGGGGTTGGGCTACTTGGGTCGCGGAGCAGTGTATCCTTGATAGCCCGTCTGCATTCCCATGCAGGGGGCTGGACCGATGTTGCACGCGGAAGTGGAAGGGTTGTAGTGAGAGGAACCATCTTGTAACCCTTGCGTTGCTGTCCTTATTTTGGTGCATCCACTTCAGCGGGGCATGGTCCGTAACTAGGGTAAACCGTCGACCGAGTAGATAATAACGGAGGCTCTCTATGGCCCACTTCACCGCCAGGCACTCCTTTTCCACCACGGCATATTTCCGTTCTCTGGGCAAAAGCTTCCTGCTGAGAAATAGGACTGGGTGGTCTTCTCCATCCCTCATCTGGGAGAGCACCGCCCCCAGCCCTACCTCAGAGGCGTCTGTTTGTAAAATAAACTCTTCTTTCCAGTCTGGGGCTATCAACACCGGGTCGGTGCAGAGGGTGGTCCGTAGGTCCCCAAACGCTGTCTCGGCGGCGTCCGACCACTTTACGATGTCTGGGCCCCGGGCCCTCGTTAAATCAGTTAATGGGCAGGCCCGGGTGGCGAAATGGGGAATTAATCGTCGGTAATACCCAACCAACCCTAGAAACGCTCGGACCTGTTTCTTTCGGATTGGTCGGGGCCACTTCTGGATCGCCTCCAGTTTGTTAAGTTGGGGCTTCACTACGCCTCTCCCTACTATATAGCCAAGGTACTTGGCCTCTGCCAGTCCGATCGAGCACTTGGGTGGATTTGCGGTCAGCCCCGCCTTCCTCAGGGTGTCTAAGACGGCCTCTACCTTCCGCAAGTGCGTCCCCCAGTCTGGGCTATATATGATCACATCATCCAGATAGGCGGCCGCGTATTGCCTATGAGGCCGCAACAATTTGTCCATGAGCCTCTGGAAGGTGGCAGGGGCCCCATGCAACCCAAAGGGGAGGACCGTATACTGGTACAACCCCTCCGGGGTGGCAAAGGCCGTCTTTTCCTTGTCTGCCTTGGCCAGGGGGATCTGCCAGTACCCCTTGGTCAGGTCTAGGGTGGACATGAACCGGGCTGCTCCTAACCGGTCAATCAGTTCGTCTATCCGGGGTAGCGGATACGCGTCGAACCGAGAGACGTCATTCAACCTCCGGAAGTCATTGCAGAACCTCACCGTGCCGTTTGGCTTAGGCACCAGGACCACGGGGCTGGACCACTGGCTATGGGATTCTTCAATGACTCCTAATCGTAACATCTTCTGGACCTCCGCTCTGATCTCCTTCCTCTTTGCTTCTGGGACCCGGTAGGGCTTGACGTGAACCTTTACCCCTGGCTCCGTGAGGATGTGGTGGTGCACTTCAGTAGTCCGGCCCGGTGTCTCTGAAAACACGTCCTGGTTACGCCGGATCATGCGGACCACCTCCGCTCGCTGGTTCGGGGTCAGGTCCGGGGATATCCCCACCTGGCCGGGCGGGTTGCCTTCCTGGGGCGGCGCCCCCAGCGCAACCACCAGAGCGTCTCTCTCCTGCCACGGTTTTAGCAGGTTGACGTGGTAAATCTGCTCCTGCTTCCGGCGTCCCGGCTGTCGGACCTTATAGTCCACGTCCCCCACGGCTTCTACTACTTCGTATGGCCCTTGCCACTGGGCCAACAACTTGCTCTCCGCCGTGGGTACCAGCACCATCACCCGGTCTCCCACCTGGAACTTCCGGCTTCTTGCTTGGCGGTTGTAGTATGTCCTCTGGGCCTCTTGTGCCTTCTCGAGGTGTTCCCTCACTATGGGGGTGACCTGGGCTATCCTCTCTCTCATCCGCGCTACATGTTCAATGACATTCCTCCCTTGGTTTGGCTGTTCTTCCCAGTCCTCCTTGGCGATGTCGAGTATGCCCCGAGGGTGGCGTCCATACAACAGCTCGAACGGGGCAAATCCCGTGGAGGCCTGGGGCACCTCCCTTACAGCAAACAGGAGGTAGGGGAGTAGGGTATCCCAATCCTTTCCGTCCCGACTCACTACCTTCCGCAGCATGCTCTTCAACGTCCGGTTGAACCGTTCGACCAGGCCGTCAGTCTGGGGATGGTATACCGACGTCCTTATGGTCCGCACACGGAGTAGGGAACAAAGGTCCTTCATTAATTTGGACATAAAGGGGGTCCCTTGGTCAGTCAGGATCTCCTTTGGTATCCCTACTCGGGCAAAGATCTGTAGCAGCTCCCGAACTATGGTTTTAGACAGTGTGTTCCGTAAGGGCACAGCCTCGGGATACCGGGTGGCATAGTCCAGCACCACCAGTATATGCCGATGGCCTCGGGCCGATTTCTCCAGCGGGCCCACCAGGTCCATGGCGATCCTCTCGAATGGGACCTCAATGATGGGGAGGGGCACTAAAGGGGCCCGCAAGTGGGGCCGGGGGGCGTGCAATTGACACTCCGGGCAGGAGGCGCAGTACCGCCGGACCGCTGCATGGACCCCTGGCCAGAAGAACCTCTTCATGACCTGATCGAGGGTCTTCTCCACCCCCAGGTGGCCCCCAAAGAGGTGGCTGTGAGCCAGGTCCAATACGCCTCTCTGTAGTCTCCGTGGCACCAAAAGTTGCTCCACCAACATATCGGACATCGGGACTACCCTATACAGCAGGTCCCCCTTGATTATATAGTACGGCCCTCGGCCCTTACTTTTCCCCTCTTCTGGGACCCCATTTACCTCCACCACTTCGCTACGGATATTTTGGTAGAGTGGGTCGTTGGTCTGATCCTGCCCAAAATTCTCCGTAGCCGGGCCAATTGGCCCCAACTCCGGGGTCTCTACCTCTGCCTCTCCTTCGGGGACCGCTTGGGGGGCACTAGGCCTGGCGTCGGTCTCCCCTCCCTCTCGCCTGGTCCTCCTTCCTTGGGGGCTCCCTCGTTCTCCCACTAGTGCAGCCCTCCTATATTGGGTGAGGATTTTCGTCCCTAACGCCTTGGCTGCCCTCCTCTCCCTCCGAGACTTCCGGGACCCCCCGCCTACAGAGAATAATTCCGGGTCAAATTCCCGGAAAGCTGGTGCCCCGGGACCCCTCAGCGTCACCTCCGGGACCCCGGCACTAACTCCTTCTGTCCCCCGCCCGGGGAGCAGGCTGTCAAAGTCGGGGAAGTCTCGTCCAATGAGGACCGGGTAGGGGAGCCTCGGGACTACGCCCACCACTACTTTCGTGGGGTGTCCCAGGACGTCTAGGCTTACAGAGACTGTGGGGTAGTAGTTAATATCCCCATGTACACAGGATACTGCCGAGCGCTTGGCCCGGGACAGCTGGTCCTGGTTGATCAACATCCCGGAGACCAGCGTGACCGCGCTCCCTGAGTCCACTAGCGCGGTGGTCTTAATACCATTCATTTTAACGGGTCGGGTATATCTATGGGGAGCCATCGCAACCCCCACTTGGTTCACCAGGTCGCACGGATCCCCCATACCCCCCAGGCCACATTCCATGGGTTCGGCCCGGTTTGGGCACTGGGCGGCTAGGTGTCCCATTTCCCCACAAGCGTAACAGCGCCTCCCGGCTTGGGACAGCCCCCCAGTTTTCGGGCTGTTCGGTCCTACCCCCCGAGTCCCGTTCCCCCGGTCCCCAAGTCTGTCCAAGCTCTCCGGCCATCCCCCAGCCTCCTCTTCTTCCTCCCTATAGCGGCTTGGGGTCTTGGCCATCCGGGGCTTTGGTCTGGAGGCCGGCCTTCTGGTTGCCCGCAGCCCCTCCGTGGTAGTCCGTGACAACTCCTGGGAGGCAAGGTGTCTCTCTACGAGGGCTACCAGCTCGTCGTAGGAGGGGGGATCGTTCTTTCGGACCCACCCCCTTAGCTCAGGTGGTAACCCCTGCATATACCTGTCCAGTACCAGGATCTTCTCCGGGCTATCATCTTCTCCGGGCTGTGGGTCTCGGGCCGTAACCACTTCCGGGCAAGGTGGATCAGGTCGAATAGCTGAGTCCTCGGGGTCTTGCCGGCCTCGTATCTCTCGAAGGCAAGCAGGTAGGCCTCGGTGTCGTCGCCTGACGTCATCTTCTGCAGGAAATGGCTGGCCCGTAGTGGCCGGTCGTCAGGCCCCCCACGGCCCATGGTGCTCAGGGCTTTCATCTGCCGCACCACCTCCTGCAAGGTGGCTCGGTCCTGGGCTGCCTGGGTTATCAGCAACTGGTTGGTCTCTTGCTGGATCCTGACAGCTTCCTGCTGGGCCGCAGTGGCCTGGACCAGGGCCTTCACCACCTCTTCCATCTTGGGGGGGGAGAAGGGTCTGGCCACCAAGTCTATTTACTCTCTATCCCACCTCTGACACCACGTGTGACAAGGTGGCTCCTCTGCTCCCCTAACTCAAGTCCTTTGGGGGGCTGATGCGGCCCTGGCACCCTGACCAGACTGCACCAGACCCGGTTTTTCCTGCTGCTCCTTAGCAGCTTGCTCCCTTTCTTTCTCTCTCAGGGTCAGGCTCCTGCAAGCTAGGAAGGCTAGGTCCCCCCTGGGAGGGACCCTTAGTTCTCTTCTCCTACTTGTCAGCAGCCTCTCTGCCCCTGCTTCTTCCAACTCGCCCCTCACACCCCTCTACTTTAGCCAAATTCGCTCCTCTATCTCCTACTGCCTCCAAACTCACTCCTCAAACACACTCTGCCTCCAACCTCACTCCTCAAACTCCCACAAGCCTCTCTGGGGAGGAGTCTCTTTTCAAGGGCTCTGACAGCCTCCTTAATTGGCCTCAGCTGGCCCTGCTTCTGGCTGTGGCAGCCCTGCTCAGCTGGACCCGGTTCCCTTGTGGTAAGCTTTCTAATTGCAGGCCTTCCTGGCAGCTGTCTGCCCTGGGTCTGCCACAAGTGGCATGAAGGAGTGCTGTCCACCAAACAACAAACAATCAAGATATACTGCAGGTATTTAAAAATACTTAAGCAAAAGCTCATTTCTGCTGCTGCATTATGTGGAGAACCTCTTTTAAACAATAATATTTAGCTGTCACATAGCACTTTTCATTCATAAACCTCACTATGGGCCAGTCCTGCAGCTTGGATATAAATAGAAGGCAGCTGTCTTGAATGACACCTGAAAAGGAACTAAACTCTGTCTTTCCCACCATTTGCCCACTTTGAGCTTAGGACTTCTTCCTCAATTAGTCACACCGACTGCTGATGGGTGGCAAATTCTGTAGTGTTTGCTCAACTGGTGACCTGCTCTTGCTGTGAAATTCCTCACACTTCCCATTTTATCAGACTGCAAAGAAATGTGTCACCAGTATTTTTGTCAAATACCAGATTAAGAACATGTAGAATGTGTTCCTGAAGCAGCTGTCTCAAACAAAGATTTTGTATTAAATTTCTCCCTAGATTTTGGCTCTGTGTAAAGCAGCTCTGAATTCTGTTTTGGATGGCGTTGAGAAGAGGGGTTCTGAGTGAACTGAATGGTGGTGGTGTACAGCGTGAGAATAACTGCTGGCGACCTGGTTACAACAAGGATGTCCCCCCAATATGGTTAAAACATGGGTCTGTCTTGTAGCATGGAGAGCAGCTTAGTTGCTCAGATCAGTGTCAAAGAGCACACTATAGGAACTCAAATGATAAGTAAAAAATGACTTTAAGGATTAAGGATGCTCCGTTCAGAGATGCCACAACCTCTCATGACACCAAGGTCAGCCTCTGTCCAAGGGGGTAGCATTGTAGACTTAAGGCTACTGTAGGGTGGACAGGTTCTGTGACCCCACAGCATTTTTCAGAGGAGAAGGGGTTTGTCCCAGTGTCCATGGCCAAAATTTCCCTCCCCTGCCCAATGTTGAATTGCTAGTGCACTCCCAGCCCAGGAGCACTGAATAATTTGCAATGCATGTCAGAATCCCTCAGGGTGAAAGATGTAATAGGAATAGATGCTACATAGGCTACTTTAGAAATAAATGGGAATTGAATGTCTAAATTCCTAGGCGACTTTGAAAATTCCACCAGTGAACTATCATACTCATTGCTACTTTTGCAAAACTATCATTATTATTGTAGCGGCGCAACGACTTACCTCTATGGCACCTCTTGATAGTCATCCAGGGAATTTAGCTCTTTTCCAGCCAGAGTGTCCCCTTCAGGCCAGTGTCTTGCCCTCCACTGGCCCCCGTGTCCCTCCCGGACCCCGTGCCCCTTTACCTAGGGTGCTGCCCCCTGGCAGTATCCCCTCACTCTCTGTGGAGCTCCCCTCCCTGGGGAACCCCCAACCCGCTATCCCCACCTTGCCTCAGTCTGTGGCTACTGCCAGTTGGCAATGAGCCGTCACTCCCCAGGGCAGACTGCAGTGTAAGAGCCAGTCATCATGAGCCAGGGGGGTTTGGACTTGCTACCTTCCCCTGCAGCCCAATACCCTTTCAGGCCATTCTATCAGGACACAGTCCGGGAGGACGCTGGGACTGAGCTACCCTTCCCCAGCGTCGCTCCACCCTCAGTACCCTTTGTTTTCAGGCAGCTAGGTCCATATCCCTCCAGCGCTAGAGTGAGACTGTCCTAGCTCCAAACTAACAGCCCTTTTATTAGGGCCTGCTGTGGCCTGATTGGGGCGTGGCCCACCTGGGGCTGCTTCCCCAATCAGCCCAGGCTTGCTGCTTTCCCCAGCCACAACCCTCTGCAGGGCTGTTTCAACCCCGTCCGGGCTGGAGCGGGTGACCACCCCGCTACAATTGTCTTACCTTTTCTTGCATTATAATAGGAATTGGGGGAAGACACACTTTTTGTTAAATCATTTCTATGGATAAAGAGGTTATTTAGTTTGTCTGTGGAAAAGAGTGAAGTGGGCTTTCAGATTAGAGCTTCACTCAATCAGTGAATTTAGAACACACCTGCCTTATGAAAACAGTCAGGTGGGCGACCCAATTACAACATAATTGACCCTGAGATGGGTAAAATATTGTTTCTTCTTGTAGATAGATAGGCGCTCACCACGTCCAGAGCTGTAGCAATCAAGTTCTATCTATACCACAAGAGGGAACCATGTGACAACTTGGTCCTCAGGATGGTTGTTTTCATACTCTAGATGGGGCTGAGAGACTTTTATGGCAATCTGAGGTATGGTTTAGGATGCAGCAAAGTAGTTCAATAAAGCACTGATCCATTCTCTGCCTCTCAGTATTACTGCACTGAAAAAAGGAATGACATATTTAAATTATAATTGCCTCAGCAGATGACATTTCCTGGATCTTAATTATCAGCTCGGAGGTTTCATGATCCAAGATGCAGTTGACTCCATCAATTACAATATTTTGCACTTATATAGAACCTTTCATTTGAGGATCTCCGAGTGCTTTACATATATTAATTATTTAAGCCTTTCAACACTCACACAAGATAGGTGAGTAGTAATATCCCTGTTTCCAGATGGTTAAATTGAGGCACAGGGAGGTTAAGTGAATTGCTCCTAGTCAAAAGAGTAGGCCCATGGTAGAGCCAGCCATAGAATGCAGAAACCCTGACTCCTGATTCTCTACGTACGTCACTGTACTGTGCTGGACAGCTTTACCTTCCCTGGAAATACCAGGGGGATAGGTTGTTATTGCTTCTATAAGATTAAAAAATAGGTTCATTGATAAAGTTTCAACTGCTATCTACAGGGCATTGCTAGAGACTTATAGTGGAATGCTAGGTCAACTAGAGTTAAGGTTTAGACCAACTTTCTTTTTAAAGCTCCACTCTTCTACGTGCTCTAAAATCTGTATGGTTACTCAGATAAGTGCTCTGCATCTTAGCCAATCATATGTCCAGAGTCTTCACTCAATATTCCATTCAGTTTATAATACATATTCGACTCACAAGAGGGAATCATCTGAGATGACACACATCATCAATAGTCTCTAAGCCACAGGCAAAAATGTCAACTTTTAAAATTAAGAGACCCCTTTTTACTCTCATACTGCCTTGAACTACAGACGAGTATAAAGGTGTGTATATTAATGAGCTGAGATCTAAAAAAGCCAAGATTTCTTGTCTTTTCTTCCTTTCTTAAGGTATGACTGTGTCCACTGTCAATATACAGTTCCATGGGTTACCCGATTCTGTCCCTGCAGGAATCACCAGGGGACAGGATGACAACCAAACAACAAAGGACACTTATTGCCTCGGCATACTAGGGAGAGGATTTTTATATTCGCATTTGAGTTTTTGGCAAAAATGACATTGGGGGATTTAATGATGTAATTGAATTTCCGCCATGTAATGTATCAAAATTGTGCTTTTGCTGAAAAAGATCTTTAGGAATTTATTATCATCAATTATTTGTATTACAATAGCAGCCAGAGCACCAATCAATGTTGGGATCCTAATATGTTAGGCCCCATTGTACAAACACATAGTGAACAACAGTGTCTGCCCCAGAATGCTTACAAACTAAATTACATAGATACAGAAATCACTTTAGGGTCAGTAACTGAGCAGCAAGGCAGGGAACCCAAACAGCACAGTAGAATGTTGATAATCATGGAGTGGATACTTCACTTTGGGTTCAGTCTGGAACAGGGAAAAGCATTGTACCTTCTGGCATGTTACATTTCCCATAATGAAGTCACAACAGCACCCAGGTTGACCATATCCATTTTTCATACTTATGTTTGAAGCTCTTTCATACTTTATTCAAAGAGATTGTTGGATTCTTCTGGTGAAATCATGGTGGCACTGAAGTCAATGGTAACGCTCCCACTGACATCAATAGAGGCATGATTTCACCCCACTCTTTCTAGCCCTCTCCCTTCCATTGCAGCACACAAACAATGGAAAGAGAAGAAGGGAAAAGACAGTGGCTCAAGAAGGCTTCAAGCCTCAAAGCAGCTAATTTACCAAGGACTGAGTGGAGGAATTCTCCTTCTCAGCACAATTCAGCCAACCCAGATCTCGAAGCTGGAATTCTCCCACACAGGTGTATCAGGAGATCTCTGATCGTGGAAGTGCATGGCTCATCTTCACCTGAGGCCAATAGGATCATTGCACAGTGATACTCAGGGTGATAAGGCAGAATTAAATCTAGATAGAAGGTTCTCATGACAAATACAAGGGAATAGGGAAAGAGAAAAGCCAGGCACAAGGGCTTGGCTTAATTTTTCCCTAAATTCTTGCCTAGATGTCATAAGGGGAAAAATATTGGTCAATACTTACGGTCTACTTTCTGGTTACTAATAATTAGTATTTGTACTCTAGGAGCATTCACAATATGCTAGGTGTTGTGTACACATACACAGACATACACACAGAGTCCCTGTCCCAAAGAGTTTACAATCTAAATTAATTAAAGTCTTCCACTTTATGTCCCAGGGATAAAGGGATGGTCAGCAAGTCTTGAACAACCTGTACAATTGTGGGGAAGTAGACTTCCTTTCCCTCAGATATTTCTGCAATGATAGCAGATTTACACTTGTGTCTGTCTCCACTAATAATTTCCATAGCATCACAGGCATTTGCCAAGGAATTGTCGGCTCCATTTGATGAAGTCCCTAAGAGACACCAGGAATAATAAAAGTCTCTGATCTAATGAACCAGTCACGGCTACCTGGCCTCTGAGCAGCTAACACAACTGTGTAGACAATGCCATTCATTGGCTGCTATACAGTCCCTCAGTATTAATGTTTTTTCAGGAAAATACTAAGAATGAGCAAACAGCTGCTGATTCTCATCAGTGCAAAGCTTTCTCTGAAAATTGTCCTGGCTTTCCCTCCTCTTGCACAGGTTGAAAGGCCCCACTGTGGCAGCACTTCCTGTCCTGACTGTCTTGGTTCTCTTCTTGAACCACAGGCCCTGGTCTTCTCTCATATTCCCCTGTGCTATTTAGTCCTTCATTCTCTGCAGGGCAGGCTGGATTCACATCTGCATATGTTTCTTTGTACTGTTGGGTGTTGCCTGCGAAAGTCTCACAGCGGTTCAGGTTTTCCTCTTGCACTGGACTCCCCACATTCTCATCAGCCGTTCCGGTAGCTGTTGTCCCCTCTTGGGAGTTTTGACTAACATAGACAACAATTATATCACCCTTAAAATTCATTACTTGCCCACTTGATATAAATGTAGAGTTACTGTTTCCAGTCACATTTCCTAGGGAAGGGGGGGGGGGGGGGAGAAAGCATATATGCGTGATTAATATTTTCTGTCAGAATTTTGTCTCATGAGATGAATATTTAGCTGAATGAATTTTATTCCTGTTATTTTCCCTCCTAACATCAAACCTGTCATCCACATGTGTCTAGCTGGGATGGTAGGAAAATTTCTCCCTTTAAAACTCATCAAAACCAAGCAAGAGAGAGATCTTTTGCTATATACTCCCCCCCTCCAGTTACCTGCAGAAAACCCTTCAGGAGCCTGAATTTGCTCTCAAGTACGCAAAACCAGATTATGCTGGAAAATGTTCCATACATAATCTAGGTGTAACATGCTCATTGTCCGTCTCTCTGAATATATATCTATGTCTTAGATATTCGTAGATTACCAGTCACCATAGTGATTTTCAAATGACTGAAATTATTATGCAAACTATGAAGTAAGTTTAACTAAATCAAATTTGAAAGGTTATAAAGGTTATTGCCAAGCCATACAGACGGGGATAACAGACCTTCCAGAGTCCAATAGTGTAGAGCGTACAGATGGGACAATCCTAGGAGTACATGAGATTATACTTTATGACCCAGATTCTGCAATAATCTCAGTGACTTTAATGGGACGCTGCATGAGCACAGGGCCCCACCCCTGTTGAGCACATTGCGGGATCAGGGCCTGTATCACAAAACCCTATTGGAATGATAATAGAAGTTTTTTTTAAAAGGATTGGCCATGAGGTGTGCACAGCAGGCATAGGTGAGTTTACACCATGACCCCAATCCTGCTGTCATTGACGACAATGAGGCACTTTGCCATGATCTTCAATAAGCACAGGATAAAGCCCTGAAATTTCAAAATTAATGCAATAATTATGGGAAATGCTGAGAATTACCTTTCCCGAAGTTCAAACAAATAAAACAATAAAACAGCTTTAGCTGAGTATTCGTAGTGCTCTCTCTCTCTCTCAGGGATGTATTCTTCCTACTACATGTTACTTAATAGGTTTTTATGGACAGCTCATAAAGATTTTTAGAAATTCATGATGCTTTATTGGCATTTTTTAATACTTTAAAATCAGCCATTTTTATAACCCCGTCACTGCAGTAATTCATTAATGTTAAAGAGGAAACACATTACAATCACCTTTTATAAGGCATGGCCTACCCCAGAACAACCTGGTGTTCCCAGTAAACAGTGATGTTTGCATGCCCTGACTGAATTCCAGTAAATGATAATGAATTCATACATGAGTACTGTACATCTATAATACAGTCTGGCGGCACGTGGACTTCTATTTTTAAAAGGCTCACTTTAACTAAAACCACTACACTATTTCTGTATTTTCTTTCCAATGATCATGGATTACCATGGTGTGCAGCTAAAAGTTCCCTCCTTTAGGCACTGCCTTATTTCCTGCCCGAGCTGTTTCTTTGGTGAAGGCCCAATCCAGGTGTCACAATTCCCTGCCATCAACATGATGCTGATGTCACAAACGCTGGATTTGTGGTTAGAGTAATAACCCTTAGCGTTTGCTACAGCCAAAGTACTGCATGAACATTCACTAGTGTTTATTGGTAGAACAGCAATTTTAGATAAACCACATTGAAGCTAAATAGAACTCAGTTAATAATTAGCTGAATGTGATATGGGATTCTTAACTGCTTGTTAAAGGTGGCAGGTTGATAGAAGAGGTGAATACAGTGGAGTCCCATATTACCACAGGTTCCAAGGTCAGCATGTAAGATCAAAATCACATATAGTCAAAATTACTGGGATCCTGGCTGGCAGGAGCTGGCAGCCGGGACCCCAGACCGGCAGCGGGCTGAGCTGCTCAGCCCGTCGCCAGCCCCACTCAGCACACTGCCTGTCGGGGGGGTCAGCAGCGGGCTGAGGGGCTCAGTCCGCTGCCGGTCTGGGGTCCCGGCCACTAGTCCCACTTAACCTGCTGACGATCTGCTGGCCTTTGCCAGTCGAGGTCCCAGACACCGGCCCCGCTCAGCCTCCTGCCGGTCTGGGTGAACGGAACCCTAGGCTGGCAGCGGGCTTAGTCACTCAGCCCACTGCCAGTCTGGGATACCAGCCACCAGCTGCGCTCAACCCACACTATTTAAATTGGGTTTTTTTGGCCGAGCACGTATAGTTGAATTTGCACAAGTTAAATGTGCATATGATGTGACTCCACTGTACTGAAATCCTCTTTCCCCAGATTGGTAATGAAAGCTTCCCTACCAAATATATATAAAACCTGGACCTATGGGGACACTCTCCACAAGCATTCAGTCCTTTGGTTTCTCTGCCAAGACTGCTAGTTGCTGCCAATCAGGATTATAGGGTTGTTTGGATTTTTTTTTTTTTGTAATTACCTACTGAGAACTGGAAGGTGGCCACAAACTCAGTCTGCATAAGCCACCAAGCAGCTCTCACAGGGTAATGACTGTTGGTTGCTATTGACTTGGACGGGATTTGAACTTAGAAGTAAAATACTCTGTATCCCATTCCTAATTCTTGAGTCACTCAGGGGTGGATGCTCTGAAGAAGTTAGGCTTCTCATTTCTACTGAAATCCGAGGAAGTTCAGAGCCTAAACAGAAAGTTAGGAGTCTAACTCCTTTGTAGCATTCAGCCCTTAATCCTCCAGAAGGGGGCTTGTCTGTGATAGCAGGGGACTGGACTCAATGACCCAGGCGGTCCCCTCAAACTGTGTCCTAGGTTCATAAAGGGCTTCTAAAAATTCTATTTATAGTCAATATTAGAGATGGGCATGAACAAACACTACAGAACAAACACTCCTCCGAAATTTGGAACATTATGAATTGGCACCAGAAGGCTCAGACCCATGTAACTGAACATTTGTTTTGCAGATTTATATTTAGATGCCAAAAGTCTTTCATGATAGGGCAGTTCAACATTTTTCATTTAAATTTTGAATATTGATTAGTAAAAAAGACAAATATTTCCTCGGAATTTTTGTGGCAATTTCCCCCCATTTTGAAGCCCGTTCTGTTTCACAAAGTGGACATACCACAAACTCTCAACCAGGAGCAGTGCTGGGGTGAGGTGGAGTGGAGTTGCTGGAGCTATATCCATCCCAAAATTTGCCTTATCTCCCTACCCATAGTTACTCCTGCCTGAGCAATGGTCAAATGTTATGCTAAGTAAGGGTGGCATGGGATGGCATTACCACCCTTACTTCTCCACTGCTGCTGGTGGTGGCACTGCCTTCACAGGTGGGCACTCAGCTCTGCTGATGATGTCCAGGGCTGGCTTGAGGGAAAATGGCACTCTGGGAAAATGGGGGGGTGGAGGGGTGGGGAGATTCCCCACACGGTGACCTATTGCCCCATGGCAGGGGAGCAATGGTGGCAGGAAGTATGGGGTTGCAAAGTTTCCTGCAGCCAGGGAAGATTCCCAGAAGTAGGTCTGACTTGGCCTCAGGAGTGGCCCTTGCAGGGGAAAAGGAAGTCCTGCCCGCCCCAGCCCATACAGGACTAACAGCTGGAGCCCGACACATGGTAAGACCCTGCAGCTGGAGTGCCCCCAGCTGTGCCCCTCCCAGCTCTGGCCCTAGCTCTTGGAGGTTAAAGGAGCCTTGGACTGACTATATGCGTAGGGGGACATTGACCATGGAGCCCCCCTGACCAAGGCTCCACCTCGACTCTGATGCCCTGGGCAGTCGCCCACTCCTAAGGCCAGCCCTGACGATGCCACTGATTTCTTTGCTGCAAATCACAATGATGGATAGATTGTCCTTAAGTGAAACGTCTTCTGTGAGGTAAATAGTAGCTCAGTCTTTGTACATGCATTTTTTGGTTTCATAATGTATGTCAGTTTTTCACTGGTTTAGTGGAAACCTTGAGAAACACTTGCCCCACAGTGTATGTTTAAGAAATTACATCTTGATTTTTGCTGCCTGGTTTTGTGCTTTATTGATAGTGTTTTATTTATTTTGTGCTATTTTTGTATATTTTAATTGGCAGCTCATTTAGTTAAGAACTAAATTGCTTTTGTTACTTTTACAAAGACTGTGACTCAGATGGCTCCACAACAGTTAGAGCAAGAGTGAACCCCCGCCCCTCCAAAAAAAAAGCTTTAAAATGTTTAGAAGTTTTGGATTGCATGTATATGATTGGGTTTTGATTTGGCTGGACTGGAAATATGGGCTCAATCGACTAAGGAAAAAAGGTATACTTAGTTTTGATTGGTTGTTATTTATCTTGTTTTAATAGTAGTGTGTTTGGGTTTTTTGCATGTGCAAATAGCTAATTAAAAAATATAATACAGTATGTGCTCCGATTTAAAGTAATTAGCAATTAGTATTATTTAACCAGTAATTTCACCCAGAAGGTTGCATGTTTATTGTTAATATTATTAGTATTGTTAGCTTATTTATTTATTGGCTTTGGTCTTTTTTTCTATTGATTTTCTATGAATAAATGTTGCACCAGTGAGGTGCCAGAAATGTAGGTTAAAACTGATCTGTCTGTATATATTTTTATTCTCCTTTTGAAGATAGCATAGATAATATACACGGTTAAGTATGTATTGTTAAAAATATAAGTATGTGCGCCCACAAGATGTATAGGGCAGCCCCACAATTTTCTGTCTACCCCACGTCAGCCCCCAATAGGTGGTGCTGCCCCTGTTCACTAACCTATATGGTTCCGGTAAGTATGTTAATTCATACTGAGACACAGTTACAAAATGTGTTCTCTGACCTAGCACTTCACAGAGGATTTCATTAATGCTCTTATACACCCACAGCTAATTCTTAAGCATGACTCAGAATGGAACCATTTACTAAGCCCTATTCCAGTTCACAAGCACACATCGATATTCCCCTCAGAACATTGCCATTCCACAAGCAGAAAAAGAACACGTGAACTGTGCATTTTGAGTTTGATTAATTAAAAATGACTATTTTAGAATTGGCTAAAAGGCCCTCACAGCTGTCATATGTCGCTTCTGGTAAATAAATAACACAGTATGTGTGCTCAGGTTTCTCTATAGCATGTGAAGGTCCCTATGCAATTAAAACTACACCTAGAGAATTAAATAGTAGACCAGAATAGACACACTTCTATTCACTTGTCCGTCCAAACTCCTCTTTCCTCCTAATCCCCAATCTCTAATCTCTTCTGCCCCTCTGCTCCCTACTATCGCTCTGACCTTCTACTGTTGGATTTAAAGAGAGGAGTAACATTCTGCTAGTGTCAAAAAGGACTTGACCTGTAGGCATACCTCAGATGTCCCTCATTTTAGCCCCAAATGTTCCACACAAATCATGTGCAACAGCATGAGTAATTTATAACAGAGGAATGAACCCTGTAGTATTTTTAGTCTCCCATGTGTATAATGTTTTTTGGGGGGCCTCTGACACATTACAGCCCACATTTGGGCCTTGGTAGGTTGACATGAATGCCCCAGGACACTACTCTAAGGTATAATATGCATTTATAGAAGGGCAATTGCATATTATTAATATTTGTATAACCATAGTACCCAGAGGCCTTCATCAAGACCAAGGTCCCATTCTGCTAGACATCACAAAAGCATATATAAAGGCAGGGTTGCTGTCCGGAAGAGATTACGGTCTAACCTACTAGTGACATATGAAAGCTGGGAAGATGAATGGATAACCTGAACATCTGCCCCCAGAGCCATCATAAATAGATGATTTCTTATATCATTGTAGCAGATGGGGGTAGGGTGATCAGATGTCCTGATTTTATATGGACGGTCCCAATATTCGGGGCTTTGTCTTATATAAGTGCTTATCACCACCCCTATACCCATCCTGATTTTTTATACTTACTATCTGTTCACACTAGATGTGGGTATTAGAAGTTGATTTTTTATACTTGCTATCTGTTCACACTAGATGTGGGTATTAGAAGATGTGGGTACTAGAATAAATGTTTGAGGCAGGAGAGTGTAGTGGTTCTTAAGGAATCAGTTCAGAAAGGGTCACTCCTGGGGAACAGGTGTTAGCCCCTAAGTCAGGGGTCTCAAACACGCAGGCCATATGCGGCCCGAAGAGTTATTTCCTGTGGCCCACCATAGGCACCAACTCCCCCCCCCCCCCAGTCTCCTCTCCCCAAGCGTGCCGCATCCACGCTCCTCTGTCTACCTCCCAGCGCTTCCCGCTGCCAAACAGCTGTTTGGTGGTGGTTTGGACTTTCCAGGCGGGAGGAGCAGGGACACGGGGCGCTCAGGGGAGGAGGCGGAGAAGAGGCAGGGCCAGGGCAGGGATTTGGGGAATGAGTTGGAATAAGGGCAGGCAGTTAAGTTGGGGTGGAGACTTTGGGAAAAGGGTTGGAATGAGGAAGCGGTAGGAAAAGGCAGGGCAGGAGCAGGGCCTCATGGACTAGATGAGCAGTCTGAGGTATGAAGTTCAGCATGTATGATTCTTTGCTGTGAGTAGTTTGGAAGAATGTTTGTTAATGTATTTTTGTATGAATAGTTACTTTAAAAAGTTCCTGCTGTTACAGCTGTGTTGATAGACTGTTAGTGTGTAGATCATCATCAGTGTTACTGACCACATGAGGAAAAGTTACAGGTGTTTATATTTTATTAAAATCCTTCTTTGGATTACAGTCTTTTAAAAGTTAATACAGTGACTTTTAATAGCATACTACATTACTCTTCTTTTTTTTAATTTTTGACGATACTTTTGTATCGCTGTATGAAAAGGTTTCAGTGATGCGGCCCTTGGGCCAATATACTAGTCCTCATGTGGCCTTAATGGGGATTTGAGTTTGAGATCCCTGCCCTAAGTCATTCTTTTCCTTTTTCCCCCCAGTTTGTCATTTGGATATTTAAGAATATACTAAATAACTGAGTTCCAGAATTATTAAGAAGACAGAAGTGAGTGTGTGGGCAGAACAACAGCGTGCTTCAAATTATTTTAAAATTCATTTTGATGTGTTAAAAATAATAAAGAGAAAGTTAAAGAAACAGAAAATGGGGCCTGTCTTTACTTGTTAGTTATAATGATGTTTAACTGAGAACTTCATGATGGGAGACGAAAGTGCAATGAATTCACTTTGTTCCACCATAAAAATATTTAGACAACAGCATAAACTGTCTGAGCTCTGTAGTGGGAGCCAGAGGATGGAGGTTTCCTTGCTGGGTGGAGAATAACCACTGGCACCAGCATGAAACCTCATTGGGTCTAGACCATTTCCAGAGTCCAATAGAAAACAAATGTCCTGGCTTTTTTATCCTGGTCACTGAAAGTAGCTGCAAGGCAAATAAATGAAACAAAGTGCTTCATTTTATTAATCTCTCTTTTTCCCAAACCATACCCTCCACTGAGATTCAAAGTAAAAGAATACTGGGAAAGTACGAAGGATAATCCTATATAATAGTATGTAGAGTGAGCCTGCTGGAGGGATTGCTTACCTGATGCTTGTGGGAGGTCTGAAGTGCTACAATTTGCCCCAGAAGTGCTTCTGCTTGTGTTCTGGTACTTTGTGTCAGTGACTTCAGAGGGAGTATCTTCAATGCCAGGATTTCTTGCTAAAGTACTCTGACCTGCAGAGGGAAAGTCCAAGCCACAGGTGCACTGTGGATAAAGTCCATTGTCCGGTGTGGCTGTGGTATAGTCAACTGCTGCACAAAGGGGTTCGCTCCACTTCCTAGGAGATTCCCTAGATGAAACCCCACAGCCCACACAGTTGTTCACTGACTCAGGGTTCACTGGGAAGCGATCTGTGTCCTTTCTCTCTGTCTCCTTCATATGACTACAGGTGCAATGGCAAGATTTTTGTAGGTATGTGTTTGAGGAGGCATGGATGCAGTCCATTCCGCATGAAGGGTCTGAGCTATAGCAGCCAGCTAAATCCACCATGCTCTCAGTTCCTGTGAAGCACTGACTTAAGCTATCATTCTCCCCCACCTCCAGTGGCTCTGAAAATGGTGACACGGATTTACTGTCAGGCTGACTCAATAAAGGTAAATAACCATGGACATGGGGAGCTCTGTCTACATATTCATCTTCCATGGGAACCTGCCTGAAGTGGTCATCCTCAGACTCTGTTGCTAAAGACAATGGTGTGATGTTCTCTCCCAATTCATAGCGGATTGTATCGGGGCTGCCTTTCCCATAGAGAGTGTGCCCATTTGGGCAACCCATGTCTTCAGAAAAAAAATAGTCATCAAGGGCGAGCAAATATATTCCTTCAGAAGGCTGAGGACTCGCCGTGTTCGCCGTGTTTGTATTAACAAATGGCTCTCTGGGGGATTCCTAAACAAAATCCAGAAGAAACAAATGTTTAATAAACAGGCCATCAGCATATTCTTTTTCTTAGCCGAGTAGAAATGATAATTAAAGAACTTAATATTCTTGTGTTGTAATTGCTGACTTAGGGCAGCACCACCTACATTTTTGACCCATAAAATGTAATTCTGCTTGGATATGTGACAAGGATCTTACTGGACAGGTCTCTCCTTGTGCGTATTCAGAGCCAAATCTGCTCCTGTGAGTGACAAAAATATTTTTTTAACTGGTGAAGCTCTAAAGAGCCAAAACAGCTAAGAAAGAATTATTATTCTTCTGTCTCATTGACAGAATTGTTACTAAGGTCCAATCAGTTACACCTGAGCAAGCCCATTGAAGGCAACAAGGTTTGCCCAGGGAACACTGGGGGCAAAACCTTTATCAATGGTGTTGATGCATGAAGAAGGAGGAATCCTGGTTGGTTTACAGAATTCAGGGTGAGCTTGCAAGGCAAAGAGTTCAAAAAACATTTACTTGTGAACTAAGCCCATATGACCTGGAAATTGTTGAGACAATAAACACTGAAATCCATGATGCCATTTTTACAGTAACTTTTCAGAGCAAAGCTATACTTTAAAGTGCAAGACGTTTTCCTCTTAATAATGGGCTATTCTTTAAAGTCTGATGCCCAGATCTAACCTATACTAGATTTGAAATCCTCTAACTTCTATGGGTCAAATTCTCTTCTTTGTGTGAAACTCCACTGAAGTTAATGTAGCAGTGACCATTTACCTCAGCAGAGGATTTGACCTTAAATACTCTCCTTCATTTTTATAAAGGAAGGGCTGATTCTTCTCTCACTTACTCCACTTTTACACACATTCAATTCCTCTGACATGAACGGAGTCACTCCTGATTTAGACTGAAGTGAGAGAAGACTCAGGCCATATATGTTCAGTGACCTGCCCACAAATTTCCTCCATTTTTTCATTTGGATACTTTCTATGATGAGCATAAAAATGGCATTTAAAGGAATTTTCCTGGGGTTACCCAATGATTAAAAAGCCCTAGTACATTAGAACAATTAACATAATTAACTGAGCACTTCTTACAAAAGACTCAAAGGGCTTAAAATAAAAAGGAATATAAGGCAAGTTGTCCCTAGTGTTCAGAAAAGGAAAAGAATAGCTATTTATCTAGGAAGCAAAGAGAGGTTCTTATCTTCTAGCTATGTAGAGTGGGGGGAAAGAATTCAAATGGTATGCCCACGGTGACACAATGAGTCATTGGGCCCAAATCTGCTGTCAGTTTACCTTGCGTGTCACTCCTATGAGACACTCTTGTAATTTAGAGCAAAACTTGGCTCATAGTCTATAGGAATTAAAGCCAGAATGCTATCAGTTCTCTGTCCTTTGTTGTAACTACCACATCACCAACTAGGGGTCTCTCCTTTGGTGGTACAATAGTTACTGAATGGTGGGAACAAAATCTGTGGCCTCATTTGTCTGTACTAATTATTGAGGCTGCCATGAGGGTCAAGGAAGGAATTAGCGAAGCATAACCACAATGAAAAATTTAGAACATTAGCGTTTACCTTTGTCCCTTTTATTTGGCTGCATACTTCATTAGCCCAGTGCTGTAGATCTGCTGTAGGGGAAACAAAATAATAGCCATAGTGTTTAGCAGGCTTTCTTAAGTCAATCACAGATCAAATAATGCACAGTTATCCATAATCCCCTACATTCAATTAAACCCAACTGTCCAGATTGTTTTTATTGACTCTGCTCACAAGATCAAGTGACCATCTAGCTGAGCATTCATTATAACTTGAATTGGATACATCCTTATGGAACAAATGTCTATAAGGTCCTAAAATAGAATGTGGTTAAGCTAGGTTCCACATCAAATGGGGCTTTATTCCTGGTCACATGTCAACAAGCGATGACTGGCCTCAGATCGACCCAGTTGCAACCATACAATTGGTTAGTCTATTTCAAGAGGTGTCACATGAATGGCCCAAATAGCAATGAGGGGACCAAAGGAGGACACCCCCCCCATCACATCCCGAAACCACCACAGGCTGGTAGTTTTGAATACAATCTGTTCCGCTTAGCCGGAATGTGTTCAATTGGAAAATGTACTAAATTAAAACATCTCTGAAGGAAAAGGTTAAAACCGGTGAGGCTTTATAACAGTGACTGCTGCTTTACAGGGACAGTAGTTGTAGTTTATGGGGATTTTGTAGTGGTAGGCCTTGTATGCTTTTTAATATCATACTGGTTTTCTGTGTTTTTAGAACAAGAGGAACGTATATCAAGTATGTAGCCACTGCCTGGTCTTGTCTGTTAGCTTCTTCCATTCATGCCAAGTACACACACCTAGTATTCACTTCACTGTAGATACTGGCCTGCAGGAACTGGGAGGAGGCACTAACTTGAGGGGGCTCTGCAGAGCCCAGAGAGCAGTATTGCTATTTAAGTGGTATCATCTGTCAGTCTGGAATTTCTCTTAAAGGGCACGAAGAGCCACACACGGGTGGGAGCTGCAGGGTGATGGAAATCCAAATTAAGAGGATTCTACTATAACTTGCGCTGAATTGTTTGGTTTACTATGAGGGTCACCATTATCTCCAGCCCATCCAAAGGATTCCTGATTTAGGGTGACAGGCATTTAGTGTGGAAGTGGTAGCCAACTTATAAAACACTATTGAAAAGTTTATTTAAATAATGCAGGAGAAGAATGGCACAAAAACCCAGTCAGGTGGGGCTGAGGAAATGAAAGGGGCAAAGGACAGATGAGAAAAAGATTTCCATGAGGAGGAAGTAAATGCAAAAGGAGTAATAACAGTTTGTTCAAATCAACTAAAGCGTAGAGGTTAAAATGGGTTTCTGCAGATGCATCAACATCCATGCAGCAATCACTGCAGCATTTCCCCCATATTAATGTTTAATGTCATTGATAAATCATGAAAATCACGTTTCTCCACTATTACAGAAATATTGTATCAAAATGTTGACCCTAGTCCAAACAATAAGCTTTATCACATGCTCAGATATGTGATTCTACTAGTGGCATGGCGTGACAGTTTTAGTAAGGCGGTCCAAAATTGAATCCTCCAGTCAGTGTGACCTCATATGTACGGTGTGTGTGAGGTCACATTGCGCAGAAGACATCATTTTGGTTTACAAAATGGAATCCTCCATGGGGTCTGGATAGAATAGACCTGGGGGCCATATCTGGTCCGCAGGCCGTCAGTTGGATAAAGCACAGCTGTCAGGCATGCAGGCCACACAAGACATGCCTTGCATGCATAAACAGCACTCCACTGGACTCTACATTAGCTAAGATTTAATTTTGACAAAGCAGTTACTTTGCTGATACTTTGCACAATAGCCAATATGACAGGCTACCAGAGTGATAAGCCTAATACGTTCTGGCCTAGAGAAAGGGAATCCAGCGTCCTGCTTCATAAAGTACATAAACTGTAGAGCATATAATTTTCCAAACAATGCATGTGTTTTTAACCTGATGTTTCCCACTAAAGTCGAATCACACAGTTTAAACCTCTACCAGTAAAAATACAGATTTCACATTAGGTTGAATTCCTAAAAATAATTAGCCATAATGTACCTGTCAGTGCTTTCCCCTTATTTTTGTAACATGCAATAAGTACGATAATGCTGGTTAATGACACAAAGAGGACTGGAACAGTCAGAATATACAAGATCTTGTTTGTTTCTGTAGGATGGAAAAAAAAAAGTCACATCAGTGTGAAGCTTGTACTTAGCAATGAGACGATCCTTGCTTGCTTTTCTTACTTGGACACAGTAAGATTTTTCTATTTTCATTTAGATTTCTAAAATAACCCCAATAGCTTTAGAACACATTATGTTGCATAACAAGGCACCGATCAAGGCCATGCTTCACAATACTATCTTAAAAAGAACTACAGATTGAAACTCTGAAGACAGCTCAATACAGGCATGCCCAAATTTGCTCAGTTGATAGGTTCCTGTGTAAGCTGCTAGGAGCCCAAGAGCTACATGTGATTTGCCTGAAAAGGCTCTGAAGGTCGTCTCTATGAGCTACACAGGCCCCAGCAGGCAAGACTTAGCCTCTGGCTCAGATCACGACGGCTCACTGCATGCTGAAACACGCAGTCTCGCTGGGGCAGCATATCCACGTTAAATATAAAAAGGGCCTTTTTGCTAGACCTCAAGAGCTGCCTTTGACTGACACCGTATCCATCGCTATCAACCGTGCAAGGACAGAGCTTGTTTTTTAATAGCTAAAAATGAGAGTGCAACCAAGTCAGAGCTGTAATGGTGATGGTAGTTAATGGGTATTATAACAACAATCTGGTATGTCATTCCAATTAAAAGTATAAAGCTGGATACAGAACTGACCGTACACTGGTTGTGATTTCTCATAAGGAGCTGCAATTCCGAATGGCATAAAATAATCTTTAATATCAAAATATTTTGAGGGGGATTTTCAAAAAGGCTCAGAATTGACCCAACTGCTTCCTTTAGAGCCAGCTTCAGTGGGAACAGAGTTATGCTAGCACTGAGCCCTTTTGAAAACCCTACCCTATACTTTCTGATGGATAATTATGTATGATGAAATATACCATCTTGTGGTCGTACAGACATCGTAGGCTCCACACAAACGACATCTGACCGATCTGTCCCAGGAACTCCTTCTACAGTTCCCAGAGCTGTGCAGCTACAAAAATAAAGAGAGAGAAAAATGTTGGATGCTCATGTACAGAGCTGGCAATGACACCTACATTTAGGTTGCCTAGAACTTTCCATTATGAGAGATTCTTGGAGCCTTTAAGTTTTAATAATCTCTAACACCTCCATTGTTTTCCTTTGAAATTTGGCAGGCAGAAAGCCCTCAACACAAAGATTTTCTTTGTCCTATAAAATTCTATTGGGATTTTGTGGATGTATAAGCGGTTAACAGCCACTATGGCTTTTCCTCTGCTTGTGTTCCTCAGGAAAATGGTGTCAGCTTGTCGAAATAAAAGGAACATTCTAAAGTGCCAGGCCCCAGCCTCAGCAACGCAGCTAGCAGCACTGGGAACATGTGGGAGCTGCTGGAGCAGCTATAGTGATGGGAAGGGGTGAAAGCCAACGTAGACTCACCACGTTTGACTCCACCCACAGGACTTGGTGCATGGCTCCAGTATCCCAATTCCCTTCTGGGTACCCAGGGCCAGGCGGAGGAGAACTGGGGCCAGGCTCCTCCCAGCACATGGCCCCAGCAGCCCATTTCCCCTCTCTGGGGCACAAGCCCACTACTTTCAGGGGTTAGGTGGAGAGAGAGAGAGAGTCAGGCTAGGCCAGGCTTCCCTGACCACTCCTGGACTCAGACACTCCCTGACAGTCCGTTGAACATTCCATTCTTCAGCTGAAAAATCAATCTGTCCAGGCCTCATGCAACTCTGTGGTTATCTCACAGTAATGTTATAGGAGCGGTGCACTTACTTGGTCCAGGATTTACACTCATCGGTGGATGAAGATATGTCTGAGAAGTACCCCCAGCGGCATGGCGCGCACACAGTATCCTTGTCTCGTTGCACTGTGGTAGAGGAAACAAATAACATAGCTGAGCAACTGTCATTTCACCTCAGAGTTGGAGAAGAATTTCTGATAAGATTTTTTCCCCCTGAAAATCCTTCCATCACGAAGACGATCTTACATTATATTAAAGGAGGCAACTGGAATTAAATCTGGGCAGAGAGTAGTGCTAAGTGAGGTCCGTATGGAGTCAAAATGAGAAACAGAAATGACAGGAGCTATTTGCACAGCTCTGGTGAAAAAACACATTGTTAGGAGCTAATTCCATTGTAACTACCAGTCTTGTGGTAATTCAGTTACTTTAATTATGTCAGTAGCTTATACCACCATTATTACAGAGCCAAAGCGTGGATTCCTTAATTATGGTGGGTTCCACAAAACCAGCTACTGTGGAGAAGAAATAATTGTGTTGAGTCCAGATGCAGCACTTACTACTCCAGCAGTCAGACTTGTACCATTTTTGTCTTGTTCCTGACACCTGGAATGGTTTCCTTTCTTATCAGTATCCAATATAAACCTGATTTTGACCCCCTCTAATTTCCACTGCCGAAAAACCAACCAACCAACCCACCTCCTTTCAGCCTGAAATTTCATAGCTAGTCTGATGTCAGATTTGTGTTTGTCACATCTGAAGTAAATCCATGAAACTGCTTGAGTTGCAATACATATAAAACTACTGCTCTGTTCATTTTCAAAAGATGTTCATAATTTTTACCTTCGCCTAATGCTATAAAATTGAACTTTGCATGGTTCATTCAGTTCAACTTAACCCAAACACTGAGATCGCAATGAGAGCACATGCATGGAGATGCTTTTGTGAATATTAGAGTTACGCTTTCAAAAATTAATCGGAGTCAAATTCCTTAGCGTTCGGAGCACAGTGAAGTCTCCCATGACAATTACAGAATTCATGATCAAACTTACAAGGATCACCTCAACTAAAAGATTTGAGTCAAAATAAAAATTCTCAAGTTTCTTCCTAATCCTCTTTTCCCTATGTTCTATGGCCTGTGTTATGCAGGAGATCACACGAGATGATCACAATGGTCCCATCTGACCTTGGAATCTCTGACTCTATGAAAGGCAACCTTCAAAACGTGAACGGATTGTGAAGGTTGTAGGTCAGTTATTATACCTAACTCCCCCCCCCCCACACACACACATTGGCCTGAGATCCCAATCAACCCTCTCTTTAAAGACTGGGACTCCATTCATCTAGATGTCCACTCTACATATCTTACCAGGATGCTGAATGCCAAACCCTGGAGCACATTTTGTATTTCGCAGACAGTAATCACAGTCTTCGTTACAGTGGTATCCCAGTGTACATGCACATTGTCGCTGGAATGTGCTATTTCCTGGATTGACTTCTATTAAACCTTTCCCTACATGAGAAAGCAAATGGGAGTAAAAAAATCTCTCCTTCAACATGATTCTGGATGGTCAGCCTCACTCCCCCATCTCCCCCATGTGTGTCAGATGCAGAATTATTCTTGTTAGGCATCACATTAATATTTGAAGAGCATGGTAGACACCTGGTTTGAATGAGACGACTCACTGTTTAGAATCATAAAGTGACATCATTTTTACTGACTTCAGTTGGAGCTGAATTGAGCCTTTACACTGTGGAGACAAATAGACTCAAGAAATGTGTTCACCTTATGCTGGGAAGAAGCGGGAGGAAGAATCTCTATATGCTCACCCATAGTACCCTAGTGCCCTGCATTGAAGATTCACTAGGGGTGGCATAAAGGTTATGGCTGAGATTTCCAAAAGAGCCCAGGGGGATTGAAATTTACTGGGAGTTGGGCACGCACCTAACTCTTCTATGGTCCTTTGAAAATCCCTCTTTCAATTATTATTTTTGTGAACTAAACATAAGTTCTAGATCAGGGATAGTCCATTATTTTTGGTCTAATTTCTTGATCAATGTATAGCCAAGGTCCAGACACTAGGGAAAATATTTTAAAAAATAATGATGATAATAATAAGTAAATAAAAAGATTTCAAGGTGTGTTCAAAAGTATCTGGCGGTTCCGATTTGCCCTGCAGTCTGCCTATTGACTACCTCTGTACTAGATCCATTCACCCATCCTTGTACTTCAATTGTTTGGACTCAACGGTACGTAATGCCTGAGTATGAACAACTCACCTTCATCACATATTTTGTGTAGTAAACATTTGTCTTCTTCATTCCAGATATCCATATATTGGTTTGGGCCGCAAGGCCGGCACACGGTCTCGGAAGTGGCAGTGCATTTGGCAGACATGTACTTTCCTGAACAAAGAGGAAAAAGCCATGCTCACTTATCAGTCACCAATGCCCTTTAAAGATAATAGACCAAATTTAGCCTATGTGTTACTCGACTGGTACCACTGGATTTAGGAAGGTTTTGCCTATTGTCATCCCAGTTCCTCATTCAGGCCTCAATTTAGCAAGGCATCTAAGCACCTGAGTAACTTTAAGCACATGAATAGTCTCACTGAACTCAGGGGGAGTCATGTCACTGTGTGTCTCCAGCACTGAAAAATCTCCAACAAAAGATGCACTAGATACCTGGTTTGTTTAAGTCAGTGATATAGGCCAGGGACTATGTCCAGGCTTTCAATTATTTTTAAAGGCTTTGCTATGAGTTGTGCAAATAGATTCATGGACAGGGCCAATCGGGGGGGGGGGGGGCAGGAGGGCCATTTGGTCTGGGCCTCAAACTCAAAGGGGACCTCAAATTTAGACACTTGTTAATTTTTTGGCATTTGATAAGTTTCACAACTTGTTTTTAGACACATCTCTATCGGACCAGAAAAGCGTTTGTTAAGAAAAATATATTCAAATTACGTCTCACTCCTTTTTTGGTGCCTTAGTTTGTTTTCATGTGTCATCATTTTTTATTTTTATTATGGCAAGGGGCCTCAAAAGCTGGAAGTAGCCTGGGCCTCTCTGGACCTCTAAGAGGGCCTGCTCATGGATTAAAAAAAGCAAAATGACTTAGTGAACCCATGAAAAATAAGAGCACTAGAATATATTTACCTGGCTCACACTTTGTGCAGCACTGTCCAGAATACTCATAGTGTTGCTCACTCTCACAGGCTGGAGAGATTTGTAGTGATAACTGGGAAACAGAACGAGAGTTAGAGTTATTCATGAAATAGTTTTAGAAAATCCTACTCACGCTTCTGATAAGTGGAAGGAAAGCTCCACTAATTAGTTACAACACTTCATATTGCAAAATGGTGAATATTACGCAGCACAGACATTGTACATTCTGTTATCAAAAGTCCTTTGCAGATAAAATTAAGTAATAGAAACTTGATAAAATCTACTCACGCAGAGCTTGAGAGCCATGTGAGAAATAAATAACATGATTGTGCATTTTATCAAGCATTTTTGACTTTTTGTACCCAGTAACCCATCTCTCCCAGCATTGTATTCTAACCTTTCAACCCCACGAACAGCTGCAAATAAGTATTATTTTAATAAACAAACACAAATGAATAAAAAGCAACCTAACAGAAATACTTCCTCTTTCTCCACCAAAATGAACCCAGCCCAAGACTCAGGTCTGGCAAGATTTAATACTGGACCTGTGACAGGTTTAAAATCCAACATTTGGCAAACTGGTGGAGAGCCAGAAACAAGTGATTTAAACCACTGAAAAAGCGAAGTTCCCAGCATCCCACTGGGATACACAATGTGGCTTCAGAGGAGTTAAATTAAGCAAAAATTCTAGCATCCATTAAAAAAGCTTGTCATGCAAGAAGCATATAGAGAGTACACAGCAGTGTGGGTAACTTGTTTTTATTAGCTCGCAGAAAGAATTGCAGAACTCACTCCTACTTTTGCCACCTGAGAGTAAAGCAGCCATCCCATTTTTAATTACTGCTATTCTAATGCTTAAAACACTTCAAAACCTTATTTATAGTGATTGATTCGTCATTGTAATTGGATGTAGCTGCTGAAATAGAGCACAGGACTATTTCTTTGAGGAAAGCATGCTGCTGGCAATGTAATTCTTTCGCTATACAGCAGGTTATAAAAGCAACTTGTGTACAGTGAAATTTATATCAATTTCCATTCCCTGCTCATGTCTCTCCTTTAGTTTCCTCCTTTCTAGTCTCCAGTGCTTTGATATTCTCCCATGTGGGTCTTGTTGCTTGGAATTGCCTCCTTTCCCTCTGTGCCAGATAAGCTCCTTCTCTTGCTTAAAGGACACATTTCCAAATGACCCACTTGTTTTGAGTTTGAACCATATTCTGGTGCATTATTCCTGTGTCTTTAAACTGTATGAGCTGCATCTGAATCAGACTGTAAGATCCTTAGGTCAAAGACAATGTCTTTGTGTAGGCTTGTACGGGCCTGAATGTCACTAGTGTCTGATGCTACTAATATTCATTATAATAATCTTGAGGCTAATTGAAGGTCCAGTCCTGCAAACATAGTTCTTTTGTCTCATTATTCCTTTGTTCTCCCTGGTCTGTCACCTGTTGTCTCCGAGGTTTTACTTAGATTGTAAGCTCTTTGGGGCAGAAATCATCTTTTTTGTTCTATTTGTACAGTGCCTAGCACACATGCGTGCTGGGCCATGACCAGAGTTTCTACCGCAATACACATGAATAATAATAATGATAGTTCTTACTATTGCACCCCCATGATACTTTCCCCCTGAATAATTAGCATTCAGGGCTGCGTACATTCCTGGCGAGATGTTAGCTAGTCCCATGAAAGCAGTAAAACAGGCCTGGCCAGCCCAGTGGCTGAATGACAGTGCTGTTCACTATCGTGTAGACAATGTTCTAACATGTTCCTGCAACCTATTGAATTTCTGGCATTATGTTAAAATGGTTGTATGTGGTAATAGGCCAAACTATCACCAGCTAAGGATTGTGACTTCACTGCAGGATCATGCAAGAGATGGAGGGCTGTGAATGAATCAATTCTTATTCACAACCATCTGTGAACATGGCATATAACTGGTCGAGTCGCTTGGTTTTTGTGCAAAAAGTTCTTTTCTTCCTTGTTTGCTCCAGTTTGAAAGTTCCTCTTTTGATGGGAGAGTTAAAATCATTGAACTGCTAAATGAGGACAAAGTCTTTAATTTTAAGGAAGGATATGGAAATTTATTTTAGAACACAGAGCCAAAGGGTGGAGAATCATTTTTTTAAAATAAAACAGCATGAATGGACAGGCAACCTATACAGCTCACTCTTTAGTGGTTCCTCTTATGTTTGGAATCTGCACTAAGAGCTGGTTATTTAGTTACCTATTATAAAACAAGGGAGCTATACATAACACAGATGCTATTGTTACATTTACAGTATATTCTCACACAGCTATTTCTCTCTCAGTCAAAACAGAATTGTGACAATCAACACTTCTTTCTATGGTGGCATCCTAGTATTTAAAAAGTCTGGCTACTGTCATCTCTTATTTACACCTCCAGAGAAGTAAACAGTAAAATCACTCCAAATTTCTTACGTGCATCTCAAATCAAATGGAAACTTAGCCACATAATGGGGTGCGAGTGTGAACTTTGTCCTAGGGCAGAAGGGACTCTGGGTCTGTATCAGATGATGCCATAGAGCATGTCATGTGGGGTGCAAGAGAAGATAAAAAACTAAATGAGCACAACTGGGGAAAGGAGCTTTTATTTTATTTCAGAAGTATTATTACTTGGTATCTCCAGCTAAGGAGAATGTCTATTTGTGAGGCAGGATGAAGCTATACTTTCAAACTGACAGAAGACTTTGTATACAAGTATTAGAACCCTTTTTTTTAAAAAAAAGGGTTGGATATTGCAAACTGTATTTGTCAAGGGAACCTTTTGTGAGCAATCCCAGTGCACCCAACGGAGCTACTCATGGAAGGGTCTGCAGGAGGATTGTACCTAAGTGCCAAACTGCACATAAGCTTTTTTTGCCTGCGGGAATCTGGCTACTTTACTTATATGGCCCCATCGGTGTAGTACCTGACCCCCTCACAATCTTTAATGGATTTATCTTCATAACACCTATGAGGTAGGGTGGTGTGATTATCCCTCTTTACAGCTTCGGGACAGGGGTGCAGAGAGTCCAAGTTCCTTGCCCAGAGTCACATAAGTAGTCTGTGGCAGAATGGGGAACTGAACCCCGGTGTCTAGAGTCCCAAGCAATCACCCTAATCCCTGGGTCAGCTTTTCTCTCTGTCAATAATAATTCTGTACATATAAATCCTGATTATTCTGATAATACCCAGTATTGGTGTGTGTAGAAAGAGAGTCACATTTCCACAGGTGGTTGTACATAATCTTACAAATCTCAAATAAAAATACATAAAAACAATCTGGAAACCTACGCTGAAATAAATTCAACAAACTCAGTCATTCCTTTGCCATTATCAGTACTGGTGAACCTTTTCACTGGATTCTGTATCTGGATTCTTTTCACTGAGCTTTGTATTAATAGTGCCTTTAAAAGCTGGATAAACGGTTTGACCTTATGGACATATGAAAATTAACATTTAAAATAAGTCATATTTTTAAAAGACATTTCTGTAGTCCTTAAATGTAATCCAGTCTGCCTGTTCAAATAGGTATAATCGCAGAACTGTGTCCATCTCCAACGATGGACAGCACATAGAATTCGGAAACATTTCCCTCTGGTTTTCATAAGGCCCCGATTCTGCAAAGCACTTCAGCACATGCTTAGCTTTAGTTTAATCACATAAGTAGTCGCCTTGACTTCACTGGGAGAGCGGACGTGCTCAAAGGTAAGTAGGTGTATGAGTGCTTGCAGGATCTACGAACTTTTGCTTTAATGAATCACGGCTATAAAGCTGAGCTGAGGTAGTCAGACATTTAAAAGCACACACAGGTGCTTCTGAAGGGGGCAACTAACAGAATTCAAATTCCTGCCTCCAGGCTTAAAGAAATATTTATTTTTAGAGCTGTTGAGTAATCTGATGGCAGCAGAAATTGTGTGTCATAGGTGCTAAAATTACTTTCTCGCTCAAATGAATATTCAGACAGACATATCAGAGAAAGAGGATAGAATTGCATGGGCCCCTTTACTTCAAAAGAAAAAAAATCTGGAAGAACAAGCTAGGGGGTTTCCAGTATTTTTTTGAAATGTCATTTCTTCCAAAACCTGAGGCTCACTGTGGATTGTTTGTGATATTCTCAGATCTGTGAAGATAGCATTTGTTTAAAGTGTAGTTATTGATGGTGGGTAACTATTTAAAAATGGCACCTTCTTACTCAATATATCTGCTTCCAAAGGACCTTCAAGTCAAAGCTGGCCATTTTACTAACCAAATCACATTTTTACTTCTTTTTGGAATGCAGGCCTAATGTAGAAGCATGAGCAATGTTGTATCCTGTCTCACACAACATCAACTGTTTTTTAAACTCATGAGCTTTGTATTAATAGTGCCTTTAAAAGCTGGATAAACGGTTTGATTTTCTGACTCTCAGTTGTCCATGAAGCAGAACTCTGGTGATTCTACTGTTCTTTGGGCATGAGCGTCTTCACCGCGTGGATCAGGATTTGCCCAGTGATGTCTGAGCAATAGTCATTTAAAACAGCCATCTTGCTTTCCAGTTGGGACTGGCTCTGAAATAATTTCTTCTGTTTAAAAAATACATTTCTCCCGTCTTCAGAGACAAGAAGCCAACCCTTCACATTTAAAAGGTTTGTATCTTCCTCCCTTTTTTGCCCCATTGCTAATGTTGCTTAACAGTTCCCTCTTCGTTCGGCAACAGACTTGAACTGCACCCCAGCAGCATCAATCTCTTGCTGTCTCACAACGAAAATACAAAAGAACCAAAGCCATGAGGCTGCTAGAAGGTGTCTGAAACTGAAAACAAATGGTTTATTTATTTATTTTTTAATCCGAATCCAAGTCATGTATGGCTGAACTATAGGAATATGCTAACTCAAATCATGAAGCCCTAATGTGAAATCAGTGGGACACTCTGCCTTAATACAGATGGTACGGTACAGTACAGCCTCAGGTTTCCTATTCCTTATGGAGACTGATCTGCTTGAGCAATTCCAACTAGTGATCCACTATCCAAAACAATTATTTTGTTGGAGGAGGCTTAAAAGCATTGGTAATTTAGTAGGGCTACTGGTCATCTCCGCCACTTTCCTGGTTCAAGGACCACTCAGCAACACCACCTGGGCAAATACTATCTTATTATTTACAGAAAAACCTCCATTATATTTTTACATCATAGAGATGAAAAGGAGAGGAAAGATTTATACTGCAAAGGCATAATCCGAGTTAGATGGACACACATCCTGCCACACAATCTTAACTGACTGCTGATGAAAATCCAGTCAGAAAGCACATAGATGACTCTGGGCAGGTCCAGTTGTTCACTTGAAGGGCTGTAATTCAGAATGTGAACAAAATGGTTTTTGTGATGTTAACTTTCCAGTGACCAGTAAACCACATCACATAACCACCATCAGATGGTAAAACAGAGTCAGGAAATGCAAAGGCGGAATGAAGACTGAATTCTATTTCACTCTTACAGATGAATCCTTGTAAACTTGCTAGATCTTGAACCTCAAAGTGGTGAGAAAGAACATAAGATAAAAACAATCATTAATAAGGAGATTTTAAAAATATCTGTCCATTGTTGACAGGTAATGGAGAGATGCACTGAAAAGGTTTAGTTCCCTAATAACTGTATTGAATATTGTAATTGTTCCTATGGGCTCTTTTTCATAGGCACCAGACAGCAAATCCAGTTATGAGGGATCACCTGACCAATGACAGAACTCTATCAACAGGAAGAACCATAAACTAATCACAAACCCTCCAGAGTTATTTCTGTTAGGCAGACTGCAAAAGAGCAGAAGTGGTGGCATTGACCAAACACAACTTATAATGATGGAGGAGGGCAGATAAGAACCTTGGTAGGTTAGATTAGATAAAACAAACAATAGATTGATCAGTGTTGAGATGGCTACAGTTTCTGTGGATTAACTAACCGTCCTTTAGCTCCTCAGTGGAATTAAAAACTCCCACATTATATGAATAACTTTCATCCACCGTTTGCTTATCAGACAGGTGTCAATACACCTTAACAATCAGACAGGTGTCAATACACAAAACACATGCATATATATTTAATGCTTATTTTGATTCACTGGGTTGTTTAGGGAATCGAAATAATATTACTTTGCCTACAGTAGTGCCCCAAACCCCAAGGTGAGATCAGGCTCCATTATGGGGGGAGGAGAGGGGGCACCATATATAGTCCTGCCCTGAAACACCTAATGTTTACATAGATAAGACAAACAAATGGGGGAAAGAAAAGAGAGTTTAAATGACTTATGAAATAACACAGCACTGTAAAGGCAAAGCTGTGTATAGAACCTGGGTCTCCTGGTCTCCTCTGACTAGTGCCCTTTTCACCAGAGAAGGGGGATCCCATGCCAAAAACTCTTCAAAACCAACAACAAACCTTTCAGATTCAAATAGATGAATGCCACATGTACTGGAACATGCCAGAGAATGCCCAAGCAGTAAAAATGCACTCCCCTGGCTGCTTTCAGCCATAATGGTGACTAATACTCGCCAACCACAGTGCCATAGTAGTGTTATTTAGTAGTGTGTTAGATGCTGTGGCTGTCACTGGGCGCTGTACTCTCATCCAGCGCATAGCTGACTGGCTTTCTGCTGGGCCTAGCTTTCTGATTGCGTTGAGCCACACAACTCAAGTTGCTGAGGCAAATTTGTGAAGTTTCATCTCATGCTGCTAGAGCTCCTCTCGTCCAAAGAGAGACAGGCACATAGCGCCAGTTCAGAGCGACTGCAAAACCTGTAGCCACTGGGAACCACAAGACCAAAGGGTCCCCACACAGGCGCTCCCTCTGTACTCCTTTTGTGTTCATTTTCATTTAAATAAAAAATTCAAAACAAACCCCCAAAATTACAATCACTAGCAGGACAAATCAGTTACAAAAAGAAACTGCCCAAACTCTCTTTCTCTCTTTCTTTCACCAAACCTTCTTGTTAATAGCACATTGTTTGTTTTATCCAATCGCTACTTCAACTATTTTGTGTTTCTCGTTATTTAATTTTTATAAAAGGGAAGCAAAGTAAACTTTGGCTCATGTTCAACAATGATCCATATAAGGAACGTCTCATTTAAATTAGATGAGTTAAAAAGTCAGACCACTGAATGTAGTTCTCCAGCATGTATCAAAATATCATTTGTGACACACTTAATTGTTTCTTGTAATTTGAGTAACATGGAAGACAAATAATAATGGCTGATTCATTGTGTTTCTTTATAATGCGCTGTCTAAAATTCTAGAGATGTTTAAAAAAGGAAGTTATAATTACAGCTGGACAGGAACCTCTTGATAAAGTGTTTTTCAGTGGAAAATGCTGATTGCATGACCCCGAAACTTTACTTGGAAAAGTATCAGTTTGAAGCAAACATTCATTGGGAAGTTTTCTCAGGTCCAGAGCAGCATTTCTCATACAAACTAGACAGAGAGCCCCACCCTAGCCAACCCTAGTTATAATCAAACATTTTAGGCTTCCTTCGGTATTTATTTTACCACAGAATTCAGAAATCCTTAGGTCAAGGCTAACAAGGCCTAAAATAATTACAAACAAAAAGGAGAGATTTGCAGTTTTTTAAGACGGTAGCATATGAACTAATGGAGAGATGCTAACCATGCAGTAGACCATGCTTCCTGTAAGCATTTTTTTTTTTCATTTTAAAATTATTACTTTTAATCAGACTGCTTGCAATTATGTCAAAAATATTTTTTTTAAAGCTACAGATTATGAACATGGGTTAAAAGAAATTTCAATTTTACTAATATGGTTCTATGGCAAAGCAACAGAGAAATGAAACTCCCAAAGCCAGTATCTTGTAAAGCCTGCAAGGGCAAACCTATTTAAAATAAAAAAAAACTACGAACAAAAGAACTGAAGCTCTATGGTTTCTTCTTTCCGTATATAATTGATATACAATTTAGAACAGGAGTCTCAAACATGTGGCTCACTGAGCCCTTCCCTGCAGCCTGCGAAGCTCTCCACGCCTCCACCCCGCCCCCCCCAGTTGTTTTCTGGGGCCCCTAAGCTCTCCGTCGCCTCTCCCCTCCTCCCCCCCCCCCCCCCCCCGCCGCCATGCGCTGGTTCCCGCTGCTCTACCTACTGCCAGGCAGTTCTCTGGTGGCTTAGCAGTTTCCGGGAGGGAGGGGCTAGGCTCGCTCAAAGGCGGGGCAGGGGCGGGACCTCATGGAAGGGGTAGAGTGGGGGCAGGGGGGCGTGTCAATGATGCAGCCCTCGGGCCAATGCACTAGTCCTCATGCAGCCCTCATAGTCATTTGAGTTTGAGATCTCTGATTTAGAGTGAATAACCTGATCCCTAAGGCATTGGTGTTCACCTTAAAGAGGCTCCACAGAGTCATCATTTATTGTGATAGGCTCCTGCTCTGTTTTATATATGTACAGTATAGGTGTTATTTTTTGCTTACTTATTGAACCTAAAGTTATGAGCTTGATGTGGGCATTACTAAGGGTACGTCTATATTACCCGCCGGATCGGGTAGTGTTCGATGTATCTAGACACAATAAATTGATCCCCGGACACGCTCCCTGTCGACTCCGGAACTCCATCTTGGCAAGAGAAGGAAGCAGAGTCAACGGGTGAACAGCAGCGGTCAACTCACCGCCATGGGGATGGCCAGATAAGTCAAACTAAGATACTGCAACTTCAGCTATGCAATTTGCGTAGCTGAAGTTCCGTATCTTAGGTTGACACTTTCCTCCCCCCAGCCCAGTGTAGCCCAGCCCTAAGTAGAACGTCTGTGTAAAAATGGATGTCAGAATAAATGATCACAGTGGTTTCTTCTGTTCTTAAAGTCTATAAATCTATGAATACACACAGGAAATTGAACAGAAATTATTTGGGTGTGCTGGTTATGTACAAAAAACAAAGACATATTTTATATGTTTATAAAATACACACACAAAAAAAAAGAAAAGCTAAAACTAGCAATAAAGAACTCTTTGGACAAGTTTTCTGTGATGTGATGTGAGTGATGGTAAGTATAGTAGCATATAACTTTTTGCTCAATAGGTTACCAGAGTGCAGTGTTATACACTAGACAACAAGAGCTTAATGCAGAGGTGGGCAAATGTTTTGGCCCGAGGGCCACACCGGGGTTGCAAAATTGTATGGAGGGCCGGGTAGGGAAGGCTGTGCCTTCCCAAATAGCCTAGCCCCACCCCCTATTGGCTCCCTCCCACTTCCTGGCCCCTAACTGCCTCCCCTCAGAATCCCTGACCCATCCAACCCCCCTGCTCCTGTCTCCTGACCGCCCCGTCCAGAGACCCCCCTGCCCCTAACCACCTTCGCAGGACCCCACCCCCTATCTAAGCCCCCTGCTCCCTGTCCCGACTGCCACAACCCCTATTCACACCCCCACCCCCCGACAGATCCCTGGGACTCCCACGCCTATCCAATCCCCCCAATTCCCTGTCCCCTGACCGCCCCCCCAGAACCTCCACCCCATCCAACTGCCCTCCTGCGCTCTGTCTGCCTCCGGGATCTCCTGCCCCTTATCCACACACACTCCTTACCATGCTGTTCAGAGCAGTGTGTCTGGCATCTGTGTAGCCCAGCTGGACCCAGATATGCTGCCCCGCAGGAGCACACAGCCCCACCCCCCAGAGCGCTGCCCTCATGGTGGCATGGCTGCGGGGAAGGGCAGACAGGCTAGCCTCCCCAGCTGGGACCTCAGGGGCCAGACAGGACAGTCCCATGGGCTGTAGTTTGCCCATCCCTGCCTTAATGTATAATCCTGCAAGCTTACCCTCACACAACTCCTGTTGGAACCCAAGTGTAGAATGAGTACGTAGGTATCTAAAGAGCTGGTTGCTAAGGCTTACTGCTTTTTGCCTCTTCCTGCCTTCTACTATTAGGAATTCTACGGTGGATTATTTGGGCATGAGTCTTTGAGCGGCGGTAACATGGGTATTTTCAGGGATGCAGCCATTCCTTTGGTAGATGGCTTTATAAAGTGGGTACTCTTCACACACTCAGGGGATTCAGTCTTGAAATAAATTACACAGTCTGATCATCTGGGCATGAATTACATGATCAGGTCTATAACGTCTTCCTTGTCAGAGTAACAGGCAGCACAGAGCCCAATCCTGCTGCCTTTATAAGAGTAAAGTCAGAATAGCAGTACTGAGCCCATTGGGTACTTTGGCCCAACCCTCTAAAGGTATTTAGGTATCAAACTCCCATTAAATCAATGAGAGTTAGGAGCCCAAATACCTTTGAGAATCTGGACCTTCGTTCCTTAGTAGTCATCCTAAAGAACCAAGTCTCCAATTTGCTATGTACTAAGGGCATGATGCAAAGACCAATAAAGTCAATGAAAAGATTCCCATTGACTTCAGTAGGTTTCTGGATCACACCCTTTGTGTGGCAGTTTTACCACATATTCCACTACCTTAAAAATGATTTATCAGCACAGGCTGATTTAAGTCCTGAGCTCCAAAACCATTATTCCAACAATACTAGAAGGTACTGAAGAACATAAAACATGCAAGAAGAAACAGCGTGCCATACCTAAATAAATTCTGTATCAACCTGCAGTCATGAATGTAGTTCTTTGCCCTTCATGAATGGATCCTATTTATTTATTTACTTTGCCACAAAGTGGTGATGGCAAAAAACAACATTTTCTTTTTGCTGATCTGAAACTGGTGGGGTGGGTTGAGCTAGCTAATCTGGCGAGAAAATGAAACTTTTCCTGAGCTAGGGTCTTTCTCCATAGCTATACATCAATCTTATGGCTTGTCTACATGGGGCCATCCAGGAAAGTTAATTCAAATTAACTAAAGATGTGACTTTGAAGGGGATTAGTTAAACCTCATTAAATCCCTGTGTGTGGATGCTGTTATTCAGAATTAAAAATGCCCTTAATTCAGTTTAGCATAATTCACTTTGGAAGTGAATAAAGCCACAAGGAGCTGCAGCTGCCTGACTCCGCTTTGAGAGCTGGACCAGGTGTTCACTTCCTAGCCCGGCTTCACTGCTCCTCCTCCCACCTGTGATCTGTGTGAGATGTGAACTGGAGCGAGGTAGGGTGATTAACTCCCCATTGCTAGAAACCAGGAAGGTTCCCGTCCTAAATGAACTTTGCCTATTGCTGTTAAACAAATGTTTCTAAAAAACGAATGTGAAAGACAGGCTCAGCTAGAATGTCTAGACAAGCTCATCATGTTGACCGAGAATATTATCATGTATTCGTTATTGAGCAATATCTACATAGGGCTCCCCCAGCAAGGGACATGGGGAGTGAAAGTGAGATGTGCTGGGAATTATAGCATGTGAAAAAGTTCTTGGGAGAAATGGCCTTCAACCCTGGGTAGAATTCACACACTTCTGGGTCCCAAACTGCTCCAGTTTGGACTGATGGCAGCACTCCCACTGACATCAGTGGGAACAAATTAAAGCTCTGTCCTATTATTACTAATTTCTACTTGGTTTTGGTTGCACCCACATGTCCCAAGCACTGTGCAAATACAAAGGAAGGCAAAGTCCCCATCCTGAAGAGCTTAGAGACAGAAAAGAAATACAGGAAAGGGGTGCAATATGCAAGTAAAGGGGTCACAACAACAGGAAAGGGGTGCAATATGGATCAGATCCTCAGCTGGTATAAATCAGCATCACTCCTCTGATCTGGGCCAGAGTTCCCATTATCAGTAAAGACATGTTACAAATAGAACGTAAATGTGGGGGAAAGAGAGCTAGGAGAAAACTGGAGGTTAGCATTCCCCTGCTTTGAAACTTCATGCAACCTCCTGCAGTGCAATGGAGACACCCCAATCCAGTGGTTTTCAGCCTTTTTTCATTTGTGGATCCCTAAACAATCTCAAATAGAGGTGCAAACACCTTTGGAAATCTTAGACATAGTCCGTGGACCTCCAGGGGTCAGCAGACCCAAAGTTGAAAACCACTGGACTAGAAGCAACATTAAGGAAAAGTGTACTATGCTACATTATTGGGCTCTCTGCCACAGCAAACCCTGCAATTTTCAGCAGTTGCTGCTGTATCTCATGGAAGTCTTTGTTCTACAATGTGAGTCCCTGAACTTTGTACTTTCTGTCAACTGTAGGTAAGTCATAAAAGAGGCGAGTACTGCACTTACTTACTGTAAATAGATTAATTTATTGTATGAAGTAAAGCCTAAGTCCACAGTGCAATTGATCTAAACTGCTTTTTAGTTTTATACTGCATGAATTGCATTCAAATATTTGTTTCTCTCACTATTTGTGTTCTTCTCTTTTAAATAACTAACCATTCTCTGTCCACTAACTTTTCCAAGGAACCAATACCAGGCTCTGCATAATTAAAATTGAATGTGAACAGCAGTATCCAGAATTTATCCAGTGCCACTTGACAAACCAAAATTCAAGTAAAAGACAAAGTATAATCTCCAAGAAATATAGTACTGCTGAAGAAAATTATGAACAATGAGTCTGACCACAGTTCAGTATAGACAGAAAAAGAACAATCATCCTAGACATGGCATGAGATGGCCCAGTGTCTCATTGTTTCCTTATGCCCCCTCACCTGTCTGTCTCCATCTGCTGTCTCGTGTCTTATAGTAAGTGCTCTGGTGCAAAGACCATCTTTTGTTCTGTGTTGTACAGCGCCTAGCCTGTACAAATAGGGTTTTGGTCTGGGACTGGGACTTCTAAGCACAGTTGCCAACTTTCATGCGGTAAATAAGCACCCTGACTTTCACAATAAGCCAAAAATTAGGCTAATCCAAAACAAGGCCAAAACAAGCCAATCTCTAAGAAACTCAACACTCAATGTTACTAGATTCCCCCCCGGTGTGCAGTCTGGGACCTTGGTGGGCCTTCTGTGCACCCCTGATTCTCTCCCCACCTTGCCCCTTGCCCCCACGTGTCAGGAGCCAATAAAAAAAGAAAGAAGAAGAAACAACAAGCAACAAGCCAAACAAGAAACAATCCACAAGCCAAAAAATAGCCAACAAGCAACTCACAAGCCAATTAAGCCAAAAACAATTTATGTGGGGTTTTTTTTTTTGCTCCTAAGTATCATAGAGTCATAATTCAACACCAGAAAAGACCATCATATCATCTAGTCTGACCTCCTGCAGGAATTAAACCCCTACTGGTAATCCCAGTATTGAGCCCAATAACCTGGATTGGATTTAAGTATTACAGAGCTCAACCATCTTTTGATAAAAGTAGCTTTTTCTGCAGGTGCAGAGAGAATATTTTCTTCATTTCAGTTTATTCAACTAGTTCATTTCACTGACTAGTTCATTCAAAGTTAAGAAACCAATAGGAGTAGAAAAAGAAGAAAAAGTTTGTTTTCTTCTTCCAATCTAATAATAAAAACTAGTGAAGAGTTGTGAGAATGAAATCTACTAATTCTAAAAATCTTGATGGACACGGTGACCAGAAACAATCAGTTCAATTCATTGCATACAGATAATACTTCCTTTCTTTAATAAATCAGTTTTAAATGCAAAAAATATTTTGATAAACTTTTTTACTTATTTAATGTAGTTTAATTAAAAAATAAAATGCTGTTTTTGTGAACTGAATTGAATTTGAATGTCCATCTAAATAGAGCTTGATACAAATCACAAGTAAAAAATTAATCACCATCTAGTAAATAAGAAATGCAACATTCGTCATTTTCTAACAGAATAACATTAAGACTCTAGTGTGTAAGTTAAACTATATAATTGCTTAAATAAATATGTACAGATATAGTTTATCCTATTGCTTAGCAAAAAAAAGAAGCAGCACCAAATTTAATGTAAAGGTTATATTTCATTGCAAATCAACGTTTTAATGTTTACCAACAAATAATCTTTCTTTAGGGAAAATAACTAAAATGTCACAAAGAGTCCTGTGGCATCTTAAAGACTAACTAAAGTACTGAAGTAACACTGCTTGCATCTGACGAAGTGGGTGTTAGCCCACAAAAGCTTATGCTTCAATACTTTAGTTAGTCTTTAAGGTGCCACAGTACTCTTTGTGACTTCTGCAATTCCAGACTAACACGGCTACCTCTCTGATTCTTAACTAAAAAGTATAAATGCAAAATATAATTAAAATCAATTATCTAAATCAAGTTTAAGATTAGCAGCTGTGTCTGTATCCGTAAATAAAACGAGGAAGACTTTGTAGCACCTTAGAGACTAACCAGTTTATTTCAGCATAAGCTTTCGTGCATCCGATGAAGTGGGTTATAGCCCATGAAAGTTTATGCTGATCTAAATCAAAGTTTTCTGCTTGCTGACTGAAATCATGATTATATTGGTGATTTAAATCACTTTGATTTCAATCAATTCATCCTCTTTCAGAGTGTGAATTCTTCATATCTCCAACTATTTGTTTTTGCAGAGCTATCCTTGGAATTTTCTCTCTTTTGAGCTAGTGAATGATTGGAGGTGGTAGTACCAGTGCTACATCCTCACCATGGCTCAGCTGAAATTACTGTATTTGAATTGTGCTTCATATCCTGACAGATTGATACCTGGTGGAAAAAAACTTGCCCCCCCCCACCCCAGGTAAAAGATCCAGTATATTTTCATGAGATGTTGCAATTATTTAGAATGCTCTGTATTTTATTTACTTGTAAAGTGTGGTATAAGCATGTTTGGTTGCATGTGGGGTGGGGATGGGACAGAGAAAGCTTAATATTAATAGAGAGTTAATAGAGTATTTCAAATGGTTGGGAATTCCAGTAATCATACATTACTCTATGCTTACTGTGGCTGTCCAACAATTACACTTCATGTTAATGTAAAGGGTTATGGGTTAATGTAAAGGGTTAATGTAAAGCCTCATATGCCACACAATTCTCTCCTTTATGTGAGACACCTCAGAGAGTTTAGGTTTGTCACACACCCCTCCCCCAGGAAACTGCAAAACAAGTAAAATCGCTCTGATTTCCCTACCAATGCCCTTTCTTGAAAGTACATTGACCAACCACTTAATTTAATCAAAATAGCTTGTAGTGTATATCTGTAATTCGAATGGCAAAGAATCTAAAGTTTTAGACTGAGGCCTTATGGCAGCTTTGCTTTATTTTATTACTGCTTTTTCCATTTTAAATACCATGGGTTTTTTGAGAGGGTTGGGGAGGGGTGAGAGGGTTGAGATAGGGAGAAAGTCTACATTTTGGGCAAAAACATTTTAAAACTTCTCTTAAGCCATAAAAATTCTGATTGCCTGGAATGAACAAGCACTTCGCATGGGCAGACACAGTATTATGTATGGTTTGGGAGGAGAATCCAGTTTATTGACATTCAGAAAAGGAGGCCTGGCACTTATTTGAATGAGGCATTTTACAAATATCAAGCAAATAAAGGGAAAATATGAATTTTATATAAAATTCCACAAACAAGCTGTGCTGATCATGTGTCAGGAAGGAAGGTACTATATGTTCTGACACAGTACAAGGAAAATGTCTTGGAAAAAGTGTCTCATGGTTAAACCACAAGACTGGGAGAGAGGAGGTCTGGGTTTTGTTCCCAGTTCTGTCAGAGATCTTTGGTGTGAATTTGGGCAAATCACAAATTCTCTCTGCCCATTTCCCTATCTGTGAAAATAAGGAGGCTGCTTACCTTCTCTTAGGGATTATAAGTCTTAATTTATGTTTCCAAGGGTTTTGTGATCTTCAGATGGAAAGCATGATAAAAGTTTGAAATATTAACGTCTCTCAACTGTTCCCAATTGATTATGGATGAAAATTTACTGGTTTGTCAGACAAACCACTTCAATTATTTCTGTCAGAAAATGCCAAATAGTGTACAGAGGTTATAAAAATGAATGATTAAACAAAGTAAACACCACAGAGTATTGACCTTTCCCACATGACAGCTTTTCCTGGGAGTCGTATCATTTTGGATCTTTGTTAACGAACATTTTGGCCACGGAAGGCTGTGAACTATCTGACAAAGCAGCCACTAACATGCTTAAAGTAAAGCACATGCTTAAGTGCATGTTATAAAATCAGTGCCAAGACATCCTCCTCTTATTTTTTGTGGGTCTTGAAAATATGGTGGGGGAAACAAATTGGGGGGGAACACGCAATGTTCATTTTGGGGAGCTGGTGCAAGTTGGGACCTACAACAAAGGACCTCAAATGAGATGCATTTCCTGGGTTCAACTAAGCAACAAATAGATACCAGGCTAAAGGAAACAATCTCCTCAAAACGAAATCATTTGAGGGGAAAACAAAACTTTGTTGTGAGTGATCGGGAGAGGAACTATACTGAACATCAATGAGATTTGAAAATGATACCACATTGGCAGATGTTCTGAACATCCATCAGGACAGAAAAATAATACAATAGGAGCTAGAGAGATTAGAAACATGGTCAGAAAACAGTAAATTGCATGAACTCAGGAAAGTGCAGGCTAATGCACACATGCAAGGGAGGAAGAAACTCAGCAGCAATTCTGAAAGATACCTAAGGTGTGAGGGTAGGCAGGAAATTATGCATGGGTTTTATATAAAGCTGCCAATGCAGTTTGGGCTACATATTCAGAAGTCTCAGTGCATGGAGCTGCAATGCCAGCAAGCACCCAGTATTCTTTCTCCATTGAATCATTAGATTGTAAGTTCTTTGGGGCAGAGATCATCTTTTCATTCTGTGTTTGTACAGTGCCCAGCACAGCAGAAGCCCCAGTCCCAGACCGGAACTTGGGGCAAGACTGCACTTCTAAGAAAATTATGCTTAAAACAATAAGAAATAAACTATTGACAAATAAGGAGTTCGGAGCAGAATAATAAAATTGATTCAGGAGTGGCAGGAATTGACTTATGGAGGAAATACCAAATATATATATAATTATAGCTTTGCCTAAGTGATGAAGAAGTTGGGACATGATCACAGTCTACCAACACTGAGGAAAGAGAGGAATAATTTAGAGTGGAGCTATAAGTAGGAATAACAGTGACATCATGAAAATTTAAGCTATATGGGAAAAATTCTGATCACTTTACGATATTTATATTTTCGCTCTCCTTAAGCAAAAAGATGGAAGTCCCACCACTGAGAACACCCAAGAGTATGTTAGGCTGAACGCTAGTAGAGCTGTGGCAAGTGTTATGCTTTGTTTGCACGTGGTCACAGATTCAAATCCCACTCAGTCTATCACAGACACAGTGAATAGTCTCTGCTTTAAACATGAAGGATGTCCCCGTGGCTAGGGTGCTAGACTGGACTGGGGGTCAATTCCCTGCTATATAACAAACTTGGTGCATCACCGTAGGCAGCACATTTAATTTCTCTGTGCCTCTGGTCCCAATGTGTGAAAGGGACTCGTCCATGCTTCACAGGGGTGTTGGGAAGATAAAACTATTAAAGTTTGTGAAACCCTCAGATCATATAGTACTACGGGTCATGGAGGTACCTTAGCTATATAGTAAAGATACTATAGGGGAACAATCCTTCAGTGGTGGGAGATGGAGTGGCTGGCCTTACAGATTTGTGTCATGTCTATCTACTATGATTCTACAGAATACAAAACTCCAGACAAGTGTTAGCAGCCTCTTTTGAGTAAACTGTTCCTTTGGGTGGAGTTTGCCTTGTTTTTTGCTACATGCAAATTACAGCCCTCCACAACCCCACTGCAAATATTTTCTCACACACAGCACTGGCAGAAGCAGGCGTGTTTCCTACAGATCTTCTGGATTCGTTTTGGGGTTTTGTTTTTACAGGAGGGGGGAGTTGGAGCCTTGCGAGACAGGGTGAGTCAAAAAAACAACTAGGCAGCCAACCTAAAAAAGGCAGGGGACACTTCTGTTAATCCTTTTTCTTTCAGCAGCAGTAGCTAGGAAAAACCAAACCCTACATAAAGCTCCTCTCAGTACACGGAGAATAAAAAAACCCTGCACAGGTCATATGCTCACTCCCTCTCACATTTTACGACTTGATAATAGAGCCTTACCTGTTTGTCAGCGATGAAAAGGCAGAGAACCAGCCAACAGCCTGCTGCTGAGATGGACATGTCCGTGTGTCTGTCGCTGCCTGCCTTTCCTGTTCCTTTTGCTGCCACTGACCAGAAATTAGATCCTCCAAACCAAATCCCCTAGCCCCAGCCACAACCGAGTGAGGCACATTTGAGTTAGTTACTTCTCTTTCTTCCTTTCCTTCCTCTCAGCTACATGAGGGGAGAAAATAAACATACCAAAAAAAAAGTCTGGCTGCAGTTCCCACAGCATTTCCTCAGGACTTGACATGCAGGTTTTTTTCTTCTTGTCCCTCCCTTTCCTCTCCCCGCCCCCGTTAGAAGAAGTTTAGTCATAAAGCCTATGGTCCTTCCTCCTGCTGATAGTGCTGCTTTCACTGTCTTTCCCTCTCCAAGTCCACCCCACTGCCCGAGCCATATTTCCCTCTTGTCCTATTTTATAATTTCTCTCCTCCCTTTGCTTCTTGCAACCTCCTGCTTGCTTCCTCCCTTTCACTACATCCTGCTTGATCCTGAAGTTTCCTGATGCTCCTTTCCTCTCAATCTCTCGAGCAACCTATCCCCTTCCATCTACTACCGCCAGCAACCTCCTACTGCCCTGTTCTTTCCCAGTGCCTCCTGCCCCCCTCCCTGCTTCATCCAGCAATTTCCTGATGACCCTTCCCTTCCACTACTTCCTGAAACCGCCCTTCTGCCCCCCTCCCACCTGTCACACTGCCTCCTGCAACTTGCCCTCGGTGGACCCAGCAAATTCCTGCCCTTTGCCTCTGTGAAAATTACATCAGATAGACATCAAATCCACCACACTACAACCTCTCCCCTCCTCTTTATCAACAATAAATGGCTAAAACCAGTGGGACCCATCTTCAGCTGTGCTGTCTTTCTCTGTATAGGCACTGCACCAGGGCAGGTGGAGGTGGGTGGGGAACGTGTTTCTAAGCTGATCTGATAAGGAAGTTGCTCTCTTTTTTGGGTATTTGGATTTGGCCCGTGACCAGAAGAAACATGGATTTGTAGGTTATTCCACACCTACGACAGACCAGACACAGAGGGAAACAGTGCTCTTTGCTTGGGACACTATTCTTTGTGCACAGCTTTCCTCCGAAATCACAGAACGGCCCTGAGTAACAACAGTGCAAGTGGTGATATAAATACACTGGTATTCCTCTCTAAGCAGTACTGATTTCTTATGTGTTACGGACACTCCCCTCCCTGCTAAGCCCAGGAATCTTGAATTCACTTTTACATTTCAGTGCTTTTGAAAAGGGCTGGCTCGACACGCCTAGAGGCCAAAGTCTGCTCTTTCTGCATTATATACACAAGAGAGACAAGGTGGGTAAGGCAATACTTTTAATTGGACCAACTTCTGCTGGTGACAGAGACAAGTTGTTGAGCTACACAGAGCTATTTACACTTCGCTCTCTCATACATATATCAGTATAGCAAGGGCAGCAGCAACATATGATTCTCACGCTCCATCCTGTGCCAGATGAAACTACCTTGGGGTGAGAGAACAGCTTACGTTCCCAGCCCGTTCAATACTTGGGCTATAATGAAATTGCTAACTAAGGTGCTAGACCTGGTCACTGAGTACATTGGAATTGTTATACCATGTCAGACCATTGCTCCGTCTCGTCCTGCGTCACCAGTAACCGCCAGTTTCACACCCCTCAGAGGAAGGTGCAAGAAACCCTGTAGTGCACAGTCATGTCCACGTATGGAAACAGTTTCTTTCTAAACTTATCATTTAGTGCTTGGCCCATGCTTTAAATATCCCCCATCTTTGTTAAAATGCTAACTAATGTAACTGAGGGTGGTCTTGTTATCTATACGTTTAATCCTTTTATGAGCTCTGAACTCCTGATACATCTCTCTCCCTGTGTGTGTACATATTATACCCTCCCCCCATTTTCCGTAACATGATCTCTGATTCTAAAGGAGAATAGCATTTGGGTGTACACTGCACCCTTTCACACAGTCTAGTTCAAGAGCCACCCAGTTTTTGCATCCACAGAAGAGTGTAGGGGTGACAACTGTCTTATAGACCTGTAGCTTGGTGTCCTTCCTTAGGTCATGGTCTAAGAAAACGTGTTGGAGCAGTTTCCCAAAGGAAGCACTTGCGCACTGGATCCTGGGTGATCTACTGACAGCCCCTCAAGGGTCTGGAGAGGTAATGATGCCTCCAGAAGATCCTTTGCATCAAGTGGGAAGATCGCCACACTCATCCCAGCATCCTTACTGAAACCAATGTCACCAGCATTGAAGCAATGATTCTTATACACCAACTCTACTGGGCTAGACATTGTGTTGGATGCCAGATTCTTGCTTCCCAAAACAAGCCCTTAACTCTTAGTTCACGCCTAGTCAGAGACCCTGTGGTGGTCAGAGGAAACACTACAAAGACAGACTGAAAGCCTATTTCAAGAAAACTGACATGGACATTGAAAGCGGGGAGGAGCAAACCACCAACTGACCTCAGTGGCAGCACATTCTCCATCAGGCAGTGGTCCACTTTGAGGGAAAAAGAGAAAGAAAAAACTTTCTTTCAGCAGGCAGCTGACCCTCCAGGACATGTTCCGGGGGCAAATCTGTGGTTGCAGGATCAGACTCCTGAGTCATCTCAGGACCCGTATGTAAATCCGTGGTAGAGATCATCCTCGAACTGTGAGATCACCGAGGATGAGTTCAAGAGTGTGTTGGGACAGGGTCACATTCTCCATTGGTGTTTGTACTTTGCCAAGCCCACATACAGGTGCTTTACAAAGTAATGTATTTGTAACCCTTCTGGCAGGTGGAGTCGGCAGCAACCAGAGCCCTTCAATATCTAGGGGTTCCTTTCCATCGATACAACACGGAACTGGCTCAAGGCCCCATCCAGTAACTTGGGAAATTTATACACCACCATTGGGCACCTGTAAGAGGCAATACTTTCTCACTCGCAAGCGTAGAGTCACTCGCAAGAGTCTGAGCGTAGAAAATATACTTTTAATAAAAGGAGGACAGTAACTTGGCATTAATTTGGGAAACACCACAACCAGGGGTTATAAACAAACCATGAGTAAAAGACCCACCCCCAAGTAGGTTGAGCAGTGTCCTTTTCCCCCTCAGGTTCTTAAGTCCAGCAACCCAAAAGTCCTTTTCACATGCCTGACCCTTCTCTGCACCCAATGGCTGCTATCTGCTATCTTTGGTCAGACCCAGAGTTCAGAGGTGCATCTGCAGAGTTCACCTCCGCCTTGGGTGGGGTAAAGCGGCACTTTACTCGCTCCACTTCTTGGGCACTCGCTCGCCGCTCCTCTTTGCCAGCTACCCCGCTGGTTGCTCCTGATGTCTGGTCACTCCCACCTGCTCACCAATCTCCCTGCTCACGGAGCCTCTCCACCAGCAACCTTCCCGGCCACGCATCGTGCCTTTCTGCTGCTGCCCTGCTTGTGCCTCTCCATCTCACCAGCCACTCATTCACCCGCTGTCAGTCATCTTCTGCTGCCACCCGCTGCTCTGCTGTGACCTCTGCACATCAAACTCTTAGTAACTTTCAGCTCTTTGCAGGCCAGGCAAAAACACTGCCCCAACTCAAGTGATTTCGGCTCTCAGTGATTTTTAAGCTCTTAGCAGGCAGAACAGAAACACAACTGACTTCAGCTCTCATTGAGCATTTACCATAACAAAGAGGCTCCTAATAAAGCCTATTGAGCTCTTTCTTTGGACACTGGGGATGGGGAGGAAGAAACCAGTCAAATCCTCCAGGGAGGACTCTTGGGAAAGGTATGAAGCCTCCTCCTGAGATGTCCCAACCCCTCTTACTTTCACAGGGCTCTGACATTCGAGCCCCTGGCTTAACGAGGTTCTTTCAACTGAGAGTGGCCCCCTCATTTGGGACAGGTTAAATGAAGTCCAGCTTTCCTGTATTCCTACAATAATTACAACATTGGTAACCATATTTCGTTACCCCTGCATTCAGTACTAAGGTGATTTGTACCGAACACCAGCCAAAGTTGATCACTTTGATGTTGCTATATCTGCTAAATATGTAAGTAGAGCAGGAGAAAACGGTATTTACATAAACACTCCCAAAGTCTCTCCCCCTCCCCGCTAGCTGTCAGAGAAGCATTCATTCAGACCCAGTATACATAAAAGGGGGTAATAGAGGTGGCTGATACTAAGAATGGTGTATTTGTATGCAAAGTATTCTGGAATGGTACTAACAGAATAGACTCACAACAATGGGTGAAAATTCTTCTGAAGAAGTGTTGCACGCCCCTCATGCTGGAAATCCTCAGTCTTCTGCACGGTATGGGTATTTTTAAATAATTATAATTGCTCTTAATGTTGCTTTTAAACAGAGGTGCTGGAATGCTTTTTATAGTGGGGATGCTGAAAGCCAGCAAAACTATCTCCAAACTTTTTACCTTGTACTCTCCTCCCATTCCCTGAGCTGATGCTGGGAGCAGGGCCATGTCTCCAAGAGGGGAGGACACGGGCAGGAATAAGGGTCGAGGCTGGGGCCATGGCTGTGGCAGACACAGGGCCAATAGCAGAGCTCCACATGCAGGACCGGCAGCTGGGGCTCCGTGTGTGGGGCCAGCAGCCAGGACCCCTGGGCATGGGGCTAGCAGCCGGGATGCAGGACCACACGTGCGAGGCTGGGTGCAGGGCCAGCAGCCCAGACCCCAGGGTGCGGGGCCAGCAGTTGGAATGTGAAACATCCCCTGCAGCCTGGAGTGGGGCTGTCAGCCAGGACCCCGCATAAAACCTGGGGGTGCTGCAGCACCACCCCTACTTCCCACGCCTATGCTCTTAAACAGAACAATTGGTTAAGTTCCTTCCTCTTTTTACTCGCATGCACAATACTGAAACTGTCAGCGCTGTTTATTACTAGCTGCTGATTCAGGCCACAGATTTACAGGAGAAAACCAGAAGGACCTCAGGATGCCCAGCATTGCAAAACAGTTTCTATCATAATTCCTCTATACAGATGCTTGTTTCCTCCTGAAACATTCACCTCTGGGGATGAAATTTCCATGCCACACCTGCAACTTCTGTCTCTGTGTGGTCAATTATTTCTTGAAAGCTTGAGTAAAGGCATTTGTTTCTGATTTACATGCTATGAAACTGATCCAAACCCCAGTGAATCACTTGGCATCTTCTTACTGATTGTATAGTGCAATAGAGCCTTTGAAATCCAATTATGAAGATCTGAAAAGTAGGAACTGGCAAATGTATAGGAGGAAGTTTTGTCAAAGCTTAAATGCCAAGGATAGCCAGACATGTTCTAGCTAAGTCTGGTCAAAAATTTTGCACCAAAACTGTTTGATAGAAAATAGGGTTCACAACTATACAATTATTTTTTTAAAGTCCACTTTCTGAGGAAAATTTTGTCAAAAACCCCAAATGCCCCCAAACCAAAACTTTAATCCAGAAATGCTACCGTGATGTTGCATACCTTTATTCTACACTATAGTCTGAATGCCTCAGCCAGCCTACATCTCCAGGGATCCACAGTTGCTATGGGACTCCCTTCATGTACTGTCCTAAAAGATGAGGATGTGGTGCATCATGGGAAATGTAGTCAGGCTCAGGAGTTAAGCAGATAGAGAAGATGGGACATGAAGCATCTGAACTTTACCCCCCTTAAGGCACTGGGGTAGTATCTCTGAATAGAAAATTTCTGTTGAGTTTTCACACTAAAATTTACTATTTCATTTTCATTGAAAATTTTCACAGAAGCCCAGCTCTAGGCATGCCTTCACCACTGACTGTACAGTGAAATGGCTTTTGCCCCACAAAAGACCCATGTCTTAGAACTATTAAGTATTGTACTAAGATTGCATGGTTAAGGTTAGAAAATCATGAAATGCTAAAGGTAAAGTTGAACACACAACTTTAACTCTGCCTCAGTGGGAATACACATTATGCTGCAGTCTAATGCAGTGATAATATTCTATTTTTTAAATATAAAATTCTCTCTCTAATGAACTATAAATGTGAGTAAATAGTTCTGGTTTCGAAGGAGGACATTATGCTGATGCTAGGAATCTGAAAAAAGACTAACCACAATACATGATGGCTTTCTTACTTGAAAGTGGGAAGAAACAATGTCAGGTAAGTTATAGTTTTGTAAATCTTTAATTGCTTCTTCCTTTCCATCTGTCAAAAAAGCTGAACTGTTATTTTCAAGTATTCACATTTTTTCAAATTTTATTAATAGAATCCCACCCCCCCCTTTTTTGAGACTACCCCTGCCAACTTTTAATATAAATTTTATGGGATAAACAGACTAGCAGCAGATGCAGTGAATGCACATAACAACAAAGGACATCACGGGTGAAGTATAGAGGCCAGAAATCACCGGAAAATATGGAGAGAGATGTCCTGGCAGTGACTCACAAGCATTGCACAGATGTAGTGTCTCCCAGCGGCCAACATAGCCCTCACAAATAATGGCAGTCATGGCCAAGTTATTAATTTCAAGGAACTTTTTTATAGTGAAGTGATCAAAGGGATGCCAACAAACTTAACTGATGAGCTGTAACAAACCCATACGTAGGAACTTGGCTTGATTGCATCATTCAAGCAGGAAAACATGGAGTATGGCTGATGATGTGTGGGTTTTAGTGTTTTTTTTTTTTTTTTAAATGAAGGGAGTTGGGTTAGCGCTTTGTTCGCCAAGGATGTGACAGAAGCATGAGAGCTCATTTGGTCCTTGTTACCAAAACCTTGTCCTTTGTGAGATCGGTCATACCATGAAATCTATTTTATGAAACATTTAAACATTTAAACAGCTAATCACTCCAACCATTCATGTTACCCTCTCTTTACCACCTTTCATCTTTAAGAGGAGAGAGGGAGAAATAAAAATTATGCACCGACAGCAATAGTTTAAAACTAGGAGCACAACAGTAAACACTGTATTAAAAACTTTTAAAGGAGCTGAAAAGGAAATCTCAATGTTAGAGAAAACATGGCTGCTATTTTCAAGGAGTTTTGGTAAAGAATGATTAATCTGTGGGAAAAATGTGCCATTTTTCTCTCTTTCATAAAAAAATCATTAGCATAAAAGTGAAGATAAAGATGGTCCTGTAATTAAGGCACTGCAAAGGGATTCTAGAGCTCTGGATTTAGATCCCAACTCTGTCACAAATATCCTGTGATTTTGGGCATATCACTTAATCCCTCTGTTATCCGTCTGTAAAAGGGGCATTATACTTCCGCCATCTCTCTTTAGATACCATTCCTGCATGTGTAATCTTTCCAGGATTGGGGGTTTTGAGGCTGTAAACTCTTCAGGGCAGGGAGTCTCTGCCCTGGTCAATTCTGGCCAGTATATGGGTTTAATACCTGGTTCGTGTCTCCTTCAATGTGAAGAGGACCGTGCATACTTGTGGTAACCAAGCTGAGATTTTCCCCAGACACCTTAGTCAAACACACACTGGTTTGGATTAAAACATAAAATATGTTTATTAACTACAAAAGATTAGATTAACTGATCATACGTGATAGCAAAGAGATCAGCGAAGATTACCGAGTAAATCAAAACAAAAGTGCAAACTGAGCATAACATACTAGTTAGGGACGATATGAATTAGCAAATTCTCACCCTGAGTGATAAACAGGAAGACAGATTCTTAAGGTGCAAGCTACCTTGACTTTGCCGCATAGATTTCCTGGGTTTTCATAAATAGGCTAGCAATCCCTGAGCCTGGGACCATCACCTCCTCCCTGTTCAGTGCTTGTTCCTCAGGTGTTTCCAGGTGTGTTCTTGTAGGGAGAGTGAGGTCCCCTCATGATGTCATTTCCCCCCTTTTATATCTTCTTTCCACTTGCTGGAAAACTCGTGACCTGGGTCAAACAGTTCCCAGTGGGTAGTGCTATTTCGGAGAGGTTGCTATTGTACACAGCTCCTGGGGTAATCCTTGTGCTTGTGTGCATTTCCTCAATAAGCCATTAACATTGTTTGGCCTTTTTACTGTTGAACCAGAAAGGCTGCTTGTGGATGTTCCCAACCTGACATGCTTCAGTAACACACACAAACTTCATAACTTCACATATGACGATAGCACCTACAGTCCAATGAGATAACTGTCCAGCAGATCAAGACGTTTAGAAAGATACCTCACAAGGTATCCTTTGTACAAAACATATCCTAATTACATGACAGTGGTGAATATTGGGGTGTCACAAGAAGAACTTGAAAAGATTTTTTCTTGCCGTGTCCAATTGACTTTAGATTTTAGTTTGGAGTGTTAGTGTACCCATATTATTCCTAGGCTATTACATTCCTGAAGATCTCTGTGTAGTTCAAAAGCTTGTCTTTTTTACCAACAGAAGTTGGTCAAAATAAAATAAATGAAAATCAGAAGGAGAGACAATGTTACCAGGACAGATATTTTTCATTACCATTAAAAACATTTTTATAGCAAGAATTTGTAAATAATGCATAGAGTGGCTTACACTTGACATGTTTTCTACAATCCCACAAGAACATATTAGAGTTAACTGTGTCAATAAAATGATGTTTGCAGCCCTCTTAAAGACTTAAATTCTTGCAATAATCTGCTGCTAATGTGTGAAGTATTTATTTAAAGAAAACATACCGGCATGCACAACTGATAACTTGGCACTCAGAACATTGAGGCTATAACAATACCTATGTATTCCTGGTAGGAAATGTTAATTGTTGGTTAATTTTTAACTTTTAACATTTTTAGTGGTTCTAAGAGGTACCAACTTGATGACCTTGGAGACTGAAATTAATGACAAAAAGTTTGGAGGCTGAAATTCTTTATTCCATAAGAACAGCACTAGATACAATAATGGAAGCTCTGTTATAGTGCCCAGTTAATATACCTTAGTTCTGACTGGGGATAAGACTTTCAAGATGTGAGGGTAGATCAGTTTCCATTCCCATGTGATATTGAGCCTGTCTGCGATAGCTATTTTTTTCCAATATGGATTCAACAAGAAAGAAGACAGACGACTAACTCATTTGACACTAGATTTTAGGTGGTTACAGTTATTTCAACTGGGCTGGTTTAGTGCCACAACCTGCCATGATGAAAGCTACACGTCCCATTACTCATTCTCCAAAACCAGCCAGTGGTTCGTGCTAGCCCCCATACTCCTTAGTTTTCTCAATTACATACAAAGAATAACATTAAAACTATGATACAACATCACTTAAGTAGTAAAAATGAGAAAGAAAAACAAAACAAAACCCACAGTGAATATTAAGATGAGTCACATATTTTGACTGAGGAGTTCAATATATTTATTCTCTAGGGCTACCCTATTCAACTACAGGCCAGTAAGGCTCACTTCAGTACTGGGCAAATTGGTTGAAACTATTGTAAAGAACAAAATTGTCAGACACATAGGTGAACATAATTTGCTGGGAAATAGTCAACATAGTTTTTGTAAAGGGAAATCATGCCTCACCAATCTACTAGAATTCTTTGAGGGGGTCACAAGCATGTGGACAAAGGAGATTCAGGGGATATAGTGTATTTAGATTTTCAGAAAGCCTTTGACAAGATCCCTCACCAAAGGCTCTTAAGCTAAATAAGCAGTCATGGCATAAGAGGAAAGGTTCTCTCATGGATTGGTAACTGGTTAAAAGTTAGGAAACAAAAGTTAGGAATAAATGGTCAGTTTTCAGAATGGAGAGAGGTAAATAGTGGTGCCCCCAGGGATCTGTACTGGACCTAGTCCTATTTAACATATTCATAAACAATCTGGAAAAAGGGGCAAACAGTGAGGTGGCAAAATTTGCAGATGATACAAAAATACTCAAGATAGTTAAGTCCCAGGCAAACTGTGAAGAGCTGCAAAAGGATCTCACAAAACTGGGTGACTGGGCAACAAAATGACTGATGAAATTTAATGTTGACAAATGAAAAAGGAATGCATATTGGAAAACATAATCCTAACTATACATATACAATGAAGGGCTAAATGAGCTGTTACCACTCAAGAAAGATCTTGGAGTCATTGTGGATAGTTCTCTGAAATCATCCACTCAATGTGCAGCAGCACTCAAAAAAGCAAACAGAATGTTGGGAATCATCAAGAAAGGGACAATAAGACAGAAAATATCATATTGCCTCTATATGAATCCATGGTATGCCCACACCTTTAATACTGCATATAGATGTGGTCACCCCATCTCAAAAAAAGATATATTGGAATTGGAAAAGGTTAAGAAAATTGGCGTGCAGCAGGTTTAAAACAAATAAAAGGAAGTTCTTCTTCACACAGCGCACAGTCAACCTGTGGAACTCCTTACCTGAGGAGGCTGTGAAGGCTAGGACTATAACAGGGTTTAAAAGAGAGCTGGATAAATTCATGGAGGCTAAGTCCATAAATGGCTATTAGCCGGGAATCTGGGTAATGAATGGTGTCCCTAGCCTCTGTCTGTGAGAGGGGGGTGATGGATGGCAGGAGAGAGATCGCTCGATCATACCTGTTAGGTTCACTCACTCCGGGGCACCTGGCATTGGCCACTGTCGGTAGACAGGATGCTGGGCTAGATGGACCTTTGGTCTGACCCAGTATGGCTGTTCTTATGTTCTTAAGAAAAGGGCAACAAAAATGATTAGGGGTATAGAACGGCATCCGTATAAGGAGATATTAATAAAACTGGAATTTTTCAGCTTGGAAAAGAGGTGACTAAGGGGGATATGATAGAGGTCTATAAAATCATGTGTGGTATATAGAGAAAATAAATAAGGGAGAGTGATTTACTCCTCATAATACAAGAACAAGAGGCCACCTAATGAAAGTAATAGATAGCAGGTTTAAAAGAAACACAAGAAAGTATTTTTTCACGCAGCACACTGTCAACCTCTGTCTTAAAACCCCTCATCAAGTTCCACAAAGCCTATTTCCATTGAACCATGTTGATTGGCATTAATTACGTAACCTCTTTGGGGCGTAGACTGTCTTTTTGTTCTCTTAACACAGCTCCTAAGACAATGGATGCTACAATAATACAAACAATAAAAACAAACCTTTAAATCTTTACTGCTTTCATTCCATATCAGACTTTCAAGGATTTTGCTCAGGACTGTTGTCAACCTAACCAGCCTATAGATAACACAGGTCATCCCATTAATCCTTTAAAAATATTGGCACATTGGTTGTTTTCCTGAATTCTGGAACTTCCTCTGTATCCCCCAATTTGTTAAATATCAACATCAATCTGTCAGAGAGCTCCTCAGACAATTATGGTTTAAGTAACTTGGATGCAAGGATGCAAGTTACCTGGTCCTTCAGATTTAAAACATTTGTTAGCAGTTGCTGTTTAACCACCTCTCTTGCTGCTGGAATAGCAATTATTTCAATTAGCATTGCAATGATACAAATAAAGAATAGGTATTTTTGAATACTTCTGACTTTTCTCCATTGACTATTTTACCATCGCTGTCTAGTAATACACCTACTTGGTTAGCACAAAACAAATATAATTAGGTCATGATCACCTGCACCTAGGCAACCACAAATTTTTAGCTCTGTGATCATTGTATTTGCTAGAGATCTAATATAGAATTACCCATACTTTGTTTGGAAAAGGTACCTATAATGTTTAGAAATTCCAAGGAAGTTTTACGAGAGGCAGTATGAGGCCTTGGAACCCAAGAGTCAAGTCTCACCATTCCTTTGTCAGCAAATATCTGAAACTTGCTGACAAAGCAGTCCCTTCCCCTTTAATGCTAGTCCAATTGGAGCAGTGATACTCAGAACTGAGGCTTGGGAGCAAAAGTGGCTCTTTAATATATCACCTGTGGCTCTTCATAGCACATATTGAAACACTCTGTAATTTAATTATTAACCAGTAGTTATATATATTAAATGAAACCATGAATTCATGCTACTGTGTTTTTTTGGGTAATGTTGATTGCTAATTTGGCTTCTGGAGCACTGAGGTCTGAGTATCACTGACGTAGAGGATGACATCCTACCACTCTATCAGTTACTGTTAGCTCATGTGGCAGAGTTGTGTGTGAAGTTCCCAACCCTGATGATGACCCACGGGGGTGTCAATATAGCACATGTGGGGATTTCTATTTTTCAGGTTGTTTTTCTAAATCCTTAGAAAATGACACATACAAATACTTTAAGAGAACATTAAGGATGCAAAGTCAAGCACTGAAAAACTAGGAAATGCCAGAATTAAGGTTGCCTGTGCAACCTTAATTCTGCTCCTTTGTGAATACACATTCTGATCGTCTTTAATTACACGATCACATACTACATTTTCCACAGGATCCCTGCCTTATTCAGTGCACAGGATGAACCTGCCCTGGAGATCAATAAGTGTGTGTAGTAATGGAGATTTACCTATAGAACTTCTACTTGGTATGTTGCGGAAGTTGAAAGGTATAGTGAATGAGGCTGGGTTGTAGGCAGAGAACTGAGTGTCTCAAGATTAAGGCAGTTAAAGGCTGCCATAAAGAATTGGATTTTATATCTGGTTGTGACACAGAGTTCCTATTTGATGCTAAGCAAGTTACTTAAACCAAACTTTTCACTTGTGGTCACTAATCGTGAGTTCCTCATTTTCTGGGTGCCTCACCTGAAACTCAGGCTTTGATTTGCAGAAATGCTGAACCACTCACAGCTGCAACTGAAGTCAGTGGGACCTGTGCTCTGAACATATAAAAAGTGCTATGTAATTCTGCATATTTTGAAAAATCTTATATACTTTTTATTCTCTCTGTGCCTCTCTGTCTATAGCATGGGAGTAATACCCCATTTATCATGTTCTGAAAATAAATGTATGATGTTTGTGATGCACTCAGATACTGTAGTGATGAGCACCACAGGAAAATACACAAGGAAATTAAAAAGTCTTTATTCAGAGCAGTGTTTGAATAGTGTGCAGTAAATAAGGCATTCCATCATAGACAGATTCATAGACTTTTAAGGTCAGAAAGGACTGTTACGATCATCTAGTCTGACCTCCTGCACAATGCAGGCCATAATCTCAGCCACAGATTTCTGCCCTAGATCCCTAAATGGCCCCCTCAAGGATTTAAATCAGAACCCTGGTTTAGCAAGCCAATGCTCAAACCACATCACAGAGAATGAGAAAATAAAATATGGAATAGTTGCTCCTTAACTGAGAGCAACGTCCCTTTAGTCAGTGCATTGACTGAGGCATGGTACCTGTGGAAAATATAGTGTATTATCATGTAATTAGAGACTATCAGAATGCATATGCACGTGGCTGATTTAAGGATTCACAGGCAACATTAATTAAGGCATTTCCTAACTTTTCAGTTTGACTATGCACCTCTGATTTTCAACATGTTTTTGTGTAATTATATAGACAAGTTTAAACATCTCAATTCTGCACCCACAGAACTGCCCTGACAGACTCACCCATCCACCACACAGACTTATCTCCATGGTCAAAAAACTTCACTACTTTGCTCTTAATTGTATAGTTGCCCAGACTCCAGCCTTACAGTCATACATACAGAGTCCATAAAAAATACTATGTAATGCTTGACTAGACTGTATATGGAGGACTGTAATTTCTCACGGTTCACAAACATTCCATTTGACTCCACTTACGCCAGTATTGCTGCACACAGACCAGAGTCTTAGAATTTCCTTAGACGTAAAACATAATTGATAGGCATCCTTGGGACCTCATGAAGCATTCAAGACTTTGATGGACCTTGCAAGCTGTGTCCCATTCCTTTCCAGTCTCTCCAAATGTGGAGGTTTGCTATGGGAAAGCAACTCCTGTGTGACTTTCCATCTCCTGTTTTTCCAAGATGAGGCCCACATCTGTGCCAGGCATACTTCACAGATCAGGTAAACTAGTAATGTACACATGCCTGTAGGTACACACCCACCCACCCAACAATACAGGTGTATAAAAAAATAGAAATTGGAGGGAAACTGAGGAGATTCCTCACAGCCATTTGGGTGTAGCAGTCTTTGTGATGTTTAGAAATAAACATACAAGCTCGTATGCAAAACTCTTTATTTATAACAGAACAATTGACAAGAAAGTTAGCCACTTCCAATTCTTCAGGAATGTCTCCATCATTTCACAGTCAGATAGTGTGTAAGAGCATAGTTATTTCATGGTAACAAGCTATGGGAAGGAATTGAGCCTCTTTAAAAGGCCTCTTTGTACAATGTAAAAAGGATTGTTGTGATACGCGAGTAGCAGGCTCTCACTTTCCAAGTATGTTGGGCAATGTGCATCTAGTGCCATTAGGCAAACATACAAAGGAGTTAAGAATATTAGTAGCGTATAATATGTGCCGAGGAGCACTACATCCACATTGTTTCAGAAATCTGTCCTTTCGTTATCTATCCGCTCCTTTCACTTCCCCAATTGCCAGAAAAGTTAATATGTCAAATTCTAATGGTATTGTGACACTTTCAGAGCATCTCTCCTTTTTCCATTTAGAATTTTTGTTTGAAACATCAACTTTAGTTTGTATTCAAACACTTACATTAATCAAAATATAGTGGAAGCGTCCATAACAGCAAGGACAGACTTGAAATTTGTGAAGATTTTTTTGGTCTATGTTTCATTGTTAAAAAAACCCTAATTGTTAAAGACCCTGCTTTTAAAGATTGTTTTTTATTCTTTAAAAATAGATATATGGATTTTATAAACACGTATATAATCTACTTGAGAATATTTTAGACATTTTGTATGTCACACATTCTCATTAAATTTATTATTTAAAATATTTTCTTCCAAAGCCTGAATTGAGAGTTAGATGAGCTAACCAATCTAATTATTGCTTTTAGCCATCATACTGCACAATACTGTGCAGCGAGGGGAAGATGAGATGAGATTGCTCTTTTGCTTTTGCGTATGGTTCTTCTGGCTGTAGACATCTCTAGTGCAGTGCATTGGCTCTGTGACCTGAGGCTCTTACAAGACCCTAGGAGCCAGACCCTTTTAGCTTGACTACTTTTTAAGATTTATTTTGATCAATTTACTTTCTTTATTAAGGGCATGTGCCTTTCAGTAGGTAGACTAATAGTTAAAGTGCTTCAGTTAAAGTAAAAAAAAAAAAAGAAAAGAAAAAAAAATCCCAACAGATGGTTTATCTGGAGAATCTGATACCCACCCTACTTACAGAATATGCACTGAAGTATCTGAAATGCCGAATGTTTCCCGTGGATCAGTGTAGTGCAAGCAGTTCTATACATTATGTGCTCCAATTCCTCTAGACTGGAAACGTACAGTACTTACAAAAACACAAACCAAAAAGCAGAGACTAGTGCTGGTGGCTCTTCCTTGTCATTTTAGAAACATAAAAAAATCTGTACTACTTCTTCATAATTTAAATACATAAGTAATCTCCACTTTTATTACTTTATGACAATTACTTCAAATTTACATTATTTTAAGTACCATTGTAATAGCTCCGTGTATAATACAGATATTTGCTGATATCTTGTCAGAAAATAAAATAAAAAATACCTTTCACTATATAAAAAATGCTGGAAAGACAAGAACACAGAACAGGGACTTGGTACAGACTATGAATTCAGTTTTATATCAACCACAGTTAACCCAAAAATTAACAGATACACAGCCATATTCAAAAGCAGTGCAAATATCTTTGGAGGTTAGAATAAAATTATACTACAAGAACATCAGACAGGAGAAATGAAAAGGCAAGTACTTCAAGTACAAGGAACCAGTCTGCATGAGGTTCATCATAGTGTTTATTTGAATTTCTTTTCCAAATTTTACTTCTTCCTCTGAAACACGTTGGCCAACATGGCACCTGATGTAGTCAGCTGGCCCATTTTGTTCAAAAACTTGGTCTTTGTATCTTCACTCACAAGGCTTGCAGCAATTGACATTGAGCTAGGAAAGAGTTAAGAAACTAGTTACATAAGAGAACTAAAAAGCCTCAAAGAATGCTGTGGTTTGCTGTTTAATAGGCAATGTAAGTGTCTTATCAGCACATTCATGGTTTAAAAATCATGAAAGACTTGGCTGTTATGAACAGCTATGAAAAAGCCACACCCAAGGACACACTTGGTTGACAAGTCTACATAGCAGACAAACTATAATTTCCTTCCAGCCTCCAAAGCGATAGCATGTCTCAAGGACCATCAAAGCTCCTATATTACTGTGTCCAATAGCACACAACCCAAACGGTAGTTTTCCATATTCATAGTTCCAGGAAAAAGTAGACCTAGAGGTCCTTCAAACAGAGTTCTACTGAAGAACTGCCTTTACATATTCTCTTGAATATCTTTAGAAATTCTCGTGTTAATGTTAGCTTTATAATTTGATGATTACTTCTCAAGGATGACACAGTCAGTCACCACCTAATTGGAAATATAAACTAGAAGCCTTCGTTTGTCAAAGTACTATAACTTTGGAAGACCACATAATACCAAATCAGATTCAGAAAAGCAGTAAAGCTAAAGCTACTGAATGTAAAAGACCTGAGTGTGTGGCAATACGTGTTAAAAAGCCATACAGTCACAGACACTCCTCTGGAACTTGTAATGAACTGGGGTGTTCAACTTCCTGGCAAACAGACTACTGTCACTACAGTAGAACTGTGTCACAAGGCAGATCATTCCTATAAATTAGTATCACAAAAAGGCAGAAGTGCTAATAAATGCTATGCTTCCTGTACTACATCAAGACATTTGTGGTTAAAATGTCAAGGCAAACTTTCTTTCAACATAATGCAGCACGAAGGTTTACTAAAATTAAAATGGAGTCCTTCTTACAAAGATCAGCAGGGACTCTGACCATTTGATAATTATCCAAGTGCTTACAGCATCCAAGTCCATACAAATGAATTTCCTGAAATCGGACATGTAGCAATCAGGCACAGTACCAACATTTCAAACCTGCCAGGATGTCAGGTCAAATAAGTGAAAATTAGTTATAAATTGTTCTCCCATAAGCCAAAAAGAAATTACTTGACTTTAACAGAAGATGTGTGGCCCTATTGGTATTCCAAATGTGGGGGCACGTGTGCCATGCCCCCAAGGGTTTTCTCAGCAGTGTCAGATGACCGACATGCGTCCCCTTGAGCTCTCAGCCACGGGTATAATCAGCTGTGCGGGTTGATGCCTCCAGTGATCCTTACTTCTGAATAGACCAGTTCACAGCAGAGAGGATGGAGGGCGGGTAGTGGAATACAAATAGGGACCATACATCTGGACGAATCTCCAGTTACAGGTAAGTAAACCACCTCCTCTTCCCCAAGTGATGGCCCCTATATGTATTCCAAACACGGCTGAGTAGTGAGAGTGATTATAGTGGATGTAGGTGCAAGGCTGTATGAGGAAGTGCAGTCTGCAGTATGACACAGCCCACTGTAGAATTCACAGCCGCCCACTGGGCAATGGGTGTAGTTGGATATGAACATGTGTACTGAGTTCCACGTTGCCGCGCGACAGATGTCTTGCCATGAGATGTGCACAGGACAGGCCAACGTGACGTCTCACATTCGTGTAGAGTGCACTGTAACTATCAGGCAGCTGTACATCGGATAGCGTATAGCATTCATGAAACCCAGGGACCCATTTGGAGATTCGTTGGGAGAAGGCTTGATCCATGGACTGGCTGGCAAAGCTTTCAAACAGTTTGGCTGATGTGTGAAAGGCACAGGTTCTGTAGCGTAGAGGCAAAACACCAACAGATGGCGGACTTTGAGGGAATGCAGCATCCTGTGTGCATGGGAGGCGAGTGGTTTGGGACAGATAATAGAGAGGTGGATGCACTAATTAAAATGGAACTCTGACACCACTTTTGGCAATAACTTAAGGTGTAGCTGTGAGGAAACTTAATCTTTGTGGAATCTATATATATAAAAGTCAAGTGGTGTATGTATGAGTGTATGTATGTATGTATGTACGTATGACAGCGAACTCCTCCCGCACCGTTTGAGCCAGAGACTTGAAATTTGGTACAGTGAGGGGTCTTGGGGTCTAGATCTTGGTAAGGGTTGAAAAATTTTCGGATCTCACCTCTGACGCCCCCCAGGGGTGAAAGTCTTTCAGGGCCAATCACATCAGCTGGGCAGTTAGGTGCTGATGATGTCATAATACCCCCTCCAACAGACACCGCACTCGCTCAGCTCGCCCCTCCCTCCTCCAACGGAACCCCGGAGATCCCTCAGCTCACTGCCCCTCCCCCCTCCCAACGGAACCACGGAGATCCCTCAGCTCACTGCCCCTCCCTCCTCCAACGGAACGCCGGAGATCACTCAGCTCACTGCTCCTCCCCCCTCCCAATGGAACCCCGGAGATCACTCAGCTCACTGCCCCTCCCCCCTCCCAACGGAACCCCGGAGATCCCTCAGCTCACTGCCCCTCCCTCCTCCAACGGAACCCCGGAGATCACTCAGCTCACTGCCCCTCCCCCCTCCAACGGAACCCCGGAGATCACTCAGCTCACTGCCCCTTCCTCCTCCAACGGAACCCCGGAGATCCCTCAGTTCTCTGCCCCTCCCCCCTCCCAATGGAACCCCGGAGATCACTCAGCTCACTGCCCCTCCCCCCTCCCAACGGAACCCCGGAGATCACTCAGCTCACTGCCCCTCCCTCCTCCCAACGGAACCCCGGAGATCCCTCAGCTCACTGCCCCTCCCTCCTCCAACGGAACCCCAGAGATCACTCAGCTCACTGCCCCTCCCCCCTCCAACAGAACCCCGGAGATCACTCAGCTCACTGCCCCTCCCTCCTCCAACGGAACCCCGGAGATCCCTCAGTTCTCTGCCCCTCCCCCCTCCCAATGGAACCCCGAAGATCACTCAGCTCACAGCCCCTCCCCCCTCCCAACGGAACCCCGGAGATCACTCAGCTCACTGCCCCTCCCTCCTCCAACGGAACCCCGGAGATCACTCAGCTCACTGCCCCTCCCTCCTCCAACGGAACCCCGGAGATCACTCAGCTCACTGCCCCTCCCCCCTCCCAACGGAACCCCGGAGATCACTCAGCTCACTGCCCCTCCCCCCTCCCAACGGAACCCCGGAGATCACTCAGCTCACTGCCCCTCCCCCCTCCCAACGGAACCCCGGAGATCACTCAGCTCACTGCCCCTCCCCCCTCCCAACGGAACCCCGGACTACATCAGCTCACTGCCCCCCCCCCCACCTGCGAAGGTCCCCGGAATCCCTCGGCTCTGGGCCCCCTCCCCCCCTGCGACGGATCTGAGTTGGGTTTGGTGGGACGGTAAGTGAGGTGGGGGTGTCGGATTCGGTCGGGGGGTGAGGTGGGGGTGTCCGGTTTGCTTGGGGGGGTGGGAAGGTGTTGGGGTGGGTGAGGGGTGAGGGGTGGGTGTTGGGGTTGGTCAGGGGGTGTCAGCTGTCTGCCACCTCCCCACCTCCGACTGACCCGAGCAGCGCCGGGCACTTATGCTAGTACAGCATAAGGGGAGGGAGGTCAACTATCATGGCTGCCAGTTCGCTGACCCATTTTGCTGAGGTAATGGACACTAAGAACATGACTTTTATGGAGAGATGTGAGAAAGCACACATTGCCACTCACTCGTGGTGGTCTTGTGAGGGCAGAGAGAATGAGATTAAGATCCCACTGGGATGTTGGCCAGAGTACTGGTGGGAAGGTACTGAGGAGACCTTTCATAAAGCGGGTGGTGGTAGAGAGCATAAACACAGAGGTACCCCCCACTGGGGGAGAAAGGCACTAAGTGCTGCCAGGTAGATCTGTATAGAGCTGAGGCAAGGCCCAACATCTCAAGTTTGAGGAGGTAATTGAGAATGATAGTTATGGAGATTGTACTCAATAGATGGTGACAGCGGTAAGACCATGAGATGAATCGTCTTCATTTAACTTGGTAGCAGGCTCTGGTGGATGCCCTCTTGCTTTGGGTAAGTATGCGTCACAGCTAGGTAGAACAAGCTTTGTCTACCCTGATCCCTAAGCAAAAACCAGGCCACAAAGTGAAGAGGGCCCAGGTTGGGATGCTGGATTTGGCCCCGATCTTGTGAGAGGAGATCAGAGAATGTTTTGAGTTGGAGTTGAGTATTCAGATAGAGAGTCCGATGAGGTCTGTGAACCAAAACTGATCAGGTCACAATGGGGCTATGAGTATTACAGTAGCTCAGTCCCATCAAACCTTATGTGGCACTTATGGGTAGATGGGAATGGGGGGGGGCATAGCAGAGGTCACCTTTCCAGGGCAGGAGAAGAGTGTCACCTTGCGAGTCCTCCCCCCATGGCTCTCCTGGAATAATAAAGGGGCAACTTGAGGTTCGGCATTGTCCAATTCCCATTCATGGTTGAGTGTCTTGTTGAGCATGCTGGCCAGGGAATTTTGGGTGCCCGAGAGGTATATGGCTTGGAGCCTCACATGGGGTTTGATGCACTGGTTCCAAAGGTGGATGGTGGACTCGGAACAAGGGAGGGAGTCTTGCACCAATCCTGCTTGTTGATGTATAGTATTGCTGCGATGGTGTTGGAGAGTAGTTGTACATGATGGGATCCAATGAGAAGAAAAAACATCTGGCACGCAAAATGGACTGCCCTCAGTTTGAGCACATATATATGCATTCTGGCCTCTTTTGGTGTCCAGACACTCTGGACTGTGTGATGGTCTAGATGGGCCCCCTGACCCCAAGGAGATATCTGTTGTGATGGTGGCCTGTAGGATGGGAGAGGTGAAAGGGGTACTGACCCTTTCTCCACAAAAAGTTCAATCGTTTGGCTGCTCAGTCTGGAGGGGTGTACTTCTATGTGCACCCCCCACTCTGCTGCTGTGTGCACAACATAAGAGCTGAGGGGCGGGGGCATGGGAGAAGAGTAAGTCCTTAGCTGGGATGAAGTACCTTTGCTCTGCACACATTGGTGTGGGGGTACAGGAGGTAGGTGTGTGCCACACTAGCCTTGGGGGTTGGAGGATTACATCATGGATAGGGAGCACCACCCTAGATAGTCCCTGAGGCTGGAGGATGCCTGCGAGCTGGTCCCGAAATCTGGTCCTGAACCCGCTGCCACAGGTCCTGATACTACCTGTGACTGTCTGGGGGAACCAGGGAGGGAGAAACGAGAGCCTCATCTTGTAAGGAGGAGGTGGCTGTAGAAAACGGTGGTACTCGCTGCTCCATGTCTGCTTATTTCTTGGAGCTCGATAGTGCTGGTGGAGGAGCCTGGGCAGAGCTGGGGGGAGGCATGGGCGGGTGGATATTGCTGGTGTATGGGTTCCAGGACATCCAGTACGGCCACAGGACATAGGGTGACCAGACAGCAAGGTGTGAAAAATCAGGACTGGGGTAGGGGATAATAGGAGCCTATATAAGACAAAGACCCAAAAATCAGGACTGTCCCTATAAAATCAGGACATCTGGTCACCCTACAGGGGCATGCCCTAGGGGTGTGGTAGGCCCCACAGACACCAGTACCAAACCCTTGCTGTTGGATTGCACATTGGTGGATAAAGTGGCTGGGGATGCAAGTCCTGGGAGGTCTGTTAGAGGGTGTGGGTGTGGATAGGAGTCAGGGCAGTCAGGGGATGGAGCAGGAGGGGCTGGATGTGTCAGAGGCTCTTGGGGAGGTAGTTGGGGGATGGGGAATTGGAAGGGCGTGGGGGCCAGGCCATTTGGAGAGGCACAGCCTTCCCTACTTGGTCCTCCATACAGTTTTAGAACTCCTATGTGGCCCTCAGGCCAAAAGGTTTGCCTGCCCTTGGTCTCTTGTCTCAAACTTTAATATTAGGAAAGTACTTAATACATTTTAAATTGTCATTTAATGATATTTAGCCGTCTGAAAACATGGAGAGCCATGTGACCAGTCAGCTTGGTGGATCAGCAGCAATCTGCAGATCAGTCTGGGAACCACTGGTAGCATACTTTGCTTCTAAGAAAACTGTACTGTAAAGATGCAAGCTGGATTTCATAACCAATATCCCTTTGATCCGACTATGAAAGAAGGGGATAATGATTATACAAAGAATCAAAACTTTTACTTAATACCAGCTATTCAAGAACTAGAAGTCACATTTATACAATTCTAACCCAGAAAAAGCTGCTTTAGAAGGGAAAGTAGTTATTCCACATTAACAGTGATAGGAAATGCACTGGGCTAACCTCAGAAAAGGAAGAAAGACTGGGGCTGGGAGAAGCAAAAGAAAACCAGTCAAACTGAGGTATATTGGGCCCTATGCTACACTGTGAACTAACTAATACGCACTGAAAGACATTTTATTTTCATTCTGAAAGTCTTGCATGAAAAAGATTTAGGGAAACATCAGAACTTTAGAGACAACAAGTGTGTGATATAATAGCTTCTGTTGGTGAGAGCTTCTGAGCTTTCAAGCTTACACAGAGCTCTTCACATCTGGGAAATGTACTCAGTGTCACAGCTAAAGAATGTCAGTTTCTGGAATACTTTAGAATTTAGAACAAGTTCAGAATTAGGAACAAAGTTCAGATTTTCACAGATAATATTCTTACAACAGTATAACTCAGGTGGAAACATTTAGAAACATGTATGTCAATGAAACATGTCCAGTATTACCAAGTTTAACTAATTAAACATGTTGATCAGGTGAGAAATCATACAATTTGGTTCAAAGGTCTGAGTGTTTTTTTTTAATCCTAACAGCTTAAAAGCCAGTAGTTTAGGTTATTAAATGATGTAGCCATGCAACAGTTCTTCTGTTTTATCATAGAAATATAATTAATGACACAGAAAAATAGTGTTTAAACATTAACTTGACTGACGTCTACATGTATTGCATGCGATACAGTACTCCCTTCAATTTATGGTGAGGCTTCGGGCCAAAACATTCAGAAAATCCATTCATATTACTGTGCACTTTGTAAAATCAGTTTTTAAAAGTAAGTTGGTCATTTAAGATCAAACTCTTGTCATATTTAAAAATGAGTTTAAGAAAAACTGTCTATAAATAGCTTTAGGTTTACAATACTGTTTTTATATCACAAAAACATATTCCTTTTGTGATCTCAGAATTTCTCTAATCAATATTTCTAATACAAGACGTGAAAATATGATGAGCCATAGTAAATAAAAGTCTACAACTGATTTTGATTGATTTTATTTTTTGTAAATGTATTTGAAGAGAGTGGTCCTTGCATTGTGTTCTTAAACACTGGTAACCTGATTGCCTTTGGTTACCTTTTTATAAAGTTTCTAATAAAATGACCAAGTTTTGATTTGGCTTTAGGAGGACAGAGAAGTTTGTGTAGACATATCTTAAGTCATAAAATATTTTCTATCAAATTTCAACACGTTTTTGAAAAAAAAACACATTGCAACAAAAATCTAATACTGAAAAGATACAAAAAAGGGAAGGTTAAACAACGGAACAAGTGTGACATGTTGTGAAGACTTCTCTTTTTCAATCTTACTTCTCAGTAGTTAGCATTCAACAAGGAAATTAATTGGCTGCAGCGTCACTGATGCACGTGTAATACTTATATTTGTATCCACGCTGCGCAGGAAGTACTCAATGTGGTATCAAAACGTTTTCTTCAGTTGTAAAATGTTACATTTTGATTCAAGTTTTTTGCAGTTCTCTTTACTAATTTGTTTTTAAGACTGCAGTTAATCTAAAACCACCATTAGACTAAAGCTCCACAGAGAGAGAAAACAGTATGTCTTATTCAAAACCAACCCTGTCCACTTAGAGAGATACTTAATAGAAGAGAACATATTATCATCCCCCAAAAGTAACACCTCTGTTCAATTAAAACAGCCCATCAATGCTTCTAAATGAAGAGCGCTACTTTTGATTTAAGGCCACCAACTCTCTCATCTTCCCAAAGGAACCTAAGCTGTGTTTACCATGTGTCACAGCACAGTCTGCAGGAGTGAGAGTTGCATACTACACCAAAATGTGCTCCATCTGCACTTTGGGGCTGCTGCTGGCACAAGCTAAAAAGGTACAGAGTGAAGAGAACACCTTGGTAAAGAGTGCTCATTTGCAAAACATTGTGAAATGAGGTTAGGACTGGCTGAATGGGGGTAACCATCATGTTTAAGGTTTTCAAAATCTACTAAGGAGGCACTGTGGCAGACTGTGCCGTAGCCAAGCTAAGCCCTCTTATCACAGGTGCTGGCTGCAACCAATGGTGCATGGACTCTAGGAGTGAATCACTAGCAAACAGCTACTGTTTAAAATGCTTTATAGCCAGGCCCACAGGTTCTCCCCCTAGTCCTACCCAAAAAGACACCAGGAGTATCTTTGAATGTGATCCACTTTTATTCTTTGTCTTTTCAATTTCTCATTCTTCGCTGGTCAAAGTTTTTGTCACCTCTGCCTTTCTTATCTTTTCTCTGATTTTTTTTGTTGCTGTATTGCTTTGCTCCTGCTAGCCCTTCACTCTGATTGCTTTCCCCTGTCCCTCCTGTCTGGTTTTCTACTACTTTTCCTGAAACAGGAGAACGTGTCTGAGGCTTTAACCACAATAACCAGTGCTTTGTCACCAAAGGAGAATAATGGCTACTTCCCTCTTCCTTCCTTGCTGCTTTCTTGTCTATTGTGTTGCTCCTCCACCCTCTGCTACTTTTCAAGAGCAAATGAACATTAAGATCACTGAAGAACAACTGTACTTTGAATTATTTCACTTCATGCCCGGTTCTCTCTACCCCCAAATCCTGCTGATTTCACCCAGACGAATGGGAAGAGATAGAGGTAGTGAAGGAGCACAATGAAAGGTGAAGAGTGCACAGTGAAATACTTCCTTGTTTTCAGTTTACTAATGAAGTGTGGCACATGGCAGATTTGAACTTAGAAAATATACTAGTTACTAGCCCAACATGATCTCTGCTATCTTTAGCCGTATTGTTAGGAGAGCAAAAAAAGGTACAAAAATTTAAAAGCTGTTTTCTTTCTGCAAAGATTATAATGTCTTAGAATTTCTTCTCTCTCATAAGAGGTATCTATGACTAGCCAGAATCAATTCACTTTTCATACAGTATGACCAGTACTGAGAAAAAAGTTGGCTTAGGCACTCTTTAAAGTCTCGGTGGACTCAAAGTCAAGTCTCCAAGTGTTGGTTTGATACTAATCTCTGCAGGATTTGTTCTATTCTTGTTATATGATCTATTAAATATCAGCTACAGACAATGCACAATATCATAAGCACTAAGTCATACCAAGGGGCTATACCATATGTGTTTGAAGTCTTTTCTCCTTCACATCACAGTTATATTCAACATACACTTACTTTGAAAATTAGGAAAGAAGGAGTTTGTGATTTGAGAATCAAGCCGTGTCACCTTGAGAAGTAGCTTTACCAACATTTACAGATAAGGAGAGAGAGGTGTCAAGTGACTTGCTCAGAATCACACTGAAAATCAGTGTCAGAGCTGGGAACTAACTCCCAGAACTCTTTCTTTGCCATTTGACTATTTTCTTTCTTTATAAGCCTTTCCAGCCAATACAGCTGAATTCCCACAATTTAAAGCAGGGGTGGGCAAATTACAGCCCTGGGGCTGTATTTGGCCTTTGAGACATTTTGATCGGTCCCTCGAGCTCTCACCAGGCAGTGGGGTCTAGGGCTTGCCCCACACCGGTCCAGCCAGAGAGCGGGATCAGGGGGCTTTCCCTGCTCCATGCAGTTCCCAGAAGCAGTGCTATATCCCTCCTCTGGCTCCTACATGTAGAGGCAGCTAGGGGGCTCCGCATGCTGTCCCACCCCAAGTGCTGCTCCTGCAGTTCCCATTGGCTGGGAACTGCAGCAAATGGGAGCTCCAGGGCCGGTGTCTGTGGACATGGCAGTGTGCAGAATCGCCTGGCTGCGCCTCCATCTAGGACAGGGGTGGGCAAACTACAGTCCACGGGCTGGATCCGGCCTGGGAGCTCCTCCTAACCGGCCCCCGAGCTCTGGCTGGTGAAGCTGTTCCTCCCCCCTCTCCTGCCACTTCAGAGCGCCGCGTGAACAGCGTCTGTGGGGGCGGGGCCGGAAGTGGGGGTGGGGGTCAGATAGGGGGTGGAGCCAGGCTGTTGTCGGGGGGGGGGGGAGGGAGGGAGGCACAGCCTTCTCTACCCGGCCCTCCACACAATTTTGAACCCCAATGTGGACCTCGGGCAAAAAGTTTGCCCACCCCTAACCTAGGAGCTGGAGGGCGGACATGCTGATGCTTCTGGGAGCTGCTTGAGGTAACCACCGCACAGAGTCTGAAAAGGTGACCCCTTCCCGCACTTCAACCCCCTTCCCCAGCCCTGATCCTCCTCCTGCCCTCCGAAGCCCTCCACACTAGCCCGGAGCAATCTCCTGAACCTCCAACCCCTCATCCCCAGTCCCCGCAGCCCCTTCTAGAGCCCTTTCCCCAGCACCCCAGTCCCTGTCCCACCCCAGAGCCCCCACCCCTCCTTATCCCACGCCTAGAGCCCCCTCCCACACCCTGAACTCAGTTTTGGCCCCACCCCTGAGTCCACACCTCCAGTTAGAGCCATCTCTACCCCCACCACCCCAATTTTGTGAGCATTCATGGCCCACCATACAATTTCCATACCCAGACGTGGCCCTTGGACCAAAAAGTTTGCCCATCACTAACTTAAAGAATCTCATTTACTATGCTGAAAAAGTGGGCCTCACCCTCCATGATTGAATTTACCTTGCTATCTTGCCTGCATATTTATTCCTGCCTCTGGAGATTTCCACAACATTCATCTGATGAAGTGGGTCTTAGCCCATGAAAGCTTATGATCCAAAATATCTGTTAGTCTATAGGGTGCTACAAGACTTTGTCACTCATGCTGAAAAAGTTATTCAGTTTTATACTGAGTTTGGACAAAGTTCCTGAAATCTGCTTCTAAATATAGATCATGTCAAACAGGATTCACGGGTACAAACTTTGGACTAGAGAACAGCACAGCATTCAGGAAGTTGGCCACAAAATTCTTTGACCATTATTTAAAATAAATAATAAATAATAATTATAAAAAGGCCGGTGCCCCTCACCCTTCCCCAAACAGCAGTGGATGCCTTACCCCTGTGGTTCTTGGACAGTCTTGTTTTCCACTTTCTGTTCACATTCCTTTATCATGGAGCTTAAAATAACCTAAAACCACCAAAGAGGAAAATAGGATTTCAGAGATATGTTCTTCTAACAACATTTCTGGTTCAAACTAAACCAAAAACCCTCTAATTCTAGCACAGGCTAAGGAAGAGAGAGAATTTTAAAGGGTGCATTATATTTTCAAACATCTTTAAAATGCAAATAACTAATGACATTGTTCTGTGGTTATAAGTACAAAGACTATTCACAATGTTTCAAGGAAGACATTTTTAGTTAGATAATTACCGTGTTCTAAGATACCTTTCTTGTAGCGAATCAAAGGACAACCACTCTAATTTTTCATCTTTGACAATACATTTACTTTATTTTTCCATGCAACATTCATAAAAAAATACACATTTCTGTTCTTTACAGATTAATCTTGATAAATTTGCATCTGCCCTCTCGGTTTTGGCTTAAAGTGTTAACCCTTAAAGTTATCGTTAGAGGTATTGTGTACCAAAGTAAAGATGGTATCCCGTGCTACCGGTCTTTTATTGAAAGAAGTGTTATTGTAAGCTGGTGCATCATTACAACAGTGTCTACTAGTGTTGCTACAAATTGAGGCATGTAAGCACCTTCTTTAAAAATTCTTATTTTAGAGGTTTACCAATGATCTTTAAGATTGAATGTGAAAAAAAGTAGTCTGATGTTTCTGTATTTTTAAAGCGAGGAAGCAGTCTTAATGTGAGTGTGTGCAAATGTTAGGCACTGAATGTGGCTGACTGAAAAGGAGTCAGTTTTAGCAGAGACCCTGTGTTCTAGAATAAAGCAGATCTGCACCAGCTGATAAAAATGAAAGCTGAAACACTAAAGTATTGTCTTTAACATAATAAAAAACTGCAGTTGGAACAGTTATGCAAATCAGTAACAATGCATGGATTGACATTAAAAACATATCTTATAACTAGTGGACAAACTAATCACCTGAAGCTTTCACTGGCTAATAGCTTGGAAGAAAGCCAAGGACTTTCCTTGATTCACTTCTTGGTTCCTATTGAGTTAATCATAAAGCCTCAGATATAGGCAAAGGTGCCTGCATCAAAACAGTCACTATCGCTACCAATATCCTTGTTGGCAGTCTCACAGAGTGTTTCAGGCTAGAACAGGGCTGGAGATGGACACAAAATTGACTAAAGTTTGAGAGACCCGTTAGCTCAGCAGATCCACACCATTCGGAGCATACACCTGAGTGTCAGAGGTCTTGGCACCATTAGGAAAGGAGCAATCAGTGGGGCTATATGCACACATAGGTCCAGTCTTCAACCATGGTGTGAAGTTATGTGCAAGACTGAGGTTCTGATTACATGTATAAACATAACAACAGATACCAGGTGGGACCATTGGTCCATCTGGCCTAGTATCCTGTCTTGGCATCTGGCCTAGTATCCTGTCTTGGCAGATGCCAGACGCTTCAGAGGGAATGAACAGAACAGGGAAATTTATTCTCTACTGACACCTCAATCTGGGACAGTTTCTCAGATATGCCACCTAAAAAGAATGGCTAAGACTGGCTTTTCACATCCTAATCAGTGAAGACTGAAAATAATTTGTTTAGCTTTTCCACAACAGCCTTGTTTCCCTGGAGTGCCCCGTTAGCATCTCGCTTACAGACAGCGCCCCCAATTGCAGCAAACACCAGCAACTACACAGCACACAACCAACCCAGGAACCAAACCCTGCAACAAACCCCGGTGCCAACTTTGTCCACTTATCGGGGCTCGTTCACCTGCACATCTACCAATGTCATATGTCATCATGTGCCTGCAATGCCTCTTTGCCATGTACACTGGACAAACTGGACAGTCTCTATGCAAGAGACTAAATGGACAGCATCTGACATCAGGAATTATAACATTAAAATACTAGTTGGAGAATATTTCAATCTCCCTGATCACTCAATAACAGACCTACAAGTGGCAATTCTTCAACAAAAACTTCAAAACCAGACTCCAATGTTAAACTGCAGAACTGGAATTAATTTGCAAACTGGACACCATCAAATTAGCCCTGAATAAAGACCTGGGAGTGGTTGGATCATTACAAAACCTAAACCTCGTTTCCCCCATACAGTAAAACCTCCATTTAATGGACTAATTCGGGGAAGAGGGTGTCCGTTAAATGAAAAAGTCCGCTATTTAATAAAAAAAAACAACAACGAGCTGTCGGAGCAGCAGCCCGCCAGCCACAGGGTCGGGGCGGCAGCTCCGCAGCCCGCCCGCTGCCTGGACCGGGGCAGCAGCCAGGAGCCATCAGCCAGCCTGCCTGGGTCCCGGCTGCTGGGACCTGGGCGGCAGCCGGGAGCTGTCAGCCAGCCCGCCCAGGGCCCCGCTGCCGGGAGCTGTCAGCCAGCCTGCCCGGGTCCCAGCTGCTGGGACCCGGGAGGCAGTGGGGAACCGTCAGCCAGCCCGCCTGTTGGCGGGACTAGGGTGGGAGCCTGGAGCCGGCAGCCCGCCTGCTGGTGGGACCCAGGCGGGAGCCAGGAGCCAGTCCGCCCGCAGGCAGGAGCCGGCAGCCAACCTGCCTGCTGCCTGGACCTGGGCGGCAGCCAGGAGCCGGCAGCCAGCCCTCCTGCTGCTGTGACCCGGGCGGCAGCCGGGAGCCAGAAGCCAGCCCGCCAGAAATGGATCAGGAATGCATCAGCTTGTTCAGAAATTTTGTCCGTTGCATCCGAAGTCCGTTAAATCGAGGGTTTATTGTACTAACATCCCCCTCCTGTAACTCACACCTTCTTGTCAACTGTTTGAAATGGGCCACTCTCATTATCATTATAAAAACTGATTTTTCCTCCCCTGGTATCCTACTGTTAATTGAAGTGTCTCAGACTGACCTCCCACTTGGTGAGGCAATTCCCATCCTTTCATGTGCTGTGTATTTATACCTGCTATTGTATTTTTCACTCCATGCATCTGATGAAGTAGGTTCTAGCCCACATAAGCTTATGACCAAATAAATTTGTTGATCTCTAAGATGCCACAAGGTCTCCTTGCTGTTTTAGCATCTCGATCACCAGCACCACTAGCAGTTTTGCATGTTTCCTGCTTCTGATGCACTCTTTTTTTTTTTTTTTTAATGTTAGTTTGTATCTTTTGCTTGCTGCTCTTCCAACTCTTGTCTGGTCTGCCTAATCATACTTTTAAACTTGACTTGCCAGAGTGTATGCTCCTTTTTATTTCCTTCAGTAGGATTTCAATTTTTAAAAGACATCATTTTATTTCTAACTGCCTCCTTTACTCTGTTGTTTAGCCATGGTGGCATCATTTTTGTTTTTTGTTTTTTAAATTTGGGGTATACATACAGTTGGAGCTTTTATTCTGATGTTTTTAAAAAAGTTCTCATGCAGCTTGCAGCCATTTCACTCTTGTGACTGTTCCTTTTTAACTTCTGTTTAACTAACCTCCTTATTGTTGTGTAGTTCCCCTTTTTGACGTTAAATGCTATTGTTCCCACCACAAGGACGTTACATTTATTTACATTACCGAGTGGTTCAGCTATATTCATCTCTTGGACCAGAACCTGCACTTCTCTTAGAACTAAATTAAGAATAGCCTCTCCCTTTGTGGGTTCCAAGACTAGCTGCTCCAAACAACAGTCATTAACGGTGTCTTGAAATTTTATCTCTGCATCTAATCATGAGGTAAGATGTCAATATGGGGATAGAAAATCCAGTAATCAGGGATTTCAACTGATTTTGTAATCTCTCTAATATCCCTGAGCATTTCACCATCACCACCCTGGTCAGGTGGTTGCAAGAATATTCCTACCACTATACTCTTATTATTCAAACATGGAATTTCTATCCATAGAGATTCTGTGGTACTGTTTGATTCATTTAAGATTTTTTCTATATTTGACTCTACACTTTCTCAAATAGTAACACCACACACCAGCACCTACTCTATCATTCCAATATATTTTGTACCCTAGTATTACCATGTCCTATTGTTTGTCATCATTCCATCAAGCTTCTGTGATGCCTATCATATCAATATGCTTAGGCACTCAAGTTAACCCATCTTAGTATTTAGACTTCTTGCGTTTGTATACGAACACTTATTACATTTGTAAATATTTAGTTGTCTTAAGTAGAGGACTGCTGTCCCAAAACAAGTAGGGAATTAAAAAAAAAAAGTGGAAATAGTGTCATGTGGCAACTTTAGGAATTTTCGAGTCAGAGATGTTTCTCAGAAGTGGCCTAAAACTAAGTGGAACTGACCCACAGATCATCTGGCATTCTGACACAGAATTGAATACAAGTCTTTTAGACAATTTGAACACAGAGTGATTCACTCCTGAACTTGTTCCTAAATGCCACAAGCAATCTGACAGTTAAACTGTTCTGTCCATCCAGATAATAATTCAGTAACAGCAAACTCAGGAAGTCTAATTATGCCTAGGGAAATTTGGGTGGCTATACGGGCCTCCTAACATGGAATCAGAGTCTACACTAGAGGAAAGACCAGATCTGTGTTCACCCTTGAAAAATAATGCAGTTGATATTATCCATCAAGACAAACATCTGCTGTGCGATGGCGCATGACAACTGATTTTAGAAACTCTGTTTCTTGGACATCTTATAGATACACCAATGTATGCTGATTTTGAAGCTCATGACTTCATCTAGCAGACAAACGCAACTCTCTTGCAGACCAATAAGCCAAGGAAGAGTGAAAGATGAATGTGCTATTATCAAAGACATGCCCTTGTGATCCAATAGCTCACACTGGTGTCTGAAGTGGTATGTTGGACAACATGGCCACAATTGATAGAAAGCCAAGTCATTGATCAACAGGTCTCAAGATCAGATTGCTTCAAGTTATGACATACCAATATGAATATGAATTCATTAGTCTTTTCCAGATCACAAGAACCAAATTTGTGTACACAAGTTCTTTAGCTTCAATTTAAGGCCTCTCTTTCAATTTTAGGCCTACCAAAGCCCTAAACCTTGCACGTTACATAAACTAATACATAAACCTAAACAAAACCAATTTGGTCCCTCTACATGCAATGATGGCAACACAATCTTAATTCTAGATACGTTCCTCAAAAAGTTACTTTTTCAGATCATATAAGCCATTAAATGAATATGATAAAATGGTTGAGAGGAAATGAAACTAGACAACTTTCATCTGCTGCAGCTTTTTAATTTATCTTTACTTTTTGTAGACACTCCCTACAATCATTCAACTCATTCTGTGCATACACTGACTGACCCATGCCAGATCCTTTCCAAGAGCACTTGGGGTAAGGGAAGTGCAACTCGTCACCTCTGACGGATGTTCAGACTGTTACTGTCACTCCTGACTCACCCTTCCGAAGTCAGAGTCAGATTCCTTCCTTCTTAGGCTAGAAAGTACCCCATCTTAATATTCTTCATCTCTAATTCTATTTTTCTTATACAAGATACACATTTTATTGACTGTGAACCAAAACCAGAAAAAGGTACAAAGTTTAATAATATATAAAAACAGCCAGGAACTTGGTTTATGTTATTAAGTATTGAAAAACAGGCCTGAAACTCCTATAGAATAGTCTCCTGGAATTCCCCAAGAGTTGAATTCTGTTGCAATTTAAGCCCATTGCGTCTTGACCTATCTTCAGAGGTTAAGAAGAACAACTTTTATCCCTCCTCCTCTTTGTAAAAACCTTTTATGTACTTGAAAATTGTTACGTCTCCCCTCAGACTTCTCTTCTGCAGACTAAATAGACCCACATTTTTTCTTTCCTCACAGATCATGTTTTCTAGACCTGTAAACATTTTTGTTACTCTTCTCTGGACTTTCTCCAATTTGTCTACATCTTTCTTGAAATATGGCACCCAGAACTGGACACAATATTCCATTTGAGGCCTACTAGGTACAGAGTTGAGCGGAAGAATGGTTTTCTAATTACAGTAATTATGCATGTATCTTGCAGTAGCTCCATTAGGGTTTTATTTCCCTAATTTATGAGGTGTCATGCGTGACAGTATCAAAACCATTACACATCTACCACTTACCTCCACCCACAAGGATTGTTACCTTGTCAAAAAAAGCTAATAGGTTGGTTTGACATGATTTGTTCTTGACAAATCCATACTGACTGTTACTTATCACCTTATTATCTACTAGGTGTTTGCAAACTGATTGCTTAATTATTTGCTCCATTATCTTTCTGGGTACTGAAGGCAAGATGACTAGTCCGTAATTCCCTGGGTTGTCCTTATTCCCCTTTTAATAGATGGGCACTATACTTGCCCTTTTCCTGTCCTCTGGAATCTCTCCCATCTTCCATGATTTTTCAAAGATAATTGCTGATGGTCCACATACTTCCTCAGTTAGCTTCTTGGATGTATTTAATCAGGTCCTGATAACTAGAAAACATCTAACTTGTCTAAGTAACAACTTATTCTTTCCCTATTTTAGCCTCTGATCCTATCTCATTTTCACGGGCATTCACTATGTTAGATGTCCAATCCCTACTAACCTTTTTGGTGAAAACAAAAATGTTATATCCGCCATTTCCACATTTGCTGTTATTCCCTCCCCCCCATTAACGGGCCTACCCTGTCCTTTGTTTTCCTCTGGCTTTTAATGTATTGGTAGAATCTTTTCTTGTTATCCTTAATGTCTTTAGCTAGTTTAATCTTACTTTGTGCCTTGGCCTTTTCAATTTTGTCCCTATGTACTCGTATTATTTGTTTAAATGTGTGTGTAATTATTTTAGCCAAGTTACATTTATTTTAAAGCCTTTTCTCAAGTCAGCCCACATAGCCACCTGATCATTTCCACTGCTTTCCTGTGAACTCCCTCCAATTCATCAATCTTTTGGGTAATGAACTGCTAAGAAAAGAACACTATTTCCAAAAAGGGTCGTTCCAGAGCTGAATCCCAAAATTTTGCAAGTCTTTTTGCTGACAAATCGCCCTACAAACATGTCTCATTTTCTGGATCCTTTCAGCATAAATGCTTTCCAAATATCTCCCTTCTATTGAGCTTGTTGCTAAAATGTCTTGTAGCTCCTGGTTTTAGTACATCTTTTTTGACTGTTTAAGAAATGGCACGTGGTAGAAACAGCATTTTCTTCTCCCACTTTCATCAGGAAAAATAAAATCAGTTTGTGCTGAAAGTCTTCAAGTTTTCAATTTTTTTGCAATGGAGGATTTACTCCAATTTTAGAAAATAGTTTTAAAAAAATCCTTTCAGTTCACGTATATCAAGAAGACACTAAGTTTTTTCTAACAAGAAAATTATGCTATGATATACATTTGAACCAACAGTCACTACTAACTACTGTAATGCGAACTACTCAAGGCTAAAGATTAAACATCTCATCTATTTATTGCCATCTGTACCTCAAATCAGAATGGTAACTTCAGTTGCTCACCTCGTGCTCCGGCGAGAGGTGTTCCATGTCAGTTCGTAAACACCTGAGTCCAGGCAAAAAGTGATTGACCATTAAATCCTCTGAAATAACTAGCAGGAAAGCAGTTAAGGCATTTAAAAAATAATCATCATCATTTGATGTTACATGGTTTTATCCCAAGGCAATACACAAACAAATTACCGAACAAAGATATATTAACATTATTCTAATTGTTGTGAAGGTTTTGATTAATTTTAGCAATTTGATATTAAGTGACCCACAACAGAGTCAAAATGCAAATAATAAATTACTAATTACTATTACTACTACTCCAAGGAGCATGCTATTTTGTAATTCCGAAATATTAAAAAACAAAAAGATGAAAACAATTCACAGTTAAAAACATAACCACACAAGGATACAACAACAGGAAAGAGCACTATAGGCTTCAAACAGATGGGTTGCAATGTCCAGTCTCTTTGAATCCACAGACTGCTGATTGTTGACCAAGGCTAACTTGTGTAAATGCGGAATAACAACTGGAAGAGAAAATATTTGAGTCAAAGTATTGTTTTACTCTTTCACAGACTTTTCCCCCATATACACCAACTTGCAAAGAAGTTTCTTTTTTTGCAGCAGCCTTTAGGATAAAAGGATAAGCAATTCCCACCCTCCTTTTACGCACTAGGAATGGCACCAGACTAAGTATACAGTTTACTATAGCCTCTTGAAAAAGTATGTGTCAATAGTTAAAGTCTGAGATAAAAATAAATATCTGAAAGATCTCAGCAACCAATGTATGTTAACAGCTGGTAAAATGATGGCTTCTAGTGGGACTGCTAGTGGGATTTCAATTACTATGTTACAAATATATTTCAAAGAAAATAGCAGAATATGGGCTCCAGAATTAAAAAAACCCACAAGTATTAAAAACGCTGCTCACATATATATAGATATATATATAGTATATATAGTGGAATATGAAGAGTTGTAAATTTATAGAAAACGTATCTCAACATGAATTGATTCAATATTATTGTTCACATTTTGCTAATACTCTTATCAATGTTACTCTATTTAACAAACATAACCAACTTATGAAGTGTATTTCATATTTTGTTTGCAATTGTTATTTTTAGGTAAGGAACATTCACTTAAGTTGCATCTTACACTCATCTCTAAATCTGGGCTCAGCATTAGGTCCGACTCTTCCAAACGTTTTTATGATCTCTGTGTGTAAAGAATGTTGGTCTTGATACTGAGGATCTTCCAGGAAAGAAGCCAACTGCATTTTTACTCTTTCCAATAGCTTAAATATTCACAAAAAAGGAAAATGTTAACGAAAAAAGATTTCAGAAAACTTCAGTCAGTCACTTATAGCATATTTATGTTTTCTATACATTTTCAGAATTTTGTTTAAAATATAGATTTTTTTTGTTAATCTACTATTCTTTTCTATTACAGGGTATTTTAACTCCTTTTCTGTGTCCTGCCTTTTAGGATGCTATCACAATGTCCTTCTTGATTAAGGGAATTGTTCTATAAACAGATTTGCCCAGGGCTCCATTATGATGTTTCCTTATCCCCAATTATTTTCATTTTTTTATTTAGTTAGAACTGAAGTATTAAATGCCCTATCAATGCTTTTAATATCAGAATTATCCCGGGGATAATTTAAGGGAAGAGATTTAGGAGGAACCAGAAATAACTACTTTACAAATAATTAAGGAAATTAAAGATAGCACATGGATGGGCAAAAGACTAGAAAAAATTAAAAAGCATTTTACATCATCAAAACAGATAAATATTATGAACAAATGGGCAAATTTTTATGCACTTGAACTTGAAAGGACTGAGTAGCATTTAAAATCATTCATATAAAAAGTAAAGCAACATTCCCCTGGTCAGAGGTCTTCTATGGTAAGTTTTTGGATGACATATAACCTTTTTGTTACAAAGAGAAATTTAAAATGGGAGCAATTAATATACTTATTTCATAGTTAACCAAGGACTTTTTAGCTAAATGCAACATAGAACATGAACTCCAAATTACTACTTATCCATCTTCCAAAAACTGTACTTGTGAGTCATCACTGACTACTTATTCACATTTCCTCAAACACATTATTTTAGGATTTAAGAACATGTTGAAATTACAGGAAGAATGCAAGCTCTGCAGAAAGTTGTGTGCACTTTTTATATCTCTCATAGTACACACTAAGCAAAATGAAGTATATATCCTCCTGCTGGCAAATACTCCTAACTTTTGTAAAACTATAAAACTGTTTATCATATTCACCACAATTTTTTAATCTATCAATTTAAACACCAAAAAAACTATAGGATCAATTAATGTACTCAAATAGATTTAACTGTTGGCTGCTTAAAGGATTCTAATTAGTATTTTAAAATTAAATAAAAAACACTTATTTTTTAAATGCATGACTTTAGTGCTGGATTACCAACATCTGTTAGCTAATTTGTCAGCTATTTTCTTTTCTGGTAAATCCACTTTTATGTTCTAAGTATGGCTGGTCTTGTAAACACTGGGTAAATAAATGTCATATTTATACTTCTTTGACTACAACTGAAGGGAGTTCACTCAGGAAAATGCCCTAATGCCTTATTATCAATCCATCAAAACATCCAATACCCCTATTTACTATTATTTAAAGTTCTTTTTTAGAATGTTCTAAAACTCAGAATAAAACGATCATCGATTCCCAACTTCACAATAAACTCCCATCAGGCTGATATTTTGGATTTCTGTGCCATAATGAGAAATATCTTCACAAAGAGCATCCCTGTAGAAAATCCTGAAGCCCAGCACAGAGGAATTAGCTAGTTCCTGCTTCAATCCTTTTCTAAGACAGAGTTTTGTATTTGAAGCAAGAATTTCTTCTAACAGTAAATCTATTGTTTTGCAAAAGGTGGGAACATGGAGATTTTCTTAAACATTGCTGTGAGAGGAAACTTAATTTATAAGTAGTATCTCTTGCTCACAGTGTGGCAGTAAATTCCTATACTTGTCAAACTAAACCATCTACTATATGACTGAGCAACAGTTTGACCACTGCTTAATAGTTCAGTTTGTTTAAGATATGCAATATTCCTACCTCTCTCTGGGTAACTGTTTCCATGATGGTACCAAAAGCAGGAATTGTGGCTATCCTTACAGAGCTATAAGAAGAGAAAAAAAAAATCTTTAAGCTGTTTTAACCTAAGAATGAATAGAATTAAAAGTAATGCAAATTCAAAGTTAGTACTTTAAGATATATTAGTTTCTAGCAGTGACAAAATAAAAAAATTAAGCAGATGAGGAAAAATGCTCAAAAGACTTGATTAATTCAAGGTCTCAGTCTGAAACTCACAATTCGGGATCACTGGACAAGGTAACAAGGGCCGGAGCAACCCGCTTGTCAACTAAGGCTTCACTCATGCCTCGAAGAGTCAGCTGTAAACCAGTCAACATGCAATAAAAAATGGTTTGGTAAACTGGAAGGAGAACTGGGTTAGCTGTGACTGAGGATGGGCAGGCAGACTCACGGGTCTTTGTTGGTTTAGTCACTCACACAAGACATTAAAATGATCAAAACTCTTTGTTCATGCTCTGGCACTTACTGGTAACAACCTGTTAGTGAGATCAGCAAAAGCATCCCTCCTCATCTTGGAAGAAATATCACATCAGTACGCTGGCCCTTGAAATGCGTATCCAGGCACTAAACGTCTACAGTTACTCAGCAGAGATTATGGTAGAGCTAACGGATTATTTTGCATTTCAATATTTTGAATCTTGTTTCTGCATTTTTCCCAAGCTAACTGTGGGAATAAGGAATATTCACCACACTTTATTTACTGCAGTAAGGCTGATAATTGAAATCTGCAGGTGTTGACTGCAAATATATTAAACACTAACATTTGAACAATTACTTAAGAGAATTAATGTACATGTGTAACAATTTTCAATTTAAAATTAGTTTTCTGTAATTTTACTATCTTCTAGTTATTGCCAAAATAATTTTTATTTTTAGATACTGCAGTCAATCTAGTTTTTACCTGCAACTGCAAGGGGCTCATCTTAAATGCAACACGCCTTTTTTCAACTAGAAAGCTTTTGTCACTGGAATATTAAAGAAACTGATGGTTATTTCTTGACAAGTATTAAGAGGGATGCTTAATGTATAAGGCAATCTGTAAACTTACATTTCAGGGTCACTGGAGAGAGTAATGAGAGCAGGAACAACTCTCTGAGCTACCAGTGTTTCATGTACCCCCTTCACCAACAGCTGAGTGGTCAGAGCAGGGGGGTATCACAGGTGATGCACGGAAAGAGCGAGCACAGTATCATGGGAAGAAGAGTGGCACAACCAAGAGAGAGAGAGAGAAAGAAAAACACAAAAAGCAAACCAAAATTAGAAGCTAAGCAAATACAGCTACACTAGTGCTTTATATATGCAGAGGGCGTGAAGAAAGCTCAGGTGGCCTGGCAGTCAGTTCAAACCTGATGGAGGCTGTTCAAACAAAGTGTCTTGGTCTGTATATTTTCCAGATTTTTTCTTATTTTGAACCTCAAATGACCACTAAAGGAAACAAACAGTCTAACTTGTAATTTACTTGTTAGACTGCAAACCATTTTAAATACCAAAGTGATGCAAATTTGAGTTTTCAAATTCAAGCATAACTGAATACAATTCCAAGTCTATAGGATTGTATTTCACTGCTACTATATGACTGGCGGGTGCAAAATGAACTGCTTTGCCAGACTGAATGCATGAAATTTTCCAACACTAAACTGAAGCCGTAGGGCCACTACTGTTAAATCTGCACACTTTTAAAACTTGGCATAACAAGCACCTTCCCAGATGCCACTAGGCTTACCTCATAATATTTTAGAAATTCTTTAGATATCAGAGCCATCAAGCAGTGCATTTAAATCATCCTAAACCTTTCCTTGTTGGTTCAGGCAAGTAAAAACCTGAATCAGATAACTATCAGATTTTCAAATATTTCCCAATATGAAAACTATAGATTTATTTATTGCAATAAACATTTTCAGATTTGGGATTTATGAATAATTTTTCCGATGCCCAAAAATATCTGGAAGTCATTTCAATTTAAAAGGTCACATCGAAGGGCAAGTGAATATAGCCAATTTCTTTTTTTCAGAAATAACCATGCTGCTTACTCAGTAGGGTTTAATTTTGCCAACTAACAAACAGCAGCCTCGATAAAAGTGTTTCATAAATGACAAATCTCAAATTTTCTTTAATGATTACCCAAATGGGTGTTTTATTTACATCATTTAAAAGGTGGAAGTATTGTCGATTTTTTTCTATTTTGTGCTCCACCTAAAATAAAATTGTAGGTTTTCTTATGTGCTACTTCTAGTGGTGGCTTAGCCACTTAGCCAACAGGGACCATGCCCGGAGCCCAGACCAATTGAGAACTCCCGGAAAAAGAGGCACACCCAGACTCCAACCTGCTCTGCCAGTGCTCCAGCCCAGGAGCTAGGTCGGGGTGCAGGGCCATATAAAGATCTTCCTGGTGCTCCAGCCTAGGATTGGGTCAGGGTGTGGGGGCTCAGTCACACTCTGCCTGCCACTGCGGTGCTCCAGCCAGAGAGCCGGGTTAGGATGCGGGGGCTTGGTCACGCTCTGCCCAATACTCCCACGGGGACTTGCAACACAGAGCTTACTCCCCCCACCTCCGGTACCTTGGCTAGAGCACAGAGTGGGGGGAGCTAGCCTCCATGTCCTGATCCATTTCCCCAGCAGGAGTGCTGGTGGAGGGGGGGGGGGAGGGGAGAAACCCCCCCCCCCCCAAAAACCCTAATCCACCCTGACTACTTCATAGCTTATAAAATACACAATGCTATATTATACCTCTTTGGTGAACTTTGAAATGTTCAGAAGATGAATCAATGATATTAGAGAGACCAGGTGGGTGAGGTAATATCTTTGATTGGACCAATTGCAGAAGTTGCGCTAATCAAAGATATTACCTCACTCACTTTATCTCTTTAATATCCTGGAATTAACATGGCTACAATTACACTGCGTATTTCAACGACAGTAATTATTTCAACTTCTACCAAAACAGCAAATTAAATTTCTTGCCTTTACCAAACAGTGGCACCAGAAGACAGAGAACGGCCATATGGTTATAGGGCAAGTTAGAGTACCTACTAAATTACTACTTGGAATTATGCTTCCAGTATACACACAGTAGCACAGAGGAGAAAGTTGATCCCAGTGAAAAACCTGGAAGACCATTTGAACTAGCAATTTTTTTTTGTTCAACTTTTATAGGAGGATGATGCAGGGAACAGACTTGGTCGTTGTAATATTGGTTCACTATGCTCACAAGTCCCACCCACCTCTCAATTTCTAAATTCTCCCCATTTTCAAAATTATAAATTAATCCCTGTTAAAAATATTTCTCTGGACAAATATGGCTACTTTTCAGAATCCCACTCGGTCAAACTCTGAAGTCAGGGATGAAATAGTGGGATAAAATTGGCTTTCCAAGGATGTGCAGTAGTAATAAAATGGGGCCTGGGTCCTATATTTTTGAGCATTTTACAGATGTATTAAACAGTGGTGGTGGAGGGCTTTGAGTCCAAAAGGAATTCAGGATAATTTGTACACATTACAGTCATAGAGCAAACTATCCCACAACTTTGTACACTGGTTATTCTCCATTTGGTATGAACATTGTGTTTCTTTAATCTAAAATTTGGTTTAATATTCAACATTAAAAAAATTCCCCAAAGCACAAAAAAATTGAGGTTTCCAACTACATAATTACATTAAATACTAATTATTTCCATGATTATTTATTGTGAAGTCAACTGAAAATCACTGAAATGCTCATTTTAAGTAGAGCTCTTTAAATTGCAAGTAAGGAAATGGTCACTCTTTGTTGAATTAAGATTAGCCTACTGTCATTCAGTGATTAGATGACCATTTTCCCATTTAATAAACACTTTTTACTTTTAATTGCTATAATTTGTGAGCAAATATAAAACCTCAATTTTTTTTACTCACTGCAGCTTCTTTTTTTTGTGAAAAGGTCTTGAGGAAGTGTCTTAATTACAACAAGAAAGCTTAGGATTGACATTAGTGAAGAGAAAACCAAGATATCACTTCCACCACAATTTGAGAAACACTTCCATTAAAATATAGTAAAATATATTTTTGACCTGAAGGTAAAAAAGAGGCTCTCATGATTTATATTTGAATTATAACTTTTCCTGAACTAGAACCTATCATACAGACCAAAACAAAGCTCATAACCCAACTATGCAGGAATAGTGTTCAAACCAGCGCAAGTCAAATTTGGGTTAACACTCAAAACTGGAAAGTACTGACAAAATGTTAACAATTAGAAGCACAGAAACAGCAGAAAGGGGGAAGTCAGATAACATTCAGCATATTGAAACCAACACAATATTTTGATTTTTATTCTATTTTAATTTCTTTAGAGACCTACTTATTGTAGCTGTCTACATATACTAACCTACATAGGTGCAATACAGAACTCTGAGTCCAAGGAGAGTGGGATGGATGCTAAGGTGGCCTTAGGTCACCTTTGTACCCTCCTAATCCTAGAGCTCTATCCAAGTCACAGCAGCCTTCCAGGGCTGCTCCATGGGACACAGCACTGCTCCGAACCTCAGCAGTTCTGTATGCAGTGGTCTACCCCTGTAAACCTGCTCTCCTTCTGGCAAACCAGGGTTTGAGACAGGGTCCCTAGAAGGTCCATTCCTGTTTTCCGCAGTGCCTGTGCCAAGGGAATCCTTCAATGGCAAGAATTAGGGCTTTGAGGATTTATTTACCCCACTCCAGCCCTCCTACGCAGAATAAAAGTATCAGAGCAAGGACGAAGATCTCACTCCAAATGTTTATGCTACTTACATGCTATTGACATTTAGGAAATGGTGATATTTTAAAAAGTGTTTTGGTTTTTTTTAGTTTAAGGAAAATGTCCGCAACAGCATATGCCCTGCAATTCAGGAGAAAGTTTTTCTCCCCCTAATATAATTTTACTGTCAGACATTATAGACTGTTCAAAAATCACTTATTTTGCCTCTCATTTGGAGATGGGAAGAAACATTACAGTTCAGGCCACAGCCATTACAACTGAGGTCCTTCAAAGATGTTGCCAAGGACCTCCAGCAAGCAAAGAGGAGTGAGGTACTCCAAAAAAGACAAGTAGAATGGTTTTATAACATTTGAGACTATCTGAAAATGCTTTAATGGCGGGTATTTGTATCACCATTTTACCAGGGGGAAACCGAGGCACAAACTGATCTAATTAAGAATGCATAGGCAGGTCTTTTGACACCCAATCCAGTGCCAGAACCACACAGTTTGCTGTTTCACCTCTAGAACTATTTCCTGGCTTAGGATCCTGTTGAGTTCTAAAATATCTTTATTACAATAGCACATAGATGGTGGGTCCCTACCAGTTGTGAGCACACTGTTCTGGGTGCTGTTGATGTCGCCCCACTTAGCAAAATACATTTATAACAAATGGAATAGCAGGGATTGCAGGGGGTATAACTGAGGACAAAATATGACCGCAAAGGAAAATATTTCATGTACTACTTGCCTTTTAATAAAGGGGCTAATGGGGGAAAAGTATTAACAGAAGCATTATACTGGTTGGTGATGAGCTATTTATATTAAAACATACCTATGATTTAATTAATTCATTGCTACTCAGAGCAGATTTAGGCTCCGATCCTGCACCTGGATCCAAGTGTGCAGATCCCTGCACTCATGTAGACCCTCACATACTGCAGTGATACAGTCAAAGTATCAGAGTCTCATGCACAAGGAATGAGTGCAATTATAAAAGAGCAAAATACTTTTTAGGTGTGTGAGGCACAGAAGTCCTTATACTTTCAGTAACTGAGGAAAGATATTAGGACGTCCTTCTGTATTTCTCTACTTCTAATATTTTTTGATTTGATGGTTAAAAGAGATAGTAAACAAATTCAGGCAAACTTAGTGGTTCTATAGAATGTCTATAAATTTGCACAGTATGAAAACAGAGATGGGGAGACAGCTCACAAGAGTTACTCTATATCTTCATGTGACAAATATAAAACTATAGAACAATGTATTATGAATGCTACTGACTATGAATATTCTTTTCTTTCAGTATCAGGCAATGACAGAAATTAGCTTTTAATATAATTCCGAATCATTAGAGTATAGGAATAAGGTTATGAATACAGCTAACCTGTGAATTATGCTATCAATGAAATAAGTGTGTTCAAGATGCAAAAAGAACAAATGGATCAACAAGTTCCAGATGCGCATGCAAAGCTTAGATACAGACTTATGCAAGCACATTTCCTAATTTTACAAAGTGATATAAAACTGGTTTGAACACAGAGTTCAGTGCTGAAATGATTTCTTGTATCCAATCAACATTGTTCAGCATGCAAAGATCAAATGTAATACTGAAGTCAGTAGCAGAACAAAGATGAATTCACAAATTACTATAAAAATGTCTTGCAAGCAGTTGATAAAGCATCAATATTGTTTAATTAACTTGAATATGCAATAGATGCAGAACCAAAACTGTACAACGTAATAACATGCTGCTCCATCACACAGTACACAACCTATTTAAGAGACATTTTTATATGCAGAACACAATACATACATTTTCAGATACTGAAATGAAAATACACACACATATATATACACACACACATATATATACACACACACAAATAAAAATTTCAGTTATTTAAATACACTGCAATTTCAGGCTCTATGTAATAGTTTTGATACTCACTTACCTCAAACATTCTAGCAGCTGTGCATCGAACAAGAGCTGAAGTATGGACAACTCCATACCACAGTACAGTTAACAGCAGTTCATGGTATGCTGGGTTTGCACTAAAAAAAAAAAAAAAGTCAAGCTAACAATATGTGTAGAGTGGGTATGATTACAAACTCTAAAGGCAGTCCTCAATGGCAGGTAGAAATGTGCACTCTTTAAAACACTTAAACTTCATAAACATTCATTTGTGCAAGTCTTTTTAAAAATTAGCTTTACGATGAGGCAGACAAGCTTTCAAGCTACGTAAGGCACAAACAAAACATTTATTAAAATATTTAAATAGTGAATACGTTCTGGTTTAATCTTACAGTAGATACTGGATTTACCACTGTTTAATTTAATCAAGTAAAGCCGATTTATATGCATAATTTATCTGACTTTTTGTTGCAATTATACTTATAGCTGAAAGTACATTATGAACATTTTTGTAAATATTCAACCATTTAAAATCAATTCCATGATATGTACTTTACCCCAATTCCACAAAGGAAGCCTTCAGGCTATCAAGAGGAGCATGTGATAGTGAAAGCATAGTCATTACATCTTCTAAGAATCCAACTAATAGTTTGCGGTCTTCTTCCTAAAAGAAAGTGTGCAACATTAATTTTAGTGTTATAAGTCATTCTATGACTTAAGCAAGGGCATCACTTAATGGATAAAGGAAAAAAAATTTTAACTGACATGTCTAAACTTTAAATATTTCATTATACAACCTAATATTCATGTCCAAGATAAAACCAATATTATTTTAACAAAACAAACCCAATTAAACAGTTTAAGAACAGTATCAAAGTATTTTTCAGAGTTTCTGAAATATTTCTTATTGTCCATATACTCTTTCCATTTGAAAGTATACGTAATGAAAGTTTCCCCTTCAGACTGTGTGCTGGTGCATGCATACACACTTGTATGTTGTTTCAGGATTGGTCAATACAATTATGGATCATTTAGCATATTAGGGATGTGACAAAAACATGCCTTAAATAGCAATGGGTAGAATATAAGAGGTTTGGAGAGCTCAGATAAACAATAAGCAGATGAGGGGTGCTTTAAGGGTGCCCTCTTTCTAGGGTGTCATGAGTGTGAAGTGCCTTGGAGTGCTGTTTTACCTGTTGGGGGTTAACTGAGGGAGGTGGGGTGATGTCAGAGTAGCCCACCTGGAGGAAGAACCAGGAAGTCAGTTCAGTTCGTACCGGAGCTTTTGGGCTAGCTCGACCTCTTTCCAGCTATGGAAGCCCTCCTCCCCTCTCCTAGCTTTGGGGAAGAGATGGAGCACCCTTCTATTTCTAAGATTAGACTAAATGTAAGTAGCATTTTGATCTCATAAATTTTGTACCTGATTTAGAGTGTCACTAACCTTCCAGGGGTAAAATCTTGAGGGAGGGATTAGAAAGCTTTATATCTGTGAGGTTGTATTAGCTGCAAGTTGTTCTCTTTTCTTTATTAAACCTTTTTGTTACAACAAGTATTTGGTTATTCCCTTAAAGTTGTCCTAGCTTTGGATTTGACCCAGTTCCCGGGTAAGGAATATATCTGAGTCTTTCTCCTAAGAGCAGGGAGGAGTGGCTGGTGCTCAGAGTCTGTGTCCTCATCTCTACCGGTACAAGACGGAGAGGGGGAGGGGTGAAGCAGTGTCTAAAGGTCCCGATCTCTCAGGGAGAGGGAAGGGGAGTTTGGGGTGTTCGTGTGCCCCCTCCAGGGTCTTGGAGATTCACATGAATGGTGGCAGCGTGGTCCCCATTTCCCAACTGGTAAAGTGTGGGTTTTGGGGGTGAAAAAGACTTAACTTAGGCTGGGGAAGCAGCTTATAGTTAAGGGGCCATAGGAGAGACCCCCTCTGTTACCCCAGTGTTTAAAGAGGGGGGAGGTTTTCTCTTCACATAAGGCTTGGACAATTGCCCTACCCTCTGATTGGATGATTTGCATTTAATAATCTGACATATTTGTCAATTGCGTTTGCCCTTTTTTGTTTAAAATTGCTTGGTGAATACAGATTATAGCTATTCATACTCCTAACCAAAGGCAACGTTACCTTTTAATTTTATACAGTGTCTTTGAGAATTCCATGCTGAATGAATACGGCAGAGATTTACTGTTTTTGGTTATGCACTACATGACTATATATTTCCAATTGAATAATTTCTAAACCAAGATGTAAAATGAGGATTTCAAAACGTTAATCTTTTTAAATAGGGAAGTGGGGAGCTAGAGAGACATGGCAAAATATTAAATGGCTTTCTTTACACCACTTTTTAAAAAATGTAAAAGAAGGAGTCAATCTCAAATCTGTTCAATAAAATGTAAAATGTTGCACACCTCTCATGTACAAAATTTTTCTAATTTTGTAGACCATAGATTTTTAATTTAAAACAGTTTCTACTAAGACTTGAATAACTCTTAAATTGCCTTTTCATTAAAAACACAAAATTAATATGCTCTGGGTTAAGTAGCTCTAAGTGCTCTAACTACACATCAGGAATGTTTGACTGTCTGGCAATAAACTTGTATCACTCAGTGTATTATTTCATTATTACAAACACACACACACACTAGTGAGGTTGAAAAATCAAACTCTAAAAAGTGGAAAGACCAGAATTAAGATGGCATAATTTGGTCCCCATATGCAATCTGGTTTGGTAAGAGACTATATTTTTGCCATAGGAACCCTGTGCAGTGCACAGAATGGATGTTGATCAATTAATGAGAAGCTATTCAATATTTTGCTTTCTTCTCACTATTCTATGTATAGCTCCAAGCCTTATTTACTGCACTTTATTTAAACCTTGCATCAAATATGTTCCTCACAGTTTTTCTAGAATCCTTTTTATGGATGACCCACATATGTATTAGGAGAGTTCTTAGCCCTTAGAACAGGGGTCGGGAACCTTTTTGACTCAGAGAGCCATGAAAACAAAATATTTGGAAATTTATTTTAGTAATATAATATAATATATATAATAGCCCCCCCCCGTGCTCCCGCCGCGCCCCCCCCCCGCTCTGGCCGCGCTCCCCGCCTCCCCCCGCTCTGGCCGCGCTCCCCGCCTCCCCCCGCTCCGGCCGCGCTCCCCCCCCCCCGGCTCCGGCCGTGCTCTCACTGCCCCCCTCCCCCGGCTTGCCTTGCCTCGCCTCCTGCCCCGGCCCCGGCTCCGCTCTCCTCCCCCGAAGCCCAGGCTGGCAACGGGAGCTGAGACCCCAGCTGGCAAGGGGCCAGCAGGGGAAATCCCAAAGCAGTGGCAGGTGGAGTCCTTAGCCCTGCACTGCTTTGGGGTTTCCCCCACTGGCCCCTTGCCAGCCAGGGTCCTGCCGCCTGCCTGACCCGCCCAGCCCACTCTCTCCCCCCCCAAACCTCCTTCCCTCCCACCCCCTCAACTGACCCACTCAGCCCGGTCTCTCCCCCCAAAACCTCCTTCCCTCCCACCCACCCCCCAACTGACCCACCCAGCCCGGTCTCTCCCCCCCCAAACCTCCTTTCCTCCAACCCCCCCCCAACTGACCCACCCAGCCCGGTCTCTTCCCCCCCCCAAACCTGCTTCCCCCCCCCCCAACTGACCCACCCAGCCCGGTCTCTCCCCCACACCGCTTATCCCCGCTCCCAGCCCAGCCTCCCCCCAACGCCCCCTTGCAAACGGCTTATCCCCGCTCCCAGCCCAGCCTCCCCCCAACACCCCCTTGCAAACGGCTTATCCCCGCTCCCAGCCCAGCCTCCCCCCAACGCCCCCTTGCAAACGGCTTATCCCCGCTCCCAGCCCAGCCTCCCCCCAACGCCCCCTTGCAAACGGCTTATCCCCGCTCCCAGCCCAGCCTCCCCTCCATGCTCCATGGCAAACGGCTTATCCCCGCTCCCAGCCCAGCCTCCCCTCCATGCTCCCTGGCAAACGGCTTATCCCCGCTCCCAGCCCAGCCTCCCCTCCATGCTCCCTGGCAAACGGCTTATCCCCGCTCCCAGCCCAGCCTCCCCTCCATGCTCCCTTGCAAACGGCTTATCTCTGCTCCCAGCCCAGCCTCCCCTCCATGCTCCCTGGCAAACGGCTTATCCCCGCTCCCAGCCCAGCCTCCCCTCCATGCTCCCTGGCAAACGGCTTATCTCTGCTCCCAGCCCAGCCTCCCCTCCATGCTCCCTGGCAAACGGCTTATCCCCGCTCCCAGCCCAGCCTCCCCTCCATGCTCCCTGGCAAACGGCTTATCCCCGCTCCCAGCCCAGCCTCCCCTCCATGCTCCCTGGCAAACGGCTTATCTCTGCTCCCAGCCCAGCCTCCCCTCCATGCTCCCTGGCAAACGGCTTATCTCTGCTCCCAGCCCAGCCTCCCCCCCATGCTCCCTGGCAAACGGCTTATCTCTGCTCCCAGCCCAGCCTCCCCTCCATGCTCCCTGGCAAACGGCTCCCCCCCCCTCCCCGTGCTTACTTGTTCGCTGGGTCACGCTGCTGTGACCCAACTCCAGCGAGGGAAGGAGAGGAGCGACACGCCCCCCAGCCTCGCTTTCAGAGCCGCGCCACACCGCCTCCCCCGCCCCCCAGCCATCACAGCAGCGCCGCGAGCCAGATGACAGGCTCAAAAGAGCCACATCTGGCTCGCGAGCCATAGGTTCCCGACCCCTGCCTTAGAATGAAGGAATGTAATCTGTAACAAGAGATCTTTCTGCTCAAGATTTGTTAGTTAAATAGAGGTCAACAGAATACCTAGAAGAATTCTAGTTTATCTGAAGAAAAAAGTCACATCTCACTCAAATTCTACTTCCTCCCATGGTATTGGTCATAAACCCAAGCCTCTTCTACACTGGGAAAATTTACAACCCTCTATCCACAGCTTTAGCCACTGATTTAACTGACTTAATATTTGTACTTGTGGGACCTCGAGTGTGGGGGAAAAAACCTCCCTCAACTGGACCTGTTTTTACAATTGTTTTGAGTAGATCAGATTTCAAAATTGACTAAAGGACTGTATACAAAGTCTGTTTGGAAATCTTGTGTGTGCTCGAGTGCTCAATCAATGATAACATCTGTTCATCTGAAATGGTTATAACACAGACAAATTTATTTTGGGCAAATTTCCCCTTGTGCAGAAATGGCCACAGTCACCCTAAAGTTTTCAAGGATAGGGGGAAATTTTTTTTCCCCAAGGTTAAAAAAAACAAAAAACCACAACTCCTTATTTTGAAAAAAAAGCTTTCAATTCTTCTATACATCATAAAACAGCTAAAAAAGGTACAAGAAATCAAAATTTCTTCTTCATTGACCAACACTGAACAAAAATACCGTGGTCCCCCAATTATAAATCAATCTTTATTCAGATACTGCTATAAATTACCAGGCTTTTGCTGTTCATATCAGAAATCCTTTAAGATATTTATCATGGTAATCTGTAGATCCTCTTTTACAGTTTGAAGTTTAATTTACATACAGTAATTTATTCAAAGGGCTGTAGAGTGACTTCTAAATTTGAACACCATTTTTTTTTTAAATAAAAAAAATATCACTCTTACCTGAATATAGCATGTAAGGACACCTGTTGCATAGATGGGAACAGTGGCTTTTGTTAGCACCCCGTTCCCTGCAGTGGAATCTAAAGTCATAGATATAATGTATCAGAAAATTTTAAAACAGAATTTCTTATCTTGCAATTAATAACTTTTGGGCAATATTACAGCATGCTCCCCTTTAAGAGTGAGTCATTAAGTTTACATGTTCCGCATTTTGACAGGGTACAAAGAGTACTACATTTCAGATCTATGTTTAAGTGACATTCTCCGCTTGACTGAAGAAAAACAATGGAGAGATACAGTTGCAACTGTAAACAATTCCTACACAAGGAAATTTATTGAAAATTCTGCCCTTTCCTCATGCCAGTTCAGCTGCACCACTGGGAGCCTTAGCGTAGATGGCTCTCTGGTCCTAGCAGGCATTGTCAACAATGGACCAATTAATAAGGCACATATAATCAAAATGGTGCTGAAAACAGTAGTCCATGAGCCATCTACACTAGATAACTCAATGCTATCAAGAGTGGTGCAGCTGAACTAGTATTAGTAACTGTGGGAAGTTTTGGCATGTAGCACTGTAGCAACATTAACAATTTATTTTAAGGTACACAAGAGTGTTCAAACAGGTAAAAATACATTAGACAGTTCTAGTTAGACTCACACCAAGATGTTAAAAAAATGGATGCCTAAAATTATGCTTAAATCCTTATTTAGTCATCTAATAAGTGATCTGATTTTCAAATGCACTGAGCCATCAGTTTCCTTTGGCTCTTCAATTAAAATAGACAGTATTATACAAATATTTATTTTCATTTTAAAAATGTAACTAAGGCAACCATGTCAATTTAAAATAAAATTTACTTTCAAACTAACTTCTGATTAGACTTTTTTTTTTTTTTTTTTTTTTTTTAATATAATCACTTTCATAGACCGATTTCAGAAACAAGTAGTTTACAATTTTTCCTCAGTTCAGGCCGAGGTTGATTTTTTACTCATGTTAATAAAAATGAATGTGCTACTCACCAATATTTTCTTCAGACAGTCTTAAGATTTCTTGGAATTGTGGTTTTACCTATGGAAAAGATGGGTACCCAATATAGGAAAATTTGTAACAAGTGTCAGTTTATTTATAAAGAGGTAAAGACCAGAGAAACGAAAATTTTGGAGACACCGACAGAATACTTTGAAAGTTTCCCCAAGTTTTATCAGAACTGAAGGGAAGTTCGATCTCATGAAACCAAGACTTATAATAAGCACCTCATCATACTAAATGAGGGGGTAACACCATCAATCATTGACTTTGAAGGCAGGAGGCACTCAGCAATGTGCAGAACCAGGCTCTATTTCAGAGTTTCTCGAACTGGGGGTCGCGACCCCCTGGGGGGTCACCGAGCGCTCCCCGGGGGGTCACGAGCTCCTGCCGCCACAACTCGCAGCGGGGACTGGGGGCTGGGGTGCAGCCGGGCGCCCACCCGCTGCGGGGACTGGAGGGGTCGCACCATGCCGACGGAGCAGGAAAAGGAGTCGCGGTCTCAAAAAGTTTGAGAACCACTGCTCTATTTGATTTGCACACTGCCACAAAACATATGCGGACTGCAAAAGCAGTGGTGGGGAGAGGAGGAGGGGAGAGAAAGGATTTACAGGTTTTATAACCTAACACAAGTATATTGGCTGATTTCCCTGAAACTTCCCTCAAATTTTCTCCCCCAAGCCTGTAATGAGAATTTACACCTGGAAAGGCTCTATAAGTTTAGGACTCATGCCCAAAAGTGATCGTAAACTAGAACCTGGAATTAGCCTTCTAAATGGAGACACTTTTTAAGGCTCCAAAATACTTGCGTCAGTCTTTGTAAATACTCCTTTAAAAGATAGAAATAAATTCAATTCAAACATTCACTGTAAAATATTTTCAAAATGGACAATTATTTTTTCAGCTGATCTTCACATACCTCTAAAATTTTACTGAGTAATTATAATCCTTTAAAATATTATTCTTTGTTGATTTACAATAGACCTTGTCTTGCATTCCTTAAACATGTTGAACAAGGAGAATACTTATTTTAACTCAACAATGAATGAATAACGGACATGCAGATATATGTGAATAAGATTTGACACACAAAATGTACTGTATAACATATGACATACACTAAAAGAAAAATGATGGCAGATTTCATTGAAATTAGGCCAGAGCCTCCAGACCAATATATCCACCAAGGAAGAGTAAGTAATGTGTCAATGAGCTTCTCCCCATTTCAAGTTGGGTAGGATGGCAGTCTGGGAACAGAATCCTTGCCCGTAGTATGAATAAGTAGACATAAAAGGTGAGAGACACAAATGAAATCCAAGATGAGTGGAGAGAAAGGACAGAATATGGCCAAGATTAGGTTTAAGACTGGTAAGTGAAAAGGTCAGTGATTTCTGACCCTGGAATGAAATACTAGGACATCTCTCATGTATGCATGTCATATAAATATGATCCTGTATATTAAGTATTTCTATATGTACGTTATCTAAGATAGATACAGAATAATTCTATTACCTTAGTGTTTGTGAAAATTTTCCCAAATGTTCTGCAAAGCCGCCAGAAAAACCTGGAGAATTCATGGACACAGGCAGTTGAGGCAACATTGATTTTGCCAACTATTTCTATAAGCTGTGGTAACCTAAAAGAGGAAGTAGAAGCACATTAAAAGTTACTCTGCACGTTTCCTTTTCTGTGATTTCACTTCAGCCTACAAACTGACTGCACTTTGCATATCACTGACCTTCCTGATCATTGCCAATTCAAATCCCAGCAATACAACAACAGTTGATGTAATCCCTTCTAGAATTCCCTTTGTTTGGGAGAGTGGAATGCTATCCCTTAGGAGCGCCTGGCACTTGAGTTTCAAATACCCGCTTTTATTGTGGAATATCATATTCTGCAAGTGACTTAAAATGCAAGAATCCTCACACACTTACATAATGATGTATTTCTAGATCAGCACAAAGAAGAAATCATAACTTTTTGGTACAAATACCATTAATCTATGAACACATTAAAGGCTACATTTTTTCCTAAACAAATCAGAAAGAATGGAATTCTAGGGTTCTTAGGTATGCAAAGTAAACAAAAGTGACAGTTAAATAGTAAGATAATGAAAAGAACCCGAACTTTTCACTATTAATTATTTAGAAGGCATGAAAATTTTGTGTTAGGAGTGCAGGAAAAACAGGTACACTCACAGTTGATTGACAACCCATAGCAAAGTCTCCCAGCCTGTAGTACCCTCAAGTTCCAGTTGGTAATCATAAAGCTGAAGCAGCACAGCTAGCTGCTCACGGCTTCCAATGATAGTAGCCACATCCTGAAGAGGTGACACAGGCCGAGGGAATCTAGTCACTGTTAACAGCAGAAGACAAAAAAAAGAACAAAAGATAACCTTGACGTGATGTCAATAATTAAAAATAGTAATTCTTCATTTGAACTTCTACAGCATGTTCCATCTAAGGCTATCAAAGTGCTTTATAGAAATAAATAGGTCAAATCTAAGTGATAAAGATAGGTGGGGATTTTACAGATAGGGAAACAGAGGTAGAGAGGCAGAAAGTAGCGAGACTAGGAGATTCTCCAAAGATCTAATAGCATGTCTGTGGAGGAGCAAGGAATAGAAAACTGGGTCTCCAGATTCCCTGTACTATGCTTTAAATCACAAGACTATTCTCTTCTTTCCATATTAATCTGAAGGGAATTCTATGTTTTTGATCATTAACCTTCTGATGCTAAAATTCATCAATTTACAAAACATAAAAAGAAGGGTAAGGCGAATTATGGAGGCACGAACCTAAGACATTATTTTTAACATAATGGTTATGGATATTAACCTAATTTTGTTTTTATACTCTCAAATCCTCCTAAACATGTATAACTGTCCCCTGAAAAAAAGTTCAACTACAAGGACATGATGTTCCCTATTGCTGAATTCACTCAAAAAGAACATACTTGTGATTCGATCAGAAGTTACTAGATCAACAGAAATTGCATACACGAGATTTTTCCTTTATATATGCAGTGTTTTTATAGCCATGTTGGTCCCAGGTATTAGAGAGAAGGTGGATGAGGTATTATCTCTTATTGAACCATTGGATCGCTTAACTTCTATTGGTGAGACAAACTTTTGAGCTATTCACACATCCTGTGCATGCACACACTGTACAGTACTGTTTGTGTAGGGTAACCATCCAAGCATTATGTACAGCATCCCCAAGTTTCCTATAGAGCCAGTAAAACCTAAAAAGATTAATGTAATGTACAGCATCAGAGGGCTAATTACGTGTAGAAGATCCTGAACTATTATTAGTATAGACATACCCTCAGTGTGAAAAATGTACCACTTTCATTGGTTTCTCTGAGTCAGGAGGTACAATAATGTAACAAAAGAAGACCTTAAAGCAGTTAAGATGTATTTGTATTACTGGCTATTGAAAGTGTGTTATTCTTCAGAGCAACCATCAGGAAGCCCATAAAAGAAGTGTTTTATGGTTGCTTTTTAAACCTTTTATGTTTAAAACTTGCCTACTTAAACAAGCATGAAATGCAGACAGTTTCTAATCACATTATGTAATTGGTTTACACAGGTGAGAGGGAAAAAAATATTAATTTGGGATAAGTGAAGAAAAACCATAACACGAAACTAGCAGCTGAAAAATCATGTTCATAGTCTGATGGGCTCATACTATCTCCTGACCTCCCCACTTGTGATTAAGGTGCCTTTGCAGTGTCCCACCCCACTTTGTGCTTCACGGGGATCCTCACATGAACTCAACCCAGGAACAATTCCCTCCAGACTTCAACCCCCAGTCCAGTGTCTCACTCTCCCTAGTTGGGGGTGGGGGAGTCCCTGTCCTCTTCTCCTTATCTAGGTCACAGTTCAGTATCTCTATAGAAGCCCATCTTGCTCCCTGTAGCTGCTTCTTCAAGCCAGCTATAGATTCTCAGGCTTCTGCTTCTTGAGCATCCTCTACGCTTCCTGCCTCTGGTAGTCTCTGATACTCTCAACCATGACACGTTCCCTGCAGCTTCCTGCTTCCTTTTAAGTCAGAATCACCGGATTCATCTCAGAGGCAGCACATCTTGTAATCGGCACTGGCTTAGCCCTAAACTGTACAGCCTCCGACTCTCATTACAATCTCCCTGAAATATTTTGTTATTAGGCAAATGGCTACCCTTTTGGACTCTCTCTTTCTATTGACAAGCTCTGTAGTTTATTAAGATTTTCCTATTTCTTTGAACGTACTAGCTTACTGCTGCTACTTGATCTGAACTCTTAGGTAAAATGGAAAAAAAAATTATATAGTTTCACCACACACACACACACACACACACACACACAAAAAGAGAGGAACAAAGAGAAAAAGGACAAAGCTTCACAAGCTAGTACTGGGCGCAAAAAAAGTCTTTCCATTGGCTTGGTTACATTAAGGGAAACAGACAACTCCAGAGACATACTACTAGAATAGATTTGCAGTGACAGCACATGAAAAAGTTGGAGATTACAAAAAAAAAGGTTCCTGGGTTTGGAAACCTAAAACCACAATGTTAAACATACAGTGAGGTTATATAAAGCTACAAGTTTACATTACGATTTCCACAGTTTATATCTACATAAGAACCCTACCGACTGATCTACTTCAACTAAAACTGTTTCACCTACAGTAGACTCTCGATTATCCAGGCTTGGGTTAACCAGGATGTGGATTAACCAGGATGTCAAAAAGAAAAAAAAATTATACGTAACTCGCAGGGCTGGCTCTGGCTTTGTTGCTGCCTCAAGCACACAAAAAAACCCCACCAGGGCTCAGGGCAGCCAGTAAACCAACACCTCCTCCCCCGGTGCAGGGTGGCTGGTGAACCAACCCCCCCTTCTCCATGTTTCCTATGGATGGTGATTATCCGGGATTTTATTAACCAGGATTAATTTTTTTCCTATCATCCTGGATAATCGAGAGTCTACTGTATATAGAGTTTCTAGCTTTTTTCTATGTATTTAGTATTGATTGATGTGAGATGTATCAGTTTACCATTGCTAGATTCTAGAGAAAGTTTTCACAGTATTTAATGAATTATATACCTTCTATTGATGGCACTTCACCCTGGAGCTTAGCTTTGCTTGTGAAAGGTGCATTCTGTAGTACAAGTGAAAACAGTGAAGGAATCAAGGACTGCAAAGCAGAAAGATACATGTGTAGCTTATGTTCATCCAGCCCATGCTCTCCTTCCTGAAATAGAAATATAAGGTTTTTTAAGGGTTTTCATATTTTTTGTTAGTTTAATGTCAATTAGATAACAGTAATTATCTATCCCCCATCACTACAGTATTTTAGTCTCTCTCAAGAACATTCAACAGAAACACTCCTTGCACACTCCTTCCACACCTGCAAGAGAAAGATTAATGATTTCACAATTTGTGTGCGCGCGCATCTACCTTTTTATGTATTAGAAAAAAAACAGTAGAATTAAATAAATAAGTTTTGTATTTAGTTCTGAAAGTGGTTGGGTTCCATGATCATTCTTATCTTCTGAAGGATCAAAAATAATAGTTCAAGAATGTAACTTTCTTACATGTGCTGGACAAGAATTCACAAAGCCACTCATTGGTTGAGAATTCAAAAATACACAATCTGCACTTTTCAGATAAGAATGAGGCCTTTCCATTTTGCTATTTATTTCTTAACCACATTTTCATTTTGGGTTAGTACTATCCATTTTGATTACTTAAGTCCATTAAAATGTTTGTTTCATACCGTTTCCATTAAATTTAGGCATGTTGACTGCAAGATCTGAAGCACAATCTAATTATTTTTTTTTAACGAGCAAAAGCTATAGAATCCCAACATAAAAATCGCCTGAAGAATTCTCCCCCCAAACCGCTGTAGGAACTGGTATTTTTTAAAAGTGATATAAAAATTAAGTGTGCATATCAGATAAAGATGCATAGAAAGAAATCTAATTAATTAGAGATGTATGAACTGAACACCTACCCTGAGTAACTTTTCAATCTTATTAAGCAGTGTAGGTATAAGATGCGACTGTAAATTTCCCAGTTCTGTAGTCCAGGCAGCATAGGCGGGTAAAAATACCTGATGTGTTGCACTAACTACTCGTTCTGAGGGATCTCCCAAAGCTGAAAGCAGCAGTTCAAAACCCTGGTAGTACACAGTAAAGCACATATTAGGAATGTTGTGTATACATCAATTTTCCAAATGTAGATCACAAAAAATAGAATATATCTCAAGCAGTGAGGAAATGTGCATTTAGAAGAATTATAGTACTCGGTTATTTCAGAGTTATTAAACTAATAATATAAAAAGTACTGGTCACTGTAGTATATGGATGACCTACAAAATTGATACATATCAGTAACCCTCAAACAAGTTATTTTCTTTTCTCCTTTAGTTTACTATTTAAAAAAAATAGTATAAACTAAATTACCAAACACTGGCAGGGGTGAAGTTAGTTAAGTGAAAAGACATCCACATAAGAAGATGGATATGAAGAGACTTTAAACACCTGCTTAAAAAAAGTACAACAGGAAAACGTTCTGAAAATATTCTGCTTCTGTTATAATACACTATATATTTTTTGTACACATTGTGTTATATATTTTCTGTATTTCATTTCGAAACTTCGCTCGATAAATTATGATGCCACAAAAAGGGATTATATCTGCAAGCTGTATTGGAGCCTTAACATATGCTTAGGCACTGTCCCTACAGGTCTATGTAGATAAATATTGGGGCTGAGGTGTAACTGCTCTTCGATGTGAAAAACAGAAAGACAAGTTGAAGAAAGTACCCTATACAATGCTCATCCCTGAGGTACTACAGATAGCTGGAAATGTAACTTCTTTTTTGGTCACAGTGACTGAGTAATTTACATGAAAAACATTATATTCAAAAGTGTCCAAAGTAGGATGCATAGTGACAGGCATTATATACATATGGACTTTAGCCCTGAATGATACCTGTTGGTATTTGTCTGGATCATCTATGTATCCCATAATGATACCCAGGCTTTTGATCACAGCTTCTCGTACCAGATCTGCCTTATCTTCCATTAGCATCTGCTGCAGCATGGAAAGCACCAATGAACTACGAATCTCTTTCTAAATATAAAGAGAAAGATATAGCTGCTAAATATATAAATTGAGTAAATACTTTGCACCTATATAGTAACATCCAAACAAACTTTTTCCCACAATACTCTTGTGATTAAGTTAAGTATCATCACCATTTTACTGGTGAGGATGCTGCATGGAGATAGAGTACCAGCAACTTCCACAAGTCCCACTCTAAAGTCTACTGTGAATCTAAGCATAGAACCCAAATCCTCTAACTACCCAATAGAATCGTATATTGTGAAAGCATGTAATAACTTCTTGCTGACTTTTCTGATGACACATTGAGAAATAATACAAATCATATCGTGGAATGCGATACTACTTTACTAAATGTTGATAACCCTTAGCCTTTGCTATAATCAGACCAATATGGTAATTTTGGCTACAAAAAAAGTTGAGCCTCTAAATTGTGCTATAACATGGTTTAGACAGGTAGTTGGATATCAGATTAAAGAATCCTTCGATTTTCACCTAAAACATTGGTCAACATTAAAAAAAAGAGTATTTGCCAACAATTAACATGTAGTAGCATTTGAGATAGAATAGTTCTTCCCTTCACATCGAATAAGAACACATACTTTCTTTATATTTCTACCATGATCATTATGGTATCTGAGCTACTTACAAAAAATAAGTTACAGTAGTAAGACTGATATCAATCCTTCTCTAATTCTTTTATCAGATTTATTGATATAGGTCTTGATTCAAGAGAGTCTACATTCAGGAAAGCACTTAAGCAAATGTTTATGTCCCACTAAAAGGAAATCAGAGAGATGGGTTTTGCATTTTGTCCCAAACACAGTGAGAATTTTGTTTATTTTAATCTATTTGTCAGGGTAGGTATGGAGAGGGAGACAAAATGGATTGCATACCCTGAACTCATAACCTCCAGCATTATTTGCCTGATTTGATTCTCCCCCATGTGGACAGAAAGTAGAAGAGAGTTTTTCCAAATGGCAGAAGGTACTCAGAATGGTGTAGATGCAGCATGGTTTTGTGGTGTTCTGGGCCCACGACCAGAACATCAAAACTGATGCTAAAATGATAAGTGCTCAATAGCAGATGCAGAGGCAGCAGGTGGCCTCTTTCTCTGGAACCTTGATTTCTCCCTGGGCAGTTCATAACATCTCTGGAATTTTGAGACTGAAGTGAGACGGGATCCACTAACTGTTTGTAGATGTGTAAATCCAAAGGGATCTTAATGTGGCTCTGGAATCCTTAAGAGTATGAAAGGACTCATCAGTGGATTCAGCGAACAGCTTTAGCCCATCAAAGGGGGAAGATCCTTAACTGTGTTTTCGACCTGCCTTGGGAATCAGACAGCTGGAATCAGAATGCTCTTTGCATGACCACTATCGTAGAGATGGATCAAGCAGAAGTGTTGGCTGAATCCAACAAGACCTGTAACAATGTTCTAGCTCAGTGGTTCTCAAACTTTTTTTTCCCATGGACCACTTGAAAATTGCTGAGGGTCTCAGTGGACCACTTAATGATCTTTCCAAATTCTGTTTGTATTGTTAGCTAACTATTGTAAAGCACTTTGGATAAAAGCACTATATAAAAAAAGTAAATACAGTGGATTCCGGTTAATTGGGACAGCCACTTAATCGGGACATATTGCAAAGAATGGAAACAAAGCACCCCTTATTTACTTCGGTTAATTGGGGAAGCCGCTTAATCGGGCCAAATTGTTCCAGTCCCGATGTGTCCCAATTAACTGGAATCCACTGTATTTGTTCTACAAATAAAAGCACACAATTCATTTTAATATCAGTAGTCTTACCTTTCTAATGCAATGGATGTGCCCTCTCTCCCCTGCTGTGAGAGCCCCAGATCTGGGCCTGGGAAAGAGATGGAGGTCTCTTGCTCTCCCTCCTGCCATGGCAGCCCCTAAGCTGGGGCTGGGAAAGCGAGTGTATCCCTACAGCGGCAGCCACTGACCTGGGCTGGGAAGCAGGGCCATCTCTCCCCAGCCACAGGGCTGCGGCTGCCAGGCAAAGTTCCCTCTTTCTCTGGCCGCCACAGCCCTGCATGTCCCGAATACCCCACCCCTCTCTGACCCTCCCCCTCTCTCCTATTCCCCCCAAGACCACCACCTCATCTTACATGTGTGTCTTCTCCAGGGTCCCGCCACCTAATTAGTGGAACCACGCCCGCGTGGCTCCATTAATTAGGTGAGTGGCCCTTGATTCTCGTGTCTGGCCACACCCAGGCGTGCACCTTAGAGGGAACTATCTGCAGACCACCTGAATGGAGCTGGCGGACCACAGTTTGAGAACCTCTGTTCTAGCTAAGCGCTGAACCTCATTAATCAGAGCCTGAAACTGCTCACACTCATCAGCCAGCAGATGATCAATAAAGGTGGTGAATTTGGCATAATTTGAATGACTCCATTTCCTCCTGAGAGCCTGATAGTTGGCGATCCTAAATTGAAGAGTTGCAGATGAGTATGTCTTCTTGTCAAATAAAGATATTCTTGCCAAATATTATATGGTGTGGTCATTCCATGGTGTTGTCTGCCATGCCTATTCGTTGCCTACAGAACCACAAAGTTTGTTGCTAGCTGGGTGAACAAAAAATCGGGAGTCTTTAGCCAGAACATTTCTTATTGGCCCATTTGCATATTGGTGGTATAGTCGCAGGGATCTGCCAGATGGATTTGTTAATGGGCAGGGCAATTCAGGTAGAGGGAGTCAGTTGAAGAATATCCAGGAACTTATGCTGAGATTCCCTGACTTCCAAAAGAGGATCTTTATTAACTCCCAGAAGTTTTCTGAAGTAATCAGCCACAGATAGCTAGGGGAAGAATAATCAATCTTGGGAAGATGAAGAAATATTTGAGGACAGGCCTCTATCTGCCCTGGCCTCCAGCTCCTTAAAAGACTCTTGTGCCTGAGGTAGTGGAGGAGGGACATTTGGAGCAGGGGAGCATCTCCCCATGTGGTTCCCATGAGAAAGAGTAGGGGCAAGAGAAAACTACTGTTAATATGCAGTCCAAGGATCACATTATCCCCACTAGGGGGTCCAAAAGGCATTGGGATGGTAGCACTGGTTCTCAAACTAGGCTATGGGAACACGAGTCTGTCTTTGATGCAACTTATTGCTCTTCTCAAAAGTGGCAGGAAGGTGTTCCCTTATCTGAAGAGTAGGAGAATCTTGAGACATGTGAATTGGAGGATAATTCTTCCTTATTAAGGAGCATTAACCAGCACTCACTGAAGGTGCTGGAGAATCAAGCATAAGTGGGGAAAGGTCTACTTTGGAGACTATGGCTGTCTTGGTACTGACCATCTTTTGTAACCCATTAACAAGGGAGACTCCAAATCCTCCAAAACAAATTAAGTCCCTAGAGAATTTGAACTCCTGTAGTACCAGTTGGGCTTGGAGAATGGGCCCATATTCCACTATCAGTGCTGAGGGTATAAGTGGATCTGGAAAGTTCCTTCTAGCCAAATTAGTTGGTACCAATGAGGATGCCTAGAGAATCACCAAGACTGTATGAGAAGTGTGGCATCTTCCTGGTACCAATGCAATTTTGATACAGACAGTACTACAGGAGTTGTGGGCACTGTTCTCTTAGAAATGGAATGCTTAGGTTCTCTTGGTGCAATGTTGTTTCTGTGATGCTGAAGGTTTTGGTATCAAGGCATGTTTGTTGCCCTTATTCTCAGAGGAGCCTGAAGCTCTGGACATAAGTTGGTACCAACAGCATCTGGCGCCTCAGCTGTACCCAGAGTGGGTAAGAGGTCTCCTTGGCAGTCTTACTTCACAGGGACCAAGGTGGGTTTTCCTTTTTTCTTGGCTCCTCTTTCTATGGGTCTTCATGGATTTACCTCTGGTAGACCCAGGTGAATGTACTGAAGTTGAGGGGGCATTGTGTCCACTCAGACTAATGCCTGAGGGGGTGGGGCGGTGTCTCCTGGTCTGGAGCTGAGGCTGGCTGCAGGAAAAGCTCCATTATTACGAGTCACAATTTTAATGACTGATTCTACCTTGACCTGCCTTTAAAAGTGGAGCAATGGAGTACTTTTGCAGAATGAGGCTCTCTCAAATAGCTGATACAATAGGAATGCATGTCACTGACCCAGAAGGCCCCCCAGCAAGAGACATACTATTTGAAGCTCAGAGAGCCTGGCATACACCAGGGTAATGGTTCTCTCAATACAATAAGGTCCCCCACAAAAAAGGGAATGGGAACAAAAGAAACTCCCCCTAAACCACATCATAAAATAAATAATAAAGATAGATAACTAGACAAAGTTGTTAGGTTTCAACAGAAAGGCACATTGATAGAGCCTCAGAGGGAGTGTAGGGCTCATGCAGGGGCCAAATGGGCACTGCCACCAAAAATCTCCAATTAAAAGTGTAAGTGGTGTGAGCACACCTAAAATGGAGCACTTCTATACCCAAAGAATACATAATGTTACAACCAACATTTATGCATCTGCACACATCATTCCTTAAGATATTTTTTCCCTTTAAATGTGAAAGTGGTAAGTGATAGGGTAACAGTCAAAGCCATTTGTTCAGGGGTGGCCAAACTGTGGCTCGTGAGGGTGGCTTGGGGTGGCCAAACGGTGGCTTTTACAATTAAAGTGAGGCTTGTGGAGTTCCTCCCCCCCATCCATTCTCTGCCTATCATATGGGGGTGGGAGAGATGTCGAGACTCCTGCCCTGCAGCAGGGTGGTGTGTCTAGGGGCTTCTGTTCCGTGGGGAGAGGAGTCTCAGGGTTCAGCAGGAGCGGGACTGAAGCCCCAAAACCTGGCAAGCTCGGCCCGTCTCTGAAACTTCTGAAGATTGTTTGGCTATATCTATCTATAATTTCCTCTTACTTTCTAACAAACAACGTGTTAGCAGTAAATACAAATACTTACAGGAAGATAAGGTGCTAGAGCTCCACAGGACTCTGCCACTAGTAATCGTCTCTCTGGGTATTTGTGATTGATCTGGTGAAGAGAAATAGAATGTTTACTTATTCTATAATAACTGTGGTTCTTCAAGATGTTGTCAGTGTGGATCCCCCACTATAAGCACACATGAGCCTCAGGCTCGCAATATCAGATGGTTTTGAATAGCAGTGTCCAATAGGACTGGGGAATAACGAATATCAGCAGTATCAGCCAAGCAGTGCTTGTAGTACCTTTCTCTGAAACTGAATAGCTGATTTAGCAGCTAAGTCCAATGTATTCTGCCATGAGATATAGTGCTTGGCACAAAGTGCCTCATGCCGCTGTACAGGAAGATGTACAGCGGAATCAGACTAAAACTAACATTTTTGTCATCCAATGGGTTGGAGAAGAACTGGTTTAAGAGTCTCTGAAGAGAGAGTCAGATGGTCAGGCACTTGCTGGATTCCATTTTCCTGCCATGGTGATAAGGGGGCCCCTGAGCCATGACACCTTTTATGCCTTCATGCAGGAGCACAAGGAATCACATTGTGTATGTGTGGTACTCAGACACGGCTATTCAAAAAATTAGAACTAGGGTTCACGAGAGACATTTGCACCTACAGTGGGACCTACACACCTGATAAACAATACATCTCATTAATTCCCTTTAAAAGCTTTTTTTTCCCAGCTTCATATCTACTTTAATACACTTCAGCTAGGATGCTAAGCTCTTAAATATTAGAGATTATTAATTATAATGAAAACTCTCAGAGTATCAGACGACACATCATTGATCAAAACTGATCGAAATATTCTTCCAATTAATATTTAAGGTATGGAATTTAGAGAATCATATACTGGAAATGATAATTTACATACTTGAAGTGCGAGTTCCTATTCCCTATAATGTCTGTCCTACAAAGCATAATTTGCATTTTAATAAGTTATTTTTCTGTAGTATATTACAGATGACTAGAATCCTCCAACTCTCTTTGATTGGCTTCCTTTTTCTTGGATCTTGCACTATCAATGCTGCACAAAAATAGTTTACCAAATAAAATAGAAGTGTCTCCATACATCAAAAATATCTTCAGAACATAAAAATGGGCCATACTCGGTGAGTCCAATCGTCCATTTAGACTAGTGTTCTCTTTTCCAACGGTGGCCAATGCCAGATTCTTCAGAGGGAATGAACAGAACAAGGCAATTATTGAGTGATCCATCCCCTCTTGTCTAGTCCCAGCTTGTAGCAGTCAGAGGTTTAGGGACACCCAGAAAATGGGGTTGCTTCCCTGACCATCTTGGCTAACAGTCACTGATGGACCTAGCCTCCATAAACTTAATTATTTTTTTAACCCTGTTATACTTTTGGCCTTCACAACATCCCCGACAATGAGTTCCACAGGATGACTGTGCATTGTGTGAAGTAATACTTCCTTATTTGTTTTAAATCTGCATAATAAGCAGGTTTAAGACAAATCCTTAGTAAACTGCAGAAACTCTACTGTTGTAAGCATGAAATTTTCAGTTACCTGTTCCCAACACTGTGGTAAGAGCTCAGCTTCTACACGTGTTGGTCCAACATGTCGAGCAAATGCCACACAACCAGTCAATATCATCTGTCTGAAAAACATCAAAATCTTTAACTTCTTTACACTGTAAATGTTTTCCTACAATAAATGTTTTATGCCTCCATTTTATATCTGCTTTTTAGGAAAATATACAATAGGCTGAAAGGATTATTTAGAGTGGTGGTTCTCAACCATGGGTCTGGGGCCGACTGGGGCTCGGGAGCAGGCTTCAAGGAGTCCCCCAAGCAAGGCCAGCATTAGACTCACTGGGGCCCAGAGCAGAAAGCGGGTCTGAAGCCCAGAGCCATGTCATCTGGGGTTGAAGTCGAAGTCTGAGTAATGTAGCTTCGTGGATGCCCCCTGTAGTGTGGGCTCCAGAAAATTGCCCTGTTTGCTACTCCCTAATGGTAGGGATTCTTTTATATGCAGGGGAAAAAACCAGTTCTTGTGGCACACACGGGCCATGGAATTTTTATAGCATGTTGAGGGGGGCCTCAGAAAGAAAACGTCTGAGAACCTATGATTTAGAGGATAGCTATTCTCAGATATATATTATCAATAATTAAGCCCCTTTATTATGTGCTAGTTTTGTAATACTGTTAGACTATCAATGCTTTAGTAAAATAAGTGCACTACTACATAACATTTTGTGCCTTAAATGCTTGATGAACCTTGTTAATAGCAGTAATTGAATTTTCCTTGAGCAGTAGTTTCATGATATATACATACACATACACTTTTTTCCAGGTGGATAAAATTCTCGTTCACAATATGTGGACTCAATTCTTGCCAGTATAACTTGGAAGTCTGGAATTCTATGTTTCAAGAACATAAACATTTGCAAAGTGATTGTTTTGTTTAATTTTGAAAGTAGAGAATGTTAATATTTTACTGTAGTGATGGTATGTGTCAGACTATGGATTGAGGTGACCTAGAAAAACTGTTCTTAACAGAAGTATTTGTTAGTGTTTTCTGAAAATGGTCAGTTCAAATTAAATAAAACCTTCCTAACTTTAGATTTACTTTATCTACTGCTTTTGACACAAAATTGGTCACAGACTTTTAAAAGAATGATACTTTTCTGACTGACATAGAATCTGAAGTCTTCAGAAGTACTCAAGTTTGTAAAAGGTTGACAAAACTATGACTCATTAGAGAACTTGGTCAGACTATGCAATCACTTTAGTTTAAAAGTTTCAAGAGCAGAAATCTGAATTTCTTTAGGGAACTCTATCCATACACCCAGTTTACAAAAGCAAAACTATTTCTCCTCTGAGCTGCAAAAATGTAATATATTTCAAGTTTTTACCCTAAAAGGTTTGATTAAGTTTTACCTCCTTCCCCTGGCTCTTGATTACCAGCTGAATGGTTATAGCTACATAAAAAAAAAAACATTTTAAAATATAAAATGTTTATATAATATAAAATATAAAAATATAAAAAGCTAGTTCCTGAGCCACCATGCAAGTAGGAGGATAGGAAAATTCTTCAAAAACCACTTGGAAAACATTGCATTGAGGCTCTGGTATTTCCAATATTTGAGTTCAAGTTTAACTGGGGTTTAAAGAATCGTCTCCTTTTCTAATGATGTACATATGGAACCAGAATCCAGGTATGTGCCTCCTTACATCTTTGCATTGGGGGTTTTAACAACATTGGAAGTAATATAATGATTACATTCATAGCTGCTCTTGATAGAATGTGATGTTCTACTAGCCATGTCAGCAGCCAAAATATATCTGTACATTTTAACACTTTAGCATAGAATGAATAGAATACCATCCCTTCAATAAGTTTACCATTCCACTTGTGAATTTACACATTTACTGAAACACTCAAAAATACATCCATTTATTATGTTAATTATTGTCATGCTTACAGAGTCTTAATGCAGTTCACAATATGTCCTTAAGGTTGAAAGGCAGGGCTTCTGCTGTTTATTTCTCAACTAGACACTAATCCATCACCCACTCCTCCGAAAAGGAAGGATACACCGACATCAGAATGATTTCAGAAAGGAAATGTTACATACTAAGGAAGGTGTAAGGAATGGTGGGAAAAACCTACTGCCAGAGTGAACTGGTTTTCTTCTTTAGTCTCTACTACATACAACAGACCTTCAAAGTTAAGGAAGGGGATAAAAGAAAAGGGAATTATTAAATAAATTAAGCTAGTCAAAACTCATCTCTAGGAGAGATGCAATAGTGATCTTTCCCAAAGAATCTTAAGATTGTGAGCTATGACAAAATCATAAGGTAGCTTGCAAATGTCTGCAGTTGGTTCTTCTTTCACTTTGGGGCACAGCTGTGTGGTCCAACATAAAAAGAGTATTCTGATGAAAAGTTTCACTGCAGTATCAAATTATGCAGTTGTGACAGAACCTGAATACAACAGGTCTGGACTTTGTGCTGGAAGTGTGTCAATACTCTGAAGGGTTATTTTATGTTTTTAATTCTGAAACCAATTCTGTGCCCTCCTAACCTTGCAACCAAGTTAGCTCAGGATCTGAAAGTCTCTTGAGAGGTTGGAAACTGAGTTTTAATGTACACTCCAAAAGGCTCATATTTCCATATTCCATTTGAAGGAATTTCCTGAAACTATCTTTGAAGTTAATATGAAGGGCACCCCAAAATAACTTTATTTCAAACTTCCATTTTTTGACAACTTTAGTTTTCAAACAGATATTTATCAAATATTTGGTAAAACCCATACACTCTTGTATATACAGCCTCAATGCTCTTAAAAGAATAAACTAAAACAAGCTCTCATGTATGTATGATGAATACATACAACATGGTGACAACATGCCTGTGGGTTAATGTGCTTATTACCCATGGATAGTGTGTATACAGTCAAGTATATGTAATTAAAGCCTCTGGCAATTACGCTATATAGTTAGTATGTAATAAGTATAATTCACCAATGTTCAACTAGCTATTAATAGTTGAATGACAAATGGAATCACACTATAGCATGTCAATGTCACATTTCATCTTATGTTTTTATATAAAGACTGGAACTCAACTGGCTGGACTGATACACCAATCCCCCAACCTCCCAAGGCACTTATCAAAGTCCATCCATTACCCATCTGAGATATTGTATACTGAAGGCTTCTACACAGTGGTTGATCTTGAGCATATGAACACTATACCTAACAGAGCAGACTCACACAATCAAATCATTATGTCTGAATGGTTTTGACCAGGGACACGGGTGCCAAAGGCGGCACGCAAGCTGATTTTCAGTGGCACTCCCACTACCTGGGTCCTGGCCACCCGTTTGGGGAGCTCTGCATTTTAAGTGAAGCCTCAAACATTTTAAAAACCTTATTTACTTTACATACAACAATAGTTTAGCTCTATATTATAGACTTATAGAAAGAGACCTTCTAAAAACGTTAAAATGTATTACTGGCACATGAAACCTTAAATTAGAGTGAATAAATGAAGACTAGGTACACCACTTCTGAAAGGTTGCCAACCCCTGGTTTTGACTATTTCCACTTGCATGATCCTACTGACAAGTGATTGTACACTATTAGACATAATACAAATAAAATTTGGGTAAAATGTTGACAGTGGAGTCAATGTTGAAGAAACGTTTTCCTGCTTGTACTCAGAACCTTACTATGATTTGGGTTCATACATTTGTTAGAATTCTAGGGATGTAATAATTTGGGACTTAATTAGATAACTGAAGTTTGAACACAGATCAGCTAACCAGCTGAGTTTTAGAATGTTTACTAACTTTACTTTTAAGATATGAACTTTGTTGGATTGTATTGCAGAAATTTTTTCTGATGTTTTCTGCTGGAAAATTTACATCTGAAATTTTCAGAAATCACTCCATATTTTACAGTAAAAAGCTGAATGTGAAAGTTTTTACAAAATATTTGTTGGTTCACTTCACTTTTATTAACTGGAAATCACGTCTGGTTACAGCTGTAAAGAGGCTCCCATAAACTCAGCTTGATAAACTGCAATATTTGGATCACAAATGACTAAAATCTTACAACAAAATTGTGCAGCTCTTTATTAAAAAAAGTACAGAATAATGTTGGCAACACCAATTGTATTGGGACATCCACAACTTTTTAGCTGAGAGCAGTGTACATTTTGGAGGTGGAATTCACATGCCTGAAGATCTTGAAAAGGAACAAGGACTCACCCTTTACATACAAGCTTTTGGAGACCCTGTGACGTAGGTAGCAATTTCCAGGTTTTGTGAACAGAGAAACATCTCATTATCAACTGCTCACAGACACTAATATATATATCTTGTGAACTAATGCTACAGCTAAAACTCCTTTGTTACATGAGAATGTTGTGATGGCAGAGAAAATATTTAAGTAGAGGCATAGAAAATAATTCTTTATACCTGAACCAGGAGAAGACAGCAGAGAGCAATGACATATCAAAATGCTTTCGGGGAGGTCTTTTTAATTAAAAAAATGGAAGAGAAACGTTCCAAACGGATATGAAAAATCTTTCCACTATTAAAGAAGTAAACATACCAGCCAGAGTACTGTCTTTCAACCTTAAGGATGGTCTTTACAAGAGAGTAAAAGGGAGCAGAAAACTGAAGGTTTAAAAAACAAAAACAAAACCCTAATGCTTACATTATGAGATCCTAAATCATTAACACAACATATGTAAAGCTAAGAACTACAAACAGTTTCAAGATTAAGTAAAAAAAGTCTTACCTGCCAAAACCAGACTTTAGACCAGGAGTGGGCAAACTTTCTGGCCTGAGGGCTACATCGGGGTTGCAAAATTGTATGGGGGGCTGGGTAGGGAAGGCTGTGCCACCCCAAACAGCCTGTCCCCTATCTACCCTCCTCCCACTTCCCCCCCCCACTGCCCCCCTCAGAACTCCCGACCCATGCACCCCCGCTGCTTCTTGTCCCCTGACTGCCCCCTCCAGAGACCCCCCCCCCCATCCTAACTGCCCCCCCCCGGACCTCCTCACCCAAACCCCCCTTGCTCCCTGCTACCTGACTGCCCTGACCCCTACTCATCCCCCCACCCCAACAGACCCCTGGGACTCCCATGCCACATCCAATCTCCACCCGCTCACTGACTGCCCCCTCCAGAGACCCCTTGACCCTAACCACCATGCCGGGACTGCACCCCCTATCCAACCCACCCTGCTCCCTGACTGCCCCCCCACCCCCGAACCACTTCCCCTTGTCCAACCTGCTGGCCCCAACCCCCTTGCCATGCTACTCACAGCAGCGTGCCTGGCTCGAAGCAGAGACAAACACACTGCCCTGCGGGAGTGCACAGCCCCGCCCCACAGAGTGCTGCCTGCATGGCAGCATGGCTCCAGGGGAGAGGGGAAGGCGGGGAGGACCAGGAACAGCTTCGCCAATCGGGGGGGCTGGACAGGACAGTCCCGCAGGCCGGATGTGGCCCGCTGGCCATAGTTTGCCCACCCCTGCTTTGGACCCTAAGTTTTCTGCAATTTTCTTGCAACAACTGACAGTGATGATCGCTGAAAAGCAGGAACTGCTTTCCTAACGCTACTTTTGGTGTCAGTTAAATCATTAAATATTGGAGACAAACTAAGGACCTAGCAGTCTTAACAGGTAAGTGATGAAGGAACTAGTTTTAAAAGACTGGCATATCAATATATCTACACAAGTATTAGATTTATATTTTGAGCTTATTTAAAAAATATTTCAGTTCACTGTTTTTCTTAAAGGAACTGAAATATTACACTGAAGTTTGCAGAAGGTATTCTTACATTTAAGTAACTATAAATTACACATGAAAGTACAGGTCATAGAAATGGAAAGTCCCTAAGTCCACATATGTTTGTTAATACAATGGCAACTGAATGAAAAAACCCACAATCAATAGCCCTCTAAGAGTATCCAGTTTCCTTTAAACCAGTTTCTTTGTCAAAAGAAAAAAAAGTACCCCAACCCAATACACAAACCTTTGCTCATCATCTGGCCGTTTGATCAAATTGAACAATATGTGTAGGAGCTGATCTCTCTCTTTGGGCTCAGGATGGAGGCAGGCTGTACACAGTATGAGTGGGATCAATTCCTAAAAAAATTGTGGGTGGAGGAAAAAACCAAACAAAGTAAAAATGCTTTGGGAAAATATTCATTAATGGCAAAAGAAAGTGAAAAGATATATCTAGCCACACAACAGAAGACATTTTAATTGAAGTCTCTCTCTCAGAAAGTGACCTGAAAATGTTAAAAGACCTAAGAAAACTATGTGCTAAATGCCTCCTTGTCACGATTTGGGGAATTCAGCACATAACATTTAAAACCCTACTAAGATTATTAGTACTAACTTTTGCAGCTCACCGCTATTAATAATTCTAGGACAGTGATGGTTAAAATTTAATTTACATTATCTACAGGAACTTTTAATCAGTCGAACAAAATAAGATGATTAAAAAAGTTTTAAAGCTTACACAAAGCTCATTCTGAGAGGCTAATTGTGTCAACATAGTATTAAAGAGACAAAAAGTGTCCCATTCACATTAGCTGCTCACACAATTTTGAATGTACATTTGAATCAAAGTGTCAAAGCAATATGTGGGTGCAAGAATTTGCACAGATATACTCCTATGGCATTGATATGAAGTACAGTATGATTTTAAAAAGGGGATTTTTCAATAAAAGAAAAATGTGAAATTGAATTCTCTTCCCAGAGCAAAAAAATTCCCATAGAAACAAACTTCTGCTTAAAAACATACTGTGAAAAACATTAAATGAAAAGGGAAAAAAAGGCTGTTCACAGTAGTAGGAACTGCTTTCCTTTTCTCAAAATCTGATGATATTCATTCTCAGAGGAAATCGTTTTCAAAAATATGTACTGGAAATCCCTTTCCTTGACCTCAGTCATCTTAGGCTCCCACTTGGAAACAGCACACAGCTACCTAATTGAAAATGAATGTTAGGGAGACAAACTTCGTGGCAGGGTAGATGGAGAAAGAAGTGTCTGCTGAGATAAAGTCATTAAGAAATGAAAAGGGCTCGCAACATGCAAGCAATTCATTTTTCCCCTTTGGTGCACTCATTCAGCAGTTCTTAGATTAACAAGCAATGAAGAGCAAGCAAGAATAAAGAACAGAAATTGGAAGATATTGCTACTCTAGTAACTTTGCATGAAGACTTGAGTTTCTGCTTGATATAGACTTTTTGAATGGGAGCTTTTCCTAATTCAGTAAATGACACTGATGGACTAGAGCAATGATGGGCAGATTGCAATGATAAGATTGCAAGGATACAAGCTCATTTTTCTTGATTTTTCAATTTCTCTACTGATAGTAGATTGTACTTATAAAATTGTGAGTGTTGTACAAATTGGCCAATTCCTGACAATGGCAGAGCTATCTTTGCAGTTCGATTTGTGAGGCAGATTTAATTAAAATGTTTTGCATTTGTGTAGCTTTTCACCTGAGCATTTCAATGAGACACATATATACATTAAATACACATCACTGAGGTACTGCAGGTAAAATTTATCCCAAATGAGGTACAGCTTGGGGAACTGTAAGTAGAATAGATTCTTATTCATACAGACTGAAGGGAACATGGGAATGTCCCTCCTACTCTTGCAAAGTCCAAAAGAGAGTGGGGATAGGTAACAAGCAGGTTTGGCCAGTTTTCGATTTCCTTTACTACATGTGTCAGGTAATGACGTGACCAGGTACTTTTTATAGCCCAAGACAGAAACGTGCACTTAGTTAAAAGTTATCTTTTATTTAATTAACTTTTGTGCTTTATCCATTGTAACTTTCTTCCTTTGAAGATTCATTCCCTTCTAGAACTCTGAATGCTAGATTTTATTTTATATCTAAATGGGGATTTTACCCCATTCAAAATTCTGATACTTTTAAAGAGTTTGTTGTATATTTTTGTTTTATACTGCATAAAGGAAAAATAAGCATCTGACTTCCTATCTTGATGCTGTGGATTCTAAAATGGTACTACAAAAAAACCCCAGATTTTACCAGGATACCTTCTTCAAAAATATGTTAGTTCGCATTAATAAACTAAACAGAAATTTGAGCTCTCTTCAAGACTATAAAATTGGATCAGATTTGTAATATGTAGGATACAATTTCCCTACAATGGGTACTGGAAAAACCTTTATATATTTTTTAAAAATATACTGGTCTCATTTTCCTGAAGTCTGCCATATGCCAATGTTATTTTGAGACTCTGCCTATTAATTCTTCAGCTTTCCTTGAACCGTGTATAAGAATATTTAGTTTTATTTAAAAAACTATTGAGAAAGGAGGAACGAGGTTTTTAGCATGCTGGATCTTTTAGTGTTTTGATGGTCTACTGGAGTTTCCACTCTTCTGGCTGATCTAAGTGCCTGGAGAAAAATCTCTTTCTACAGCTTCTATTAAAAAAAAATTGTGGGGGTGGGAGGAGGAATTAACTGAAAAATTTGATACAAAATATTTATAAATTGAATGGGTATCACAAGATAAAACCATTAATACACACCTAGATATGAACTTACTCTTGTATGGAAGACTGATGAGGAACCTAAAACCATTGACGTGGGGCAGATACAAGGCTAATTCTTTACCTTGCAGAAAGCTGGTTTTTATAGCAGATGGAATTAGCTGTGTTTCCTTGTCCATTGATCACATTCTTTCGTGCATACTATGGGAGAATCGAGCGTTCTCTGCATCGTTGCATCAGTGCTTCTATACTTCCTTCTATTAAGGGGAGTGGAGAAACAGTGAGAAATCTTCTTGAGTAGTGGTGTCCTACTGTGTTTTCCCGGATAATTAATGGAAGGGAGATGAATGAGTTGGAGGGTAGAAGTGGAGGTAAGAGGTGATTTCCTATGGGGGATGTGAGGAGCTAAATAGTTGCTGCATGTGTATAGCACAGGACAAGAGAAGTCTCTCAAAGTCTTGAAAAATGGTTAATCCTTCTCCAGTCAATTAGAGAAGAGAAGGGATAAAACAGTTGTATGGGAGTGGTTATCCTACAGGCAGAATCTTCTATTACTAGCTCTTATGTCTTGGATGGATATTTATTCAGTAAAGACCATAAGCATCCAAGATTTTTGATTTGCAACAATGGCACAGTAAATGTTTTAGAAAATGTTACATTTTCCAAGTAGGAAACACACAAAGCCAAGTTTCCAGGCTACTAATTTCAACAAAAAACGTTAGAGAAAGTTGTTTAGCACTATGGAGACGACTACAGTTCCTAGCAGTCAAGGAGAGGGACTTCCAGTGTTATTAAAAATAATCTTTTGCCTTCCTCTGGAAGGAATACCACTTGTGCTGAAAAGATAAAATGCGAGAAGATTGTGATTTTCAAAGATTTTTCCTACTTTCTTCATCTGCTCTGTACTTCGGGTCCTCAATGCCCCTATTCAGCTCTGATGAGTCCCTCACTTCTGCACTCTTTCTGGCTGAAGAGGACTGGATTAAACTTTTATTGATGCCAGTCAATGCTATCAGAAGAGGTGGTTTTCAGAAGCGAGATGCTTCTCCCTTTAGATTGCTGAGCACACAGTCACTGCCTAACTCCCAACACACGTGACATGATGAATGAGACTGGAACCATAACATCACGTCAGAGGCCTGGTCTTCAGTGCTAAGAAAAGATGTGCATAAATAATCCTCTGGTAAAAACACATGGGCTATTCCAAAGTAAAAAAACAGTGACGACAAGGCACATCAGTTTTACCACAAAGTAAACTAGGTGAGGTCAATGCTATATCCCACCAGTGATTGACCTTGCCTAGTTTACCTCATGGTAAAACTGACATGCCTGGTCTTCAGTGTTTTTACCTCGGGATAGGAACCATATTTTTTAGATTTCTCTACTCATGTATGTTTACATTCTCAAACAATGTTGTATGCAACTTTTTTTGCTGAAACTCCTTTTAAAAAGTGGTAGAGGAAATAAAACCTGCTTGATTGTAATAACTGAAATAACTGAAGTGTATAAGACATTACTGATATCCTCGTGCTAGTGTTTCACGTATATGTCATCTCTTCACCTTTGTGGTAGTTTTTAGATGAATGCCACAATTTAATCACGCATACAATTTGTGGGGGAGGTAAGTCGAATTATTACATTCCTAATTATAGCTCATGGGCTGGTAACACAATCCACCAATTCATATGAAGTCTGTCAGGGATGCCACTAGGATGTTTGCACACAAGTTAAAGAGTCAGTGGGGGGAAAAACTGATATAGGATACTTATGACCACTTATTTACATCCTTTGTTTATGTGTCGTTTATGCATACAACTGTGATAATTAAGCAAGCAAATCTCAACTTTGCTCAAAGTTATTTGTACATCTGTACATTTCAAAAAGAAAATATAACCCTATTAAAGGAACAAGTTTCAGAGTTAACATGGCATTGAAACGAACTGGGATGCTTCATACCTCTCAAAGGTATTTCTGTCTAAGACAGTTATATTTGCTCATATTTATAGGGTGATATTAGGGGATGGGGGAGGCAAGCACATTAAGCAAAGAACCAGTCTACAGGCTGGAAGTTTGACAACCCTGTACTATACTGAAACAAAATTAAATAGCAATACATGTATTTCAAGATACATATAATTAAGTTTGCATCTGAGCACATGCTTAAAAACATTTGATGCACACTTGACTATTTTGTTATTTAAACTACCCCAAAATTTAAATTTCAGATTTGGAAATCTAATTAGGCACCCACAACTATATTTATAAATCAAAATAAGTAGCCATATTGTCAGGTTAGTGTATTGTCTCTGAAAATCTAGTCACTTATTTAGATGCTTTAATTTTTACATCACATCTTGAAAGTTTTAAAACACCACCAGTATTTTAATCAGACTTCCAAAACACACAGATTAGCTTGAAAAGATATCAACAAGATTTCAGTGGCATGGGTTTTATTTTTGGAATTAAGTGCCTGAAAAAGGCTGAGAATGAAAAGTGTCTCAACACATCTGTAAATAGCAGCTTCTACATCTTCATGCAAATCTTTTACATTTTATATTATATCATATTTTATATTTCATGCAGTATTATTTTACTTTCGTTTCCCAGATTATTAAGACTGGCATCCCTTTTACATTGGTTGTTGTCTAAGATCTCAGCATTGCATTTCCTCCCCATTTTCATAAAGAGAAAATAATTAGCAACACCAGAGTTGTATTTTTCGGAAATCAACTTCACACAAGACAGCAACATGTTGTAAGAAAATGTGAGAAGATTCAATAAATCGACTGCAGTGTCTGTATAGTGGTTTTTGCTGCCCTCTGTAGGTTACATGTAACCTTGTTTGAAGAGAATGATTTTTAAAAGTTTGGCAATTTGAAAGAAACATGTTTTATAAGAGTTAAGGGCAAAAATAAGTCAGTAATGAGTCTTCTGTTTTCTTTGAAAGGTAATGAGCTGTATCCCTCTCTCAATTCTGTAAAAATTTTATGTACACAAACTTACAGACAACCAAAATCTTTGAGGTTAACCTACGGTTACTAAAACAATGCAGTATGCTAATTTAAAAAAAGTCAAGAAGGTTCAAGTACAACTTATTAATTTTTAATTAAAAAGAAGAGCTGTAAGATCCTAATGCTACAACCAGAGTGCTTTCTCCTATCTGCACTCTGCTTAGAGAACTCCCACTGCAGTCAACGGGACAGCATATACCCAGCAATGCCATGATCAGTGCCACAGTTCAACACAGGGAACTATTTATATTTATGTCTTATAAAAGGTGAGAAAAATATTGAGTTTTGACTATATCTGCATTAAGTACTTTTTCACTCAAGTGTTTAAAGAGATATCACTGTTCCCTAGCTATGATTTAGTCAAAAAACCTCATTTTGTGGTATTATTGCTAGTTAAATATCAATAGAGTTGAACAGCTGCTAACCAGCTTAAAATTAATAAAGCCAATCCAAGAAATATCTCCAAACACAGGTTATTTCAGGCCCACTTCCTGCAAGGAATGCCATGTGTCAGGCCTTAAACTTGCTCAGAATTAAATCTTGACATCTTAAACATTACATTTCAGCCCAGTAAGCATCTGGCTAACAATACTTTGTGTCTATGTGCAATGCAAGATTAGTGTATTTTCACACAATTACCTGAATTTGAAACTTATTTGGAAATCCTCAGAATAGCAATTTGTATACATGAAAAAATATCATGCATTTGAATGGCATTCAAGTACTTGTTTCAGTTTTCAAACTTCTGTTTTTATTATCTAGTTGAGCTCATATTTTAAAAAACAATTTAAAATATAAATGTTGTTGATGTCAGCTACCAACCCAGAATGCTCAATACTCCCTTTAATTTTCATCTTCCTCGCCACAAGAGCCTAAATCACACCCATCAAAGCAGCACAAATAATTTCTGAAACTAGCAATACAGACACTCCCCGGGTTATGCAAGACCCGACTTACGCAAATTCACACTTACGGAAAGAGTTCCATAAGACAGAAATAGGATTTTTGAGTTGCGGAAATTTTTGCATAACGTACGGGTATAGGTTTCCAATTAATGCAACATTCGAGTTAGGCAAGGCTTTCCGGAATGGAATGACTGGGTAAGTCGGAGGGTGGGGGGGTGGGGGAGTGGGATCTGTGTTACTTCATATCTTAACCATTAGGTCACTGCTAAGTGATTGCCCAGAAAGCAACTGTTATGACCCTGAGGCACTTCTAAACAAAGCTGAGAGAATAAAATCAAGACCTCAAGTTACTTCAAAGACTTAAGTGGGCTACTTAAAGGTGTGCCTTGAAATGGCTTCTAAAGTTCTGCTATACTTGAATGAGTACCTAAAGATTGCCAGATTAGCCAACAGAATAAAGTACTAAATTTCCAATTTGATATTTTGGGCCTTTAGTAGATACCAGGAAGCATAAGACACTAAAAATGCCAAAATTAATATTATTGTACATTTTTAACATGGTTTTGGTTATAACAAATTCACTGTCAAACAGTCAATTTTTTTTGTAAATCTTTTTAAATGGTCAACTTTTTTCTTCAAACAGGGGCAATATCGATCTTTGCTTTTACAGTGTGTAACACAACAGGACCCTGATTCCATTAGGGCCTCTGGCCACTACTACAGTATTAATATTCCTAAAACTACTGATGTTAATCTAGATTAATCTTTCCTCTAGATTTCAGCATCCTACCTCAGAGAATGCTGCACTGAAGAAACTATCATCTTAATACCTGTCACTGCAAAAGTTTTAATGAAATATACAGCATAAACTCTCCATGCAATACAGTTACAGGTTTCTTGTAAAGTCCTCAATCATATTGAAACAGAACCACTCTGAAGTGATTTTTTAATGCAAGAATACATGTAATCATTTATTCCTTTAGATTTTGCAAGAATAAAGTAGGTAGAAAATAGGCTAAATAGGTTGGAAAAATATGAATGAATTACACTGCTTATGCTACAAGCTGTGAAAAGGAGCTGGAGTACCTGCCAAGCAGAACTGCAAATATCAGAAATTAAGCACTGATCCTGGCACATTCCAAAGAATTATTTTGCAATGGTATTTTAACAGAAGCATCATTATACAGAAAATTCAATAAAAAAGCCTTTCCTGGGATAATTTTTCTGAATGCTATGCATTTTGGTATTGCATTATATCAATCACAGAAAACTACTTAATTTACAGAAACGTATGTCATTCAAGGATCAGTACAAATTTCTTGATTTAAGAGTTTTTCAATAAAGCCTTTTATGGGTTTAAGCCAAATGCATCACTATAAACCTACCATACTGTAGGTCCTATAGATAAGGACTAAAATTCAATGTCATTATTGGAATAGTGAACAGTCTCCCATGTATTTTAAAAAAGACCAAACCTTACCTCCAATATTAAAAATCAAACTGACTGTCTATTGCTTGACTTTTTTGTATTTATGATTATGTGTAACATTTACAATGAAGTCATAATGCAAGCATCCACATCAGGGTTGTCTATCTTCCTTTACTCTATTTGAGTTTGCCACAGTATCCATGATTATGTAGAACCCCAAATCTACTTGTAGTCAAGATTTATAGGACATCTTTATTTAATTTTAATTATTACATATTTAAACAATCAGTGAATGGATGATTAAAGACAACAGTAATTTCTTCCACAAAGTTAAATTATTGAATAATAAAACTGAAATGTTTATTAAAGTATTGAAGTATTTAACGTTCCAAATGAACTTGAGTTAATCCTTGCTATTTTTTGATAGAAAGGTAATCCCATACTGTAATATCAGTAGACTTGAATCCCAACTGTTTCAAAGAGTATTCATTAATAATAGGTCTATCTAATATAAAACATCAAAGTTAGTGACAAACAGATGGACCTACAGTAACAGTTAAGTATTGCAGAATGCTAAATGGGTGTCTTAAGCATAGAAGGAAATATTATGCACCATGCAGTTTTACTGAACTCACCTGACAGAGGTGTAAAACCATTCTCTAGGAGCAGAGATGCATGCACAAAAGTAAGAATATGATTGCAAGTAACAGACTTTAAAAAAATAAAAACACTACAACTTCAAAATGAACAAAATGGCAACAGGGTGAAAATAATAAATAGAAAACATTTTTGGATTCCTCACCTCTCGTTTTGCAAGCAGCACATTAGGAACAATGTGTGGCAGGCAACGTCCCAGCATTAACATGACACTTTTTTCACTATCTGCAATTCGAGACACCTAGAAATCCAATTATTTTTATGAGACGTAGCGACTGAAATGCAGGCTATTTATTAATACATTTTTCAGAAGCGAACTTTCCAAGAAGTATAAAAAATAATCACTAATGATTGAGCATAAATACACCTCAAAATTAGAATCTATTTAAATCTCACCAGATCATACACCTTGTTTCTTAACCTGTGCACAGGATTATTATGAAATCAAGATGTATATGAAGTCTTGTTAAAAGTTAGAGCTATTGGCTGGTTAATGGAAGTCAGTCAGTGACAAGATTAAATATGGGTATTCTGTTTATGATAAGGGAAATATACCTCTGATCCCAAACGACTCTCTGCTGACATCCGACAAAAAGATAATAGTGCTTGATGGAAAGCTGGTGACAACTTCCTGAAATAATTTTGTCAGGAGAAAAGAAAAGAATAGATCAGAGTCGACATTGATGGAATCTTATTTTTCATTTCACTTTTAGGACATATGAAAAACATGTTTTCTGTGTTGCATATGGGCAACTTCAACTTGTTTAAAGTCAGCTAGAGTTGAGCTAGATTTTAAAATCAGCAAGTCCCTACATTTTTTATTTTTTTGTTTAAGTGAACTGCCATTTTGGATTGGATTAAAAATGTAATTTTCCTTATTCATAAGATATTTAAGATATTCCCACAGGGCTCACAATCTTGAAGATAGAGAATGATGAGGCCGTATAGACAAAAATATGATCCAAAGAACGAGGAAAATGAAGCTGTCAACTCCAGTGTTAAAAAAAAAAAAAATCTTTGCAAACTGCCAAATGGCATGGGAAAAGTACTATTTCTGCCTCAATTTATGTTCTTGTGCATATTTCCTATCCAACAAGCCTCAGAGATATTTTCCATCTTATCATATGAACAATGCCAACTTAAGAGAAGACAATTACAACCCTCAGCACTAAACTCAAGTAATCTGTAAAAGGCAGCCAGAAAATTTCCAAGGCTGTAAATTTTCTATTAATCCTGTGCTAAAAGCAACTTTTAAAGGGACGAATTTAAGACTAACAATATTTTCCCCCTAGAGCATTAAGACAATGATACACCGCAAATTGTCAACAAAAGAAATATCCCATTCTGTGTAAAAACTTAAAATTGATGAATATCAATTTCACAGAACAGAAAACTTGTAAACATTTATTTATTTAAGCACATATTTGTCCAATAATCCTGAAGTCAACAATATGTGATTATTCTGGAAGGAAAAGCACCTCTAATTTAGACTTGTTTCTCTACTATAAAGGCAGGGGATAAGCAGGACACTAAAGTGTGCTCCTGTTTTCAGCCAAATCCACTGTAAATGTAACTTATACATCAGAGAAGTATGATCGCAGGATTAAGTTGTTGCCATCAAGGTTTCGTTGTAGGAAGCCTATAACCTCTTGGGGTCTAGTGATTATCTGGCAGAGAATACTGGTGCCTTACAGCTGAAATTCATCTTGCTTTGCATTATTCTGAAATTTAGCATTTTGGCAAACTTGCTTATGCCCACCCAAATACTTTTCACCTGGATAGAAACAGAAATAAGGTCTTATATTTTCTAGTTCTTAATCTACATTTAATTTGAGCCATGTCGCAAATTATAGGACTTCCATCCCATTTTTTTTTGTATTAACAATCTATTGATTCAGGGGATTGCCTTTTCTTATGAAAACTGTAACTGCTTTGTGGATAACTCACCAAATTTAGAAATTCTTCTGTAATTAAAGTGATTGCAATTTGGTAAGCGTCTTCAAAAGACAAGCAGCACTGAGAACATGATGTATATTTGGTTTGCTTTACACAGTTTAGGACTTTGGGACTGGATGTGGATTTAGAGTAACGGTTTTAGAAGATTTTATGCTATAGGGCTGACAAAAGAAAATCTGCCCCACTTACTCCCATCACTCTTGATCAAGCTGAAGTTTGTACTTCGAGTTTGCTTAAGAGATATTATCCTGAAGAAATGCCAGGATCTGTAAAAATCTTAGAATGAGGTTTATATTGAACAGATATTTTAATATAATACATACTGTGGCATATATGTTTCTTTAATACAATTTTCCTGGATACTAAAAGAGCTTTCAGTCTTTTTCCAATAATTTGTTTTAGGCAGTCATAGGGGACATCCTATGGGAACAGGATGCAGGCTTAAGCTTTTGGTGAGGAAATTTCTCATTAGACAAGTGAGAGAATGAGGTCTTGATCAGGGACGGTGACAGGAATTTTGGGGCCCCGTACGGCAGATCGTACGGGCCCCCCCCGGCCGATCTCCCGCCGCCCGCGGGGCCCCCCCGGCCGATCTCCCGCCGCCCGCGGGGCCCCCCCGGCCGATCTCCCGCCGCCCGCGGGGCCCCCCCGGCCGATCTCCCGCCGCCCGCGGGGCCCCCCCGGCCGATCTCCCGTCACGCCCCGCCGGTCTCCTACCTCCCGCGGGCCCCAACCCCCGCATGTGCTGCGGCCGCATGGCTGGCCGGGAGAAGCAAAGGGGGGCGGGGGAGGCTGCTGGGTGCCGGGGGAGGGGGCTGGTGAGCGTGGCAGCGGCTGCCCGGAGCCGAGCCTCTCTCACAGCCCCGGCGACAACGGGGTACAGCTGAGTACCGGGCCCAGACTTCAGGGCCCCCCCCTGAAGTCCGGGGCCCGGTACAGCTGTACCCGTTGTACCCCCCTGTCGCCGGCCCTGGTCTTGATAAAAGATCTAGGTCCAAGCGCCATGGCCTTCTTGGCCAATGAGTGAATATAACTGATGCCCTATCACTGACCCCCTTTTAGCATTGTTTGGAATTATGAATCTATGACATTAAAAAATAATAAGGGGACTTAGACTTGACTTGCTCTTCTTTGATTAGAGTAACATCAAGAAAATGCAAATAGCTATGAACATCCATTAAGACTGCCATGAGAATTATGAAGATAAAAGAAAAAAGTAGAGCTTTAGTGGCTAGAAATTTTAGCTCCGCATCCCATCCTTAGGCAATGTACACCCACTCAATATGGGAATTGTTAAAATCCCCCATTACTACTGAGTTTTCTGTTTTTGTAGCTGTTCTAATGTCCCCGGTCAAGTGGTCAGTAGTATATTCCTACTCTTATGCTCTCATTCAAGCAAGGAATTTCTATCCATAGAGATTCTACGATACAGTTTAACTAATTTAGGATTTTTACAATACTTGACATTCACATATAGTGGCGGTCTCCGATCTGCACAACCTACTTTGTAATTCATATATATTTTGTACCTTGCTATTGCAGTGGGTCACTGATTATCATTGTTCCAGGTTTCTGTGATGCATAGTATATCAATAGCGTAATTTAATATCAGATGATCATGAATAAACCACACTGGAACAAGGATTTACCCATTACCAGCTGACAACGTGTTTGTGTATATGCTGACTGCAAAATCTTATTTAATCTCACATAAATTAACAGTGCTTTAAGGTTGCATTTTAATACTACGTTTCTAGTGATGACAAGACCCAAGTCTCAAATCTTCAACAGCTGAATGTCACTGTTCCTAAAAGGATGTCCAAAAGGATAAGACAGTAAAATGCATAGATTTCTGACATTTAAATTGTAATTATATAGTTAATATCTTTAGTTATATTGATAAACATTTGTCTACACAATGTCTAAATACCAAACTCCTCAATCTCCCTGGAGGAGGAACAGAATAGATTTTATAAAGAGATGGAACATAGGAAAAAAATAGTAACATCCCCTTCCCCTCATTCATTGTTTTGATATCAACATTTTCTCCCTACAAATCTCAATTTAGGAGTGTGCAGATTTAAAAAAATTCTTAATATTTAGTTTTCAAATTGAAATTGTAATTTAACATCTTTAACAACTGTACTCCATGAACTCACACCATCCCCAAAAAACAAAATAATTTAGAGAAATTTGAAAAAGCCATCTATTATACGTAAATAAAAGGAATAAAGACTGGAAATTAGGAAGCAAGAGGTAAAAAAGAACTAAGAACACTGTAGCACTGTGCTTTTAGGAATCCCCCTTCCCCCCCCCCCGAAAAAAACCCCCTCCCTACTATGAAAAAAAGCATTTCAGTTTAAAACTTATCACTAACCTATTAGGTTTATCAAAGTGTATTGCAGCTTTATTTGATAGAGCACAAGACGGAAATTTCTCTCCCTCTTTGCTAGGGAGAGAATTTAGTGTATCATCTTTAGGTGTCTTTGAATCTGCTTCAGCTGATATGGAAAGGCTTATTTCCTCAGTTTTTCCATGTTTACTGTCATTGTCTGAACTCCTGATATCTAAGTAACGTCCATTGTCCTCTGGAACTGAGAGAGGCACTTGGTCTAAAGAGGAGCGGACTAAGTCACAAACAACTGGAACAGCAAAGTTTTCATTCTTGAGGAAGTCTATTTCACTAAAAGAAGAAAAACAATGTTACATTGTTTGCAGCTTTTCAAAAGAAGATCTGAATCATGCAACTAAAATACAAAAATATTATGGTGCAAATGATCATCATTCTACGTCAATTCTTTTTAACAATTTCAGCAATATCTTATATCAAATGAGATATATAGGTGAATGCACTGACATTCGATGCTCTGCTCCTGTCATAGAGTACATCCTTTCCCCCCCCCGATTGTCCCCTCCGGAGACCCCGCCACTCTAACTGCTCCCCCAGGACCTCACCCCCTAAGCTCCCCCACTCCTTGTCCCCTGACTGTCTCCTCCAGAGACCCCCCCCCGATCCCCATTTACCCCCCAGAACCCCACCCCCTATCCAACCCCCCCGTCCCCTGACTGCTGAGACCCCTAGACACACCCCCTGACAAGCCCCTTGGGATGCCAATGCCCATCCAACACCCCCGTTCCCCATCCCCTGACTGCCTCCCAAGACCCTCTGGCCTGTATCCAACTCCCCCACCTAGCCCCAGCCCCCTCACTACGCCACCGCACAGGACAGCATGTCGCTGCCACGATGATCCCTCGGAGCGCGCAGCATGTCTGGCGTGGAGCCAGACACACTATCGCGCAGCCCCGCTCCCCAGAGTGCTGCTCGCACAGCACGCAGAGGAGGACAGCCAAGGAGCAGGGAGGAGCGGCCACCCCACCCAGAGCTCAGGGGCTGGTTAGGAAGCACCTGCAGGGCCAATCCAGTCTGCAGGCCGTAGTTTGCCCACCCCTGGTTTACACTATTTTTAGTCACAAGCCTGAGTCAGCTGACACGGCCTCTGAGAGTTAATGCCACAGTGTTGTTGGGTTTTTTTTGCAGTGTAGGTGTGTCCTTTTTTTTGTAATTAAAAGTGAAGTGGTGTAGCCAGAAAGATCTTAATGATGAAATGGCAGAAAGCCTCAGTTTTGTATGTTTCGGGCTGAGCCCAAAGAACTTAAACACAAAGTGTCAAGAAGCCCACCTCTGTATGGAGTATAATATTTAAGATGTTTTGGCTCTGAATTAATTTTCAGAGCTCAATATTCTTTTACCTGTCCTGAAATGGTAACTATACATTTTGACAAAATAACTGAGAGGTTATCACTTTTTGTATATATAGATACATACTCTGAAGAAATCTTATTGCGTAACTGAAGGGATACAGTACTTAAAAGCTGGTGCAAGACTAATAGTTTGGTTCTTTTATTTCAAAAAGAGAAATTTGTTCAAATGAACATCCCCTCAGCAGTTTTTGAAACACAAGTATTGCAGCACTTAGGAACTAAAAGAAATTGATGACAGAAGTGAAACAAGATTTTCATTTTCCATGCGGAGAGAAATGCAAACAGCTCAACGGTGAAGAGCAAAAAGTATTTAAGTTAATTATAGTTTCACTCTTTAAACATATTAAATTAAAGATGTAAAATGTTAACCAGTTAATCAATAAGTATCAATCTTACAGGTAATGCATTCAGTTAATGTTTAAATGCCTAAGGTGCAGGGCCAGCAGCCAGCACCCTGTGTAAAACATGGGGGTGCTAGTTCCTGCACCTATGTTGTGAACTCATCAACAGTAAAACATTTAACCGATACAATTATAATTTAAAGAGTTTCTTTTTTAAAAGGCCATTTACATCCTTAATTTAAATAAGATTCCTTATCTATCTATATTTAAGTTAACAGTTATCTTAATTTTCTATGATTGTTAAATGCATGAGATAAATTACTGCATAGGTTGAACCTCTCTAATGTGGCACCAAAACCCTCAGGACCTGACCTGTGCCAAATCAGAATTTGCTGAACCACGGGAGGTTAATATTGTAGTGAGCATGTCTATTTATTTTTATCTTGCTGAGGTGAATAAATGGAACAACGCTTGCAACACAACCTAGCCAAGGCTTACCGGCTCTCTTCATAACAAAAAGTGTTAGTGTGTTACACAATTTTACTGTATTGTCACAAGAAAATAAGTAGATAAAGCATAGAAAACAAAAAATAAAATCATGTCGGACCACGGATGTTGCTGGACCAGAGAGTGCCGAATTACAGAGGTTCAACCTGTATGTAAAGGGAGAGGGTTAAAAAGCTCTATACATTTGAAATATTCTATTGGTTCTAACAGAATTCTATACATTAAAGATAAAATTCTGTCAGTTCTAAAGACAATCCCTCTGAACAACTAGTGAGAGTGTTTTGTTTTAAATATTTTACATATATTCTTATGTAAAATGCTCCAAAATCAAAAATACATACCTCTCAAGTCTTCGGATTTGTTCCATCAAAGACCATTTCTCACTGTTTAATGCATTAATTTGATCTTCTAATTTTTGCACTATTAAGCATTGCTAAATGCAAGATAAAAATAATGAAAATAATTTAGCAAATTCCACTTATGACAGTACATAACAAACCTGCATAAGTGTCTTAACTACTGTATAATCTTACTTCTATTGACTGCGATGCTCCAAATACAGGAACGCTGCCTAGAGTAGGAGTGGTAACCTCTAACTCATCCTCTTCAACACCAACTGCTACATCCACTACATCTCTTGCAGTTACTTGATGGTTTCCAAAGTCACGATAGAGTTGTAACAAGTCTGGAGGCTTTGGAATGTTCAATCCTACATCATCCCACAGTTCAAAATCCTTGAAAAGATTAAATAGAGTCAGAAGTCTATGGCACATTTCTTTATATTCTTGCATTTTTGTTCACTTCATTACATGTATATACTACATAAGAGCAAGACTCATGCCAAAATGTCAAAGTAATTTGGAGAATGCAAAGTGAGCTGCTTATACCCAACTGAAGGGAATAACATAAGAAGCCAAAGCTGCTGCTCCAGGGCAGAAAGTAGTATCACCCCAAAGAAATTTCTAAGAGCCGCAGTAGGAAGCCTTCCAAAATGTACATCTGCCAATCTTTGTAGTTGTTTCTTTCATAAATTCTGTGGATTTTATCAAGTATACCAGTCAGGCAAATTTTTAGCATAAAGCAGGCAGCTGGTAGAAGGGTATCGTACTACTGATGCAGGGGTCTTCCCTCCCCCCCCCATAAAGTTTAAATAGATAAATAAAATAAATTCCACCTCATATACACACAGATTTTATTGCATCTATCTGTAATACAGGGGCCTAAATTTTCAAAATTACAAAGTCATAAAAACAGTATGCACAAATAATCCATTACTTACATAACTGGCTACTTGACTGCATATTCACATTCGCTATTGGGTAACATGGGTGGCAGGTGAGGCTTTACCTTGGTGGGGCTAGGAGGCTCCCTGCCACACCTGTTCCAGCCAAGGCTCCACTCCTGCTTGCTGATCTCAGCCCCCTGAAGGCCCTGGTTGGGTCGAGCTCTTGGCCATGGCTGGAGCTCCAAGCCCATTCCATCTCTTCTCTCCCCCAAACTCTTCTCTCCCCCAAACTCCTCCCTGCCCCCGCAGTCCCACCCCCTCCTTGCTCCTTCCCTCTCCCCACTTAGGTCCTGAGACCGGAAAAGTTCTGTGCTGCAGCCCCAGTACTGCAGTGGGGAGCAAGAATTCTTCCAGTCCAAGAGCTGTGGCAGGAGGGGGAAATTTTTCCAGGTCCCCAAATCCACAAGTGCCTCTCCCCACAGCACAAGGTTTGGGGAGGCTTAGCCTCCATCAGCCTCCATTATACGCCACCAATGTTGGGCATTCAATCATAGTAATTGTGTACATTTCAAAACCTGGGGACCATTTTATCTTTTTAGACCATTTCCTAAAGTTCTCTATTTTCTTGTTGGACTATTCTGCATTATTTCTATCTCCACTATTAAGTTTGCTCAAAATAACTAACATTAAAAAAAGAGAAGAATGTGTGCAAGACATTAAAATACATTTGATTATTCAAGCATTGTGTCACTTTGAGTTTGTCTACTCAGCAGCTGGGATTGTGCTTTCCAGGATGGGAGATCAGCATGCAATAGCTCTGTTTGAGCTGGTGCACTAATAACAGCAGTGTGGCTGCTGCTGTGACAGCTTGGGCTAGCCACCCAAATACAGATCTGCCTAAGCCAGAGTATGGACACCTGTAACTTGCTGAAGCTGCCAACTATGCCACAGTGGCGCATTGCTATTTTTGACGTGCTAACTTGAATGGAAGTCGTGTATGTCTGTCTATACATGCTGAGAAGCATGTTCCTAGCAGATGTGCAGATACTCTTAAAGAGCATCTTCAAAGGTATTAAATGCTATCCTTTTTCACTGTTCTTCTGGCATATATTTCTTGTTTTATATTACAGATCTAAGATTAATTTTTTTCCACCCTCTGCCTTCAAGAGCAGAATTTGGCCCACATAAGTTCTGTTATTACTGATTGTGCATGAGAATCAGAGAATCCAATTTCTCTCTCAGAGAATGGGTTGAGTTTGCAGAGCTGGCCATTAATTTTTTTCCCCCCTGTAAACTGAACATATTTGGTATATAACATGAGACACTGTGCAACACAACAATTTCATTTTTATGGAGTCAATCTGAAGAGCAGAAATACACATTAGGGACACCACACAGAGAGCCTCAAAGAATTATTTTAGAGAGCTAAACAGTTCTGTTGCACACTATTTCAACATTACAGAAATTTTCATATAATATGTGGTAGCATTTAAGTTTTTCTATAAAGATGTGCATTTTGTCCACTGTTATATGGATTTACAAAATATTATCCAATACTATGTAATAGTAATTCCCATCCCTTACTTCATTTTTATTGAATCTTAAAAACAGACAATAAATTCTGACAGTTAATATTGTATACAGCTCGACTGAGAAATAGGTATTTTATTATATATATTAATTATGAAAACTGTTGCACAATATTTTATGCTAGGGAAGGATTTCTGCTTTACCTTATTTAAACAATGATAAAATTCATTTGGATTTCTATTTACTCGCTTCAAAGTAGCAAGCAGAATACAATGATTTTCTTGGTATTTGTTCTATGGCATGTAAAATGAAGTTGAATTTTTGAAAACACATTGTGTTTTTTGAATTTTGAAAACACATTAGTTTTTCCCTACTGGTAAAGCTTCCATTGTGGGTGATAACTCCATTACTGATGTGGTGATTGGCTGGGCAGTATTAAGCCAATACATACAGTATTTGGGGGGTGGGGGGATAGCTCAGTGGTTTGAGCATTGGCCTGCTAAACCCAGGGTTGTGAGTTCAATCCTTGAGGGGGCCATTTAGGGCAATCCTGCTAGTGTAGGCAGGCGGATCCTGCTAGTGTAGGCAGGGGACTGGACTCGATGACCTTCAAGGTCTTTCCAGTTCTAGGAGATTGGTATATCTCCATTTATTATTTATTATTATTTTTATTATTAAGCAAGTAGAAAAGATGAACTCTTTCCCTGCATGTCGGTTGTAAGTCCTCGAGGACTGTCTACATTAACCCAGAAATGAGCAGATAATCAAACTTCTCTAAAGATGTTAAACTGAGGGAATCATTACACAAACTTGGAATACTTGGAATGGGATGTTTTTTCCCATATATTTACTTCGGATAATAAATGCATGACAAATTGTTTAGAAAATTAATTTCTCATTTCACTCTCTATATGCTGTAATTAGAAAACAAAGGAAATTGATACATAAAAAGGATATTGGCAATAAAAACTTTATGATCAACTGAAGGTTTTCATGTTCAAAATTTTACAACTAAATTCTTCAACACACCTTTTAAGAATGACATTGTGTGTGTGTGTGTGTGTCAGAGTGCTGGAAAATATATGGTAGTTTTGCATTTACAAATTACAACTGGATAATGGATTATGAGATTATAAAATGCTCTGAAATAATCATTTCTTCCACAACTACTAGAAGTAGACCAATGACTGACTGTACATGATCAAAATAAGGCTATAGAATTTGAAGTAAAATCTTAATTACTTGTAAAAAGTTAATCTGAACACTGCTAATTAGTGAATGATGCATTTTTTAGTTAATATGAGTTTAAATAGTTCTATCCATTGTTATGTGCTCTCCAGACCTTATTTCCATGTTTTGAAAACAAAGCCTATTTTGATGCATTACTTAGTGCTCTTGTACTTTCAATTTATGGCTCTAATCAGCAAAATATTTAAGAACATGCTTAATTTTATGTGTTCTAGTAGTCCCACTAACTTCACTGGGATTACTCAAGTGAACATCATTTAGTGCAGGTGTAATAGTTTGCAAAACTTGAGCAAATTTCAAAAACTACTCTGATCTCAAAAACAAATTTAAAAAACCCAGATTTGAAAACAAGAAGTGCAGGCAAACATTGTTATCAGAAAGATTAACCAAATTTTACCTGATCATCATTTTCATCTGAAAAGGTTATTGAAGTAAGCTTGTAACTATTCTTTAATAAAAATTCATTGACGAGGAAGTTTAGTGCTCTTTTCTCAAGAGGTTTGATTGGCTCCTGGAAAAAAGAAAACAACGAAAACTGTAAATCTTACACTCACCTTCTTTATAGTTTCTATGCTATAGCTGTATGTGGATTAAAGTTATTTAACTTAATTTCTGTCAACCACCTACCTGAATTTCAGGACTTGATTTATAATTTTTTCGTTCCTCCAAAGGAACTTCATTTTCTGCAAAAAAAATTAACATAAAATTTACTCTCTTTCACCTGGAAAGAGCTCAACTACTTCTACATTGTCAAAGAAGAAAAACTAAAGAAAAGGTTTATGTACACCACCTGCAGCCTGAGTCAGGTTGGCTCGGAGGGCCTGAATGGTCTCCTTGGCTTTCCGTAGTTCAAACTCCAGGACTGGACAGGGATTTGGATTAAACACACACAGGCATCCAACCAAGGAAAGGGAAACAAAAATAAAATATAAAAAGCAAGGATGGGTGTAAAAAAAAATATACAGTTTGTATTAAACAGAAAGCATGCAGTCTTTATGGAACTCATGGACACATGCAGCAGAGTTGGCCTCAAAGCAAACTGGTGAACATTTTCCATAATCATAGTGGTCTACAGTTAACAAAACTGGAAGTTCAAGCTGTCTGACAAGGAATCGCTGTAGGTTTTTAATAAAATTACAATAATATGTATCTTAACTTTGCATTAAATTGAGGAAAATGCTGTGATGCTTCCACCCCTCCCCTCTCCAAATCCTATTAACCAATATACTGTGATCTTTTGGGATAAAACAAAGGGGAGAAGTTTTTTTAAAAAGCTAGTGTTAAAAGTAGTGGAAGCAGTTTGTGTGGCAAAGCTGAAATAATTTAGAATGCCATGGTATTACTGTCCTTTTAAACTATTTAAGGTTGTTTTAGAACAAACCAACTATACACTATTTTTCTACTTTGAATGAATGCCAAGGAAACATCTCAGTTTGCATCCCACTATTTTTTTTTGCAGTAAGACACCAAAATATCATTTGTAAGGTTTTTTGTTATAATTATTATGAGTTTTATGTTATTTTCTAGAAATAGACTTGGATTTTTCACTAAGTGAAGCTACCGCAACAAGTCAAATACATTTAGATATGCATTGATAAAAGGAAGACCTATATATCTCATTAGAGTCCTCAGAGGAAACTTACAGTACACTCACTTATTCATAAGTAATGTTGCCTCTGAAAGTCTTTACTTATATTACAGTTCTAAAACTAAGGTCAACTGAACTCAAGTTCAAAATTTGAGATTCAAAGAGTATAATCAAATTTAGCTGTTTAATATCTCCATTATGACTTATCCTAACAATGTTCCAATGAAGTTTACTCTAACTAGTATTTTTTAAATGAGAGTATAATGCTGCTACCATGAAATCTATAAAAATCAAAGTCAGGTATACAGCGGCTGCCAATTTAAAATAATCCTTTCACAGAGGTTCAAAGTGTAACAACTTTCCTTTTCATAGCCATTTACACTTAAACATAATGAGGAAACCTATTTAGGGAGTTACAGGCATCCAGACACTATTCAACTGTGCCAAGTAGAGAGTATGCACATTAGTCTGAATACCAAATGTAGGCAATTATATTTAAATACCAAATATTCAGTTGCCTAGAGAAAATGAAGTAGCTCAAACAATGAAGAGGCCTTGTGGCACTCCTCGTTGTTTTTGCCGATACAGACTAACATGGCTACCATTCTGAAGTAATTCAGTATTTAACTATAAGTGATAAAACTGTACACTTAAGTGTTAGCCAAAACTACTTTGGATAGCTAAGATCGTCTAAACTAGTTTAATTTTAATATCGATGTGAAGTTAACGATACTTTAACTCTGTCAAATAAGAATAAATTTAATATATTCTTCATAGCCATTGCCTGAAAACACTTTACTGGAGTACCCTGAAAGATTATTTTAGATGACAATGCCATGAATGTAGGGCTTCATTTAAATGGCTCTTGTTTGTAAGATGTATTATTCATTTCTGGACAAAAGTGTACAAATAATTCAGTTTCCCTGTTGGACTGTCATTTACAAGAGCCTCGACTATAAATGAGTGCATGGAAAAAAGATTCACTCAGTTTGCATTTATCCATCAAAACCGAAGGAGTAACTACAGTACATCACATTTACTATAGGAAAGTAACTTGTCTGATGCACAGAATTTTACTGCAGCAGTACAAAAGCACAACTGAGGATCTGATGAGAAAGTATGTAAAAGATCTTTAGTAGTCAGCAATGCTGATCTGCAAACATTTCTGTGCAACCAAGTTAGAAAACATTTTTACTGAAACTAATCATTTTTAGTATTTGCTTAAACATATGAATATCACAAGTTTATAGCTAGATTCTAAATAGTAATATGTTGATTTATTCAATTCTGAAAAATATAAAAAACATGCAACTAATAAGCATTTAACAAAAAGTGAGCATGTATTTATATTTTTGGATCTCTTTAAAATATTATAAATGATAAAAAGAAATTACAGAATAATTGCAGATCAGAAGTGCCCTGCACCAGAATGATATAAATGTAAAAGAATACTGGTAAAAAACACAAACTGGAGAAACTCAGGAATCCCACTGAGGAAAACTGAAGCAGAAATAAGAAAGACATATGACTGAAGGCACAGAAAGCCCCCCCAAAAACCCCCAAACCCATGTCAGACAAACCCATGTCAGACGGCAAGAATTAAAATTTGAGTGAACAATTGCAATGATGCTGAAGGAATAAAACACAACCATTATGACTTTACCTGCTTGTTCCTACCAAAATGGGTTACTCTGCTGCATGTTTCTCTTTAAACGGCTTAAGATTTTAAACAATACAAATATCTGAGGAGCATTAGCTCTAGAGTATGTCAAAAAGGCCATATTATATGGCACAAAATAAAACTGACACTAAGTTTCAGATCCCATTTCTTCTTGTGTAGAACTCAGCTATTTTAGTTTTCAGTAACCTAAATTTGCCCACCCCCCACCCCCTTTTTTTTTTTAAAAAAAAAGAAGTGTATATTTGTCAGCATTTGCTTTTTCTTGCTGTGCATGATCTGTAAAATGTTAATCCAGAATATTGATTAATCTTTAAAAATATCATTCACAATTAACTTTGACACAGACAATTATGCATATTTCAACAAGCATGTCCTGTTACAGCATTCTTTAACACACAACAAAGGCCAGCATGAACATTAATATATGCTTAGAGTTCTAGAGGGCAGGGGTACAGACAGAAGGAGTGCCTATGTTAGTAATCCTCTACCTGGACCAAGAAAATAAAGTAGTTGCAATAAATACTTGAACTATAATCAGCTTGGTACCTGGTTCTTGGAGAGCCACTGCTTGTAAGTGGTACAATTCCTATTACTTCAGTGAATTTGTCATTATATTTCTGAAGCAGACTGTGTCAGCCTTTTTCCGTAATAAGTCACAAATGAGAGTGTAAAGTCAGTTACTATGTAGGCAAGTGTGTCTATTCCTTTTATCCTGTATCTTCTGAAGTCACTATGTGTTTGCAATGTTATTCTACCTATATTGATTCCAGGATATTGGAGAAAGAGGGAAGGTAGGTGAGGTTATATCTTATCAGACCAACTTCTGTTGCTGAAAGAGAAAAGCATTCGAGCTATATGGAGCTTTTCTTCAGGAGCGGGGAAAGATACTCGAGTGTCACAGCTAAATACAAGGTGGAAGAGACTGTTTAGCATAAGTAGTTACATACTGTAAGAAACCATTTTGTCTGTGGTAATGAGATTACTGGAACAACTCTATAGATGTGGGGAGAAAGGGAGAGACAGGGAAAAAAAAGTTATGGGGACGGAAGAATGGAACTGACAGATTTGACAGTGGGAATTGATTTTTTGGGTTAGTTCATATTCATTAATTACACAAATCAGGGGATCATATGCCTAAAACTTCCAGACCTACAGATCTAGCAGGTATCATTTAGTAGTTATTGGATACATTTTTCAAACTCCAACTAACAATTTCAAATCACTACAATATTTCTATACCACAGAGTGAATTTAAGAGGAAGCAGAAGCCTCAGTTCTTACATATAAAAATACAGGATGCTATAGGTTTTTGATTGCAAGTTTGTATTCTTTATTAGTCTGTAGGAATGAAACCCATTTTCATTAGCTTGTTATTTTACAGTAATGAATGTTAAAAGGAAGAATATTAAACCCCATCATCTCTTCAACATTAATTTTTATTAATTTTTTTCATTTAACTCAGCACTTAAAAACAAACCATGATTTTCAGTGAAAGAAAAAGTGAAGTGAAGAAGTATCCAGTTCAATCAATTTCCAGCAAAATGGGCCAGCTTTTGGTAATTTTCACCTAATACCACAAGCTTTAATGACAAATGAATTTGGGATCACTCTTGTTGGATTGCTTGCATATGTATATAGGTAATTTCTGATACCCAGGCCTTGCTGTATTATATCAGGGGTCTAAGCAGCAAAACAATTTTTTTTAAAAGTTGCAATTTGGTTTGTCATCTACATCCACACATCTGGGCTGATGAATTTGCATGTCTTACATCTTTTTCTCCTCAAAGAGATGAAGATGAAAAAATTCAATCATAGTACAGGTGTCTTCATCAAATTCCCCAGATAAGCTCATGTGAGACTTTCCTCCCAATCCAAGCCATTTTAACTACAGATGAGATCAAATGGACTGTCAAATCAGAAATGAGTACGTCTATTTTCTTTTCTGCTTTCACAATTCACCAACGAAGACTGAACATCAATACTGAGAACTGGAATAGACAAAAATAAACAGATGCCTTGAACTATTACAATAAGAAGTCTGAAAATAAGTCTGTATATTATGGCAAGAAGAGCAACAACAAGGACTTCCATTGGCAGGTATCAAATTTATGCCACTATATTCTTTGAATATAGTAAAGTGGGTTGTAATAGTGACTAGCCATGGCACAACTCTGATTTTACAAGCAAATCAGGACCAGTTTATTTTATCTGCTGATGAATACAATGGCTTTTTATCTTTCTTACTGCTTTCAAGAGGCCACAGCAATAAGAAATTATGGATTCTGTCTAGAGAAATCTTTAAAGGGGAAGATAGCAGTATGACAAGGTAGTTAATTCCAAGAGCTAGGGTGAACTATTATCAAAAGGAGCCTTGCATATTAGATTATGTCATTACTTCCTCCCAAAAGACTAAAATTCAAACTCTTAAGAGTACTATCATATCAAAGCGTCCCCTTGGACGACAGGAGAAAATGTGAGTGAATGCAAAAGAAGAATAAGGAAGAGGGATTAAGTTTATTTTGCAAATTTAAAAACAGCTCGTCTTTGCAACTAAGAAGTACTTTAAGAGCAACAATTGTAGCTCAGATTTTATTTATTTAAAGGGACACTGAAAATTTTAAAAAGAAGTCCAATGCTGAAAACTGTTCTCCCCTATGTTAGGCTAACACTTAAAGATTACTATAAAAGATTGAAAGTAATTATGTTTCTGACAGAATGGTGCATCACTGTGGAGCTCGAAAGCTTGTCTCTCTCACCAACAGAAGTTGATCCAATAAAACATATTACCTCACACACTGTCTCTCTAATATCCTGGGATCTACACACCTACAACACCACTGCATACTGTACAGTCAGTTTATCATTTGGGTGGATCATTCACACAGCAGCAGGGGAAAGATTTGTGCTGCCTTTAGCTAAACTTGGATTCAAACTCACTGGATCTTTTTGAAAACTTTAAAGGTCCCTAGCCACAAAGAAGCACTATTCAAACTTGCACCTGATCCAAAATTTGAGTCACTTTAAGACAAAAATATCTTGTACACATCACCACTGACATAGTAATGTCAGGCAAAATTATGCCACTAGTTTATTACTTGTTACAGAAATGGACTATGAACTATCACATAAGGACCAATGAGAGCTGTTACACTGATACCAAGTTACAAGGAAGGCCCCAAAAATCTCAGTAGCTTTCGGTTATTTCAAAAATGCCCCTTGCTATATAAAAAAACCCTGATAATTTTTACTTTGATTTGGAGTAGGCTTTCTAGATTTTACTTTGGTGTGTGATCAAATTTTCTGTAATTAAGGTTACTTCCATTACTCCTCAAAAAAACCAACTGACAGTATTATAGTGCTGTCTATACCACTATAGTTAAGGTTGCATCAAGACTTCTGTTTAAAAGTTGACCTTCCTGAACCCTTTAAAATCCACAATGCTTACTCAGATTTCTTTGTAATTTCATGTGCTCAGGAGGATGCAAAGTATGGTTAGTGATGCAAATCTGGGTTCATTTGAACTAGGGATAGCAGTGATAAGCGCTCAGAAAAAAATAGCCATTTTGCAAAAAGTTTCTAGGGTTTTTTTTCACACCGCACCAGAGATCAAACTATGGATGTGATGTGCATCAAAATGGTCTCAATCTATCGAGTTTTACTGAATATGACTATTTATATCATTTATATTACCACTGTCATGCAATTGCAACACATCTTGTACAAAGTAGGTTATACGAGGTGTCAACAGAAAAATGATTTACTAAGTATGATTACCCTGTTTATATGCATGCATCATCTTTGTATTTGAAGTTATATATATTGGCTATGTACTGGTGTCTTAAACGTATTGTATTCTTGGGTAACACCCACCAAACAAAATTTACATTAGGGCCAGACAGCTATGTAATGATGGCCTATCAAAGACACTTCTCACAATGGACCATAGAAGAAACTCATTCAGCCCAAATGGCTCTTCCTGTGGATGCCTCAAACTTTGAGGGGGCCAATGGCCACCCTCTGTGGTTCACTAAACTATCTAAGGGCATGTGATACGTACCTGTAACTCTGGACTTCATCTTGGGCCAGTAACTTTCCACAAACAGGGGCTGTGGGCTTTGGTTGGGACAGTAAAATTCCATTACATGGCAGATGATAAAAAAAAAAGAAAAAGGACCACTGAGATATCTCCATTTTGTCTTCATTCTCGGATTCATTTCTATATATGATAGAAGGATCGTATACATGAAGTCCAGTACCTGGATGATGAGCCAAGAGCTAGACAGCCTAAAGAGATAGCATTTTTCACTTTTTGTTAACCAGTGTTGTGATACATAAGTTTACTTTTGTTACTGGCTTGATATAATCTAAGAACAAAGTAAACACCAGTTTCAGGTGAGTCTGCCCTATTTCTCAGCAGTTTGTCCTGAATTTGGCATCCTCAATTGTGACTCACTGAGGCATGGTGACAATCTGGCACCCACTAAGTCTTTAGAGGACCCAAATGGTGAACAGTTTTTAAAACCATGTTTATCTGAACTCCATCATCACGCTCCAACATGCCTGTTAAATATACACACCCCTTTGTTCTGCCAACCTCATGGCTGCTGAAATATACAAACTCTTCACCTCCTTTTACAACCCATTCACTCTCACCCCCAGGATTCCAGCTGATACTATTAAAAGGAGAAATGGAAGGTGTGGAAGGCTGCCCAGGCCACCTTCCCTCTAATCCCCTGGATCTGGCAATAGCCAATGGGAATTATTTGGTTGCACTCCATGCAGTCGGTGTTTTAGGCACAAGATGTACCTACACTATGCAGTGGAGACATTAGTTCAGCTTACTTGGTAAAGATGTGTTTGTGATGAGGACTTGAGTGAATTACTTTCATTTGTGTAACAGCTCTGATTAGATTATGGGATCTTTATTTCACAACCTCCAATATGTTTGAGCAAAGGTAAAAGCTCCATGTTTACCTTTAGGATGCAAAATGCATCATTTCAGTGCTGACTTGTGTACATTATATAATTAGCAGAGTACAGGGGTTTTAGCATGAAGGATACTGTCAGTAGTGAGCTTGGATATGACAGCAGTCTAAGCATTTATTATCTGCATGCACTCCGGGTAAAGTGAGTGTGTAGCTCAGGGGTGGGCAAACTTTTTGGCCCACGGGCCACATCTAGGTATCGATGATTGCTCATGGTTCCTGGCTAATGGGAGCTGTGGGGGAGGTGCTTGGGGCAGGGGCAGGGGCAGCGTGCAGAGCCCCCTGGCTCCCCAACGTGTAGGAGCCGAGGGTGACAATGCAGCTTTCTGTAGCCACAGCACGTGCGGAGCAGGGAAAGCCCCAGACCTTGCTTCTTGTCGGGAGCTCAAGGGCCATACTAAAAATGTCTGAAGGGCCGCATGTGGCCCTCGGTCCATAGTTTGCCCACTCCCAGTGTAGCTATACTGAATGACAGAGGCTGTAGACGGAGGCTGAATGTCTGGTTGGTAGAGGTGTATTTGCAAGAACTGTGGATTACTTGGATAGTTGCATGTGGATTACTTGGATAGGTGCATGCACCTTCAGGATGCCGCAGGTACACAGAACTGTGTGGGTTCTATCAGAAGCAGGGCTCAGAGCTTTTATTACAAAGGAAATTGTGCACAGATAGATGGAATATGAGAAGCCCTACTGCTTTAATGATTGCTTAGTGAAACTGAAGGTTGAGATTGTATCCTGTGAAGCAGTGTAAGGGAGTAGCAAAAGGCTGTGAAGTGGTTCTTAAATTATACAGGCATGATAATCTTTCTGGGGAGTTGGCTAAATGTGCAAGTATGTCAGGATCTGTAACCTCCTGATGTTTACAGTACCAGCAGCCAGTGTGAATATATGCAGGTTGAGAAGTTGCTTGCAGGGGGCAGAGAGGGTGGTATGGTCAACATTCTTCCTTCTCCCCACTCCTCACCTTTGTCCTTAAAAAGTATGAGGTGGAAACCTGAGAGTGAGAGTGAATGGGTTGTAGAAGAAGGTAAACAGCTTGTACATTTCAGCAACTGTTATCAGAATAAAGGTATTTGCATTACTGGAGCATATTGGGGCATTGCTGAAAGAGGACAGAGTTGAAGCAACCTTAACTGTGCATTTTGTAGTTTTCAGAAGTTTAAGTTTTATTCAACTCAATGTTTGCAAGGAGAAGTATACCATGAACTAATCTTATCCCCACATTAAAGTAGTTTTTTGCTAAAGAATAGAGCTAATGTTCTGATTGGGGAAAATTTCCCTTGCTCTCCTCAGGTAGCTCTTATGCAATTTATGGTTTCTGGAGTGTATAATAAAACTGGGCAAAGTCCATAGTAGTTCTCTCAACAGCAGGGTCTGGGGGAAAAAGAAAAAACTTTATCCATTCAATTTCCTCATTCAAAAAATCCCACCGGCTACAAATGTCAGGGCTTTCTGAAGTAATTTATTTGGAACACATTCTGAGGAGAATAATTCTAAAATAGAAACCAACTTGGAGTGTGCATGTGGCAAAGTATGGCCATCAGACAGACAAATAGGCAAGTGCAATATGCTCATGGCAAGAAATACCATTCAACAAGTTGCTTGCCAAATTTTGAACCAGTTTCAGTTTTCACAATCTTCTGAAGAGCACATTATGACACTGGTAGACCAGTGCTAGTTCATAACTTGACACCTAGGGACCCTGTGAATACTATCAATGCATAGCTAGAAACCAGTCTGACTCACCCATGTCTTGTCATTGCTAAAATAGGTATTAGACTTGTAGCAATGTGTTTAGTGTTTAGACTTTATCAAATGCTTGTAAATTGCTGCATGTATTAATCTTGCTTATTGTACCCATTCTATAAGGTAACAGTGTTTGTTCTGTAACTGTAAAAATGTTTCCTCTGAAACTGTAAATCCAGTCAAGGGAGAAGCATTACCAAGTGTGAAATACTAGTTCACCACAAGAGGTGTTTCTCCTTCCCAAAAGGTCAAAGGACATCGGATAAAAGATTTAGTTGATTGCCTCCCCCACAGCCCTTAAGATGGTATGTGCCCAAGCCTTCATCCTGTCACCGCTTGAAGGCTGTGGAAAGGAATGAAAACGCCTTTTAAGGAGAAATTATTCCTATGCTGCTTGAACTCTGAGGGGCAAGAATTTCTAAGGATAACCAAGGAGTCTGTTTTCGCTGGGTTAGCCCTATAGGTATACAGAGTCTGCTTACAATAAAAGTTACAATCACTTTCCAAAAGGTGACTTGTGTGTGTGTGTGCGCGTGCACACATGTGCGCACCTGCTTTAACTTTGTAAATAACATCTCTCTTTTTTTAGCTAAATAAACCTTTACTTAATCTGTTACAGGATTGGCGATAAGCGTTGCCCTTGGTTTAAGATCCGAGTACAACTGACCCAGGGTAAAAGCGACAAAGAGTCTTGTAGCACCTTATAGACTAACAGATGTTTGGGATCATAAGCGTTTGTGGGCTAAGACCCACTTCATCAAATGAATGTTGTGGAAATCTCCAGAGACAGGTATAAATATGCAGTCAAGATAGCAAGGTAAATTCAATCAGGGAGGGTGGCAACCTGTCTCTGGAGATTTCCACAGCATTCATCTGATGAAGTGGGTCTTAGCCCATGAATGCTTATGATCCCAAAACATCTGTTAGTCTATAAAGGTGCTACAAGACTCTGTTGTTTTTGCACATCCAGACTAACATGGCTACCCCTCTGATACTGACCCAGGGTAAGTGACTTGTCCTTTAGGACTGGGAGTAATCTGAATATTATTGTGATTATTGGTGTAAAACAGACATCTATCACAAAGTCAAGCTTGCCTGGGTGGCAAAGTAGTCCCTTTGAGCATTCCAGTCTGTCTGTGACTCCATGGTAAGACTAGTATAGTGCTTTAGGAGTATAAAACTTTTTTTCAGGTTTGACAAAGTCTAATTACAGAACATAAAACCAATTTTTGGTTTTCACCCTATTTTCTGGCAGTCTGCTCTGAGGTTGACACTCACAATCGTGAGCCACTCCAGATAGAATGACACACCCCTCAGCAGTTTAATTTCAAAGCAAAAAGACAGTAACAAGGGTCACATCTGACAGAAGCTGTTGAAACTGTACGTAAAAACAAAAAGTAATCTTGACCATTGCTGCTCTCTGATCACGTAACTGCAGCTGGACCTACTTCTAGACCTCCTCATGATAGCAAGCAAAAGGTAGAAAAACATCCTTAAAGGGGGCAGCTATCCTTGCCATTTCCTGTTGCTTTCCTCATCCAACATCTTGTGATTCACAGAAAAGAGCAGATATCCAAGAAACACATTACAGTTGAGGTTGGGAGCAAAGAGAAACCTCTCATATATATGTTTTTGATTAAGATAAGAATTATCTGGCCTAGATGTAGGCTAAGATGATGGAAAGTACCTGGTAGATAAACATTTAACTGTAATTTCATAAAACTGCTATGGCCAGCTAGTCTTCATTAAATAGCTCATCTGCTGAAATCCATCGAGAGGGTAGGTCAGATTAATTCAATAGCTTATTTAAGAGTAACAAGAAAATGTATCTGAGGCTTCACCATTATCTTAAAATGAGGCTTATATTCTGAAAAAGTGATGCACATATCATAGTGGAGTACAATGTGCCTCAGTGAGTTGTTTTATTAAGCCTCTTATTTTATAAGTAAACACCATTTTCTACCTGTTGGAGAGAAAATATTGAAATCTGAAAATCTAGTAGTTTTTTTCCCCCTGGCTCATGCATCATCAATAAAGATTTCGCAACTAGAACCTAATTAAAAGGCAGGTTTTGTGCAAGACCAAAAATAATCCAGCACACTCTCACAATGTTATATTAGCTCTGCATTGTTGACAGGAGAAGATATTTGTCACTTAATGCAAGCAAATACCAAATACTTGGGGAGAACAGATCAGTTTAAAAAAAAGAGTTGCCAGTTTTTATATGTTCCCTTTTCTTACCACCACCCTTAGGGCTGGTCCTCACTACCGGGGAGGGGGAGGGGAGGAGGAGGAGAAGAATCGACTGTAGATACGCAACTTTGCAAGTTTGCGTATCTGCAGCCGACTTACCGCTCGTCCTCATGGTGGCGGCGGTCCGCGGCGCGCTCCCCCGTCGACTCCAGCTTGCGCCTCCCGGCAAGCTGGAGTTCCGGAGTCGACGGGGGCGCTGCGAGCGATCGATTTCTCGCGTCTTTATACGACGCGAGAAATCGATCGCCAGAAGATCGATGGCTACCCGCCGATTTGGCGGGTAGTGAAGACGTACCCAAAGTGTGTACAGAACTGGGTAGTAGAAGAATGAAGTCTTCCTATATGACAGCTGTCAGGGAACAAAAAAAACCAGAGGGGGAACTTAAGGCCATCACGCTTCCTGGGGTTAAATTGGCATTAATTGTCTATTCACTTACTGCTCACCTGCCAGTAACAAATTAATGCAGGAATAATTATCAGTAAGCAATGGTTGCTCTCATAGGGCAGGTTTTGACATTCTTCAAGTACCCCTGTAATTATGGCAAACAATACATCAAAGAGTACAATCTTTAACATGTTCCTGGAGAGGAAAGATGCAATTTATAAATGTTGCTGCCCAAAATAAACCCATGAAGCCATATGGTAACCCTAGTATTCTAGGACTCTCATCCCACACAAAATCCTACTCACCTGCTACGCGTTCATCTGTCTCCCTGTTTCCATCATCAGAGTATCTTGCAAAGTCTAAGGAATCAAGGGTACTAATGCTTCCAGCTCGATCTACAAGAGGTGAAACAGGATTTTAATCATTCGTAAAAAAAATCCTAAAAATTGCAACAGTTCAATAATGAACAAAAATAGATTTGTTTGGGTTTTAGTAATTTTGAAATAGAGGGTTACTCAAGTGCTGTGTTTAGATAACATTTTATTTTTTTAAACCTTCACACTTTTTTGAAAAGTAGTATAATAGAGAATCAAAATATTTAAGAGAACTGTAGCAAGACTATCATAACTATACAGAAAACATGCAACAACGAGGGAAAAAATGTAACATTCTTGCTTTCATTGATTAAAGTATGTTAGGAGAAAACTAATTCTCTGTTGGCTACGCTGCAATCCTTTTTCCATCAGGTGCCACAGAGTTTTTGTTTATATCCTTTTGCTGTTATACATATGGTCTAATTACTTTGTAATGGATTTTAAGAATGCCTGCTCAGTTCACATTAGAAATTTTAATTGCTAATGAGATGCAGGTTTGTGGCTGAGAATCCTTTACTTTATTCCCAGTTCTAATGTTTTAAGGCAGTTCATCAGAAATAATGCTTCTCTATAGTGCTCATTGCTACTCTGTGTAGACAAGCCCTAATAGGCAACACCAAAATCACCATAAGAGAATGGGAGCAAAAAGTTAAAACATTTGTAAAAAAAAAAAAGTTTCCTACTGCAGAAAGATTAAGGTGTGCATTTTTCAAAAAAAGTTTAGAAAAGCCATTTTCTTTCTCTATGTTTACTGTATATCTGCAGCCTAAAGACACAAATTTATGGTTGCATATCAAAACTGTTAAAAGAACATGAAGGTTGCAAAGTCAAGCATTGAAAAGGTAGGAAGTGACAGATTGAAGGTTGCCTATGCATTCTTAATTCAGTTCCCTTGTGTGTATGCATTATGATGCAGTCTTTAACTACATTCTATTTTTTCGCCCACAGGACCCCAGTTTCATTTGTTGCTGGAGTTGGACTGTGTAGTGAATAAGACTGGGACTGGAAGAAGAGAAAGGCTTGTAGCATGTTAAGGCAATTGAATACTGCTCTGGAGAATTAGATTCTGAGGTTTCACTCAAATCATTTAATGCGAATGGAAGAGGCACATATCACAGATAACTCACACAAAGTACGTATGTAATTTTCACAAACAAATATTATAGACAAAGTAATCTAGCTCAGCTTGTCTCAACACATTAAGTAGCAAGTGAAATAGAAATTAAATACTAGAATTAAATGATGAAAAGACTATTTAAAAGAACAAGCCCCTCTTCCCAAAAGGAAGACTCAAACTAGGCTTTAAATGTAGACAAATTTCAAAAACTCAATTGAGAAAACAAAATTATTGAGAAACCCTAGGTAGCTGTACTCAGAAGTACTCAATAGTGTGTCATTTATCATCTTCGTTAACTGAAAACGGCGAGTTCTATGGATGTTTCAGCAATATAGATTAAAAACACGGTTCAAATGCTTGTTACTGAGTTTCCAATGAACCCACCTTATTTCCTAACTGCAGAATTCAGTTTTGTCCTGTCTAGGACATTCTGTTACACAAGGTCTGTGTACAGGATTTGCAAGACTAGAAGATATACTATTAATTTTAGATAGTCACTGAGCCAAAACTTTCAGAACAGAAGCAAATTAAGATATATCATCAGAAATCTTCAGAAGAAGATAACTTTTTGAACTATTAGAGCAGTGAAAGTTAGCAAGCCACCTACTAACAGGCTGGAATTTTATAAAGGGTTTTCAAGAGTCATGGGTTTCTTTCAAACTGGTCAATTGATATTAGTCCATGATGGCCACTCCAGATTAGTGGCCACAGGTTGCCTACCCCTGGTTTAAATCCTGATGTACATGGGGCAAAATCAGAACCAAAATACCCCATAGCAATAATGAAGAAACCATTGATTGTAGGTAGTAGCTCAGATCAGCATCCTGTTCTGGAGAGGCAACAGTGACAGAGACACTGGTTTATTTATTGCTGCCTGCTAAATAACTAGTCACAGTCTACTCTGAATAGACGATGTGAATAGCACAGAGAAGAGACACTGTCCAAGAAGTTTACCATTTCACCAGTACAACTAACCACAAAGTGTTTGGTCTCTGAAAGTGATGACATTCCATTACCATTTTTTAAAATGATCTACTTCACTTACAAATTAGCACTGACAGGATTGACAAGAATGTTAGGAGGAGTGATTTGTAAAAGGAAAGTGTATGCCAGAACAGAGAGCGTGTTTCAGTGTTACACAGTCTAACGGTTGAAGTCTAGGATGAGTAGGCTTCAATTCAACCAATTTTAGAGTACAGCAGCAGACATTTATTTGGTGTTTCTTAGACAAATATTTAAAGAGTCCCTGCTCTAAACAATCTTCATATTAAAAAAAACTAAACCTGGTGTATACTCAGTAATAACTTCTTATGTTAAAGATGAGACAAGATGGATGAGGTAATATCTTTTATTGAACCAACTTCTGTGGGAGAGAGAGAGACAGGCTTTTGACCTTCAGGTGACCTGGGAAAGAGTTCCGTGCAGACTCAAAAGCTGATCTCTCTCACCAACAAAAAGTTCGTTCAAAAAGATATTACTGCATCAATCTTGTCTCTCTAGCATCCTGGGACCAATAAAGCATCCTTTAAAGTTGCAAAATTTGGATGCAAGTTTCTACTACTTCATATTCTTTCACAGTGGAGACAAAACAGCTTTGAGAATGCAAACTCAATTCTATTCTGGCACAAAACAGAATTGTTATCTAAATTCCAATTAGAGCCAAACTTTGAACAATCCCAGTGAAACACAGGGCAGAATTTTTAGAACTGTTGATGCATATGCCGGAGACAGCACAGCTTGATGCAGAATGCACACTGTGTTTGCAGGTCTGGCAGTTAGAAAGAACATCTTTTTTCTTGTAAGCACAACAGATGTCTTAGGGCCGTTAAACTCAGAACTATCCTGCAATGAGATGTTTGTCAGATTACAATCACAACTTAATTTTACAAAACATTTCAGTTCTTTTAACAAATAGGATATCCAAAAAGATTTTAGCTCCCTTCCCTGTAAAATATAAAAAAAACCCATAGTAACGATGTAACTGAATATTGGAGACTGAGTTTTCCCCAACATACATTATTCTGACCAACCGATTAAAAAGTTTAACATTTAGAAATATAAAAATTAAGAATGTTTTCATCACTGGCTATAAAAACTTATCTGCTGCTTCTATTACACCACCCAAGCGCAGTACAAGTATGGTGTCACTACACAAAGCTTTGTTTTGGAAAGAGAAAAATAATGGTAAGAATAGTTCTCATTCTGAAAAATGACTAGGCAGTATGTCATTAGTTTCTAACTTTCTTAAAGTTTGACTTCATATGAAATTTCACATAAGTGCTCTAAAAGGGAGCAATATTTTCCCCTTGAAATAATGCTAGTACTTTTATCCCAGTGGTTCGTTCCTAAGCTTTCACTGTAGCAACCCACATGCGATGGCTTGGTGAGCAGGCACACCTCTTCCAAGTCTCTTCATGTAATACCCAATACAGCTGCCACCATTTCTACTCTTATTTTCTGTCTCCCCCCTATTGTAGTTCTAGAAATTATTAGCTGCTCGGGCACAGAGATGACCATGGATGACATGAACCACCCTTGCCATGCCGGGATGTAACTGAGGTGTACTGTGAAGCCTCTATTGGATGCTGCAAAGTAGTTTTTAACCAGGCAGCACAAAAGTACTAGGCATACAAAGTCAGCATTTCTTCCACAGATGGGCATTCTGGGATATGTGGGACAACAGTAAAAAAAATGATACAGTTACTCCCAAGAGTAAGAGGTACACGAGACAGTATATGTTGCAAAAGTAAGTCTGTAAGTTGCTTTTAAGGGTTATTTGTCAAGTCTCTTTCGTATTTTGCCATTAAACAAGCGAAGTGCAAATAAATGTGTGTAGCTGTAACTTGCACACTGCCAAAAGAGATGCATGTAGTTACCTAGGACTCATTTCACTGCGACAGATCACATTTTGAAGCTGTTTTATTTCAGAATTCCATCTAATTGCTGTCAGATTTCATTCTGATAAAAATCAATGCTTGAAGTGAGGCAAGTTTTTTTGGATATATGAATAAATGTTCTTATTATGAGTGTGGAGTTCCCTATGTAGGGAGAAAAACAACTGAATGATGTAAATAGTATTTGGATACACTGAGGGACTTTTTTTTCCCCTGTGTTGCAAAAGACCAGGCATCTGTCAAGCATCCTTTAATCTTTCACCATTCCCCAACCCAATCATCACACGCAATTCATGATACACTATTCTATATATTCCTTAAAGTGAAACGTCAATGTTTATTCTATGTAGAATAACTTTATTATAAATAATTGCATTATTTCTTCTATTAATTCTTGTGTCTATGTTTAGTTTACCTTTTGAGAATTTGTAATTTACCACTAAGTTTTTTACTGTAACAGGTTCAAATACAACAAAATAAACCTTCTTGATATTAAAAATCTTTCACTCAGTAAACAAAACAAACAATAACGCTCCCAAGGATCTCTGGATAAAAGTACTGTGATCAATATAAATAATAATACGTGGATAGCATCCACAACCAGTTTGGAAGAAGAGAAGAGGAGGACATCTTCCTGGTCAAGCAGCACAGCTCCTCCATGTTCACTGACTCCTGCCCAATTCTAGCTGCTCATTTGACATTTTCTAAACATCTTCCAACCCCCCAATCATATTTTAAGAGAAGACTGACAAGATCCTAGGCCACCTCCCCCCTACCACGCCAGCTCCCTTTCACCTGGGAGATTACTTGCAGCTCTCTTAACCCCTAAGCGTGCCCAGTATGCTCATCGCTCCCATTGGCTGACTTCTCTTGATTACTCCTTCAAATTTCTTCTTAAAAATTCCCCTCTGATTCCTTCCCCTCAAAATATAATCATGCTGTTGTCATGCCATTATAGAAAATCACCAGTGATCCCACCTGTCCCTTCAGCTTCTTTCATCTCTAAACTCATTGAAATGTGTCTTATACAACTGTTGCCTCAAATTCCTCTCCTACAACTAGGGTACACAGGTGCCTAGTTTTTGACCAGAAAGTCCCACTGAAAAGGGGACCTGACAGCGTCTGGTCAGATCTACTGACTGGACACCCAAAGTGACTGCAAGCAGGGGAGGTGCCAGGTCATCACCTGTTCCATCCTTCGTCTGGTGGCTGTAGCTCCCAGCCCCGACTCCACAGGCAAGTCTCTCCTAACCTGGTGGGGTGTGGAGGTGGGAGGGGAAAAGCAGCAAGTGACCAGGGGGTGGGGGAGAGGAAAGAGGAATGGAGCCTCAGGAGAAGAGGCAGGGCAGGGACTTGGGGGAAGAGGTGGGGCAGGGCTTTTTTTTGGGGGGGGGAGGGGGTAGGGGAAGGTTTCCAGACATTCCAGCAGGAGTGGCAATCCTATCTCCAACCCCATCCTCCAAACCCTGGTCTTTCAGTCATCTCCTTGTAAATATAGATCACTTTAAACTTGACAGGTTTTGACAATGTTTTCCCCACCACTAGCATAACAGTCACTCAGGTTCATAACTTTGCTTCCATCTCTGAATTTGCCTTCTTAGGGTATGTCTATACTGCAATGTAAGCCCAGGGTTAGCAGAACTCAAGTTAGCAGACACTGGGTTTGTTAACCTAGGGCTTGAGTATCTACACCCATCTGTAATCTCAGGTTAGGGATTGTTGAACTCTGGGTCCCTACCTGGGGCTCCAGCATCTACACTGCATTGTGCGGTCCCAGGTTCAACTATATACATTCCCAGACTTCCTAGTGCCCTCCTAAAATGTGGCTACTTCAGTGCCTTGTTTGTGGCATAGTGTGGGAAAACCTGACTGTCCAGAGGATAAAGAGAGTTGGCCTGGGGACTTTTTTAGGACTCCCAGAGTAAGAGTACATCTACACTGCAAAGCAACGGGGCTTTGAATCCCAGGTACAGTCTTGATTCAGACTAGGACCTGTGATTTGTGTATAGACAGAAGGGAGGTTTAGGCGTAAGCCTGATTTCGAACTCTGGGTGTACGCTGCAGTGTAGGCATATCCTTAAGCCTTAAGAACTCCCAGGCCCTCCCTGTCTTCAAACCCTCTGCAGATCCATTCAAAATGCTATTGAGACAGTTCTGAAATGCCTCCCTCTCTTTCACAACAGCATCAAATTCAAGACTCTTATCCTCATCTTTTAAAACATTCAACCCTTCTCAACTCCACCACTTATCTATTTTATTACAGGATCTCCAATCCCCTTGGCACTGCCAATAATGCCAACTCCAATTCCCCATTTGTCCACTACTCCAACAAGCAGCGTTTCAATTTTTTCCATACTTCCCTTTATGAATTAAATGTTCTCCCCATATGAGTCAATGCTGCCACAATTTCTATAGGAAAATGTCACTTAGACTCAGAGGCTTGAAGGTCAGAAGGGACCATCATGATCATCTAGTCTGACCTCCTGCATATTGCATGCCAGAGAATCTCACCCACTCACTCTTGTAATAGACGCATAACCTCTGGCTGAGTTACTGAAGTCCTCAAATCATGATTTAAAGACTTCAAATTACAGAGAATACATCATTTACATCAGTTTAAACCTGCAGTTGACCCATTCCCCAAGCTGCAGAAGACAGCAAAAAACCCCAGCCCTGCTAGCAGTCGCAGATCAGCTATATGTCATTGTGGGAAGACCCATCATGTCATCAACTCCATACATCTATCAAGCTCAGTCTTGAAGCTCAGGCTTTTTGCCCACATTATACCCTTTTGAAGGCTGTTCCAGAACTTCACTCCTCTGATGGTTAGAAACCTTCACCTAATTTCAAGTCTAAAACTTGTTGATGGCCAGTTTATATTCATTTGTTCTTGTGTCCACACTAGTGCTTAATTTAAATAAATACCAGGGAGGGAGAGGAGTTATGAGCCACCATATCTCTCCTCAGCCTTCTTTTGGTTAGGCTAAACAAGCCAAGTTCCTTGAGTCTCCTCTCAGAAGGTAGGTTTTCCATTCCCCAGATCACCCTAGTAGCCTCTCTCTGCACTTGTTCCAGTCTGAATTCATCTTTCTTAAACATGGGAGATGAGAACTGTACACAGTATTCCAGGTGTGGTCTCAGCAGTGCTGTGTATAATGGTATAACACTCCCTGTCTCAACTTGAAATACCTCTCCTGATGCATTCTAGCGCTGCATTACCCTTTTTCATGGCTGCATCACACTGGCAGCTTACTCTGATCAACCAATACACTCTCGGGTTCTTCTCCGCCTTTGTCACTTCCACCTGATATATCCCTAGTTTGCTGCAAATTTTTTGTTGTTAATCCCTAAGTGCATGACTTTGTACTATTAAAGTTTCCTTCCCATTTCTATTACTCGACTTTACAAAGTTGTCCAAATCTTCTTGTATGATATTCCAGTCCTCCTCCATATTTGCAATACCTCCCAACTTTGTATCATCTGCAAATTTTATTAGCATACTCCCACTTTTTGTCCCACTTTTATAAAAAAACTGACAATCAAAAACTGCATATAGGTAGCTGATGCAATGACAAGTGCCCATCATTGTTGCAGTCATCTGCTCCTTACTTTTTCCTTTGACTGTTCCTTTCTACAGCTTAACTTTAGACTGTTAACTCTTTGGAGAATTTTTTTTTTTTTTTTTACTATATATTTGTACAATGCCCAGAACAAAAGAGCCATGATCACTTGTCTCATTCCCTTTACCTATGATTTACATTTCAGAACTGTTGCTTAAGTATGTGACCAGCAAACACTCCTTTCTTCTTACAGCATATTCATACCTTTCTTTCATCATTTTCAGTACTATTCATTTGGAGTTCAAAGGCTAAGGTCCATCTAAAATTTAGCTGGACACTATTATGTCAGTCAGGGATGTTGTACGGTAAGCATAAAATTAAGGAAGTAAAGTTAGCTTATTGGTTAAGGAAATACATCGGCGCTGTAAAGAAAGACCCTTACTAACAAGTAGAAGGAAGACCTTGAAATGAATGAAGTAGGGAGGATATCTAGTTCAAAAAATAATTAATGAAATGGGGGAAGTTTTGAAAAAGAAGGACTCTGATAGGAGTGACTGCAGATTGTCTTTGATTTAGTTTAAAACCATCTGTTATAAAATGAGCCAACACAGCCCTTCCCCTAACTACAAACTAGTGTTAAAACCTATGTAAACCTAAGGCAAAGAAAAGTTGTTGATTAAGAGGAAGGAGGGGAAGAGATAAGGAGGAAGAGCCTTGGAAAGAACTGAGTTTATAAATCTTATTTGGATTAAGATTTGAAAAAAAGGATGAACTGATTCAAATTGTTTTTAGCTGAAGACAGTAAATGGCAATGACATCATTTGTTTGTTAAAGGGTAAAATAAGTTAACTCTTAAAGGGTTCATTTCTAATACCTGCCTCACCATGTTGGAGCCAACCCACAGGTTTAGCCTATTTGTAAGTATCTTGAATTCAAATGCTTAGAATTCTTTAGTTACTGTTTGGATTTAGTGGATTGCTTATTAGTTATACTTTTTAGACATGTTTAGAGCAATTATATAACTATCATTTAGTCTTTGGATTTAATAAAGGAATTTATGGTTACATTAGTGTCGATGGTTTCAAATATCAATATTAATAATTTCAGATATGAATAATTCCAACTGGTGTGAAAATTCCATGCTCCTGAGCAGCATAGCTACTCAACTGCCAATGCAGGCTCAGCAAGGTCAAGGAAAGGATGATTCTGTTATCCCAGTTACAGATGCTTGGGGGAACTGGTGATCCCACATGGATGGGAAAAAACCCGCCATCAGAGTATGCTGCTTCTACGTTACAGGGTTATATTGGCATAACTATAGCATAATATCTAACCTGGTGCAGTCCCTGGACCATAGACTCTGAGTGTTGAAACAGAGAATTTCACAACAGTTGAAAAAACTGTTTAGAGAATTTATTGAATTTGTGTTTAACAGCTTGTATTGGTTTGTTAGTATATTTAACAACATAATTCATAATATTGCCATAATCTGAACTGATCAGAAAACACACCCAAATTTAACTTTAGGGGAGTAGGAGCAGGAAAAAAAAAATCTGTCCTTGTTAAAATTTAAAACTGTAAAGATTTGGCAGTTTTGCATAGCCATGACTATAAGAAACCTGCTGGCAGTTTTTAGGATTCCAGCTGGTTCAAACATCACAGGCTGAAATTACTGTGGGCTCTTTGTTAAAAGAACGCATCAAACATCACTGAAGAGCACAGTTTTTCCACATGGCCAATATCATTTCTTGAGCTGCTTTTCTTAAGGCACAGTGGTTAAGGCTGTCAGAGCATAACACGCCTCCTCAAAGTAATCACCAAAGGTTTGTGGGGGTGTAAAATAAGATTCAGGAACTGGAAATGCAATTTTATGTAAACTCAGTATGCCTCAAGTGATATTGCAGTGCTTCTGTAGAGAAGACTGTGGGTGCAAAATTATTTTGAGTTTGCTTGGGTGTGAGCACTGTTGCACCGCTTGAAAACCAATCAGAGCACTGTAAAGGGTAATGAAACTTTGTAAAGCGTTTAAGGGAAGCCCAAAGTGGTATATTTCAAGTAACAGTGTGAGCTCTAGTTCATGTAGGAATCTTCATTATCAATCTGGAAAGGGCATGACTGTTGCAAAGAATGTCTGGATCTGCATTTCTAATAATACCATTGTTGATATGTTTACAGATTCATCCTAACATATTGTTGCTGCCTGATAATGGAGAGAACACTATTGCAGAAATATATAAAATATTAACCATTTGTATATTAATTGTGTTTGGAAGTAATTTGACCAGTTTCAAAGGTGAAGCCAGAAAAAGTGCTTCTGAAAACTCAAAAGTTACCATCTTTTTTTTATGGTCATTATTAAAGAAACTATTCCACTGAACCAATATCTTGAACTTTGCTCCATAGGCTACCAGTGGTTTGTAAAGTACTTGTTGGTGAACACTGGACAAGTTACTAGCCACAGGCTACTTACTAGAGGTATTTTCCAGCTGCTATTTGTCACTAAGAACATTAAAATGATTATCCTAACAGTAGTCTTCATACAATCTTAATTATGAAAAGAAACATGAAAAACAAACTCCATATCATACTTAATCTTTGAGTCATTAAATTGATATATTTGTTCAGTGAGTACATGATTATTGTGGCCCTCAATCTTATTCTCTAGATACATACACACACGTTATAAAGCCTTGCGTCATTCCATACAAAGCCTCGCAGACTGCAAAAGAGATGCATCTGCACATTGAGACATTCCACTCAACTTTCTTATGCACTCAGTCACTACCAATAATAAAACACAGATTGCAGCAGAATGAGAAATTCACATATCTTGCATAATACGAGTTGACCATTTAAGGATTGGTAAAATATATCCAGTTGCAATTTAAAAATTAGTGCATAAGCAAAGTACCTTTTAAACACTAATAATTTTAATCAAGTTGAAACATTTTTCAATGGATCACCAAACACGAATGATTTAGGCCTGATCTCCAATTAAAATTTAGCTTGACCCAGCTATGTCACCTGGGTGGGAAAAACCTTACACCCCTGAACGACCTAATTAAGTGGCCATAACCCCCAGGGTGAACATTGCCAGGCCAATGGAAGAATTTTCTCAACCTAGTTACTGTCTCTCAGAGTGGTGGATAAACTATTGAATGGAAAATCCCCTTCTATTGCTGTAGCAAGTGTCTTCACTATGGCACTAGAGCAGCACACCACAGACATGCAGCTGTATCACAGACATAGCTTTAGAGACTCAGGTCTAGTCTATGCTACAGACATTTATCAGTATACCCAAAAAATCCACACCCAAGTTATACAGTTATAGTGACCTAATCCCTTGTGTTCAGTGCTCTGCTGGCCGGAGAGCTTCTTCTGTCAAAATAGCTACTGTCTCTTAAGGAGGAGGATTAACTATGCCAACAGAAGAATTCTCTCCCATTGGCTTAGACTGAGTAGTGGGTCTGTACCTATTTGCCACTGTGGGCTGCATATGCAGCTCTGTGCGGGGTGATGCAGGCCACATCCACACAATACATATACTATCTGTATTCCCTAAGGCTCCAGAAGGGCCACAGCTGTGTGCTGATCAGGCCACAAGTGGCCTGTGGCTTGAGAACCATTGGTTTAGAGTGTCTTCATTACATTGCTACAGAGGTGCAAATGTGCTGATGCAGCATTTTAAGTATAGACATGCCCTCAATTTCTACATCAACATTAAGGCTATATCTACACTTAAATAACCACGAGGTTCTCCCATCACTCTAGTTAATCCACATCATTAAAAGGTGGCAACTAAATCAACAGAAGTATTCTTCCACTGACCTAATGCTGTCTACACCAGGGATTAGGCTAATTGAGCAATGTAGCAGCATCAACCTAATTTTTTAGTGTAGGCCTGGCCAGAGGCAATAGAGGACTTTCTTAAAATAGCTCAAAACCCTATTGCTCTCTACTTTTTCAGCATCCTCTAGAGCAGTGGTTCCCAAACTTTAAAAACCCGTGAACACCTTTCACTAAAACGTCAAGCCTCATGAACCCCCTCTGAAAAATGAATATTTCCAGGGATTTTCTCCTTTACCTGAGTATAAAAGCACTGATCTTGAAAATATAATTTTTTGTATGATATGCTTATTGATTATAGTATTTTTATTACATAATGAAAACGGCAACATTCTTCCAAGATCTCACTTCTGTAGCTTGCATCACTTTGAATAAGCCTGTTATAAGACAAGACTTGTATGTTTCATCAAGGAGTATCAGATGTGAAACAGCATGAAGGTATTTAAGAAGCCAACTCAAGGAGTTCCTCCTACACGAGCATTTGGGTCTTGAGCAGCCCAGGCAAACACACGTTACAACAAAACTTAAACTTGTTTTAATTTAAAAAATTAATTTATAAAACAATACTAGCTGCCTATTTAATTTAAAAAACAGTAAAAAAATACCCACCTCCCTTTCCGTTTCTGTTAAGGAGTCTTAAAGTTTAAACCTCCTCAGTGTGATAGAGATGCTTCCTTTGACCTGCTTAGGAAGTCCACAGGCCCCGGACTATTGGTCCAGGGTCCCTAAGGGCTTCTCTGTCTGCCTGGAACATTTCACAAACCCCAGTTTGGGAACCACTGCTCTAGAGCAGGGGTCTCCAAACTACGGCCCGCGGGCCAGATGCGGCCCGCGAGGCCCTCTCATCCGGCCCGCGGCAGGGGCCGGGAACCAGCCGCGGGGCCGGGACGCGCCGCGTGCTCCGCTGCCGCCGCCAGCCGCGGGGCCGGGACGCGCCGCGTGCTCCGCTGCCGCCGCCAGCCGCGGGGCCGGGACGCGCCGCGTGCTCCGCTGTCGCCGCCAGCCGCGGGGCCGGGACGCGCCGCGTGCTCCGCTGCCGCCGCCAGCCGCGGGGCCGGGACGCGCCGCGTGCTCCGCTGCCGCCGCCAGCCGCGGGGCCGGGACGCGCCGCGTGCTCCGCTGCCGCCGCCAGCCAGGGACGGCTCAGAGCTGGGGCCGGGACGCGCCGCACCGCCACCCAGTTACAGGCGGCGAAACAAGGAGCCACCCACTGCCAGGCGGCGAAACGGTCTGTGGGGAGAGACCGGGTTGAGCAGGTGGGGGGGGGTGGGGAAGAGACCGGGTTGAGCGGGTCAGTTGGGGGGGTGGGGGGTGGGGAAGAGACCGGGTTGAGCGGGTCAGTTGGGGGGGGGGGGGGGGGGAGGGGAAGAGACCGGGTCAGTTGGGAGGGGGGGGGGGGAAGAGACCGGGTTTGAGCGGGTCAGTTGGGGGGGGGGGTTGGAGGAAAGGAGGTTTTGGGGGGAGAGATCTGGCTGGGTGGGTCAGTTGGGGGTTGGAGGAAAGGAGGTTTTGGGGGGAGAGACCTGGCTGGGTGGGTCAGTTGGGGGGGGGTTGGAGGAAAGGAGGTTTGGGGGGGGGAAGAGACCTGGCCGGGTGGGTCATTTGGGGGTTGGAGGAAAGGAGGTTTTGGGGGGAGAGACCTGGCTGGGTGGGTCATTGGGGGGGGGGGGGTTGGAGGAAAGGAGGTTTGGGGGGGAGAGACCTGGCTGGGTGGGTCATTTGGGAGGGGGGTTGGAGGAAAGGAGGTTTTGGGGGGAGAGACCTGGCTGGGTGGGTCAGTTGGGGGGTTGATGTGTAGTGAACAGGTGTTCAGGTGTAGTGAACAGGTGTAGTGAACAGGTGTAGTGAACAGGTGTTCATGTGTAGTGTATCAATGTGTTATTAAATAATAACTGAATAAAATAATATTAAATAAATAATTAAAAACAACATCCATGTTTTGATTCTTTTTTATTTGGACCTCGAGTGTGTTGTCGGCCCCCGAACTGCTATTTGATAGTTAATGCGGCCCTCGGGCTGAAAAGTTTGGAGACCCCTGCTCTAGAGGGTTTGCTCTCAAAGTACTAAAGCCCAGGAAAGGAAATCTAAAGCTGCTACCCACCCATTCTTGGCTCTGCTCTAACTCAGATCTTCTGCAAGTGAAACCACCAGGTCTAAATTTAACAATGTTATTTGATCTAACTTGTAAGGGTTATGAAAAATTGTGTCCACCTATCCCCCAGTGTGGATTCAGCTAGGTCAATGGAAGATTTCTTTCATTTCTTCTTCATAGATGTGCTGCTGTAATGTAGATATGGCTTAGAATTCCCCCTTCACATCCTGGCAGAAACCCCATACTTGATGAGAAGCCCCATCCCTACGGTAACTCTCATCTTGCCCCTCCCTGTATGTCACTAGTGGAAGTTGCCTCTGCTTAATTTTCTGGCTCAGACTTAAGATCCATCTAGTCTCGTATTTTATCTCCAACAGTAACCAGATTTCATGTTAACAAAGCAGTGAGAATATTAAAATCAGACTAGTTCGACTTCTAAAATGGGTACTTTTAAAATCAGATGGAAGTGAATTTAGCATCTATGCTAGTATGTGGCCCTGAAGCACAAGTCTTTGCAAAACCCACTAATCTTGTCAAGAAGGAATGTAGTATTACAGTTCTCACTCTTTAAAAGCAAATTATAAGGTCTTAAATATTTCAAAAATAATATTCAAAAGCAACAATAAATAGAGTGTGATATAATTTTAGATATAATCATGTATTAGTCTGCTGTTTACTACAATAAACAATACAAGCTCAAATTAATTTTTGGGTGGCTGAAGATATTAAATGAAACCGCAAAAGCCATTTGTGCCACTAATGTTAATAATGAAGATGCCCCATTATTTGGGAGGCACCTTATACACAAGATGGATATTCTCTTGAAATAGAACTGGAACATATGTACGTATCACCCAAATTTCTATTCACCACAAACACTTCCATTTAATATCAAGATTTCAGTAAATCATAAATTAAAAACCAAGGGATTGAGAGAGAGAGAAAAACATTTCTGCTTATAGAATTAATCTAATATTTTAGTCAGCTTAAAACTTGTGTTTTAGACCCCATGTCACCACGGTGAGAGAGTCTAGATCAGGGGTGGGGAACCTCCGGCCCGCAGCCGCCAAATCATTCCGTCCGGCCTGCAGGTGGGTCTCGAAAATCTGCGCCATAGAGTCGGACCAACGTGGCGGTGGGCGTGCAAAGGCGGGGCCCTGCCCCAGAGCATCTCCCTGAGGGCTGGGGGCGCGTCGCTCCACCTTGCCCTCCTAGGAGTAGCGTCAGGAGCAGTGGGACCCAGCAGACATGTAGGCCCGGGCGGGGTAGGGTGCGGGCGGCTGTGCGAGTGCGCGGCACTGCCCCAGAGCGTCTCCAAGGGCTGGGGGCGCGTCGCTCCACCTTGCCCTCGCAGGAGTCGCGTCCGAGCAGCGGGACCAAGCAGACACGTAGGCCCGGGCGGGGCAGGGCGCGGGCGGCAGGAGACCGGCTGGTGGGGGGGGAGGCGGTGTGCAAGAGGGCGTGGGGGGGAGGCTGGGCTGGGGGGCAGGCAAGGGGGCGGTGGGGGGGGAGGAGGGAGGCCAAGCTGGGCGGGGAGGGGGGCAGGAGACTAGGCTGGATGGGGTGGGTGAGGTGTGGGTGCGGGAGGGAAGGAGGTTTGGGGGCGGGTGAGGCTGAGCTGGGCAGGTCAGGCATGGGGGGCAGGAGGCTGGGTGGGGAGTAGGAGGGGGGAGGAGGTTAGGTTCGGTGGGATGGGCCGGGCCAGGCAGGGGTGGAGGAGGGAAGGCGGTTAGATGGGGGGAGGCTGGGCGGGGGTAAAGGAAGATCACCTCCTACACCAGGGGTGGGGAACCTCCAGCCTCCGGGCCGTATACGGCCCGCCAAAGCCTTCCGTCTGGCCCGCGGCCGCCGGCCAGGGACGGCTCCGCGCTGGGGCCTGGAAGCGCCGCGCGGGCCGCCGCCGCCAGCCGCGGGGCCGGGATGCGCCGCCAGCCGCGGGGCCGGGACGCGCCGCGTGCTTTGCTGCCGCCGCCGGCCGGGGACGGCTCAGAGCTGGAGCCGGGACGCGCCACGTGCTCCGCTGCCGCGCCGCCGGGACGGCTCAGAGCTGGAGCCGGGACGCGCCACGTGCTCCGCTGCCCGCCGCCGGCCGGGGACGGCTCAGAGCTGGAGCCGGGACGCGCCACGTGCTCCGCTGCCCGCCGCCGGCCGGGGACGGCTCAGAGCTGGAGCCGGGACGCGCCACGTGCTCCGCTGCCGCCGCCGGCCGGGGACGGCTCAGAGCTGGAAGCCGGGACGCGCCACGTGCTCCGCTGCCGCCGCCGGCCGGGGACGGCTCAGAGCTGGAGCCGGGACGCGCCACGTGCTCCGCTGCCGCCGCCGGCCGGGGACGGCTCAGAGCTGGAGCCGGGACGCGCCACGTGCTCCGCTGCCGCCGCCGGCCGGGGACGGCTCAGAGCTGGAGGCCGGGACGCGCCGCACCGCCACCCACTGCCAGGCGGCGAAACAAGGAGCCACCCACTGCCAGGCGGCGAAACGGTCGGGGGGAGAGACCGGGTTGAGCGGGTCAGTTGGGGGGGGGGGGGGGGGGGAGGGGAAGAGACCTGGCTGGGTGGGTCAGTTGGGGGGTTGGAGGAAAGGAGGTTTGGGGGGGAGAGACCAGGCTGGGTGGGTCAGGTGGGGGGGGGGGTGGGAGGGAAGGAGGTTTGGGGGGAGAGACCGGGCTGGGTGGGTCATTTGGGGGAAGGTGGGAGGGAAGGAGGTTTTGGGGGGAGAGACCGGGCTGAGTGGGTCAGTGGGGGGGGTGGGAGGGAAGGCGGTTTGGGGGGGAGAGACTGGGCTGGGCGGGTCAGGCAGGCGGCAGGACCCTGGCTGGCAAGGGGCCAGCAGGGGTCTCAGCTCCCGTTGCCAGCCTGGGCTTCGGGGGGGGGGGGGGGGGGAAGTGGCCCGCGGATGACTTTATAAGGGTCAAAATGGCCCTTGGTGGAAAAAAGGTTCCCCACCCCTGCTCTACACCCAGGCTGACAGCGGGAGTTGACTGGGGCAGGCGGCAGGACCCCAGCTGGCAAAGGGCCAGCAGGGGAAACTCCAAAGCAGTGCAGGGCTAAGCACTCCACCTGCCACTGCTTTGGGGTTTCCCCCGCTGGCCCCTTGCAACCTGGGGTCTCAGCTCCCGTTGCCAGCCTGGGCTTCCTGGGGGGGTGGGGTGGTGGGGTGGGGGGGTGGGAGGGGAGGGGAGAAAGAAGCAGCCCGTGAATGAGATTATAAAATGTCCAAATGGCCCTTGGCAGAAAAAAGGTTCCCCACCCCTGGTTTAGATGAAAATCAGGTATTTTATGTAAATAATACAAGCATATAAAAATAATCTCTTCATCCATAAATAAAGACAGTTGGCAATACTGAGTAGCAGTAAAGTCTACAACAACTTCCCAAACACCATCTTTGCCTGCCTTACTAAAAAAAAAAAAAAGGGAAAACCCACTCAATAACTAATGATGCACATTTTCCTCCAAAACATTTTAGAGTGATGACAGGCCAGATAGCTGGTGCTCTCTAAACCTGCTAGCACTAAATACGGAAGTCGTCGTACTCTGGATTAAGGATTTTCTGAGTCCTGCTGATATTACACTAGAAGATGCAAAAGCCTGGCTTTAACGCTGCTGCACGAGTAGCAAACTCCCCTCTCTTCAGTCGCATGCTCCGTCTCTGCCACTCTGCACCTGCTCAGCAGGATCCCCCCCTTGTACCCACGCCCATACCAGCTCCCAGGTACGTCAAGCCTCACTAGACACCAGTCCCCCGCACACGCCCCCGACATACCTACGTCCAGCCACCACACATCTCCCCCTCGAGACCCTCCCGCATCGCACCCCTCCCACCGCCAACTCCCGCCTCGTGGAGACGCCGGCATGGTTCACTCTCCTTCTTCCCCGGGTCAAGCCAGGCGCACTTACTGAGCTGCCCGGGACCGGGCTCCTTGCCGCTGGCCGCCGCTCCCCCCGGCGCCGCGCCGGCAGCTCCCCAGAGGCCCGGGGCTGCCCCTGCGGGCGGGGTGCCGCTCTGCCGCTCGAAGTTGCCCGGGTTGGAGAAATAGTCGCGCAGGCGGGGCAGCTCGCGGCCGCTCTCCAGCAGCTCCGTGTGCAGCTCCAGCGCCGTCAGCAGGAACTGGTCCCGTAGTAACTGCGCCGCCAGCGCGTCCACGGGCACCCGGGGGGGCTCCCCGGCGCCGGGCCCGGCCCAGCCAGCCTCCCCCGGGGCCGTCGCCCGCAGACCCGGCAGCGTCCCGGGGCCCCCCACCGCCGCCGCCTCCTCCTGCTGCGGGGAGAGCGGGCCTCCCGGGCCGGGGTCGCTGCTGCCGCCGCCGGCTCGCGGCTCCTCCGGCTCCTCCTCCTCGGAGTCGCTGAGGAACGGGTTCACGCTGCTGCCTCCGCCCGCCGCCGCCATCTTACAGCGCGACACGGGCCGCGCAGCCGCCTCCGCCCGGCCGGCCCAGCGACACCCCCCGGCTCCTGCCGCTGCGGCGCCTCCACCGCCCCGCGGCGCCGGGACCAGCCCCGGGAGCGCCGCGCCAGTCGCTACTACGGGCGCCGCCGCCGCCACTAGCGAGGGGAAGAGCCGCGACTCTCTTTCTGCCTCCCTCCCCCCGCCTCCTCTGCCGGCTTCCGGGTGACAACTCTCGCGAGACTTCCTCATCCAACCGCAGGCAACCGTTGGGGCCGGATTTGAAAGATCCGCCCCTTCTCCTGTCAGATGCAACTGAATTCTCCCCCCCACCCCCGCACAAGGAGAGGGGGAGGCGGGGCCTGAGCGGAAACCTGAGAAGGGCGTGGTTTAGCGCAGAGGGGGCGGGGTCTACGGGTGACGGAGACATAGGAGGCTGGAGCCATAAGGAAATATTAGGGTGATGGGCGGAGTTTATGTTAAGAGGGGCAGACGGCGTGAGTAGGGAGGGGGCGTGGCCTGCAGAAATCACATGACGGTGGCTTATGCACGTGACAGGGACGCGGCCTGGGGGCGGAAGTGGGTGGGTGGTGACAGGCGGGATCAGAGGCCGGCGCGAGAGACCAGCTAGGGGCGGGCCGATAGGCTGTTGGGTCTCGCGAGAATATCCGGGAGCCCGGAACGGCAGCGTGGGGCGAACGTTGGTGCCGGCGCTGACGGCCCGTGAGCTAGTAAGTAGCTTGCGGGGGCGGCGCTTGCGCAGTTCGCTCCTCTAGTTGGGAGTGGGGGGGTTCGGGGCGGTTGTGACTGGCGCTCTGTATTAGCTCATCCGCGCTCGTGGGGCCTCCGGCGGGCTCTGCGGGGTGGCTCGTGCTCGCCGGAGCCGGGGGCGGCGGTTGGCTCGGTCCCTAGCGGCGGGGGCGGGGCGGAGACCGCGCGGCAGCTCGTCAGGTTTGCGGGCTCAGGCTCATCCCCCGAGTCCCGGTTTATTGCCTGTCAGAGGTGACAACCCTCCGCGGGAAGCCAGGCAGCTGCCGCCGAGACAGCCTCCCTCATGCCCTCGGGGGGCCTCCGTGCAGAGCCCCGCCCGGCGCCCGGAGCTGGACACGAGTCCCAGGGTCTTGCATGGCAGCAGCCGGACATAACCCGGCATGAGTGATGGCTGTGCAGCAAATCCACCCCAGCCCCGTCCCGATACAGCCCTGCGATACAATAGCCGCGATGCAGGGGCGAGATTAGCGTGTCCAATGATAACTGAGAGCCCAGGTGGGTCAAGCATCTTTTTTTTTTTTATTGGACCAACTTCCCTTGGCAAGCGAGACGAGCATTTGAACTGTGTAGAGCTCGTCATGTCTGTAGCTTGTGTGTTTCACCAGCAGACACCAGCTCTCCTACCTTCTCTCTTTAAGTTTCAGAGTGGTGTAGCCGTTTTAGTCTGAATCAGCAAAAACAACGAGAAGTCCTTGAGGCACCTTAGAGGCTAACATTTATTTGGGCATAAGCTTTGGTGGGCTAGAACTCACTTCATCAGGTGCATGGAGTGAAAAATACAGGAGCAGGTATCAATGCATGAAAATATGGGAGTTGGCACATGATCTGTATATGTCATCATGTGCCAGCAGTGTCACTCACTTTGGCAGGTACATTGGCCAAACTGGACAGTCTCTACACAAAAGAATAAATGGACACAAATCTGAGATCAAGAAGTATAACATTCAAAAAACAGTCAGAGAATACTTCAGTCTCCCTGGTCACTTAAAAACAGACCTAAAAGTGGCAATTCTTCAACAAAAAATCTTCAAAAACAGACTCTAATGAGAAACTGCAGAACTGGAATTAATTTGCAAACTGGGAACCATCACATTAGGCCTGAATAAAGACTGGGAGTGGTTGGGTCATTACAAAACCTAATTTCCCCCTCTAATGGTCCACTCATTACCACTACAGAAGTGATTTTTCCTACCTTGGTATCCTAACGTTAATTGAATTGTCTCGTTAGACTGACCTCCCACTTAGTAAGACAATTCCCATCTTTTCATATATTTATATATGCTCCTGTATTTTCCACTCCATGCATCTGATGAAGTGGGTTCTAGCCCATGAAAGCTTATGCCCAGATAACTATGTTAGTCTCTAAAGTGCCACAAGGATTCCTCGTTGTCTTCTCTCTTTAGTATTCTGGGACCATAATAGCTCCAACAACACTACAAATGTCCAGAAATCAATAACTATCCTGAGCAGGTGGAGTTTTGCTTCCTGGGTTACATTGAGAGCTAGCTGGAGGATCAAAGCAAAGTGGCAGTTTGAGCTAAATTTCTGCAATATACTTACATATTGTTTTTCTCAATGACTTCAAGCTGTAATGTGTCCTGCTCACCAGTGCTGGTTCCCCCCCCCCCCCCCCTTCATCCTTTCCTACAAACAGCCTGGGCTCAGTGAGTCTAGCTGGGTTCTTTCTATTTTATGTGTCACCAGTAATAAAGGTCACTCCAGACCCAAATGTGTGCTGTGTGATGCCTGTGCAGCTGCACTGACTACAGTATAATTGATGGGAAAGTAATAAACACTTGTGTTGATGCACAATTAGTAGTGGAGGCCAGCTCACTTCCTAAAAAAAAAAAAAAGTTGTGGTCACTTAAGTCAACATGTTGTAGACCTTTGTATAGATCTGTGTACGAGTATTGTTTTTATATAGTCACTTCTCAGACTATGATCACGTTGTAAATAGAAGCTTTGTGTTACTATTAGGTATATTTATGTACAGTAAGTAATACATGCTTTGTTATTCCCGATAAATTTATCAGATTGTAAACTGTGGAAGGTCCTGAGGCCCTGACGTGGCTGAGGCCTCTTAAGTGTTACTGCCATATTAATTATTATAACTTACCAAGTACAAGTCACGTATTTGATGAGAAAGTAGAATATATACTAACTAGTGTAAAAGCCCGTGTACACGGGCCAACAGTAACGGCTCGCAGCCCCCCCCCCCCTCGCTCAGCTCTCTTCCAACGCCCCCCCCCCACTCGCTCAGCTCTCTGCCCCCTTCCCCCCCCCCTCGCTTGGCTCTCTGCCCCCTCCCCATCTCTCGGCGCTCTGCCCCCTCCCCCTCGCTCGGCTCTCTGCCTCCTCCCCTCCTCCCCCTCGCTCGGCTCTCTGCCTCCTCCCCTCCTCCCCCTCGCTCGGCTCTCTGCCTCCTCCCCTCCTCCCCCTCGCTCGGCTCTCTGCCTCCTCCCCGCCCCTCGCTCGGCTCTCTGCCTCCTCCCCGCCCCTCGCTCGGCTCTCTGCCTCCTCCCCGCCCCTCGCTCGGCTCTCTGCCTCCTCCCCGCCCCTCGCTCGGCTCTCTGCCTCCTCCCCGCCCCTCGCTCGGCTCTCTGCCTCCTCCCCGCCCCTCGCTCGGCTCTCTGCCTCCCCCCCCCGCCCCTCGCTCGGCTCTCTGCCTCCCCCCCCCCCTCGCTCGGCTCTCTGCCTCCCCCCCCCCCTCGCTCGGCTCTCTGCCTCCCCCCCCCCTCGCTCGGCTCTCTGCCTCCCCCCCCCCCCCCCTCGCTCGGCTCTCTGCCTACTCCCCCCCCCCCTCGCTCGGCTCTCTGCCTCCTCCCCCTCCTCCGGCTCTCTGCTGGACACAGCTGGCCGGGCTGTGCCCGGGCGCCTCCGCCCCGCCGGCCCAGCGCCCCCTTACACGGATGGCTGTAATTGGTGCAAATTCTCAGTGTAGACAAATTCTCGATCCTTACTTAATTGGGTTCCAAGAACCATAAATTGGCAGCTGTTTGAGTGTCTCTTACAGATCATAACATTGAAGATATTACTTGAAGAGGAATGTTTCACTATATGGGGGATGATTTCTAACCGGTATTAAACCCCCGGTTCAGCTAAACTAATTTTAAAACTAGTCAGCACAGTAAGGTGGATCTGTGTTTTGATGACTCCAGGCAGCCTGACCGATAGTTAATGAATTGCTTAAAACTGGAACTACACTGTGGTTCTAGCTGGTGTTAAAATCTATGATTTTAACTGGTTTGGCTGAACAGTCTTTAAAAATTGATTAGAAAATTTCCATATGGTAGACATGCCAGATAGAGTAGTCAGGTCCCAATATGTTTAGGTCTCTGTAAAGTCAAAATCAACATTCGAGACTCCCCCTGGAAGCTACTCAGAAATGACAGTTAACAATGGCACAGCATTATAAAGTTCTGTCTGCAAAAAGCATTGCTTAGTGTGTTGAAAGTGGCTACTTCAACCGTCTGAATGCTTTTAAGGTGTAGCTCGATGTGAGTTACATTAGCAAAGTCTAACCTAGAGGTGACAAAAGGCATGGTTATCTAGCAAGCTCCACATACAAAATAAGCTCGTTTTCTTTGCTAGACATTAGTGAATAAAGTTCTCTTGGACTCAGATAGTACCTGAGCATCCAAGGATCTAATGACCCCCAAATTGCAAACCTGCCTACAAACAGGCACTCTTCCTCTATGAGGAGTGCTGTTTTAAATTTCAATTTAGTAGATATACAATATATGGTAGATTTGGTTCCTTTCATGTTTTCTCTAGTATGAAGCCCTGTCCATATTTTGTATTATATTAGCAAATGTTCTGTATTCTGTTTTGTAAAGGTAGCTCAATAGGATTTTTGCTCTTCTGTAAGTGTAAGATTGGCCCTGAAGTCTTCATAACAAAAGACTCTAAGCACTTGAAGTCTTTGCTGAGAAGTAAGAAGATATGGCTGTTTTTGAATGTTTGTAGATTACGGTTGTGCAAATTAGGTTAGTCCAGAATTAACTTCATAATCATCCCTAGGGCATTTTGAAATTTATTTAATAACAAGGAAAATAGTTTTCTAAAAATATGGTAGCATAGAGTCAGTCCATACTCTCTTTCTGTAATGTAAAGACCTGAAGTGTCTATTGAAGATATTTACTTAAAATAATGGCTTCTAATACACACATAATCCAGTATACGTAATATAATACATTTTCATGCTTTTAAAATATCTTTATTGGAGGCCACATGTTTAGTGTTTAAAAGACCAGAAAATAATACAACTTAATATATTTCTTGCAAAAAAGACAGCATACTGAAAATTCCATTTTAAAAATAGTGACTTTTAGGTTTAAGAGGGCACTGACAATGAGAACAGAGGACATGAATTGAAGTGAGGGAATTCTTTTACTGAAATTGGGAATCCTGGGACGTATTTAGTCAGAATGTGTGTTTGATTTTAAATCTGGTTTTAGCATGTTTTCATCAATATATAATTTACTGGTGAGGAAGTTTTATACTGCTTGTTTATACTACATGGCAGAATTATAGTGACTGTTTGCTTTTAAAGTGAAAATTGAAAAGAATAAATATTCTTAACTTGCAGCATCTTCTAGTGGCCTTCAGTGCACACTGCAGTTTTAACCTGTACTTTAGACATGTTGGCTAACTATTGGAAAGCAAATTCAGCTGTGCTGTAACTTGACATAACTCCACTAAAATCAGCAGAGATGCATCTGCTTACACTAAGCATTGAATTTAACCCTATGGGCTAAAAACTGCTGTGGAGTAAAAAATTAATCTCTATGCCATAGCAAAGTATTTCTCCATTTCAGTATCTCTATATAATTTTGGTGAAATGGCATATGTGGTGTAGTGACGGGGGAAAAAGTCAGTTAAACAGGCATATTCATGGTTACTCAACAATATATTATGGAAATTTGGGAACAAGCCTACATTGTGTGCCTGTAACCCTGCAGTATCAAAACCTAGTGCTTCCCCAGCTCCTAAATATTATGGAGAATTTCACTTGAAACACTTATAAATGTTGACATCTATGATACAAATGCCAGCATGAACTCTGTACTGCTTCTCTACCACAGGAGAAGTCAGTTAATTATAGCGAATGCTACAAAGAACTGAATAATTGACTTTCTCCATACTCTTAATACTAGCCATGTGTATAGTTATGTGTTGATTGAGACCAGGAGATCGTGTTTATAAGTGAGCAGCTCAAATATTGGCTCATCTGTCCATCCAAAAATGCAAAGGCTAGGTCTGGCTGTAGTGTGATATCAAACATCTCCCTTTCATGGCCTGAGTTTGCTGCCTTTGCAGAGTTACTGCTGGCCTAGGGAGCAGGAAATAAGGAAATGTTTATTAATTCTTTCTAATTAGTATTCTTGTTATAAAATTGGAGCAATATTCCCCTTTCTGGTCTGTTCTCTCTCTCTCTCTCTTCCTCCTCGCCCCATATTCCCCAGATTTGTATGTCTGCCCTGTTACCTCTGCCTAATTTTTCCATCTGCTTTCCATAGCATGTACTCTGTTACACAACTGCAAAGTGAAACTTTCAAAACTCATTGGTAAGTTTCACTGTAGGTTAGTGATACCCAGGGGTGACAAAGATGTGGAGTAGCACAGCTAGTTGGTAGCTCTGAATAACAAGAGCTCTGCAAAACTGCGGATATCCATGGATCATTTTTGCTGATCATGGACCAGATGTGATACAAATTTTGTATCTGTTCAGGGCCTTCCTAATATTCTCTTATTTATTAAATATATTAATGTTGTTTTATATTAATAGATTCATTAGTTCTGGGAACTTGTTAACCACTTAGTTGTACTTTTACAGGACAGCCCATATTTTTCATTGTTTCCTCAGATAGTGTAAACTGATTTTTAGCTGTATGGACTCCTTATAAGATACAGCAGTTTAATAACATCTATATCGGTCTATAATGGAAATGCAGTCTGGACTAGCTTTAAAGCCTGCTAATATAAGCTTTGCAGCATTTCAGCCCAGGTGGGCTTATCATTTCACAGCTGGTAAATGTTAAGGAACATTAGTCACCAAGTGAGAACTGACTGTTATATTGAGCACAAATAAAGATTTATTCTAATGTGAAGGAAACTTTCAGGCTTAAATAGTTGATATTCAGGCTTTAGGGTTTATGCAAAGCTAGAAAAATGTTTTTATCAGCATTTCTAAAAAGTGCACTCAGCAGTCCAAGGAGACAAAGCAAAGACCATTTCTTTGCATTAAAACAGTTTATGGATCTTCAAAGCATTGTCCTTGATTCAGAATGCGATTAATGTTTTTCTGCCAGCATGGAATTTTAACACTGTCTTGGAGCTAGTAAATTTTCAGAATTTTAAAATGTATGCATGATTTTTAATTTTTGGCACAGAATTTTAAATTTTTTGGTGCAGAATTCCCTCAGGAGTAAAATGTCTTTGATACACCAATCATATTTGTAGAGCACAAAAACTACTAGGTATCTGTGTAGGATTCAGAAATTTGTACAAGATGATAGACTAATAAAAAGAGTAGCCCAGCTTTCAAATATACCAGATATTCTTAGATTAGGTTCTAAATTATGGTATTTTACAAAGCCAGAAGAAATGAAACACTTTCGTTTGTTTAAAGCTCACTATTGGGACAGATTCAGGAATAGCAGCCGTGTTAGTCTGTATCCGTAAAGAAAGCGAGCAATACTTGTAGTACTGTTTTTGAATGGCAATATACAAAAACCTGTAGGAGAACACTTCAACCTGCCTGGACACACAATTACAGATTTAAAAGTCACCATATTGCAGCAAAAAAACTTCAAGACCAGACTGCAAAGAGAAACTGCAGAGCTGCAATTCATTTGCAAATTTGACACAATCAATCTGGGATTGAACAAAGATCTTGAATGGCTTGCTAATTACAAAAACAGCTTCTCCTCTCTCCGAGTTCACACCTCCAGTTCAGCTACTAGAGGAATACCTCACCCTCCCTGATTTGAGATAACAAAGCTGGTTCAGGCTGATTGGACTAACCTTGTTACCTCCTACCTGGTTCTTGCCTACTTATCTACTTATCTATCTACCTGCCCCTGGACACTTCCACTGCTTGCATCCGACGAAGTTGGTATTAGCCCACGAAAGCTTATCCTTCAATACTTTAGTTAGTCTTTATTGTGCCACAGGACTCTTTGTTACCTTGTAGCACCTTAGAGACTAACTAGTTTATTTCAGCATAAGCTTTCGTGAGCTATAGCTCACTTCGTCGGATGCATTGGGACAGTGGCTCACATTCAGAGAGACCAAAGCAAGTCCTAGGACCTTGGAGAGCAACACGCTGTCATTCACATGCACGTGTTTATGAAAGGCACAGTTATATACATGAAATTCATTGGGCACATCATTCAAAAAAGATGCCATAGCACTGTTTCCCTCCATTCCCTCGTGAAGGTGCTGCTTTTCAAGTGAAAAAATTAAGGGCAAAATCATTGTGGAAAGCTGTAATATTGTATTTATCTATTTGTCTGTGTTCAGTAAACAAAACAAAAGCCCTCCTCTTCTCTTCCAATTTATGTTTATCCAAAATGCCAGCCTGCATTTAGTAAATATTGCTCTTTTCCTTCTCTCTGGGAGAATTAAATTTAGAGCTATTTTGACATTGAAGTATACTTGAAGGACAACCCAAACAGCAGTTAACTTAGCTGCTATTTTCTGTATTTCCCTTTCCGTTACTAAAGTTGTTAGTGAATGAATGGGAGTTTCTCTCTCACAGCCCTGTTCTCCTGGTGTTTGATATTGAAGATGACTGATGTTACAATATCACCTTGGTAAAGTCAGCTCAAGTTTCATTGGGTAGAAAGAATAGGCTAATAAGAAGAAATCACTAATTTAAATACTCATCTTAGTTAATAAGCAAAATGGATTTTAATAAGAAAATGTGTTTAAAATTAGACGTAGATTTGTATTTAAACTCTGTTTTAAAGCTTTTCTCTCTTGCGTATTAGCATTTTAACCAGTGCTCTCTTCTGTATATAGTAACTTTCTTTCCTGTGTTTATTTAGAATAGTTCTTAAATGATTGCTAGGTGGGATGTGCAGTCACTTGATGTTTTTAGTTCTACCCTCCTTTACAAGATGGATTTGATGTGAGTTCACCATATTCTTGTTTGCCACTTGGGGTCACTCTCTTTCCATTCTTCCCCCTTCATACTCTACATTCACATTTGCGGTGCCATTCACAAGAATATTTTGGCTTCTCCTCTCCTCCTCCCCCCCCCCCCCCCCCGTCCATTCTGGTCTATAAGGAAGGAGCTGTGCCACCTGCATTCTTTCACTTTGTGAGTGGGCTTGCCTCTTTTCCAGCTGCTTTATTTCTGCATGGCTTGGGACTACCACATGCTGCACTGCACAGAAAAAAGGAGACAAAAATCAGGCTGCAGCACTCATGCACTTCAGAATATCTTGTTGATTTCAATACTTGTGGGCAGGTGAGCTGAATGAAATAGCTTGGGTAGTAATATGAAGAGCTGATTGAAGTGGCTAGTAACGTATTTAAAATGTGTGAGGGGCTCGGAGTTCTGAGTTATCTGATATGGCTCATTTGAGACAGCAAAGCTGCTCTGGCTGGGTGACTTCCATGCTTTTGCAATCCCATAAATTCTCCATGTCTTTTATCAGTTATGGAGAATCTCTTCCGTTTGTAAGGTAAGAATATAGGTAAGGGTCTCTGGGCTAGTTCTCTTTTGATTCAGGCAGCAGCCTTAATTGTGCAGATTGAGACAGCGTCTCATATGACAGGTTCTGTGATGGGTTCCTTCTGGGGTGCCATTGGGAATTGGGGTACCAATGAGCCCTCAGACCTACCCGCCTGGGCTCCCTCTCAGGCTGTGCTGCTGTGACAAGCTGTAAAGCATTCCAGCCTGCACTTTCATCAGCATTCACCCAGGTAGGGACACATCCAGATGCATGCAGCCTCTCTAAGCACCAGCTCCCTAGCCTAGGACCCCAGAGAAGTACCATCCTGCCCTTGTCAAATCTGGCTAGTATATGGGTTTAATTCCCAGTGTGCCTCTCCCTCAATGTGAAGAGAACCATGCACACTTGTGCTAACCAAACTGAGATTTTCCCCAGGCCCCTTAGTCAAACACACACTGGTTTGGATTAAAATATAGAATATGTCTATTAACTACAAAAGATGGATTTTAGGTGATTATAAGGGATAGCAAACAGATCAAAGCAGATTACCTAATAAACAAACGAAATGCAAACAAAGTCTAAGGTATTAGAAAGATAGGCTATGAACTAGCAAATTCTCACCCTGGCTGGTGATACAGGTGGGCTGCAGATTCTTATGGGACAAGCAGCACTTACTTTTGAGCTTCGAATCCCCAGATCTTTAATACACAGGCTAGAAATCCCATTAGCCTGGGTCCAGCACTTCCCCCAGTTCAGCCTCTGTTCCTCAGGTGTTTCCAGATGTCTTCTTGTGTGGGGAGGGAAGAACCACGGATGATGTCACTCCCTAACTTATATAGCTTTAGCATATTGCAGGAACCTTTTGTTTCAAAGCTTGGTTCCCAGACCAGTTTGTGGAAAAATACTGACATCCTAAGGTGGAGTTCAGAATCATGTGGCCTGGTCACGTGCCCTTGTAGAGACATAGCAGCCATTGCTTACATGCTGTTGGGAGGGTTTTCAGCAAAGCTCACCCAGTGGGGGATAAGCTTCTTCTAAGACCTATTGTTCTTTCTAACGGCCCATTACCCTCAATAGGCCCTTTACAACCACTTATTTAGTGGTGTTACCCAGGTATAGCTATAGTTTAAGTACAGCTAGATAATCAGTATTTATAACTTCAGATACAAAAATGATACATGCATACAAACAGTATAATCATCTTCAGCAAATCATAACTTTTCTAATGACACTACACATGACTTATCTTGTACAAATGCATAATAATGATGCTATAACCTTAGTATAATAATATTACTATAAGGACTATGGTGTGCAGTGTCACAGGTTCCTTCTAATAGTTAATTTTTTCCAAATAGTAAGTGAAGGTCATCCATGGGTGCAGTGATTGGTTCCTTCAAGATGCCGTAAAGTAGTCTTTCACTCTTATTGTAATCCTTCTTGTCAAGGGAAGTACCCATACATTTTCATACCTTAAGATTGTCTTCCTTTTAGCATTATTCTCAGTTATATAGGTAGGAGATCTGCAACCCTGTCCTATAGGTCACAGGGATTCTTAATCTTTTTCTTTCTGAGCACTTCTCTCCCTGCCCCACCCCAAACATAGTTTAAAAACTCCCCGGCTTGCCAGTGCCACAACTATTTTTCTGCATATAAAAGCCAGGAGCCGCATTAGGGTATAGCAAGCAGGACAATTGCTCAGGGTCCCACACCTTAGGGGGTCCCCACAAAAGTAAAGTTGCTCAGGTTTGGGCTTCAGTCCCAGGTGGCAGGGCTGGGAGCCCTGGGCTTCAGCCCCACATAGTGGGGCTTCAGCTTTCTGCCCTGGGTCCCAGCAAGTCTAACACTGGCCCTGCTTGGCAGCCCCCCTGAAACTTGATCAGAGTCCCTCAAGGGACCCCGGATCTCTGGTTGAGAATTGCTGCTATAGGGAACCTATTTCCAGTAGTTAAAGCAGAACTGGAAAAAAGCTAGGTTGCCATATTGTAAATGGTATATAGAAATCCAAGAGTTCAAGGCATAAGACATCTCTGATATTTCATGACCTACAAGGTAGAATGGCTGATAATCATGTTTATCCCTTGAAGATTTTGCATAGGAGTTAGTGATACAGAATTATTTTGATAACCAGAGTGATATTAAACAGAATATTTAATTCTCTGTGAGCTTTTTGCCTCGGGTTTAGCTGTGCATTGCTGAACCACATTTCCAATTTAAAACAGTTGTCATTTGTTATTGTAATGTACAAATTATTCAATGAAAATGTTGAACATAAAATAATTTAAAGCAGATGTTCTGAGTCACAAAAGCATATTTAAATGAAAAAGTAAGTGGAAATACTGTATTTGCAGTTTCATTGTGTGACAAAGAGTTGTGTATTATGCCTCAATTCAAAAGAAAATCAGGTTTCTGAAAAGGGGGGAAAAAGGGGCTTGATCATAATCCCAATATTATTCATAGTGTAATTCTGTATTGTGTAGTTAAGATGACAAATTTCAATTTAATATGTTTGGGTTCTGCATACAGATCCTAGAGAAGGTTAATTTGAGGTGGGTTGGTAAGTGTGTTTTCAGTCATATAAATTCAGTGTTACTGTCAATAGGCATATATTGTGTAACCTTAAGTGAGGGAATTGCATTTTTGAGTGGTATGAAATTTTGATGTCTAAGTTATCAAAAAGAAGCAGCCTGCTGGATTTGAGAATTAATTTATTGTTTAAGCACTTATATAATGTCCCAGTGCCATGTAAAACCCTATCCCTTCTTCACCAGAGTTTTCCACTCCCTCCCTCTGCTCCTACCTAGGTAGATTAGATCATTTTTATGTGTGGACAAATTGTACAGTTACCTTTTTTGACAACTTAAATTAAGTATTATGTAATTGTGTTTAGCTGAAAAATGTATCTGTGAGCCAGAAAAATAGCAGACAGTCTTGCCAATTTTATTTTGCTCCTTAAAAGATACTTACCAAAGCCATTGATACTTATTGAAAATGCATTTCAGATAGATCCTCTTAATTTTACACAACAGGCACAGAAAGCTCAGTGGAGCATGCTCCTTCCAAAAGAGATGACTAAAGTAGTCGGATCTTTGTCTTGACATTTTATTACCTTTTAAAAATATCCTCCCACCAACACAGCATATTCATATTAATAGAGTTTTGTGTATGTAACCACATATTTGAAATCAGAAAATAGAAATAGAAAATATTACATTATTTTTCCAAAGACTTGCATTGTGCTCTTTTTAAATTGGGCAAAATAAGCATCTACTGTTTTGAGATTAAAATTTCAAAGACCTACATTAGGTGTTGATGGCTTTGGGGAAACTAGATCTGCATTTACTTACCTATGCCAGCCTTACCATTAATCTTAAAGAACCTGATTCAGCACAAGGCTGTATATATAGCTTCTGTAACAGGCAGACCAGTTCAAAAGGAAATGCTAGCCTGAAGAGAGGAAATGTTCTTATCAGCAAGTTATAATGGAACTGCCTGGAAAGAGGAGAGCTCATGCAAATAAGATGATTGCCTCCAGTCCTGATTATTGGGAGTCAGGAGTAATGGAGGAAAGTGAATTTCTTGGAAGAAGCCTGGGTGTGAACTTGGAGAGCTGTTGAGTATGGGTGGGAAAGTATGGCACAGATTTTTTATGAAGGTGGGAGGGATTGTTAGGGAGCTTCCCCCACCCTATGCAGACCTGGCTGACCCCTACCCTCTCCCATTCAGTTTAGCACATCTGCCCCTAACCCCATGTTTCTCTGTGCCCTCACCCAGCTATCCCCTGTCCCTATGTAACTCTCCCCCACCTCCCCATGTGTCTGCATCTCCCTCTGGCCCCCTCATGGCCCTCTGCCTTCACTCCCATTCAGCCCCTGTGCCAGTCTGTCCTCCCACACTAGCCCTTATGAGCCCCTATCTGACTTCTCCCCCCACTCCCCACGGACCCCGTCTCCTGTCCTAGCCTGACAAGTGCTGCCAAGGCAGCGCTCTCTCTTCTCTGACCAGTGGGGAGCTGCAACTTTGCTCTAGTGCCACAGTACCCTCTGGTGGGCAAAAGGCAGAACTGCAGCAACATTTTGGCAGAAGCTTTTTTTCTGTGCAAAAAAATAGAAATCTGTGGAACTAATTAAATATGCATGCACGGAGTGGTGCAGAATTCCACCAGGAGTAAAATTTGGATATGCAGAAATCTTGCCATGACAATTCAAGCACCAAAGCTCCATGACATTGAGAAAGCATTAACTGAGGACCTCCAAAGTATGGAATAGTACTTCCAGAAATAGAAGCTCAAACCAAACCCTGGACAAACCATAGTAAACGCATTTAATTTTGATAAGAGAAGTGCCAAAAAACACAAAATGTAGCCTTCTGTGGTAAAAATGTGCAACATGATTACCTTGGAGTGAAACTCAACCACACCCTCTGTGATCACCTTGAGACGGTAACTGTAAAGATAAAAACAATAGCCAACTTAATTCAGAAACTAGCGGGTACAACCTGGGGTGCATTGGCATCAGTATTGCGAACATCTGCAGTAGCACTTGTATATTGGGTAACTGAATATTGTTGCCCATATGGAGTAGATGCAGCCACATGCGACTTGTTTACACTCAGCTGAATACAGAAATGTGGTGCATCACTGGAACCCTTAAGTAGAGTCCAACACCATGGCTACCTGTTCAGCCTAACATCTCTCCTCTTCCAAAACACCAAACTGCTGGTGAATCTAGGAAAACAGATGTCTTCCTATCCATCAAGACCTCTACAATTCCCTCCACCCACCCCCAGCTCCCCAGCGTCTTAAGTCCCGCAGGTCTTTCTGGGAACATTTGCTTAGTCTCATGCAATCAGGCTATGATCTGACGGAAGCTTGGAAAGCAGATGGGACTAAACAAGACTTAAAAAATAAGCACCTCATGATGGATCCCACAGAGGTTCCTTCCATGTACATCTTGGTCAACTCTGAACTGAATCTGAACCAACCACAGTAGGTGCAGATATCTAGTGCACAGATGGAAAATTAAGGACTCCCCGGTGTGTGAGTCTCTTTTATATGTCTCTTCTGGCTCCTTACTGGCTATTCCAGCCGCCCCTCTGATTGGCTGGTCCCCTGATGGCTAAATACAATAACTCCAATTATTCAAAGATGTCTGAATTTATTGATTAGCTTCCTGAGGACAAAAAAGAGCAATTTAAGGCAGATATTTTGGAGGGCCACTTTCTAGTTTAAATCGCCTTACAAGCCTCACTGGATTCAGCAGACACTGTGGCATGATCCATCGCCACGGTGATAGTCATGCGGCGAGCTTCCTGGCTTCATCTCTCTAGGTTCCCTAAAGAGATACAAAGTACCATAGAGAATCTACCATTCGAGGGACCAAAGCTGTTTGCAATTAAAACAGATGAATCTCCACATACTAAAAGACTCCAGGGCAACTCTTCAGTCCTTAGGCATCTATATGCCTACACAAAGAAAGAAGCAAGCTACTCAGAGCAAGATCTGCACCATATGAACAACCACAGGAGCAATATGACCTATAAAAATATAGACAGAGGTCCACAAGATGGAGACCACTGCCATCTCAGCCATCAACATCAGTTTGAGGGTTTGGTTGAGAACCCGAGATGCCTCCCCCATTTTCAAGTGCTGGAACCATCTACAAATATCCATTGTGATAGACCCAGGCCAGCTGGATACAGCAGAGAAGCAGAAAGCAGATATTCTGGTCACTGGATCAACAGTTTTCTGTTCCCTGACTGACCAGAGTAGGGGCTGCTTCAGGCTAATGAGAACACCTGACTCCAGTTAACCTTCAAAGAGTCAGGTGAGGCCACTGAGATAATTGACCACCTTACTCTAATTAAGGCCTCTCTGGTACTATAAAAAGGGCTCACTCTAGTGAAGGAGAGAAGAGACAGAGGAGAGGATGTGCTGCTGCAGGGCTGGATCCAGAAGACACCCTCAAGCTATTGATAAAGGAGAAGCAGGAGAGCTGTGGGGAAGTGGCCCAGGGAAAAGTAGCAATTCTGGCAGTGAAAGGTTGGCTGCCAACAGCTGCTACCATTAGGGTCCCTGGGCCGGAACCCAGAGTAGAGGGCGGGCCCAGGTTCCCCCCAACCTGCCACTACTGAAACACGTCCTGGAAGGGGAAGGCAGGCCCCTAGCAGGACGGGAGGATATACTGTCCTGAAATAAGCCCAGAGGGACAACAGAGACTTTGGGAGTTCTTTCACCAATCGCTTTGCTGGCTTATGATGAAAAGGGCTCAGTAGACTTAACCCTGGCCTAGAGAGAGAAGGGCTACATGGAGGGTCGTAGTGAGCCTCTGAGGCTAGCATAAACTGCCTGGAAGCGTGGGACCCACAGGGACACGGTCAGAGTTTTGCCACACCATCCTTTTGGAGACTGTCTGACTTTGTTCCATCCAGCATGGCAGACCATCACATCCCCTTCAGGGACTCTTCTCATGAGCTCCCACTACGGCAGGAAGTAAACCATCTCCTGCAGGTGGGTGCCATAGAGCCAGTGTTAACACAGCACAGAGGTATGGGCTTCTTTTCACGTCGTTTTTTTCCTGGGTTAAGAAATAGAGGATGAAGCCCATTCTCTACCTAAAGAACTCAACAAATTCATGAAGAGCCAATAGTTCAAGATGGTCATGCTAGCTGTGATAATCTCACACTAGAACAAGGGGACTGGAGCTTGGAGCTTGGCCTCCAGGATGCGTATTTTCATACTATGATAATCCCTTCCCACAGGAGGTTTCTCAGATTTGTTCTGGGACAAAATCATTACCAGTTTAAAGTACCCTCTTTCAGACTGACTGCAGCTCTCCAGGTATTCCCCAAAGCTCTTGCAGTGGTGGTGGCTCATCTTTGCAGATAAAGGTGTGGCAGGTTGGATCACAGAAACCCTCTATGGGATTGCCATCTGAGCCTATTTTCCCTGCTAGTTTGGAACTTCAGTTCCCTGCCTAGTTTGAGCCAGACACACTTGCCTGCTAGGACAGTATGTATTCCATGCAGACACAGTATAAACAAGTGCCTTTTGTTGCCAGTCAAAGTGAAAAGCTCTACACTGGTGGACTCAATCACACAATGTTTGTGCAGGAGTTTCCTTCACACAGATCCCATCAATTATACTTACATGAATACTTCTCTGCTAGATTGAGGTGCACATTTGCGCAACCGCACAATCCAGGGCAGGTGGTCCCCCTCGGAATCAACATTGCACATAAACTTACTGGAATTCTCAGCAGTTCTCAGTGCATGCTCACACTTTCTGCCCATGATCATGAACAAGACTGTAATAGTGTTGATGGACAGCATTGCTTGTATGTTTTTATGTAAACCAACCAGGGAGGGCTTGTTTACACTCCCTGCGCACAAAAGCGATGAGATTGTGGAACCGTTGAATCCCACATCAGTATCTCAGCCTGCTACCTACCAGGATGCCAAAACACCACTGTAGATGTGTTGAGCAGAACATCCTTTCAGGACCATGAGCGAGAAAGAAACATCAACATACTATAGAGGATATTCAAAGCTGGGGTTTCCCAACTATAGACTTCGTCACTACAGCCCAGAACGCCAAGTGCCCACACTTCTGTTTGAGTGCAGGATTGGAATGCTTTTTTCCTCAAATGTGGTACACCTTTACTCTACATGTTTCCCTCTCACCCCTCTGCTATCCATAGTTATACACAAGATAAGGACAGACAATCCAGAGTCATCTTGATCAACCCACGTAGCCCAGACAAATGTGGTTCCCTGACCTGCTGAAGCTGGCAATATGCGGACCATGCACTCTTCCTCTTCTTCCACATCTCCTGTCTCAGGATGCAGGCCAGGTCCGCCACCCAAACCTGGAAATTCTCCACCTGAAGGCATGGTTTCTCCATGGTTCCAAGGCAGTGAAGTGACCTGTTTGGAGGAGGTAAGGACCATACTGTTAAATAGCAAAAGGTCGAAAGATTTATACGATCTGAAGAGAAACCAGAGACATGATATACTTACCTGCACAAATGGAAGAGATTTGAAATGAAGAGGTGCCAGAATAGAAAAACAGTGGCAACTACCTCTCCTTTACCAATGGTATTAGATTATATATTGGAACTTAAGAAATAGGGTCTATCAATGAGTTCACAGCAATCACAGCTTTCCATCACAAAGTTGATGAGTTCTCAGCCTTTACCTGGCCTACCACTAAATGATTCCTCAAAGGTATTTGTAACCTTTATCATGAAATATGAGCCATGGGATCTTAATCTAGTGTTGCGATGCCTTCCTGGATCCCCGTTTGAGCCCTTGGCGATATATTCACTTCTGCACCTCTTGATGACTTCCATCATTATCCTATTCACATGATGAGTATCTTGGGGCTCTCCTGGCACACCTTGCATAGAATATTCTTCAAAAACGAAATAAGGCCAAATTTTTTTTACCAACATTTTTTACCTAACATAGCTTCTTCATTCTACTTGAACCAGCCCATCTATCTCCTGATATTCTTCCCAAAACCTCATGGGAACAGACAAAAATTGTTGTTTCACACCATGGATGTAAGAAAGGCACTAGCTTTTTACATTTACAGGACTAAACCCTTTAGAAAGTTGCCAAAGTTATTTCTTTCTATCACGGAAAGATCTAAAGGAGCTGCCATATCCAAGCAAAGGCTCTCAAAATGGATCTCTGGGTGCACTGACCTTTGCTACTGCCAGCAACAACTACCACCCACTGGGGACCCGCACACACTCCACCAGATCGCTTTCTACGTCAATAACCTTCTTCAACAATGTACCCATCACGGACATCTGCAAAGCAGCAACCTGGGTGTCAGCCTCCATGTTCACAGAGCACTACACAATTGAGCAGGACTTCACATCAGATGCTCTTTGGGGACTTACGATTTGATCATCTGTCATAAATGCAACTCCGAAGCCTCTTCCTTCCAACAAGGAACATTGCCCTATAGTCACCTAAAGTGGAACACCCAGGGTAACACTTCTTGAAGAAGAAGAAGAAGAAGAAGAGCTGGTTACTCACTTGGTGCAGTAACTGAGGTTCTTCGAGATGGGTGTCCCAGTGGGTGCTCCACAATCCACTCTGCACCCCTCTACTTTGTTTCCTGCTAGGGGCTCTGCAGTAGAGAAGGAATTGAGGTGGGTTTTGTGGTTGTACAGCGCTATGTAACTGCCAGAGGCTGCACAAGACGGCGACAGTACATGTGCCACTGCTACTGCAATTCTCCGATCACAGATGCAGAGATGTAGATTCACCTCAAGTGGAGCACCCACAGGGACAGCTATCTCAAAGAACCTCAGTTACTGCACAGGGTGAGTAACTTTCTCATGTTGACTGTTCTTAAAATATTTGTGTCCTTTGACTTTGAATAACTAAGCCCTTGTCTATACACACAAGTGCATTGATGTATGAGGCTTAATACAACTTCCTGCTAGTTATTAAACAAGACCCAGATTAAGGAAAACATCCTGATTCTATAAGGGTACTTAAGTATATGCTTAAATCTTGTTGAAGTCAAATTAAGCACTATTTTAAGAGCTTTCTTGAATTTGTCCAAGTGCATCATAATTTTTCCCCAAGGTGTAAAATATATGCCAAGTCAACTGTAATATGAAGGGTTGATTTGATATCTTTTAGAGTGATAATATACAGCACTGCGACTTGATAAGTAGAGGGTAAACTGGAGCAGACTAGAAGCAGGAAGTGAATCAATGAGAGAAGTGGTGTGAACAACTGCATTGAGAGCTGCCTATCTTGAAGGCTTCTGAGAGTGATGAGTAATTGGATGTGTTGTGCCTGAAGGTGTAGTCTGAGCTAATGTAATTTAAACTGTGGTTATAAATTAAAATAATTTCATTTGCATTAATTCTGTGGATTATAGTAATCTGACCAGACAGTAGCAAAGTTACATAGTGATTGTCAGACCCACTGACCCAAGGCCAGTGCATGAAAAGAACTAAGGAAAGAATGTGTCACCTTGTGCTGAAAACTATAATGTGGTCATTTTTGGGTATTTCATGTGTTTATTTTTGTCTTATTTAGAATTTCCCAGCTCATGGGTTATTCTTAATATCTTTATCTTTTCTAAATAAAGACACCATTTAAAGAGGGTGGACAGACCACCTGGTCATATTTATTACAAATGTGAGAAGTTTGGGACATGTAGACAATGGTTCCTACAGAGCCACGCAACATTCAGGCCCTGATTCAAAGTCCATTAAAGTCAGTAGGTGTTGATTAATATACTTAGGCGAATGAAGAACATACAAAGGGAGGGTGCAACTCAATCATGTCTCCATGATACTTTGAGGAAGGCAAAAAATCCCTCCAGCCTTAGAAAATTTGCCACAATAGGCAAAAAATCCTTCCTGATCCCCAAAACATTGGTCATACTTGAAAATGCAGCCTCTGCAGGACAATCATTGTACACCTGCACTCAAGCTGAAATGTAATTTCCAATGTGTGTACATCTACCTTGGGGATCTACCTAGCTAGCTTTGATTGAGCCACTGTGCTAAAAATAGAAATGTAGCTGTGGCGGGACAGGCAGTGGAATGAGCTATCTGCCCTGAGCACAATGTTTCTCAGGATGGTGGGTACTTGCTTGGGCTGCTAGCCCATCCTGTCACTCACACTGCTGCAGCTACATTTCTGTTTTAGTGCCCACAGAAGTTAGTGCACATATGTTTGCTCAAGCTGGAAGTGACATCTCCAGCTCAAGAAAAGACGTACCCGAAGGGCAGAGAGAGTGGAAAGCTTTTGAAAAGCCAGGGAGAATATAAATAGGTGGTGGTGGGGTATGTGGCCAGCATGGTTGCTGCAGCTAATGGGAAGGCAAAGGATTTGAGGAAGGGAAGGGGCCAGCCCTAATCTTGCCAAGCATGTGTTCTTTCAGCATCATCCCCTTCTGGGCAGTGTCACAGCCCCTGCTGTTCAGGATCAACACCCCCTTCTGTTGATGAGGTGGTGGATGGAGAGGGGGGGGACAACATTTCAATTGACTTAAGTAGGCTTTGGATGGCGCCTTTGGATGAGGTGTACGTGAACCTACAAAATATTCATGTTTATGTTTCTAACAATGCATACCTGTGCATCTCAGCTTACTTTAATTCCAAATATTAATAAAAACTTGTAAAAAAATGCATAAAATGTCCAACTCAAGAGTAAGGTCACAGTGCCTCCCAACCAAGTCACTGAACTTCTTTGTGCTTGTGCTACCTCATCTAAACATGACTAATAATGTTTTGTACCTATGCAATGCCTTATTATCTGTAGGTCTCAAGGCACTGTTCAAAGGTGAGTTGGCATTAGTAGCCCAATTGTACAGGCTACTCCAACCCCTGATATATATGGGTGGAGTGTAATGAGCCACACCTGCTTATCAGTTGTCAGTAATTAATCTGCCAAAGGAAGACTTCTGATAGCTATTTGCTGTGGGGATAATTTGTCTTTTATAAGCTGCAGGTCCCTAACAGAGGTCAGCATGTGTTCAAACAACCAGCCAATGGAGAGCAGTATGTTCTTACAGACATATGTAGCATATGAACCTGATGTCACTGAAGTAAATGGAAAAAGACCCTGAATGAAATTAACGGGAGCTGGCTTGGCTTAGCACGCCCCCTGAAATCATCAGATCTTAAACTACAGACCACAAATGAATTTCCAAGACTTAGTAACTACAGGCATGTTGCGACTTAGGCGCATTCAACATATGCGATTTCTGCTTTACGCGGTTGGCACAAAAAAAAGGGGGGGGGGGAAATAAAAATGTAAAAACTTTCTGTAGGGCGGACGATTTTGCCTGCCATTGAACTCAATGGGTTTCGGCTATACGCGTTTTCTGCTTTATGTGGTAATCGCGGAACAGAACCCTCGCGCAAGACGTGACATGCCTGTATATGAAAATCTTGAAGGAATAGTAACTAGCAGTTTTGACTGAGACAATAAACTCTTTATCTATTTAATGAGGAAAAGACAATATTTCATACCAGGGGAGCTTTTTAATGATGTGTAACTTGAAAACATTTTGAAACATTCTTCTTTGCTTTAGATACATGGCAATTTTTATGCTAAAATGATTGGGAGAGAGGAGCAGACTGTATAGTAGGGATTTATAATGAAAGCTGGTTGTATCTCTAACTATGATGAGGTTATTGCCTTTCCATAATATGTATCGCTCATAAGTTTCATTTGACTGACTAAACTCACTTCCTGTGTTTTTTCTCCCCTTCTCAGTGTTGAAGTTGGCTTTAGGAACTACCTGTCATCATGAATATGATGATCTTCATAATTGCTGGTCTCCTTGTGCATTGTGTGTTCTTGGCCTCCATTTTTGACATCTACTTCACCTCTCCTTTGGTTCATGGCATGACTCCTCAGCGTACTCCATTACCACCACCTGCAAAGCGACTAGTGCTTTTCGTTGCTGATGGCTTGCGGGCAGATACACTGTTTGAATTAGATGATAATGGTACTCCTCGAGCACCTTACCTTAGGTAAGTGTGTCTGATAACACTTCTGTTCCTAAACATTTTAAGTCATGGTGCAAGTTAACCATTAAATTTTTTACTAAATTACTTCCTCTTAGAGAGATGAGAAACAGCCTCAGAAATAGTGACAGTTTATACCCAGTGATTCCAGGGCTGAGCAGTATGTTGCAGAATTATGTTCCACAAAAATAAACGGATAAAAATTCAACCTTCATGATTGTGAAAAAAGTTATTAAAACATGAACTGAGTTTAAATTGATGTAGTGTTACCTCACACCCCAGTAGCACCTGACTCCACACCAAAGAGCTCTCCCTTTGGTGACGTGGAGGATATCTCTTCAGATTCCCATATTTCTCTGCAAAAATTCCCCTACCTACCAAAACAGGGGCTCCTTCCGTGACGCCTTCAAGGATAGAAACAATTCACATGAGACACAAATCTAGGCTTCTCCTCAGGCAGTGGAAGCCATCTCCTAGACCCTATGATCCTCCTTACTGACCATATTGGGGCCCTTAGCTGACAACAGTTCTCAGATGCCTAACCTTTCTGGTTGGGACCACTGGGGAGGCAGTCCCCTCTTCCATCTGTTCCTTCTTCACTACCTCAACAATTGGAGGAAAACTTTGAGGAGCAAGAGGCCAGAGCAGAAAAGGACGCTGCTGTGCTGCAAACTAGTATTTCCTCATCTTTCCTAGATAAGATTGTTGTGCCTCCTCCACCTTCTGTGGTCAATGACTTTAAACAGTTTCAGGAGCTAATGAAATGTGTTGTGGACTCATTGCAGATCCTCCTAAAGGAAATCCTAGAGTTACAGCACAAGTGCTTGGACATTTCGCATGTGACACGTTCTGTTTTGAGTGGCTTTGTTCATTTATGAGGCCCTCCTGGACTCTGCCAAGACCATATAGCAGACTTTGCTAACTGTACTACCCATGTACAAATGTGTCATTAAGATTTAGTATGTTCCAGCCAAAAACTGTGAAATTTTATTTTCACTCCTTCTTCTAGCTCCATGATTTTAAAGCAGTAAATTAATGTGGCACACAGCTCCACATTTAGTCTACCCAGTATAACAAGGACAAAAAAACTCCTTGACTTTTTTGGCCAAAAGAGTTACTCCTCAGTGACCCGACATCTTAGGATTGCAAATTACCATGCTTTTATAATGAAATACAATCACACTATTCCAAGTTCACCTGGTTTATTGCATGCCTTCAGGCAGAACGTTGCAAACAGATCCAGGCCATAATAGCTGAGGGTTAGTTTCTGGCTAAAACATCATTAGAGGCTCCCTAGAAACAACTAATTCTGCAGTGCATTCCACCTCCACGGCAATTGTCAAGCATCCTGGCTCCAGGATCTCTAGGGAACACCAAAATACTGTCCAGAACCTCCCCTTTTCTGAAACTCTTTGCTAATACCACTGATGAAATATTGCACACGTTGAAGGACTCCAGGCCTGCTTTGCAGTAGTATGGGATTTATATGCCTGAAATTAAACAAAGATATAGTAGATCCAGGATGGCTCAGAGAGGCCACCCTATCCAGTTTTCTGGCTTCCAGAGACCTACTGAGCTGACTAAAAAGAAGAAAAACAAGGTTTCCATCCACTACATCCTTTTTGACTACTCAACAATCATAATCAAAATGTCAGTTTTGATGGTTTGGTCAGGGTCTGGAACAACCCTGCTTCTTGGGTCCCCAGCTGCACCATTTTACCTGCTTCTTTCCCTTAGGGCACTTTTTACCCACTTTCAGTCTTCATGGGAAAAGATTACATCCAACTAATGGTTGTTAGAGGTTATAAAATCAGATTACTCCATGTTACCTCCCTTCCCTGCCCCTCTTCGGTGACCCCTCTCAGTTCCAAAATTTAGCCCAGAAAAAGGACGCTATCACAAGAACAACATATAATTGGCTATATTTTATTTATTGAGGAGGAGAAAAAACCTAATCTGGAAATTTACAGAAATTTCCTAATCTGGAAATTTAATGAAGGAACAGTTAAAGCAAAAACCAGAAAAAAAATGCTGAGAAAGGAGAAAAAAGAATAACTAACTTTACTAGAAAAAAATGAATAACCTCAATTAGAAAAAAGTTGAAATAAAGTAACGTATTAACTTGAAATGTATGATAACACCAATTAACCTCCTGTCTTCACGCTGGTGGCTGACTATTCTGGTAATTATGCCTGGTCGGTGTTAGTTATCTTATGATAACTACATTCTAGTTTAACAGTTACAGTTCAAGACTAAATCTGACTAAACCTGAGAGTTTTGAATTTAATGCCAACAGCATCTAGTCATCACTTTTTCTTCTTTTACAAACTACTCTGTGCATGCACACACAGTCTTGTGAAGTAATAACTTGTATTTTCTTTTCAGGAATATCATAGAATACAAAGGCAGCTGGGGAGTATCTCATACTCATGTTCCAACAGAATCTAGACCAGGACATGTGGCACTGATAGCTGGATTTTATGAAGATGTCAGTGCAGTTGCTAAAGGTATGCAAGCCCCAGGGTTCCAACAACTTTGACATCATCCGCCAAATAAGATCTTTTGGTGGTGTGGTAAGGTAAAAAGTTGGTTACTGAATGTCTAGACTGAAAAACATGAATTCCTTTTTGAAGAATTTCCCACTATTAATATTTGTGAAAATAGGGTTTGTATATTTTTATTCCTGTTTTAGGGTTAATTATTGTATGAGAGAGCTCTTTAAACATTCAAATATAAAGACAAAAGTGATATGCGATCAGCCTGTAACTAAGTATGATTTGGCTTTCCCAGTATGAGAGGAAAGCATAGATGTTATTCCTGAGAACTGGCTTTTGGGAGTGCTAACTGAGCTCCTCAGTTAGGGATGACTTTGTGGACTCATCACTACTGTACCACTCATCACTAATCTATTCACACAAAGTGGCTCCTTCTAGATTCAATGGTGATGTGCCTCGCAAGGAGGGATTTACTCCCTTGAAATCTAGAGATTGGGGCCAGAGGTCAAGGGACAGGAACATAGAATACAGGAGGCCATTGGGCCTCAAGGAGAGCCAGATGGAAAGCCTATTGTAAAGACTCTTTTTAAAATTATTGAACCTCTGCCTAAATAAAATTAGTTGATGGTCTTAGTCCTGATCCTAATGAATGGGTGTCACAGCTGTCCAAGCTTGGGTGCAGTCTCTGCAGAGAGGCCAAGAATTGAATGGACATGGTGAATAAACTAGTCCATCCAGAACAGGGTTGAGGTACATTGGCAGGATAGCATGGGTTAAACATGAGCTGCCTCCGACTGCTGTACATGTACTGCATGCTAAATTACATGTAGTGAGGGCTTCAGTCTTCAAGGCTATCAGTCTAGCTCTTTTGACAAGAGCTGTGGTTTTTTGTTTTGTTTTTTACTTTATAAAAAGAAGAGCTGAGGGTATGGGCAGGGGAAATCCCAAGTATGTCTTCCCAGATTGGTGGAGATGAGATATATCAAAAAGACAAATAATATTTAGTTTCCAGTGTCAGAGGGGCACAAACTGTTTCATTCCTTAATTCTTCGATTGTGTCACCAACTGTTATAGATGCTAGAAATAAATAAAACTACTATTAATTTTTGAGTGCTGGCAGTGTTTTTTTCAATTCTTTCAAAACAGAGACTTGTAATCCATTCCCATTGGGCTGATGTGGGATTTATCACCAAAGTATATATTGCAGAGCTTTCAGTTTGCACTTCCACAGTAATGTAGATAGACCAGTACACAGCTGTGCAAATCAAGCTCATTCATATAACTATAAAACAACTAGATTATGTTTTTTAATTTATTATTTTACATTTATTAGAAGACGTTAATTTAACTAAGAAGCATCCAGGCAGTGCTCTCAGTGCCCTGATAATTTTAAAAATTAATCTCCAATCATTAACTCATATAACAAATAGATTGCTTGTTCCATTAAAGGGGAATGAAATTATACACAGCCTCTTAGTGCTCCAACAGGAGGCAACAAATGAACCTTACAGCATGACTGGAAAACTATCAGATATTCACATTATTCTCCAGTTGTAAAGGTAGTATTTGAATTCTAAACTAGTGAAAACTTGTACTACACATGGAGAAGACCAAACTTTCAATCACTTATAACTATTTTATTAATAGAGGTATTAGCCTGGAGGTTACTCTTCCATGGGTACTGTTAAAGTTCAACCACTTTTGAATTTTGCATGCACAAAATAAAGTCTTTGAATTATCTTACTTTGAAAAAAAAGAGTAATTTTGTTTGTCATCCTAGCTTAATGGAAAAAAAGAGTGGATACTTGTTGCTTAGACTTACTAAAACTGTTGACACAAGAGACCAACTATGAAAATCATCAACCAAAAAAGGTCTTTTCCCCCCAGAGTTATGAGCATAAGCAAATGGGGTTAAAATAGAAGTCAAATGCAATCTTAACTCTAGCATTTACTATTACATATTATAATCACAACTTTAAAAATGTTCCCTATTTTCTAGTACTATTAATCTTTAGACAATGGGCCAGATCATGCTCTCTGTTACACCTGAACAACCCCTTTAACATTAATGTTTGTTTTGCCAGGATGGAAGGAGAACCCAGTGGAATTTGATTCAGTTTTCAATGAAAGTAAATATACTTGGAGCTGGGGAAGTCCAGATATTTTACCTATGTTTGCTAAAGGTAAGCTTAAATTGTGTGCATCTTATTAGCTGATAAACACTACACTGGTGGTTATGATGTGGTTTAAAAGTTTAAAAAAATGTAGAATAGTCAAAGAGGTATTTTCAGGATTTACCCGTAGTTAGCATTTGTGTAGGGCTTTGTTTGTATTATTATAAATTACATTTTACATACAAATTATAAAAACAGAACCTTACAGAAATACTACATAGAGGAGTAGGATAAGTCCTGGTCTTTTTCAACAGAAAATCAAATTCTCCAGAAATGCCTTATGATGGTTGTGACTTTATTAACACAGTGAATGCTAACACGTCTTTTCTACCATTAAGCCTATTAATTTGGGAGTGGGGTGGAAAAATTCCTCATCACAGACTAGAAAAGAAAACAAGCTTTAAATAGAGCATAACGTCTCACTACTATTTGGGTCTATTCTGATGCTTTCCTAATCTTACCTACCACTGGATATGCTATGCAAGGGAAAGAGGCAGTCACCATCTCTGTGCTGAATGAGTACCAAGGCTATTCTCTGTGTGCACCTGTTTTTTTGAATTGCCCCAAAGAGGATGGAGGATTTTTTTCCCTCCCGCATCCATACCAGCCCATAAAGTGTTGGGCTTATCTGAGGAGCAGGCCGTCCCACCCCAAATCAAGATTTTCCTGGGTGGTTTGGCTTCACACTTTCTCCAGGGTAGGGCTGTGCCTAAATAGTGCAATTTAGCCCAGCCTAGTTTCTTAAGTCCAGTGTGTGTGATATAAAAATTGCATATACTGTTGCAATTCTGAAACTTCTGTATTTTAAAAATTATTGTTAAATTTGACATAGCTATGACTTTCATTAAGAAACTGAGTTTAACAGTTGTTTTCCTCATTTTGTTGTTCCTGTGCCTGTTGTACATATTAAATGGAGATGGGATTTACTATACGTTTTCTCACTCCTATTTTAGATTAATAAAATATAAGTAGGAATACAATCTATGAAAATGCAAACATGAAGTGTTGTGATGCTATCCTTGAGCTCAGGATTAGATTACAAGTGCTGATCTCTCATTCCCTGGGTTAGTAAAGGCTAGGAGTACGCTGGAAGCAGTGTGCTTGGTCCTAGCTATTGTTTGCATTTCACTCAAGTGACATGTCAGCCAATTAAGGGTCTTCTGAAGGGAATTCCATCCGGTCCTCTTCAGAAGGATGGCGGCTATGCTCTGGGGATTTGGAGTAGGGAATATAAACAGGATTGAGAGGGGAATGACAAATTGGACATCCTAGAGACTGTGAAAAGGATGTGGAGGAACCCACCCCCTCGCCCTCGAGAAGAATGTATATTTTGCGGTTGTAGCTAAATTTGAAATCCATGAACCAGAACAAAACTCCAGTGCTGCCTCCCGCTAGATAATTTTAGAATTGAGAGAGTTGTTTTATATATATTTCATGATGACAATAATTGTACTTTGCATGAACCCCATTATTTTCAGTGATTGGATTAAGAAAGAATAATTTCCCCCTTCCCTCCTTTTTTTCCACTTCTTCATTAATCTGAAAAACAGTTTTATGATTAGCTTCAAAATAATCTCTTCTGGGTAATCTATCTTTCCCAGGACTTCTGCTTGAAGCTTATGTGGGGATCGGGGTGGTGGGAAGGGGAACGGAAATAGAATGTGGCATCCAGCCCACTGACAGATTGTTACATTTCCAGCCATGTGTTCTTGGGAAAGGATTTGTGGAGTTCAGTTTTGGTGTACTGTGCTACCTTTCACTGGCTTTGTTTGAGAAAGAAGGTAAACGGCTATTTACCATACCACTTGAGAAACTTGTGATACAACCTCACATTGAAGTCATCAAGGAGCATGTACAACTCTGGGAAATGGATTGGAATAAGAAGTTAATTCACCTTTATATATTAGTGGAGGTATTTATTTTCCCAAAGTAAATGCTTACTATAAACGTTTATTTTATATGCTAACAATATAAAATATCAAACTATGGTCTTTTATACCACTTGTTGACAGCTTTATAGCTGAGTAGTCAGAACACTCACATGAAAAGCCTACTACCTAATAATCATCAGTGAGTTAGGTTATAGTTTCCATAACTGAATTAGTTATCCTTGACTTTTTCAAACATTTGTGAAATTTGGATGTTTTATAATGTAACTTCTGCACAATGGTTGTATATTCCAATCTAAGCTAACCAAGGGAAAAATTACTAGCTAGCATGTCTGTATCTGCAACAATGCTTAAATATAGTTTGCCAGGACAGTTCCTTGTCTTGTCAGAAAAGCGCATTAAAGGATTTATTGTATGTTTCAGTAGAGAAACCTAAAACTTAGTAGATTCTTTGTCTACTATAGCTAAAATAATGGCTTTTAATTGTTGTTTTTCTTAAATACCAAATACTGATCCTTAGAAATCTGGTATTCTGAAAGATTTTTTTACCCAGGTGACTTAGTCTTTTATATTCCTTTGGTCACTGAAATGCCTATAGCAATTCCATACATTAACATATTTGCAGAATTAAAATCTCTCTCTCTTTAATGAATGCATTTAGTTTTGGAATTTAACACTAATTTTTCAGAGGATAATTGAAGTTTCTACAATATTTTAGTGTCTAATATATATTATTTTTTTCCAAAGAAATATTTTTAATGGTCTTTTTTAAAATTTAGCCTTGAAACTAGCTAAACAAGCATAGCCCCATGAGCCCCAAACTCCAAGTTCACCCATTTTCAATACATATCAGTCACAAACCACTTTTCAAATTTTGGGCTTAAATAACAAACAGTTCCACCCCCCACCCCCCCAGTCCATCATTGGTACTTTATGCCAAGGAAACCCAACTGTTCAAATCCACCAGCTACTTCTGTTAGCTGATGCTAGCTCTCCTCTCCTGCCCAGGCTCCCTTGGCTCACATTCCATCACAGACAGCCTGTATTCCTGTAGAGGGGTTTAGCCAGGGCTTATCCCTCTCTGAGGCAGCTGGGAATTACACCGCCTCATACAGTTCCTAACTGCCTTTTGCCTCCCTCCTATCTGTGCCTCCTCCCTACCAGTTTCTGACTCCTGGGCACATACTGAAGTTTACTAGTGTGCGTTCCCCTCTTACATAGATGTCCGGTTAGAGTGGTGCTTCCACTGGTGAACCATGGGAAATTCATCAGTGAAACTGTCACAGCAGCAGAGCTACGAGCGCTACTTTTCAGGTGACGTAATGTTATATTTGGCTTTGTCCATGCTTAGGTAGGTCTGCAATAATATGTGGACAACTCATTGTAGCCTTGATGGAGACTAGACGATGCTAAGAATTCTAATGCTGCTAACTATAATAACTATGGTGGGGTTCAGAGATACAGACAGGCCACATGTGGGGCATCCTCAGCAAACACTGCAGTTCAAAAGTTCCAAGTTGCATCACTGACAGGAAATCCATGAAAGCATCTCAAAGGAGCACACTTACTAAGTGAGTAACTGCTCTTTTTTCTTGAAGGGTCCTACCCTTTGCTCGTTCACATACAGCGTACCTGGCATGCTGTTTTAACAGCATGTGATGCCTAATGAATCTGCTATTAATGACTAGCAGAACTAGATACACAGCTCTCAGCTTGAAGACTGACATGCATCACCCCCTAAGATGCTGACTTTGCATACCCCTTCTGCGCTCTTTGAATATGACTCTGCTCCCCACCATGAGGTTGCAATCTGTTGGTGAGAAGATGCACCCGAAAGGGAAATCTGATGTGGGAGGAGCTTATATCTGACTAGGTAATTGCTGGGCTCCTGGTCTATCTAGTTAGTGGAAAGAGCAGCAACAGCTCATGGTTGGAAGAAGTGATCTAGCAGAGCTTTCCCTGTTTTTGAAGGAAGTTCTTTTCCCCGAATCCCTGCCACCTCCTCCCCGCCAGCAGTAAAGAGGGAAAAGGAGGCTTTCCCTCTCCTGTCAGTTCCATCTCCAAAGATAGATACTTAATACATAGTAGATATTTTTCATAATATCTCTTTTGAAGTGTCATAATAGAATCTAAAATGCAGTGAAATGTTTCAAAGTTTTCTTGGAAGGACCCATTGCACCCTCTGTTTTATTTGTTTTTACATGAATACAAATTCTTTATTCAGGTAGAAATGAGGGTAGGGACTGATAGATGTGTACCCCTAATCAGCCCACAAACTGCACATACTTAATTTTGGTTTCCTGGTGCTGGCACGTCTCGGGGACAGGAACTTGTTTCAGATGGATCCCCAAATTTCTTCCCCTTGCTATATCCCATCGTCAGAAGATGGCACAACAATGCATCATCCCATAATATCAACAAAGATGGTTGTAACAGCCACTAAAGCTGGTGAGCCTGCCTCCTTTTTTGGTAGACTTTATCCATTCAGTTCAACTCCATTAACAGTAAAAAACAGTTTTTTAAAACTGCCTTTGAGGATTCTACTCACTATTTTGACAGCAACTCAGCAACTGTCAGCAACTGACAGTATGTGTTCTGGATTTTTAAATAAACCCCAGTGTAAAACAAGTATGTCACGTGAGGAGCTACAGCTTTCAAGTTCCTGTCCTAAGATCCTTTTTTAATGGTATTGAAGTTTGTGTAACACTTCAGCTAGGCTTTAGTATAATCCAGGTAAATGCTAGCTCTTGAACTTGGTATGTTAGTTCACCCACAAGCCTGGAAATTGCACTATATAATTGAACAAGCAACAAATCAATTGGATTCTATGTTGCTATGAACTGACAGAAGAACATTTCCCTGTTGGGAGTTAATGCAGAAATAACAGAAATAGCTTTGCTTGGAGCCCTGTGACTTCAACAGCTCAGCCAGTCTACAGAATTTCTATAAGTTCCACCTGATTTCAGATCTCATCAGGACTTCAAAAATTCAGTACTTTGATGTGTTTTCTCTTTTCTTTGTTTCACAAGACAGCATGGTATAGTTTTTAACATGTACAAAATGAGATTGTCTTGTCCAGATACTATATTTTCCTGCATCAGTGGACATGGAGTTGTACATTTGCATTTTTCTGAAAATTCTCATTCATTTAAGGTGACACCTACCTTTATATATCAGACCTAATTTTTAAAGGTATAGACTTTGAAGACTGTGCAGGTCTCAATCCATTCCCAAATTATCCTTGCATATTACAGTAGTGGGGTCACCCTTTTGAGTTAATTGGAAGTAACTAATTTGCATCCTTTCTCGAGCTTTCTTTACCCATTTTTTTTTCTGTTTAAATCTGAGTGTTATCATTTCTTTTATTAAAGTCTCGATGATATGGCATTGTCTCACTTGGTTTCACATTAGCTTTAATATCTGGAAGTTGGAAGTCTTTTTTTCAAAACTAGAGGTAAAAAAAAAATATTTTTGATTTTTGCACCTTTGATCACCAATTACAAACTAATGATCTACACTTTGACCTCTTGACCACCATGTTGCAAAACTGTGCTAAAATGGCATTTTAGTGGCCTTTGGGTATATCTTTTCTTAATTTTTTCTTAATTTCTAGTTATTAATCTGTGTCAGAGTGATAGAAGCAGTACAGTAGAATCTCTTTGATCTGAAAATCTAAATTCAAATATGGTGCCAAGCATTTATTACTATTCTTATTTATTTGAAAGTCTTCTTCTTAGGGGCTGTCTAGATGAGGGTGCCCAGGAAAATTAATCCAAATTAACTAAAGATGTGAATTTGAAGTGGATTAATTAACTGCATTAAAACCTATATAGACACTTTCTTATTTGGAAGTAAAATGTCCTTAATTCTGTTTAGTTTAATTCACTTGCAAAGTGAATTACTCGACTGGAGTTGGGAATCATATCCCCATCTCCACATATAGGCATACTGTTTAGTGCATGGCAGGCTAGTGTGGGGTAGATTTATACCCCAGCTTGCCATGAACTAAGTGTTCATGCATAGGCGCTGGTGGGTCCTCGCGCCACCCCTGCCCTGACTCTACCCCTGCCTCCGCCCCATTCCAACCCCTTCCCCAAATTCCCTGTCCCAACTCTGCCCCCTCCCTACCCCTATTGGACTCCTTCCCCAAATCCCCTCCCTGGCCTCACCTCTTCCACGCTTCCTTCCCTCAGTGCACCACGTTCCTGCTCCTCCCCCTCCCTCCAACAGCTTTGTTATGCCACGAAACAGCTGTTTCGAGATGGCAAGTGTTGGGAGGAGAAACGGGGACCGCGCGCGCAGGAGAGGAGGCTAAGCTGAGCTGGGAGGAGAAGCGGGGATGGCGCGCTCAGGAGAGAAGGCTAAGCTGAGCTGGGAGGAGCGGGAGCAGGTACCTGCCAGTTACTGCAGGGCACCTACAATTTTTCCCCGTGGGTACTCCAGCCCCGGAGCACCCACGGAGTCGGTGCCTGTGTGTTCATACAGAAAAGCCCTTTTCCAAACTCTTGTTTTTCTAAATAGATTCTTTACCGCCCATTACCGTTCATTTTGATAAACATTGGATTTTATTTCACTCACTTTTTGCATTTCCAAACATTATTTTACTGTTTACTGTTCCAGGAACTGAAGGGATAACATGGATAAAAAGAGGAATAAGGACATCTCTGATGTTGATACTATTGATACATTGGCTGATAAGAGAATAGTTATACAACTCAAGAAACAATCGAACATAAAATGAGAGAATTAAGATTTTTCAAATCTTCTTTCTAATCTCTTTTCTTGTCTTTGTATAGGTTTATCCATTTTTGTTCACCATCATATATTTTAACATGCAATCTATATTTTTTTATTACGGGGAAAAAAAGTTTAATTTTCTGCTTCCACCCGATATTGCATTTGTGTTGTTTTTGCAGGTGCCAGTGGGGATCACGTTTACACATACTGTTACACCGCAGAAAAGGAAGACTTTGGAGCACAAGATGCTACTAAACTAGACAGTTGGGTTTTTGACCATGTTAAGGTAAATAGATATTTCTCTGTTTTATCACTTATGCGTTATAGATACAAGTTGCAATGGGGCAATAGAAGAAAATACTTTCCTCTGGGTTTGCAATAAGGTCTTAGGTTTCATGTCTGACCTGGAATATGGAGATAATTAACATACAGTACTGGTTCCTTGAACCAAATACTGCCACTGTTATAACTGATAGTAGTAAAATATTTATTGTTTGAACCCTACTAAAAATGTTTTTAAACATTCTCCACAACTCTTTCATACCAAGGCTTGCTTGTTCTCCCATAGAAAATGTTTTAAGATGTTGAATGACTCCTGAAATAAAACATAATTTTTAAAAGCAATCTGGGACCCATTACTGAGAACTCTACCAAGTTTGTGAGGGACCTCTGGTTGTGGTTTGTATTTTATTTTAGGGTATCATAACTGTACTAAAGCATTTTGGTGTGAGAGAGACAGAAAATTCGGATCTCTTTGCTAATACTCTTACTAGGGTTCTTTTAATCCAGCATAAGTGTGCAGTGTCATTCATCATAGTATCTAGGTATCCACTCATTCATATTTTTATATACTAGTGGAGATGTCTGTTCAAGGGATAGGCATATTTTGAATTCCCCAATTATCATGACATCAAAGCTACAGGCTAGAACAGGGGTGGGCAAACTTTTTCAGCCAAGGGCCACATTGGAGTTGAAAACTTGTACAGAGGGCCAGGTCAGGGAAGGCTGCCCCGCCACCTATCCTGATTGAAGGTTAAGGTTAAATTAATCACTTAATGCCTTTTCGGTTCTTAATTAGAATAATTTTTAATTTTTCTGATTACCAGATGATTTAATTTTTTTAAAAAGAAAATTGTAATACAAATCTACAGTATTCTCGTTCTCAGATGAAAACATTGATAGGAAAAATCAATGAAAAAATTATCAAAGTTTCAGTTAGCAGTTCATTAATTTAGAAAAACTTGAGAAACTTTAATAGAGTTATGGTGCTTGAAATGTTATATTCTATATTAAACAGGCATATATAACCTGTCAACAAAATCCACATAGTTATGACTTATGGGAAGTTCTGTTACTGACATAGTTTTACTATCCCTTTGATAACATTATATATTTTTAATATGTGGAATTAATGTATTAATAAATAATTCAAAAGATGAACCTGAACTTAAAATTCTAACCCACTCTTTTTGCAAAATTATGAAACGTTGACTGTTGCCTATCTTTATTGTAATACACCTTTGTGTAACCGTGCATTGAGTTTGGACTGTGCAGTGTCATGTAATGTATGCACAAAGCTAGAGGGAGTGCCCACCCTATAACTTGTAAAATAAGTCTTGTTTTCTGCTCCTATTACACTTTATTAGTACCACACTTTCCCTTCTCTTACATATGCATGCATGTGAAAATTTAAATCTGAAAAATTAACACTTCTTCAAAACTGTATGGCTCCTCTTCTCTGTCCTGTTCCATGTTATTAGATTGATTGAATGTCAGCGAGGTGACTGCCAAGTTGCTGAAAGGAGTGTCCAGAAAATTGCTAGTTACTGTTTTTCATGTAAACCAGTATTTGCTGGTGTCTTTTTTTTTTTTCTCCAATCAGACTTTCACTGACTATCAGAATAAATTACTACATGGAAATTATGAATTATACAAGGAAAGTGAGATTTTTGAAATTTCATGGGAACTCATCTAGCGAAAGAGAAAACCACAGATCTATATTTCCCTAATTTCAGATGGCATTCTGGCTAATTAGGCCTCGAAGGGATTTGCCTTGAAACATGATCCAGTTTTTTAAAAAGTTTTTAATTTCAGGAGTTTGAAACTTAAACTTGCCTCACTGATTATTATTTTTTAAAGGTAAAAGCAGCCTTACTCTCTCCTACTCAGCTAAAACACTGGTAGTGCAGCTGTGGTCTGGACGTCCTTGCAAGGGTTCTGATCCTGCAAGCAAATATGTGCAGGTGGGCCCCTGCAAGAATCTGTGGGCAGGAAGCAGGCAAACTGAGCATTCCATCCGTTACAGTGTCCCTATTCAGTCTATATTATTATTTGTTTCATGTTTTTAATCTCCCATGACTTCAATTATCATTTTCTTGAATAAGGACTCAGGAGCAGTCTATATAATAATGCCACTTATATGCAGGTTTATGTGAGCAGATGTAATAGTTTGAGGACCATCCAGACCAGTAATGGGTTCTGTCACTGCTTGCCCTGTAATCTTGGGTGTTTTTATGCTATGCAGCTATGTTCAGAGCCCTGACAGCAGTAGCCTGCCTATCAAGCACAAGGTCTCACTCTGGCTTCTACCAGCCTTATTTCTGGCTGCCTTGGGCTTCAAACACCTGCCAATTTAAGGGCTTCCAGCGGGGAGCTGGAAGTATTGGTGCAGCCAGACTGCCTGTGGTGGGAGCCCAGGAAGCAACCAAGTGGGGAGCAGAGAGCCCCGAGGGAACTGCCTCGCAATGGGAGCTGAGATCCTCGGGGCAGTCTGGCTCAGAGCAAGGAGCCCAGGTAGTTTCAAGCAGTGAGCCCAGAGCCCAGTTGGGAACGGGGATCTTGGAATCCAGGGGCAGCCCAACTTGGAGTTGGGAGCCCAGGGGGTGACAACCAGAGCTCTGAGCAACTTTCTTGTCAATTTAATTGCTCCAGCCTGGACTCCAGCAGCAGGGGGAGATCAGACTCACCACCACCTCTGGGAGTTATGCTCAGCTTCGGGAAGCTCTGCAGCAAAGAAGTGAGAGTGGCAATCCCATGACCTCCTTACAACAGCTTTGCAACCCCTACTACAATCCCCTTTTGGGTCAGGACCCTCCCCCCCCCCCCCAGTTACACCTTGAAATTGACCAATTTTAAAGTTCTCTGGCTGTGAAATTGACCAAAATGGAGCCTGAATTTGATAGGGCCCTAATTATGAGATTTACATACAAACCAGAGATTCCTTTACAAGAGTGGTGACAGAGTTAAATCTTAATGAGCATCCTCTTCTGACAATGTTCTTCCTGCGCCCACCTGCCATCCCAGTGATGTCCCTTTTCATCTTGTTGATGTTGCAAAGTGCTTGAGATTCTTCTTGGACAAAAACCCTTAGAAAGTCTACCCAACTTCATGTTTCATTTGACACTGTTTCCCTGGGCAGTGTAGTGTCACTAAGAGGATCACGTTAAAATGGCTGTTCGATCGTATTTCACATGACTGTAATAGGGCTGGCGTAAAACCAGATGGCCGTGCCAATGCTCATTTGTTCTGAGAAAGATTTGCCTCCAATTCATGCCTTAGGGAAGTTTTTGTTCAGACATATGCAAGGCAGATGCATGTTCCACACTCCATACATTTACAAAAACACCGTTTCTTTGATTTGGTCTCTGGAGATAAACCATGTTTTGGTATGTCGGTCCTGCGAAACCTCTTTCCAAAGTAGGAGAACCCAACTCATCCCACTCCCTAGAATTTTTCTTGTGTTTCAGATGTTCCTTGTTTGTGTTTGCATGTAGAATGCAAAAATAATGGTCATCTGACAGCTAACACCAATATTTACTTTAATAATGGTCATTTAAGAAGAATCTTAGTTTTCTCACTCTTATTTGGGATGCCTGTATTTCCCATTTCATATCAAGAAATAAGAGAAAGGTTATAAAATAGCAGATAAGCTCAGGGATGGTGTGTGACCGCCAATGCAAAAGAAAGAAGGAAAGGATGGCTCACCATCCTACCTACTATCACTGCTCATAGGGACCATAAAAGCTTAAGAACTGGAAGATTTCTGCCTGTCTTGCTCTAGGTGAGCCCCAGCAGTGAAAATTTTACTGAAATATCTTCCGGTAAGCAGAAATGCACAGTAATTCATTTGCTGTTTCATAGTTTTGCACAATAGAACTCCTGTGATATAAACATTAAATAAAATCTGCATTTTAATAGGCCGTGTCTCCTTTTTCCCCATGGTTCTCAGAATAACCTTTTGATGGTTTCTTCCCTATAGAACTTCTTCCAAGCTGCCATAAATAATCAAACATTATTCTCTAAAGTAAATGAAGAAAAAGTAGTTCTATTCCTGCATTTGCTAGGGATAGACACAAATGGACATGCTCATCGGCCAAACTCCAGGTAATTTGACACGCTAAATATAACTTTCTTATTAGCATTTAATGCACATTTTTTGTCCTAAGTCAGCTTTTTCTCTGCAACAATATTTACCAGTCCAGATAAAAGTCATGCATTTTTGATAAGATTGTACAAGGGGCAAAGTTTTAAGTTGCCATGAAAAATTAAACTCTAAATTTCCTGAATTTTGTTAGTTTAGACTCTGATAAGGTTACATTAATATAGCAAGTTTTCATTAATTTGCATATAGCTACAGTAGCATTTACAAATATATTAGCATAACTGACGGTTCTCAAGCTGCCAAGAACTGAGAGTCACCATGTTCCTGCCTCCAGCAAGAGGGAGATTTGCTGGCTCCCTGACACCTCCAGTCTGTTAGCACCTAAACAATCTTCTCTGGGCTGCGCCAGCCCTGTCTTTGTCTTGCAGATTAACAACAGCTGCACCCTAGGCTCTTTGAAGCATTCTCCTGTAGTATTCAGCCCCTTATTAACTGAACCCTCTCAGAAATACCGGGTTAGCTATCCCCAAGGGAACAGTACACACCTGATTGGATGATCAACTCCAAATCAGGTCCTATTAACATCAAAGCACTGAAATATGGTTCTAGTCAAAACAATAAGAAGTTTATCATCAAAGGTTAAGATTCGAGAGAGAGTAATGATAGTGGAAAAAGAAATGTTACATATAAAATAAAATCACACACTTTCTAGAGATTAAATTTAAGAAGCTAATCTTCTGTTGAAGGAAGTCTGTCTCACCCACGTGTCTTTTACAGTGCTTCCAACCAGGACAAGTTGGGATCCTGTTTTCATTAATGTAATCACATTGTCTTGTATACTTCCTTTAGGGCAGGATAAAGGGATGTCTTTTTGCTTTCCATTTATATTCCCCAAAATCACTGTCTGCCCAAGAGACAGGGCAACCCCAGGTGGTTCATTTCCTGTTGTTGACTCCATATGTAAATAAGGCTTTCATTGTGTTGACTTACAATGCTTAATTTACAATGCTTAATTGGAAGAACCCTGTTTTTCTATTTGGTAGGTCACAGACTTCAAAATGTATATTTTTCAGTACATATACAGCTCCTTAAATATCCTCTGTATGTACGTCTTACAACAATATTCATAACCAGTTTGACACTGGCTTTCATTTAAGACAGCACATGATATCTTCATGGATAAATACTATGAAAGTGGTGTGCTAGTTGTGAGTTTGTCAGGCTTGTTAGGAGTTGCTGTTATAGAGTTGCCTAGTTGGCACTGAAGGGTTGTTAGGTCACAGCATATATCTCTTAATTCTAATTATCAAGGACAGTAGAAAACCTATTAATTATACACCCAATCAAAATAATACTTGGCAGATTATTTGCTTTTTCTTTTGCCCAAAATGAAGTTCAGAATCCATCTTAATTTCATAGCAAACAGGAAATCTAGAAGTAACAAGGCTGATTTTGCAGCCTTATTGTAGGTGAACTGCAGAGTTTTGGGGATGGCAGTTGAAAAAAGAACAAGTTTTAAGGCCATCTGTCATTACAAAAACATTTTGAAACAAAATTTGACAATCCCATTCATTTTCCTCTTGTGTTCTGTGTTTCCCTTTTCCACCTGAGACGGTGCAAGGAATTGGGGCTAACCTTTGAAGCAGGCAAAGCACATGACTGTGAGCCCTCTGTCTTTATTTTAAGATGTACTTTCTAGCCTTTTAGAAAAATGTGAATTGGTTGGTTGTTGATAAACTAGTCATTGTGGCTTCCCCTGCCCTCCCTTAAAAATTCCTGATTTATGGCCCACCACCAGACTCACAAGGGTGTTTGGGGCCCAAAGAATCCATTGGTCATCAAAATCTCGAGACAAGCACTACGTCATGAAATCAATTTATTGGTGTGTATAGTAACTTAAGAGTTTCACTTTTAAGTCTACAATTGCTGTATTAATACATTGGGCTCTTTTAAAACTTTTAATCTTTAAAGGTTTGCAGTTCACCTTTAAATTATTGTGACATGGAGACTGCTTGCCAAATGTTTTCCTGTTATTTGCAAACATCTATTATCTCAGACCAGACAAAGGCACTGCACCAAACACACGTCTTGCAGGGTGTTTATCCATTGGAGTAACATGTAAGATATCTACAGAAAGCTTGTAACTTATCAAGACTAGTAATCATTGTGAGATGTACCTACAGGTAATTGTAATATTAACCAAGTACAATCTGAATTACAATCCTTAGCTTTCCAATCTGGAATGCCTTTTACATTGTTTTACTGGCAAACAGCCACTCTTCATCAGTTAACACTCAGGGTCCTGCATGAAACTTGCTTCCAGCTGCATGGTATTGAGTGCTACTAGCTAGTCACTTATGAATTGCACTGCAGAAGAACACCTGCAGATTCTCTAATCCCAGGTTTCTCCCAAAAATGTACATCTTGTATTGCTGAACAATGCAAGCTCATATAAAGTCCATCATTTCATCAGAGAAAAATGATATACATCAGCCTTGTTATCCCAAATAGAGTTCCCCATTCACTTTAATTAAAAAAGTGAAACAAGTTTATTAACTATAGAAAGAAAAGAAAAATTTCAAGAGACTACAAGTAATGAGGCACAAAGGTCAGGATTGGTTATAAAAGAAATAAAAGATAAAATGCAAGCTAAATGCCTAACTTAACAAGAAAGCGAGGAACACGTGTAGCACCTTCGAGACTAACCAGTTTATTTCAACTGAAATAAACTGGTTCGTCTCTAAGGTGCTACAAGTATTCCTCGCATTCTTTACGGATACAGACTATCACAGCTGCTATTCTTGAACCTAACTTAACAAGCTAAGTGAACTTAAAAACAAAAGGTTTTCCTCACCATAAGCTTGTAGCAATCTGCACTAGCTGAAAAGTCTCCCAGCCAGGACTTCCCCCACTCCCCTCCGAGGTTCAGTTCTTAGAGAGTCATTGATATCATGAGCAGAGATGAAGGAGGAGAATGAGGTCAAGCATTTTTCTCCCCTCTTTATAATTCAATTGTGCTAGAAACATTTTGTTGAGTCTTGGTGACAAACAGTCTCTTGTGGATGTAAGGTTTGAATCATCCTTGTGATGAAATGTACATTTCTTGTTCATGCCATCTCTATTCCAGAGAATGGCTCTTTGAGCAGGTGATGGTTCATTAACACCTGTCTAGGCTCTAGGTTGCCAGTGTGTCTTTGTCTTTGATAACTGGTTTGGGTCTGGTTTTCTAACTCTGGAGCCACTAACAACAATGTTATACAGTAAAATCATATAAGTTTACATACAGTGTTGATACACACATTTTACAGGGACAATAATGTTCAGCAGATTAAGAGTTTTTAACCGATACTTCACAAGGCAAACACAGAAATGCTTAAGGAATAATGTAACTATACTGAAAGCACACTTTATAATCTTGGATATAAAGTTAGTCATCAAGGGATAATATATCCAAGTGATGGCCCACAATGAATGAACGTTTGGATCCGCTGTCTCTGCAACAGACTGAACTTGGGGGGAATAACCGGCTTTATTAGATAGGATAGGTAACTATTAATAAATGTAGACCCAGGTTTGCGTTTTATGCTTTTGTATTGTAACCATTTGTTTCCACCACTCCTCCGTGTTTATAGTTGACTCTCTCTTTTTTCTTAAATAAAATAATTTTGTTTTATTATAAATGTTCACAAGTGCCGTGTGATTTACGGGAGTGGTGGTTTAAGTTAAAACCAGTAAACTGAGATACATTGTTCCTTACGGGGCGAAGGATCTGAGATTTCTGAGAGTAGCCAGTGTCTGGCTGGATATCACATGAGAGCTCTTCAAAGAGACTCAGGACTGGGTTGCACCTATTGTTAACATGCAAGGCGAAGACAGGGCTGGCATAAGCCAGAGACAAGTACTTGAATGACTAACAAGCTGGTGTTAGAGAGCTAACATCCAGGCATTGGGCAAAGCTATCTCTCGCTAGAGATAGGGGATAACAAACTGACTCTCAGTCCTGTGCATCTGAGAACCGTCACTCTTATCCACCTACTTAGGTACTGCAGATTACTAAATTCCATAGTCTTCTATCAGAGACCGGTTTGACCTTAAATAGACACAAACAATACAAGAAGCCTCCACACCATACTGCATCAGGTCATCTCATCTTTTTGCCCTCACACTGGTATCAGATCTAGGGGAAACGAGAGACACCTCTACATTCCCTTTGACAGCTTGAATCCATGTAAATCATGAAGTTGGCCCTAATTAAGAGGCTTGCCCTAATACCAATGAGTAATCTACCATATACAATGTATTCTGCCATCTGTAATTCAAAGGTCACAGTAAATCAAATAATACATTTTTCTTTTCTTGTTATAGGGAATACAAGGACAATATCAGAAAAGTTGATGAAGGCATAAACAACATTGTTTCAATGCTTGAGGATTTTTATGGAAATGATGGAAAAACTGCCTTTATCTTAACTTCTGACCATGGAATGACAGATTGGGGTGATGCTTTTTAAATCTCTAAAGTTACTTTAGTAGTTGAGGTTACTAGCAAGTTTCTTAGTATATGAGAATATGAGCAGATTTGAGGGCTTCACTCACCATGGAAGCTGTACTGCCTCCACTATCCCAGGTCAAAAACTGTCCTGTGCAGCTAATTAAAGCTATGTTGATACTAGCTGAACCCCCGTAAAAACACAAGGGGACAAACCTAGCCTTAGTTTCCAGTTGCATACAAAAAGCTATGTTAATGCATATGTCCTTTGATCACTTCACATTTTCTACTTAAAATATTTTTTGTGGTGAAAGTCCTATTAATCACGTTATCAGTTACACACCAAAGGGCATGTTCATCTAATGTGTGAAAAAGCTTGACCATATGCTCTCTTAAAGACTGATAAAATATGACTTCCTCCCCACAACAAAATAAATTACCATAAAATAATCATGTCAGCTACCAAAAAAGAGGTACATTTTACTAGTCTGAGGTCTTGGCAGCCGTTGTGCTGTATTGTAAGACCTGTGAGATTCAGAGAAACTTTAGTCTTTCTTTTTGATGGATCTGAATGAAATGTACCACTATGGTGACAGTCAGACTTCAAGGGGAAAGAGATTGCAACTTTCCCGTAAAGAATCTGTCTTCCAAAAAAGCATCTGTATCATCTAATAGCCCCTTCTGAGGAGTATAAACTAAAAAGGGTAAAGAGAGAGTGTGCTTAAGATCACCTCTAAGGTTTTTTCTTATTGTGATTAGCCCCATTCAAGCAAAGAAACATCTGGTTTCAGAGATGTAATCAAACTGAGTACTATGTTTTATTTGTGTTGCCAAATATCACAAGTGAGGTTTGTGTATCAAGCTGGCACTATGTGGCAAATATCTTTTCTTCATACAAATGAAAAACTGCAATTTGAACTAATCTCACTGTTTTATATGTTACTACTTAGCTGTGCTGGGGATGCAGAATGTGGCTTTACTTGAGCATTCACTGGGCCAGTCCTACGTGGGTCCAATTGGAAGTATGGCAGAATAAATGATTTACCATTAGCATTCTGTAATTCTGAGGTCAGGTTAATCCTCTTGAAGGAAGATTCTGTTCTAGGGGGTGGTAAGCCACGGAGACTTTCCTGCCCAGCATCCGTGGCAGCTATTTGTTTTGAATAGCAGTATATTTATAATTATTAGCATCAGGTATTTTGAATCATTGATGCTTCAAGTACAGTTTGGGAGTAAAATACAGAGTTTACTTATTGCCTTTTACATAAAACTACAAACTGTTCAGAGATGGAATAACAGGATTTATCCTATTAATCCATCAGAGAGGATAAGAGTTTATTTATACTTATCTTTGAAAGTAATCAGTCCAATTATCATTTGCTCATATGCAAAACAAAGGTCTGTTTGAATAATACATTTTGTTGTTGAGCTAGCTGACATTTATATTGGAACATTTAATTTTAGAATAATTTTTTTCTCTTTGTCCTTAAAGGCAGCATTCACCACAATAAAAAGACTTTGGGTGTCACTATCATCTTCCTAAGCCTGACTTAGCTTTTTCATTAATGCATATTTTTAATTTTTGTTTCACAAGCTGAAAATTAACTAGTTTTGTGGAATGTCCATCTGGAATCCTGGAAAAATATTTGAGATTCTGCAATAAGCTGTTTTTAGCTCTCTTTAGATTGGAGCTTATTGATCACGACACAAGCTTTGAAAGTAAAAGGAAAGGAAGAAACTTGAAATGTGACAACATTGTGGTGCAGTTGCAAAAAATGCTAATATTTTTCTGGAGTATATTAAAAGGAGTGTTATATATGCAACATGAGAGGTAATTTTACTGCTGTACTCAGCAGTGTTGAGGCTTCATTTGGAGTGTTGTGTCCAACTTTGGGTGCCACACTCTAAAAAAGATGTGGACGAACGGGAGGGAGTACAGAGGAGAGCAACAAAAATGATAAAGGTTGAGAAAACCTGCCCTGCGAGGAAAGGTTAAAAAAAACCCCTGAACATATTTAGCTTTGATAAAAGAAGATTTAAAGAGTGTGTGTGTGGGGGGGGGGGGGGATGACGACCCGATAAGGCTTCTGATATATTAAAGGCTGTTTATACAAAGAATGGTGATTAATTGTTCTGTGTGTCCAGTGAAGGTAGGACCAGAAGTAATCGGCTTAATTTAGAGCAAGGGAGATTTAGGTTAGATATTAGAAGAAAACTACCTAACTATAAGGATAGTAAAACACTGGAATAGGTTGCCAAGGGAGGTTATGGAATCCTCATTCTCAGAGGTTTTTAAGAACCGGTCGGATAAATACATGTTGAGAATGATCTAGATACATTTGGTCCTGCCTTAGCACTAGATGACCTCTCAAAAGCACTTCCACTCCGACATTGTTACGATTCTATAAACTGGGGGTGTCCTTTGAATTTTTGAGAGATTCCTTCTGCCCCTTTTTATAAAAAGCCTGATCCTATATCTTAAAGTGAGTGCGAGATTTACAATTGACTTTAGTGATTCCAGGATCAAGCCCGAAAAAAGCACATCTGGACCATAGCCAGAAGTCTAACGGCTGTAGATCAGTGCTTTAATTAGAGCTGTAATGCTAACAATTGTGCTATTATTTATTTTCATTCCATTTAAAATGTGTTAGGCATCTGACAAAAACAAGTAAAAACACAATTCTTGCCACAAAGCGCTTATGATCTAATTTTGAGATGACACAAGGAATGATGGTCAGAGATACACACATGGGTGAGCGGAGAGGAATAATAGGAATGAATGTCAGGTGGCTACTCAGTAAGGCAGTGGCACACATTCGTGGGTCAGTTTAAAACAAAAAAAAATGCACCCCAAAATTTTCTCCTGTTATGGATACACTATACTGGAGAGAGGTCCCTAACTCATGCTTGATGAATGGAGGCAGAGTTCCCTTTTTGCCTCTTCTGCTGTCTGTGTGAGAAATTTTTCAAGGAATGCTTTCTCCTGAAAATATTTGTCTTTAATTTTTCCCTTTGTCTAGGCCTTTGTCTGGGAGGGAGAATGTCTTCTTGGAAATCCTTCAATGTGTGGGTCTGGGTACTTCCAAACCCTAGTGGTACATCCGAAGACCTTATAGTAGTTGTAGAAACTGAGCAGCTGCTGCAGCAGCTTCAAAAGGCTCCTGCTTATGAACTCAGAAAGAAAAGAAGTCTTGCACTGGAAGGGAATGTAGTGGTTGGGGCAGATTTTCCTACCATCAAAAGCTTCCCAGAGTGGTTACCACACCAGGGGGATGTGTTAGGTTACCTGTTTCCAAAGCCAGCTGCTTAGCAGCCTTCTGCTTTGCTGAACAATGGATTTGGGATACACCCAGGGTTTCAGAAGGTGTATTCTTAGCACCTGACATCAACCTGACTTCTCTGCTGGATAATCATGCTTCCATTATGAGCCTATTCTCTCACTCTGCTAGAAAACAGTTTGCTAGTTTGTGGTTCATTGGGGATAGCAGCAGAGAGAGGAGTTTTAGAGCCTCTGCCAGTCTGCTCTCTGCCAAGACCTGCTCTATGAGAAAAAAATCTAAATAAGTTCAGGTAGGGGAGAAGATCTCCCTTAGTGATCCCATGTAGATAAGCAACATCTATTCTTCCCTGCTCCTGCACTTCTGCCCCTCTCTCTCAGAGCTAGTTTTCTTTGTACCCAAGCTGCTCTCCTTCTTGGATTAATAGTTTCACTGATTGTCTCTGGTTCAATCATCAAAACAGAGGGAAGCAGGAGAACTTTGTGTGTAGTGGCTTAAATGCACAAATCCTTCCCAGATCTGTAGGTTTTGAGGCTCAAAACGGCTTAAGAGAAAGCAGTTAGTTAGCAAACTAACCTTTCATTTATACCCTACCAGTTGTTGCACACGCAACCTGAACTCTATCTCTGAAGCACATATATTAAGATTTCATCTTTAATTACATAATTAAATTTGATATTCTTTCAAACCTTCCAGTACACATGCATATGTGTGCACACACACCTTGTAGAATGTGTTTTTTGTAAGGTATACTGGGAAGAGGACAAGGCACCTATGGTTCCCCAGCTTGTTCAATGGGCACCTTTTACCACTGGAAAGGTGGAGGCTGCAGATACTTTGTACCTTTGAAAATCAAGTCACGTATTTAGGCGCCTAACACCCCAAACTTACCCAAATTTGTAAATATGTTTAACTTTACACACCTGAGTAATCCCTTTGGTTTCAGTGCCACATGCAAATTAGGCATATGTATATGTTTTCAAAGGTTTGGAACCTAAGTGCTTAACTTTGGGCACTCACATTTGAAATTTTTGACTGGAATTTCCTTGTGCCTTGGTTTCCACATATTTTAAAATGAGGAAAAATATCTATTTCAGAGGATGTGGTGAAGCTGAAGTTAGCCAATGTTTGTAAATTGCTTTTTGATTCTCAAATGGATAGCACTACATAAGTGCAAATTTTAAAAGAAAGGTTTCTAAAATGTCTCTTGTCATTGCAGTAAAATAACATGTGGTGCTAGTGGAGCTTGCCTGAAGAATATGGACAGGATATATTTTCTATTTAGAAATTTAAACTTGGCTTTGTGAGAGCACTGTTTGCCTTGCTTATCAAGTCATTGTGCTTTTGGTTTGTCATATCTGTAGGCTCTCATGGGGCTGGTCATCCTTCAGAGACTTTAACACCATTGATTGCTTGGGGAGCTGGGGTGAATTATCCACAGAAAGTCGCATCGCAGTTCTTCGAAGATGAATTTTTAAAAGGTATTTAAACAAATTACATTAAAATAAATTACTTTTTGTTTTGCTGTACTAATTTTCAATGGAAAGGGCAATATTTCAACCTCACATCCATCGGATTTAAACTGCACTGAAGTTAAGGTTTGTAAGCAAGAAAACAAAGGCAGAATTTGCCCCAGAGTACCTTGTGTTCTACATTACAAGAAAAAGGGTTGGTTGGGGGAGTATGTGGCTTGCCTCATAAGTAAAATCACACTTGCAAAGCTTTCTTCCAATCATCATATCAGGGGCTTCCCAACAGGTGAGAGAAGGATGTTCCTGTCCCAAAAACTTTTCATGTCCCAGGTGAATGCCTCTAAGGTTAAAATAATAATAATAAATGGAGATATACCAATCTCCTAGAACTGGAAAGACCTTGAAGGTCATCAAGTCCAGTCCCCTGCCTACACTAGCAGGATCGAGTACTGTCCCCTGACAGATTTTTTTACCCCAGATCCCTAAATGGCCCCCTCAAGGATTGAACTCACAACCCTGGGTTTAGCAGGCCAATGCTCAAACCACTGAGCTATCCCTCCCTCCCCTAATTTATCAGTGTTCTGCATGGACAGCATTACAAAGCAACTCCTGGTGGGCTGCAAAGGATAAAAGTGTAAAATGAAACCCTGCTCTCCTGCAAGTTCATACAGAGCATCTCTGTTACACCACTAAGCTGTTATACCCAGTGATGCGGTTTTAATAAAGTTGTTATATTATGTGAAAGGAAACATGGACCCGAAGATCTCTGTGAATTTAACAATTCTCTTGACCCCTTTCTTTCCCACCCTCCAAAAACAAATAAACAAAAATGTTTAGGAAGGTTGCATAAAGAAAATGAGAAAATCTAAAATCCTTGTGGGGTTTTTGTTTAGAACATTTTGATATTTTTGTGATTTTATTTTAAAGATTGCATACATTGGTGAACCGGCTTAATGTCACGCAATTGCTTACAATCCTTTTGAATTTCTCACAAGAATCCATAGGAGACAATACAATTGCTTTTAATGCCTGCAAACTTTTTATTCTCTGTTTAAGGCAAACAGTTCCTTGGCGGTTTAGTGAGTTTTTCCTTGTCCCATCACCCCTATCAAGGGTGGATGTTACTTGAGGCAGTGGCTGTAACAGAGAGTCACCCTATCCAATTTGGTATGGAGTGATTGGTGTGCTCCTCATATGGCTAGAAGGCACACTGCTTGCTCTGAGATGACAGTCTTCTCCTTATCAGTCATTTCACCTGTGCTTTGCCTCCCCTAAAGGCTGATCAGATTACCAGCTTAGGACGAATCCTGACAGCACACCTATATCGGTGTCTGCTTTGTGCAACGCATAGCATTATCCATTTGGCCATCATAATGACTCCTGTATAATTCTCTTCTTTCTGAAAAGTTGCTTTCTGATTCCTTGGCAAAATGAATTTTACACAGATTTAGGGCTTGCTCCCAATGAAGTCAATTAGAGTTTTGGCATTGAGTTCAATAGGAGCAGAATTTTGTTCTCACATACAGATTTTACCATTGCAGAGGAGACTTAATAGATGGGTTGTCCTTGCCTAGTGCAGCTTCTGGAGGCAGCTCTGCTAGAAGCTTCTGGAACCAGAGTTTCCCCTTATATAGGGAGCTCAGGCTTACTGTTTCTGCACATTGATGCTGTGCCTTATCTACAGGATGATATAGAGGGTTTTTCCTTTGGATTGGATGAGCCTTAGCAAACTCCCCCTTCCCCCTCTCCCTCCATTTTTTAAAATTGGTATTTTGATGCTACTTTCCTTTCATTCCCTTTGTGGCTGACTGCCCAGCGGACCTCAGCTAGGAATTTGGAGAGCAGGGTAAGAGTGTTTGTGTCCTGTCCACTAGTAAGCCCTATCCAAAAGCAAGAAAATTGATCTGGGCACCTCATACAGAGCCTATGCTTTATGAAATGGCAGATAAGACCAAAAAAGGCACGGTCTGCAGTTAGATGGGAGGGTGTTTTTCTCAAGGTGTTTGTCCTTTGTGCTCCTATGAGTCCAACCCTACCATGGCCAGTTCTGCAGGTACCCTCCAGTGTCCTAGCAGCTCTTGGATCTAACTAATTATGGGTGCCATAAAAAGCTATGCGAGAGAGATAAATAGTGTGGTATCTTTGGAAGCATTTTCCTGGGAAGTACTGCATTCATAGCTTCAAAAGTTTCTAACAGAGCAACCTCCATGAACTGCAGTTTGAGTAGTCAACCCATCAGTCTTGTGTCTCCTCTGCACTACAGTTTTCTTTTTACGATTAAACAGAATTGTTCTATTACTTAACAGAACAGAAATATAGGTGAGGTTCTCTTGGAAATTAATTCAGTTTATTTTGATATAAGTATGTCACTGTGAATACATGACTAAGTCTGATAATACCCTTCATGTGTTACCATGAGAACTCGCTATAAATATGTTTCTTACTGTTAAGCTATATAGCTGTTATATATGAGTTGAGAGCAGAGACACTCGAAAAACACACCAATAATCAGTCCCCTGAATCTAGTAATTCAATGAATTAAGCAATGAGAATAAGCTTGGCACACAATAAGACCCAGAATACAGCTGCCCCAGTCAACTTATAGTACTCTAAAGAAGATAGAGTACATAGGTGACATTGGGAGGCCCAGACAGAGGAATGACTAGGATTTTTAATATTTAATAATAAATAACAGACTGAACTAGAACTGTTCATTATGTTATATCAGCTCTTCTCTGATGGTTGTAATAAATTTGATTGATTTACCCTTTCATTTATGAAGAACCATATTAGTTACAAACTTTATTACATAGAAAATATTGTGAAGGTGAACTGATTCTGTCTGACTCATCTGATGTACCAGATAGAATCCTGCCTTTGATCTCTGTGTGGTATCCAATTATGTCAGTGGAAGACTTGTGCAGGTGGAGGACATTATCTGGTCTGTTCAGACTTTATGTATACTGAGGGAACTTAAAGTGGTTCTCCCCTTCCCCATTGCTACCATTAGTTCAGCTCCCTAGTATAAAGAGGCTGCCACTGGCATTTTAACTCCCTGTCTGAGACCTTGTCTGAGACCTGCTTTGACTGGATACATGGCATCATGCTTAAAATGCAAGTTGCAGTTAACAGCTCTTTTTAATCCCTTTAATCTTTTTAATCTCGTCCTGTTACTGTGGGAAGGCAAAAAGATGGGTAAACTGCCTGTTCTCTCCTCATGACATCACTGCTAGGAGGACTTATGAAAAAATAAACTGCTAAATTAAGTTTTAGAATGGCCCCCAAGTCCCCTCCCAGCTTGATTTTGCTTTTTTAAAGAGGAAAATGTACGTACAATAGACTAGGGGTTGTTTGGGGCCAGGTGGAAAAAGAGTCCTTTATATGAGGTCAGCAACTTAATTGGCTAGCAGTACATAATTAAATATGACTTTTTGTCCAGATCAGCATTTTGGTATGTTCACGGCTGTTAAACAATAGGATTTTTCTGAGCCTGGTCTAACTGTCTGCCACAAATAATACTGAATCTATCCCTCTGTGCCTCTGAACTAAGGAGATGCTTCTGGGGGTTAGCGGTTTACATTTTCAGAGCTGCCTGCGAGATATAGATACCCTGTTTCCAAGTCTCACTTTGAATCCTTTAGTTGTCTCAGGAAGTTAAGCAACTGTGTCCCTGTTATACAATTTCCTTCAGATGACTGTAGTCACAAGTACAGCCAGTGGTTTTTCCTTATGAATGAAAGAAAATTTAAGCTGAAAGAAATTAAATTAGTTTTTTCTGCCTGTTTTCTCCCTTGGACTTGTGCACTGCAGCCAAAGTATAAGTCTCTCTTCGGAGGAAAGAATCCTTACAGAAAGTACTGGAAACTCATTAAGAGTCTAATTAATTATTTCTCTAAAATGGTGCTACACCGATGTCAGTGATTCAGGAACCAAATTAGCCATCAACGTTACTCAAAAGAGCCACAGGCATGTAAAGTGATAGTTTCATTTAATATAGTACTATAAATTCATATTTAAACAGTATGACAGTAGAAATATTTAATTATATGATTCTCACAGCAAAATGACTGACCTAGTATTATCTATTATCTATCTATCTATATATATAAAAGTCAAGTGGTGTATGTATGTATGTATGTATGTATGTATGACAGCGAACTCCTCCCGCACCGTTTGAGCCAGAGACTTGAAATTTGGTACAGTGAGGGGTCTTGGGGTCTAGATGCTGGTAAGGGTCGAAAAATTTTCGGATCTCACCTCTGACGCCCCAAAGGGGTGAAAGTCTTTCAGGGCCAATCACATCGGCTGGGCGGTTAGGTGGTGATGATGTCATAATACCCCCTCCAACAGACACCGCACTCGCTCAGCTCGCCCCAGTGATGGTGTGGCTGATCTGGTTAGGTCCTGTGATGGTGTTGCTGGTGTAGATATGTGGGCAGAGTTGGCATCGAGGTTTGTTGCATGGATTGGTTCCTGAGTTGGAGTTATTATGGCGCGGTGTGCTGTTTCTGGTGAGAATCTGTTTAAGGTTGGAGGGTTGTCTGTGTGCCAGGACTGGTCTTCCTCCTAAGGCCTGTGAAAGTGAGGGATTATTGTCCAGGATGGGTTGTAGATCACTGATGATGCATTGGAGAGGCTTTAACTGAGGACTGTAGGTGATGGCCAGTAGTGTTCTGTTGTTTTCTTTCTTGGGCTTGTCTTGCAGCAGCAGGCTTCTGGGTACACGTCTGGCTCTGTTGATCTGTGTCCTTATTTCCTTGTGCGGGTATTGTAGTTTTGAGAAAGCTTGGTGAAGATCTTGTAGGTGTGGGTCTCTGTCTGAGGGGTTGGAGCAAATACGATTGTACCTCAGACCTTGGCTATAGACAATGGATCGTGTGGTATGTCCGGGATGGGAGCTGGTGGCATGAAGGTAGGCATAGCTGTCAGTAGGTTTTCAGTATAGGGTGGTGTTGATGTGGCCGTCATTAATTTGCACCGTGGTGTCTAGGAAGTGGACTTCCTGTGTGGACTGGTCCAGACTGAGGTGGATGGTGGGGTGGAAGCTGTTGAAATCATGGTGGAATTCTTCCAGAGTTTCTTTCCCATGGGTCCAGATGATGATGAAGATGTCATCAATGTAGCATAGATAGAGAAGGGGTGTGAGTGGACGAGAGTTGAGGAAGCATTGTTCCAGGTCAGCCATAAAGATGTTGGCATACTGTGAGGCCATGCGGGTGCCCATAGCAGTGCCACTGGTCTGGAGGCATATATTGTCACCAAATTTGAAATAATTGTGTGTGAGGATAAAGTCACAGAGCTCAGCAACCACTTGTGCTGTGGCATCATTGGGGATACTATTCCGGACAGCTTGTATTCCATCTTTGAGTGGGATGTTTGTGTAGAGAGCCTCTACATCCATGGTGGCTAGGATGGTGTTTTCTGGTAGGTCACCAATGCATTGTAGTTTTCTCAGGAAGTCGGTGATATCACGGAGATAGCTGGGAGTGCTGGTGTCATAGGGTCTGAGTAGAGATTTCACATATCCAGACAGTCCTTCAGTAGGCGTGCCAATGCCCGAGATGATGGGGCGTCCAGGATTTCCAGGTTTGTGGATCTTGGGTAATAGATAGAATAACCCCGGTCGGGGCTCTAAGGGTATGTTAATTTGTTCCTTTGTTAGTGCAGGGAGAGTCCTGAGTGGATGGTTCAGTTTCTTAGTATATTCCTCAGTGGGATCAGAGGGAATTCTTAATCTATAAAGTGCTACTCTTTGTTGCTTTATCAACTACAATTGATTAATAACATAGTAAAAGTATCCTGATTGGTTAATAACTTAATAATAATTAAATCACGCGGTGTTTTAATATCATGTGTTGCAAAGACCTGTAGGAGACCCATTAAAGAGCCACTTGTGGCTTGTGAACCTCAGTCTGAGCATCACTGCTCTAAAATTTGCCTGGATCAGCTGTTCATGTTCTCTGTTATTGCTTTTAGAATGGAAACTGGAGAAATGGAAGAGGCTGGATGTCAACCAGGTATTAAATGTATCCTACTCAAAAGCTCACTAAATTTCCTCTTTGAATTAATGTAATCTCCCACACCAAATTATAAAGGAGTTTATGAAAGAATGAGTGATTGTGCTAACATAATATTTGTCCAGAGTTTGCCACTTAAATATTAAATGACATAGGCTACTGCCCTTGGAAACTACATGTGTCTGGGAAAAATTCCATCCTCAGACACTCACAGCTGTCTGCATCAGTTAGTGCAACCACTATGTGCAACTTTCCTTTTCTCTGGATGCATTACAATGCAGTTTTTAAGGACACAATCACATACTCTTTTCGAAAGTTTACAAAACCTCTGTGATGTTACTGACACAGGTGAATTTTAAAAACATTGGCAGTAATTTATGTAATTTCCATACCACTTGAATGCCTTGTCTCATGCATCTTAAAAAGTCTGAGGTATGGAATCCCTCTCCTCTACTCACATAGAGTTTGCATAACATCTAAGGGCTTTAGAAAGAGGTTTTACCTGCAGATCTTAAGAAGTGCATGGCAGCGCCCCTCAAACATTGTGCACCTTGCAGGTTCTTCTGGAGCTGGGCCTGTAGCTCATTCCCTGCCCACCTTACAAAGATGCCCAGGGACTGAAGCAAGATGTTATGTGGTAATTGCCTCAGCCCATGATCATCTGCACTATACAAAGAAGTTTGTCCATGCCTGGCTGTGCAGTGTGGCCTTCAAAAACTGCACATTTCAGTGCCTGTGCTGCATGTAATTCTCAAATGCTGCTATCTTGGTCAAATCAAAATCACTTTTCACTGGAGTACTGAACGGTATGTTGCAGTGAGGTCTATTTTAATGCTGAATTTTATTACTCTGTCACCAGCTGTTTTGGCAATATAGCTAATAAATTATATAGCAAGAAATTTGTTGTAATGGAAAAAAAAACATATTGAAGGGTTATTTTTATTTATTAATTGACTGATTGTTTTAACTTTTCGGGAGCTCAGACCATCTGCAACAGTTTTGCTTCAACTAAAATAAATCACCTTCGGGAAAGGGGTCAACGATGGGAAATTCAGCCTAGAAGGTGAAAGTTTTGGAAAGTTATGCACAACCAAAAAAAGAAATTTATTGTAGAAACTACTGAGAGCAGAGCCATGGCAAGCACTTTTGAACATGAACAGAAGTCTTTAGGTGTGTAAGCATTGTGAAATCTTCTTTCCACATAAGTGTAGAAAGGAGTCTTCAGTTTCAATGTGTACTTGATAATTGACTTGGAACCATAAAGTTAGATTTCTAGTCTTTTTATGTTAAGGAAAATAGAAATGTTAAAAATACTAGTATCCCGATGATGAATAGTACCTTACTGCCTGCATCCGACGAAGTGGGTATTAGCCCACGAAAGCTCATGCTTCAAAACTTTATAGTTAGTCTTTAAGGTGCCACAGGACTTTGTTAACTCTATTTATGCCATGAGTAGTCCTATTGAAGTTCATGGAATAAGAGGGAACTCAGCATGATAGGGTATCAGAACCTAACCCTAAATGGTAAAAGTTGGTCAATGGCTGACATTCTGATAAAAAAGGATTATGAATTGCTTTTTATACATATTATGCTTGGTGTGCCACTTTAAAAAAAAAGTGTGAAGAAAATCATTCTTACCTGGATGAAAATAATAATAATAATAAAAAAGATAAATTTCTCCACAGAGAAGGAGATATTGAATTTTGAGTTTTTTTAAAAAACCTAGGTGTTTTAATGAACTTTTAAAAGTTAATTTATTTTTTTAAATGTTAAATTTTAATATATAAATCTGTTGAATTATGAAATGGCTTTAATTTGATAAAACATTAAAACTCGTTCTGAAAACTCAAATTTGATTCCATTCAGAATCAAGAGTATTATTTTAAACGTTGAAAAATATTACTTTGCCGAAGTGCTTTAATGCTGTGATAGATTCTAACAGATATGATACTATTCACATTTCAAAATACAGATACATTCTTAAAATTAATCTAAATTTATGAATATTTTGAACATGTTGAAGCATGCTCAACTGAGAACATTTGTGTTTGCACAGGCTGATATAGCGCCGCTGATGGCTTCCCTTATTGGTGTTCCTTTCCCCCTTAATTCTGTGGTAAGAAATACAAAAATATGAGTTTTACTTTTTAAAAGGCTGCATGCTCTTGGGGGGAAAAGATGAAAAAAGAATTTTGCAAACTTTTGCCATAGTTAATCGGGACTAGTCAAGGAGGTAAGAATAAGTATTGGCAGCCTTAAGGCCTAAGCAGATACAATCTGCCTCTTTTTTATATTATTTTGTAATGTGTAACATAATATTTTAAATGATGAAAGTCGTTGGTCCATTGTAACCTGTAATTCTGAAAGTATTAAATGGCCACCTTTTTACTTAAACCATGAAAATACTATTAATTTTTATTTAAACCATGGAAATACTCTGTTAATTTTCCGTAAGGATATAATACGGTACGAGCTATAGGTTTTTTTCTTTATTTTTAATTGTAAGAGATGAAACTGTTAAAAAAAAAAAAAAAAGCTCCTGAAGTTTAATGTTTACCGTATTTTTCGTCCCATAGGACGCTCCGGCGTATAAGACGCCCCCGCGTTTTCGGACCCAAAAAAAAAAAAAAAAAAAAAGCGCCGCTTTTTTCGCGCCACTCTCCCGTCCCCGCCGCGCGGGCGGGCTGCTGGGAGAGCGGCGCGAAAAAAGCGGCGCTTTTTTTTTTTGGTCCGGCCGATGTTCGGCATATAAGACGCCCCCCCTAATATTGAAAGTATTTTTGGGGGTTAAAAAGGCGTCTTATACGCCGAAAAATACGGTAGTTATTTTTAATCTAATTAGTTAGTTTACTGAGATATTTTGAGATGACATTTTATTTCATTAGGTTAGTTGATTTGATTCGTTATTTGGGATAGATCTTGCAATTTATCTGTTTGTATCCATTATTTCTGTCGATCAATGTCTGACTCATATAATGGAACAAAATTTCTTTATTTAGCCCTAATTAACAACTAAAGCTTTAATTTGCTTTTATATTGCTTACCTCACATATGCATATACAGTACATAACAAAAGTTGAGAGGGGGAAAGCAAAAGCGTTTATTTAAAAAAATAATAAAATACTTTTCTGGAGACTTTAGATTCTGTCTTCTGGTCCTGCGCTCAATTGCCGTATGTGGTCAGCTGAAACTTCCCCTAGTACTGGGAGAGTTTTTTGCTGGTGCAAAGCTAGCTTATTCAGTCCCTATGCCATTCTTTCTCTCAAGCCAAGTAGGCGATGTCACTGGAATACCTCTGGGGACCATTGCCAGCTGATGTTGTAGGTTAGAAAGCACATTCATTTGGGATTCTTTGATTTATGCTGGGACTGGGATTGGAGATTCACAAGGTTGAGAATTAGGGCTTTCTACATGGGGAAATTGACCGCATAGATATACTGGAATAACTATTCCGTTATAGCTATGTTGGTATAATCCCTTACTCCCCCAGACAAACACTCTGTGTGGAAATAAAAATGACTTTATTCTACAAAAATTATTCCACTTTGGAAGCTATACTGGGGAATTTCCCTGTGTAGACAAGCCTTTAGGGAGCAATAACAATTCCCTTCCAGCCTGGCTCCATTCTCTTGCACTAAGTGGATCTTGGCACAGGAAAGAATCTGAGCCTTTAGAGGGAAACAGATGGAAAACATAGAATAGATGGTTCTTGGATTTATTAAGCGAGGAGGAGGAGAACAAAGAGAGAAAATTAATGGGCCCAGAACTTGTAATAATTCAAAAAATATTTATTTTGTATTAGTGTAACAGAAGGTTCTGCTCACTAATTAAAAGTCAGACGTGGAGAAAAGTCAGTCTTTTGGAGAGAGTTCATATGAAGATGCAAAATTCCACAACAGATTTACAGTAAAATATATACATTCAGCACTGGGCTTTAAAAGGGGAGGGAGGAAATCGTTTTTTGTATGTCACTTTCCCAAATTGTAAAATAGAGATATTATCTATGTATCTTTGTAAAGTGCTTAGAGATCTTTGAACGATCTCTGTGAGTGCTGTGTCTTATTTTACAAAAGGAGAAACTGAGGTCCAGAGGTTAAGTGATTTACTTGATGTTCCAATTCAAATATGTGGCCAGTAATAGCCCCCAAGGGCTTAATCCTAAATTCAAGGAAGTTGGTGTTGGTGAAAGCTTTCTTTGACTTGAGTGGAAGTAGGATTGTCCCTGAGATCTTCTGCATCCCAGTTCTCTGCCAAAGATCATCCTTTGTCTTTAGTTAGCCTTTAATAGCTTGTTAATTTGTTGCAGATAAATTACATAATATAAAATATATGTTCTTCTGTTCAGAATTTTTTCTGTGAGATTTGAGAAAAATAGATGATCTTATACTATACTTCTGATATTGATTAGGTCTGATACAGAGGAATAATTAGAGGAAGAGTATTTGTTTTAGTTTATAACAATAGATATTTAGGTAATTCTAACTAGTTTTACTTTGTTTTGTCTAGTTTTGAATTACTGACCAAATATGGATCTTGTTAATTCATGTTTAATGTTTGCAGGGAGTTCTGCCTTTGGACTATCTGAATAATAGTGCTCATTTCAAAGCTGAGTGCATGTTTACAAATGCTGTTCAGATTCTTGAGCAGTTTAAGGTAAGTAAATTAACATTCAAGTAAACCTTTGATATGAAAAATATTTCATAACACTCTATTTAAAAGGTACTGCAGTATAGTATATACATCTAAGATAACATTTTGATGATGACATATTGAAAGGCAGAGTAAAAGGGAAATCACATGTACATATACATACTATATGATTCAGGGGTACTCTTTCAGCACTAAAAGGAGTTGTGTGAAACTCTTATCTATTTACAAGAGTAGAAAACCCCAAACCCATCCATTGTGCTAAAAACTTGACCTTTGATGCTTTTTTTACAGCATTAAGAACCTTTCATATATCAACCTAAGCACTTCACGAACATTAATTTCTAGTTATGGCTTTTATGTTCATTGCTTTCATAATTTGTTTGCAGATTAAGATGACTCAGAAAAAAGAAACTACATTATCATTTCTATTTACACCTTTTCAGTAAGTGCATTTTAAATATATTTTATATTTTAACTGAATAAAATCTATTTTATTTTTCACCTTGATAAGTATTTTAATAGTATGGGATAACAGACAAACATTAACCCACAGAGATGCAGTTTCTCTCTTAAATGTACTGTGAGAATTCTATCCCAAATCTTGTCCTCTGATATGAATTAGGCCTGTGCAAGCTTATGAGAGTGGAGTTTTTCCTTAGAATTTATATTTTGGAAGAATTTAAACACGTAACTTTTAATTACACTTAAAAGAACATAACATTTTAAAATATATTTTCCAGCCAAGCACATACATTAAGATAACTTTTTCTGGCTATGGTATGGTTGAGTATTAAATAATAGATTTGAGACATTCTTAGGATTGTAGGAGTATACAAAAAGTGTGTTTTTCCAGGTTTGCTCCCATTTAGGAACAAAACACGTATACAATGACTGTGGTGTATCTACAAATACAGTTTCTTAAGCATTTCCATTACAATTTAGGGGTGAATTTCAGTTACTAATAACGGTCTTGGATGAAATTTGGTGTGAATCTCAGGGAGCAGTTCCCTCCCTCCTTCTCTGCCCTAGAAGTTTAATCAGAAGCGATTGAGCCATTTTTAAGCATTGAATGAGTAGGGGAAAAAAATGAAGATTTCCTGCTAAGAATAAATATTTGTGGCTTTTTTTTTTTTAAACAACTGTTCAGCCTTAGCGGAAGGCATTGGAATTTAAAATGTAAAAGGCACATCTGTCCCATGAAAATTGGATTTGACTTTGCAGAGTTTTAAAAGTTTTTAAAACAGACTATCCATGCACAAAATAAAGTATTCTGAAATTATTAAAACTAAGAAAGTCTCATTCTTAAATTATTAAAGCTAGCAATCTCCCAACATTCCATTGACCATGCACAGGTATGCAGAAGTAAATTGAGTGGAAATTTCAATTGATTAGAAGATATCTGATGATTCCACTGAAGTGGAGTAGAATTGTAGTTTTTATAGGTAAAAGATAGCGAGAGATGATTTGCTCCTTTTCTCATGACAATTGGGTACATGTATGTCACAACTGAACTAAGAGGGAATTTGCCCGTTGTGTGGCTGTATTAGACTTTGGGCCATACATAGAAGAGGACCCTGCAGTACACAACACTTATTCCCCACTCTCTTAAAACTGCAGAATGTACACTCTGTAGGACCTCCATTTCTAGAGTGATGTAGGGTCTTATGAAGTTGCTTTTGGTGTTACTTAGTGTGAGCTGTGTTCTGGGGCATACCCCCACTCACCTGGTAATCCTTCGTCTCACACACACTAACTACTCACTTAACATTGTCCCGGTTAACGTTATTTCATTGTTACGTTGGTGATCAATTAGGGAACATGCTCATTTAAAGTTGTGCAGTGCTCCCTATAATGTTGTTTGGCAGCTGCCTTTGTTGTCCACTGCTTGCAGGAAGAGCAGTCCATTGGAGTTAGCTGGTGGGGGCTTGGAACCAGGGTGGGCCAGCCACCCCTGTATCAGCTCCCCTAAGTTCCCTGTGCAGCAGCGCCCAGCAAGCTATAAATTGTCGGCAGTTCAGCTGTCCCTCCCCCCACTGCCATGTGCTGCTCCTGCCCTCTGCCTTGGAGCTGCTCCTGGGAACCTCCTGCTTGGTGTGCAGGAGGTGGGGGGATAGAGGGGTGCTGATGTCAGGGTGTCCCCCTCTCCCTGCTCCTGCCCCCTGCTCCTATACCCTATCTCCACAGAGCAGGGTACCACAGAGCCAACTTTCTTCTTTCTGGGTGGGTGCTCCACCCCTGCTCCGTCCCGAGGCCCCACCCTCACTATGCCTCTTCACGACCCCTCCCCAAAGTGTGCTCTGCTTCTTCCCGCCTCCACTCCACTGTTCTCCCTGCTGAACAGCTGATCAACGGGTTGCTAGTGAGTGCTCAGTACCCACTATTTTTTTTCCGTGGGTGCGACATCCCCGGAGCACCCACGAAGTCAGCACCTATGGCAGGGACATGACAGGGCTCAGGATGGAGCGAACTTGCTGACAGCAGCTGCTGTCTCAACTTGCTAATATACTTAAAAAGACTTAGAGTGGGGTCAGCATACTTAAAGGGGCAATGCATATCTCTCTCTCTCTCTCTCTCACACACACACACACACACACACACACACACACACACACACACACACGGTGTGTGTCTCTTTCTCACATACACATGGACCCATCTCCTCCCTCCGGCACTTTGGAAAGTGAAGGGAGTGGAGTGTTTCAGTAGGATAGCGTGGGTTCATCATCACGTTCGGTTTTCACCGGGAATGTTTGCATCTATTGTGTCTCCTCCCTCCATTCATGCTTCCTTGTAGAGTGTGAGGCTACATTAACAAAATGTGTCAACCCTTGAGGGCTCAGCTGAGTGCTAGTTCATCATGTACCAGCAAGGCATTCCCTGGGAAATATCCCACCCTCTTCCACCCTCTGGCTCCATCACCTCAACCAAACTTTGCAATCATTGCTATATACATTATTAACTTGTTTATTAAAAACCTATACCGTGACTGTCTATTTATCTATCGTCTTTTGTCTGTCGAAAATTTTTTCCCTGGAACCTTACCCTCCCTATTTACATTAATTCTTATGGGGAAATTGGATTCACTTAACATCGTTTCGCTTAAAGTAGCATTTTTCAGGAACAGAACTACATTAAGCAAGAAGTTACTATAGGTTGTTTGTGCTTCTGACAATAATTTGCATTGGGGCCAGTCTGGCTATACACTCAGTTCAAGCAACTTTCTTCCCCAAAGGATTTCAGTCTTGAATTAGGTTCATGAGTTTGTCTTCAGTAATATTTAGTTCTGTATTCAGTTGTTGGAATGCTCCAAACATGTATTGTCATTTGGAGCAGCTGCCTTTCCTTCAGGAAATGAGACTGACTTAACTGGAGTCTGTAAAATCCTAAGAACTTTAAATATCTCTTTGTGATGTAGATTACATTTGCTAAATAAGATTCTTGTCTTTGTGGACAGAGATCATTTGCTGTGGCATTTTATACCACAGCTTCCTCAAAGGGAAAGATTCAGGATCTTTAAGCTCTCAGACTCTAGTCAAAGCAGTCTCAAAAGCATATTAAAAAGCTTTAATCAAAACTGATTAGAAATGACAGTTTTGTTATCAAAGAATCTGTGAATCCCTGTGGCACAAAAATGCCATACGGGAAGGAGGGGCATTCAAGTTTTTATTTTGGTCTGAATCTGCCATGAGAATATTTCCTTTGTTTCCCGTTTTTTTCCAGAAGGACCTGTCCAGTTCTGCGTTATGATTCTTTTCTCTTACGTTAATACTGAATGTACCTTTAGGAAGATATGAATGCTGTTCATTTCATGATAGACAAGTGTTTTGTATCAGTTTTGGGTTTTGAGTTTGAATCAATGTAAGTAGAAATCCCAGGGATGTTTAGAATTTAACAAATATGAGGGAGGAGGGGAATGTTCTTCCTCTTCTTCTTTTTCCTTTTTTGCCACTTTTCATAGTGAGAGTTGTGGCGGCAGCATGAAGAGTAGGGAGGACCAGACCTTCCTTTCCTCTGCAACAGATTCCAAGTCCTCCTGGGGGATTCCCCAGCATTCCCAGGCCAGCCAGGAGATATAACCCCTCCAGGGTATCTGAGTCGGCCTCCCAGGTGACATCCTTAGCAGGTGCCCGAACCACCTCGTCTGGTTCCTCTCGATCCTGAGGAGTAGAGGCTCTACTCCGAGTCCCCCGCATAGCTGAGCCTCTCACCCTGTCATGGAGAGTAAACCCAGAAACCAATGAGGTTTCTCTTGAGGGTGGCTGGGAAAAATGTTCTTTAAACTTAATATGAGCTTATAGTAATTTTATTGTACAGTCTGTTGCCCAAGTAACATTAAATAGAACAAACAATTGATTTCTTGAGATTCTCTGTAATAGTATCTGGTTCAGTTGATTCAGTAATAATTCTAATCATGGATGACTTTCCAGGGCTCCTATATGTATTAAAAAAAAAAAAGCAAAATCCCATAAATGTGCATATTAGCATTGAAATAGCCTGCACGGTGAAAGGTTTTGGACTAGCACATGACAGTTTGTGGTATGAATCTTTTTAATCTTTCATCTTTACTACATAAAAGATAAATATGCTTGTCTTGCTGAGGTACTGAAGATGAGTGCACTCATTGACAGTCTGATGATCTTTCCAACTTTATTCTGTGGGGAGGAGGGTGAAAAGCCTGACCAGAATCACCACCCCAGCTCTCATAACAGCCCTACATTTCCAAGAGTCTTCCACCTGGAAACTTACTGTTAGGCAGGCTAATTGACACCAGAACTTGTTCCAGGCCCCCCATTTGAGAGGGCCCTCAATCTGTGGAATTTGAGTGAGTGGCATTGTGACCTGGCACACAGGGTTGCAGCACCTCCAGGTTTGGCAATCATGGTTCCAATGCTCAGAGAGAGGACCTGGGCCCAGTCCTGCAGGACAGAAACCTCCACTGTCTTGCTGTGAGTGCCTACCTTAGGGCAGACTGTCAGAAGACATGGCAGATACCCCAAGCTGGTGGTATGTTCTATAATTAGATGTCACCAGTAACAAGTGTGAACTCCTGGATCACTATACCAATCTCATCATGGAGTCACACTCAGTCTTAGACCCTTAGACTCTCTAGTCTACCTTGCCACTCAGACAAACAGAACTTTGTGATAATAGTCACTTAACTAAAAGTCATACCACATCAGGTTGCTTCCAGTCTCAAGAGCAGTTATTGTGAAGTTAAAGCAGGTAAATATATATGTACAGTTGAATAACAATTTGCAATTCAAAATGATGGCAATGATGTAATAAACTGCCAGTTTCCCAGAAGCCTTTTCAGGGTATCCAGATCGTTTCTGGGGATTTCTGCTTTGTGTCTGTACACTTTCCTGTAAGAGTCCAGAGATGAAGGATCTTTCCTTGGAATCCATATTTATAGCTTCTTCTGGCAGAAAAAAACTGACTGTGGTCTCTACCAACATGAGCTTTTCCTTTAATTATGGTGAGTGAGGAAGGCACTTTGAGTTTTTGACCTCTGGTCATCACACACGGTGGCTACTTATTTTGAAATTAGCATTTTTCTGTTAAAGCTCTTCATTAGCATTCCACAAGGCTTCTCTGATGGGTTATGTAGTCAAAGGGATATACACAACGTAAATGTTTGCTGCTGCATTATAAAAGGATACAGACAAGTGAAAATAATGCAAGTAACTTTCCATTAGTTTTATAAAGTCTTTATGGCTTATGAAGTCAAATACACTCTTCTACCTTCAACAATCACTTTGATCTATACTAATACATAAGTGACTTGGCCTGAATACACTTTAGCATGACCTGGTCTGCCAGTGTCACAGTCAATATGGGGTGAGTGTGGGGCAGGCAGTTTTAGGGTGAGTAACGTGAGGTGTCTTGGTTTCAGATTTTGCCCCAAGCCCCCCAAAATCCCTGTGCAGCCTGATCTACAGTACTAGAGGTAGCAATAGCAAAGCTGGGGCCGTTTGACCTCTATTCTGTCCCACAGACAAGTGTGTCCCAATGCATTTGGTGTAAGAAATTATTGGTATGTTGTATTTCGTTGTAATTGGAAACAGTACAGTTGCATCCCAATAACTCAAAATTCATTGTAAATATACAGTATTTGGAGATGTATGTAGAGAGTTAATAGAAGATTTACACCCAGATTGTGCTAATCAATGATTGCTCTTGTCTGCTGTTGCAGATAAGCAGGGTTCTGTGTTTACATTCCCTCCAGGCATAACTGTCCTCTTTAAGGTAAGAATAATTCCCTTCCCCCATTATTCAGTGATGGGTGATGAATTTGTACAATGGAGTTAATTGCACTTTTTTTCTGATGCTAGAAATTTGGAAATTGCAGTATAGAAAAAGAACGAAAACCAATTAAAAAATCTACTTCCACCTAATTTACAAGGCTTTTGTGAAGCATTGATCACTAATTTTTGTAAAGTGCTTTGAGAGCCTCTGAAAGATATAGTAGAAATCTAAAATGGTAATATTATTCCATTTTTAGAATAGTATTCATTTTAAATTATACTTTAAACAAGTTAAAAGTCTGCATAGGAAGTTCTTTAGTAAGTCCCTTTTTAAATTATTTAAAATCACTTTTAAAGGATGTAGTTTGGTGGGTGTTTATATTAGGCCCATACCACAAGAAACATGGATTTTAAATCTGTTAAAAGTTGTTCCATATAACTGAATTTTCAGAAATTCTGGAACAGGTCTGAATCAGAAATTTCAGCTTAAGAAATTCTGGATTTCCAGTTGGGGTAGTCAAAAAATTTATTTTAAAACTGTTGACAGAAAATTTAGTTTTTGACCAGTTGAAAAATTTAAAGGAAGCATATGAAAATTTTGACTTCTCAACAAAACCTTTTTTTGTTTCTTTTTTGTCAAACTTTTTATGGAAAAAGAAACCTTTTTTCCAACCAGCTCTGCTTTCCAAATACTTTGTTACCAAGTGCCCTGGGAAATTTGCATGTCAACTCCATATTTCATGCTTCAAAAGCTAGAGTCTTATATATATTATGTGCTGCTGAATATAATAATATGAAAGTGTTGAGAGCTTTAAGACCCTTTAATCACTTAATGTTGACACAGAATCCAAACTCAATTAAATTTACTCCTATTTACATTAACTACTGGCAATAGAGAGAGATTACATTGAACTGAAGCAAAAGTGTTCTAATTTCCACAAGTAATCTATTGTCTAAGAAAATTGTGGCTAGCATGATGTTCACCGGATAACAGGGAAGATTGTCTCTGCCCTCTTGCATGTGGATACCAGTTCCACTTTTTTTGTTTGATTCAGCAATCAGATGTTGCGGAGGAGAGATGTGACCACAGTACACTGCCATCATAACTTGAGTGGCGTCTGCATGCCCAGATTGAGGTGAGCTAGAACTCTCTGACAACCCTAGCTATTATAAGGAAGCATCTGGCTCCAAGTGATACAATATTGTTCACAGCTGAAAGTCTGGCAGACGCTTTTACAGAGGATCAAATCTGAACAAATCATACCTTGAGTCTAGTCATGAGACTGTTACAGGTGTGAAACTTAAGAAGTACTTACTTGCCAATTACAAGTTTACTGCAGATTGAACAAGATCATGATCTGCTTCTACAAGAATGAATCATGTTATTGATAGAGTCTCTTATTTGTATGTAAAGTCATTGTGTGGCTCATGCCACTGGAAAATCCCTTTGATTAATTTTTCAGACTTCTAGAAGGTCACATGAAGAAAAGATCCATTTAGTTAAGTAGGACTTTTTTCCTTATCCCTCCCACCCCAGAAGAAAACTCTTCAAAGGCTATTTGCTTAGCAAAACAGGAGACTTTCCTATTATACACATGCTTCCACATTCTGACCTTTTGACTGTTGCACATAAGAAAGGTGGGTAACAAGGTGCCAGATACAAAAAAAAAAAAAAAAAAGGAAGAGTAAGAGAATACAAATAGTAAAATAAATCCCAGGATTGCTAGCAGGTAAAAATTGACGTCCAGGGAAACAGTCTATCTCCTTACAATGTGATTGTAGCCATGTCAGTTCCAGGATATTTGAGACACTGGGTGGGCAAGATAATATCTTTATTGTGCCAACTTCTGTTGGTAAGAGAGACAAACTTTTAAGATACCTGAAGAAGAGCTTTGCCCCCCTAACTTCACCCACCATCTCAGCAGTCTGACCATTTGATGTACCCTGAGGCAACTGCAGAAGAGCAAAGCTGGCACAATTGCTATAGGAGTGTGCTAAGGAACCAGATGCCACTGTTGCAAAAATACTCACAAAAGTTGGCATCTCTGGCTGGGAAAATAATCATAAAAGGCACAGCAGGAAGACTGAGATAGTGAAATGAAGATTAAGTGCCACACCAAAATCTTCTTACTCAATAGATGTAAATCATAGAATCTCAGATTTGGAAGGGACCTCAGGAGATCATCTAGTCCAACCCCCTGCTCAAAGCAGGACCAAATGTATTCTGACAAGTGCGGGGAGCTTAAAAAAATATTAACTTACCAAAAGAATGGGACTGTCTGTGCATATGCCTGTTTGTACACTATATTTTCAGGAAAAATCCTGTTTCCAGCTATTAGCTTTCTGATTATTGCTCCCTCCATCTGATTGCGAGGCAATTTAGGAATTGAATACAAAGAACAGAAGTTTAGGCGAATTTTAATTGCCACTTGCTTTTTGGTAACCACATTTCTTGTTTAAAGCCTGCAATAATATTACTTTAGTAAATAGGATTCTTCATTGGGAAATAACTCTGACATTTTGTACTATTTAAGAGTAAGCACACATCTGATATGACAATCTTCAGATACCTGAATTTGTTGGATGCAAGCATCCGACGAAGTGGGTATTAGCCCACGAAAGCTTATGCTTCTATACTTTATAGTTAGTCTTTAAGGTGCCACAGGACTCTTTGTTACCTCTGCTATTCCAGACTAACATGGCTACCTCTCTGATTCCTGAATTTGTTGGAATCTTAAACCTAGTTATACCAAAGACATCTTTCTTTTATTTATTTTTTAAACCATAGATAGGTAATCTGGTACACCTTTAGTGCAGTGCATGCAGGGTTCAATCCACAACTATAGTTCAATGAAAATTGTGTCCATACCTTACCATGCACCATACTGAAAATCTAGCCCTGTCTTTAGTTTTCAGTATTGGTTTCAAATGTAATGCTCTTAAATATATGCCAGGTTTTTAACCTAGAAAATGTTAGATCATACAAGGCAAGTCTTTCTGCAGAATTATGCATTATTTGCCATGGTTACAGAAAAGAAAATGGGGTTTTTAAATGTGGAGTGCATCTTTGAAGTAATCTGGGAACTTCAAAGAAAAGCCAAATACACAAACACATTTATTCTGTCTTTACTCTTGCTCTGACAGCTGAAGATGAAAAACTGCCTTGCCTCCCTTTTGTCTGATGTTCTTTCAAAACTGGTGTAGTACGGTATGCTTGCAAAATTGACAGTTGGTGCAAAGAAAAGAGGGTGACTTTTTTCTATCCTTTTAATCTGAGATTGTGTCCCCAGATGTACCAGAGCCCCTAGTGCCATCTTTGAAGCATCCTAGTATTAACAAAGTGGATCTTGTGGTGGTTCTTAATTCAAGAAATGCCAATAGAGATGGTGCTTCCCATAATGCACTGAGACAGCTGGTATGAAGAATTCTGGGGTGTCAGAAAGAAACAGGAGAGAGAAAGGGGCTACTGTAGTAGAGAGAAGTGTTATTAATATAGGAACTGTTCCTCTTTTATTTGCCTCTCATTTTACAGTGCAATAAACATTTACAGTCCAACTCCATTTATCTGAAGACTTTGGGATGCAAATGGATTAGTTTATCTTGGGAGTCAGCTGGTGACCTCTTCATTGTGTTCTAGGTGGAGGGGAGGGTGCTTCTCCATTGTCAACTATCTCTGGAAAGAGAGCCAGTATTCTGTTTGTGTGGCCTCTTCTTCACCTTGTTAAAAAGTGAGGGAAACCCAGATTTTAGCTTGCCTCTCTGTGCTGGCTGGCTTTGTGCAAGCTGGCCAACAGGTTCAACTTTATCCTGCTGTCTTTGTGGAAATAGGTTGGCAGCTCTTCACTGTTTTCCAGGTTTTGAGAACATCTATGTATCTATTTGTGGAGACTCTCATACTGCCCTAGACAAAAAGGCTTAACTAAAAATGGTTGCAATATACTGATAAAATTTACTCTTAAAAGTGGGAGGGATTACCTCTTGGGTTGAAAAAAATGAGTGAGTGGGTTATAATGTGCATAACCCACAGTTAAAAATGTCAGTCAATATCTGTTTTATTTAATACATTGCTCATAAAGCTCACAGTTAAGCAGTGTTTTAAAAGATAACATTGAATCAAAGCCTTTAACAGGGGGATGAAACAATCCCTCTTACGAATCAGGCTTCCTGCTATTTTCCAGTTTCAATAGCACTTGTAGCAGCTTTTAATTTTTACAGGAAAAGCTCACTGGGAATTGCTTTGGCCCAGTACAGAGAAATGTAACACAATTGGGCTTACAATAAAGTAGGGGAAAAGGTAAGGTTGAGAAGGAGCTAAAGAGATAATGTACAGGCAAGTCGCATTTTACATGCGCAATTTCAGCTTTACGTGATCGGCAAAAAAAAAGAAAAAATGGGGGGAGGGACCTGCCATTAAACTCAATGGGTTTTGGCTATACACGATTTCCGCTTTACGTGGTAATCGCGGAACCTAACCCTCACTTAAGACGCAACATGCCTGTATTAGATAATGAATCCCCACTATAACTTTATACACATGCAATTTGCTTACTACTTCATTTTATAGTGAACAAGGATTGGTTCATTAAGTGGCATAGCCATTTTATCTAATGAGCCAGCCAGCACATGACCTTTGTAATACTAAATTAGATCTTTTAAAATGCATTTTCCATCATACAAGGATCTTCCTCCACTCCCCCCTTAAGCTTCTTCCACCCTCAAGGGTCCCACATCCTGTCTACTAAAACAGGCTAAAAACAGCTCGATCCATCTTCCACTGGAGTTTCTCAATTCTGTTTCTGCATTGGCCAGAGGAGTTGCTTCATGAAGTGTTTTTCTTCCTCCTAGCCTCCAGTTGACCTTAACTCTTGTGATACTAGTTTGCATACAAAATATATAAATATGTAGCCCAACCATCTTAATTGTCTCTTTCTGATTAGTGTGTTGGCAGCAGGTTGTTTTACATGCTGCACATTTTTCTGTCTCTTATCTTTAGGGTGACCAGATGTCCCGATTGTATAGGGACAGTCCCGATTTTGGGGGCTTTTCCTCATATAGGCACCTATTACCTACCACCCCATCCCGATTTTTTTACACTGCTATCTGGTCACCCTACTTATCTGAGCTATCCAAGGGACATTCATAAGTCTCCTGAGGCATTTACTACTGAATACATGAATACGCTGCATCAGGGACACTGATTAATGGGAAACGAAAAGCCAAATGTAATTTTTAGAATTTGAAAGACCAGGATTATACCATTATCTGGCAGATCATTTTATGGAGTTTCATTTATGTCCTACTACTCTCTCACTCTTTAGAGAGAACAGTATAGAGATGCTCCGGGAGTCTTGTTGACCGCTAAAAGTACTTTCCCCTGACTTTCACACCATTATGGTCTATGAAATAGAATATCAGGAGTTTAAAACCGAAATTTTAAATTCCCATTGTTTTGTTACTCCAGATGTTACTTTGCTTCACAGTGTCTTCTATAGTGAGTTTCAGAGCTATTTGAATATAGCATTATAGCTGGATTTGCTGATTTACAGCAACAAGAGTTGCACAGGTTCCAGGAGTCAGTGCTCACAATCCATGATGATTAAGCAGCAAAGTTAACAACACCCCATTAACACAAGCAAGGGAGGATTCCCACATCTCATGAAGTTAGTGTTTCATGCAAATTTAACAAAACAACTCTCGATCCATTTAAATAGTCATATTTTGAAGGCCTATAATTGCATTTTTAAATATCAAAATATTAGATTCTGAATAAATTATTAAAATTAATGTAGATATATAATTTTGTGAAGACCACAGTTTTCATAAACTGAATTTTTTTTCCTCTGACTGTTGTCTCTGTAAGCTCCATACAACATGAACTGTACTGTACAAGAAATTTGACTGAAAATAAACATTGTAGTTCCTGACTTTGATTTTGAAATATTTATTTCACCAGGTTTTCCACAGTTCACTGAATGATTTTATGACTGTGTAGCAGCATTTGTGATTTTATCCTTTTATGAAGATCATCTGCTCCTGGTGGAAACATGTCAGGGTTTTATATCATGTATTCCATCCTGCTCACACCAAACTTGTATGTTGTCTGGCATACCTCAGTAAAATAAATGATGCAGTGACAAAAATAAACCAGTTTATAGCTGCACTGTTCATTTCTTCCATAGGCAGATGCCTTTATGAAGATACTCAAGCTACAAACCAGAGTTGAAAGAGGTGTGATAGAGTTAGCAACAGGAATGCAAAGGCTGGTAGTTCAAAGGGACTGAAAGCAGCACACATTAGAGAGCTGGCAAAAAAAGTATGAAGCAGCTATAAGATGACTTTCTAGATACTGCTACTTGATTATGATTTTATTTATTTGTATTACTATAGCACATAGGAGTCCTCGTCATGGTCCAGGACCCCAGTGTGCTAGGTGCTGTACAAACACAACAAAAATGATGGTCCCTAACCCAAAACAGCTAATGTCTAAATTCCAAATATAAGAGTGTACAGAGGAACAATGAAACAATATTGGTCAGCAAGATAAGTGGTGGTCTCTGAACAGCAACCTTGCTGTTGTCTTTTTTTTTTTTTTTTTTTGGTAGGCATCTTGGAAAAGATGAGATTTAAGGGGAGACTTGAAGGAGGATAACACATTTGTTTTGTGGTTGTTTACAGGGAGCTTCTCCCAAGCATGAGGGGCAGCATTGGAGAAAGCAGGAAGGTGCTTATTTGAAAATTTAACAAGTAGGTAGGTGATGGAAGTTGGCTTCCTGGACCTGTCGGAGGCGTGAGTCAGCATCTTGCTAGTGAATGAGAGATGATAGGCAGAGTGGAGAGAGGTAGGGGAGATTATATGGCCTTCAACACTATTGTATTTTCCAAGTATTTAAGAATAGAAAAAAAACTAACCTTGCCTTTTTTCTCACTCTCTAGTGCAGGGGTAGGCAACCTATGGCACATGTGCCGAAGGCAGCATGCAAGCTGATTTTCAGTGGCACTCACACTGCCTGGGTCCTGGCCACCGGTCCGGGGGGCTCTGCATTTTAATTTAATTTTAATAAAAACCTTATTTACTTTACATACAACAATAGTTTAGTTATATATAGAAAGAGACCTTCTAAAAATGTTAAAATGTATTATTGGCATGCCAAACCTTAAATTAGAGTGAATATATGAAGACTCAGCACACCACTTCTGAAAGGTTGCTGACCCCTGCTCTAGTGGAAATAGCTTGATTGGTTTATAGCCTGCTTGTTTGGTTTTGTTTATGTTCGTTCATCTGAATGAACGAGGGGTGTGTTTGTGAAGCAGCTGAGGTAAAGATATTTTAAACTGCTAGCGGTTCACTGCACAGTTAACCAAAGCTCTTACCGTGATTTTAGCCCACACCCCTCTACCATGCCCACAGAAAACCCTTTTGTCCATGTTTGGGAGTGCTTTAAGTCCAAGCTAGCTGACCTGATTGGTGGTATAGGTTAGAGCCCAGGCTACTGATTAACTTGAGCTGGGACCTGCCCACTTTTCACAGAGGATGCAGGGAAAAACACTCAAATGCTGATCCTCCACTGACCTTCCCACAGTTCTCATTAAAAGACAGACAGGTTCTCCTGCAAGTTGACACAATTGACTGGGAAAGAATCCTAGAGCATCTGCGCACAGTCATGGAATATGCAGATGCGTATGGGTGAGTGCAGAGACTGTGAAGACACAGTAACCCAAGTAGGCCTGTCTCTCACACCTGGGTTAGGCTAAGCCAGGTGCCGACCACTTTGATTAACTATGCAGTGAAGATATACCTCCAGTGTCAGCAATACAAGTGCTGTAAAGGAAACCATTCCTCTTTCCTTAGTCTGTGAACCTATCTTGTCATTCATTGTTAAATTCAGGGTCCTTTTAATATCATTGCTTTACTACTGGATTCATAGAGTTTTATTGTTTAGCCTAATTCTGGAAAATCCATTGTACAGTAATATTGATATAAATAAGTGCAGAAACAGGCATAATAAAAGTAAACACACTAGCAATGGTGTATCCAGATGTACTGTGAGTGTCTCTTTTTCTGGGATTTTATTTCATAGCTTGTTTGCAATGTCCTACATAAATGGAATTATGCTGTTAGAGATGGTTTCCTCTGAACAATGTTGATAGATAGGAATCACTGACTGGCCAGACAGAGTTCCCTTGAGATAACAGTAGTTTCATTTAATCACTGCATTGTATTAATGCTGTCAGGCACCATTCTTTATGTAAGGTATGAATGGTGTGATGGAAATATTAAATTTGTCAGGTGTATGCATGGCAAGAGTAGCTAACATCTCTTTAGGGACAGTTTACAAGTAATTGCACAGTTAGCCCAATTATTTTGTTACATAATTAATTGCGTTTATACATGGATGAAGCTGTTATCTTTCCTCTTTGAAGTAGAAATCTATTTCTTGGTTATTTATGTATTTGCATGTGTTTGTTTTTGAACCTTTTCAGGGGAACATAATCCCAACTTTTCAAGACTATATTATTACATATGTACAATGACCTGTGAGCTCTTGTTTTCATGAGTTTAAGCCTCAGAGTATTAGGTTATAGGAAGTTGTGATGGGTATTTTTAGTTTATTTTACAGGTCTCATTCTTCCCAAAAAGTTGGAGAAGGGTGGAGGAATGAATGAATCCACTGTCCTCATTCTCTCTTTGCATGTTCTGTTCTTGTTAATTCATGGGAAAGAATGAAAAAACTATTTCTTCTGTGTTAATTTAACCTTTTGGATAGATTCATTTTCAAAATATAACTGATCTACTATTCCCTCTATTCATTTTAGCTTGTGAAAGATACAGGCTTAGAGTTGGTAGCTAGGCCCACTATACTATTTTAACTTTTAATATTTTTTTTCAAGTGCTCAATGTTTTTGTGAAACTAGTCACTTTATAAGTGGAATAATATTAAAATACATTACTTGTAAGCATGTAATAAAAGGAGAAAGCAAACAATAAAAGCATGCAGTGTACACTGTCATTACAGCATATGTGTGACCCATTACATACTAAGTGTGTGGGGATAACTTGAGATTCAGATTGTGGCCAAAATAAATGTGCTTGTTTTTGATTCTGAACCCCTTCAAATGTCAGGGCTGGGGGAATAGGTGGCTTTGAATCCCCAGATCTGAATCCATCCCGTGGTTTTGGTTTCTAGTCAGATCCAAAACCAAATTGACCTATTGTCCAGTTCATATTCAGATGTTGCTTAAACCTCAGCATTTCCCATGAACTTTGGCTCCAAATGGTGGAAATCTCATGAGATCAGATGATTCTGTGCTTTTTTTTTTTTTTTTTTTTTTTGGACTGAAATCTGGCATGTATTAAGTTCTGTTAAAACTAATCATAGTAATTATTCATCCATGAACCCAAGTCCTGCACAGACCTGATCTCCTTTTCTTCATTCCACGCAGCGCATTACTATTTTTTGTCCTCAATGAGTTCCTTGTCTAAAGACCTTTGCTTATGCTGTTAGGTTTTTAGTAACTTACTGCCCCTGCATAGTTTTCTCCTCAGGATCATATTTATTTCCCTTGCTTCTCACAGCTCTGATTCTTCAACTCCATGTGAGTGTCACCCTGTGCCCATGTAGAGTCTCATTTAAGCAGATGGGTCTCCGCACATGCATATAGATGGTGCACTAGCAGCCAATCAATCAATTGCAAGACTTCACCTAATTCAAAGTGCCTTTGAATTTATTTGAAACATCTTCATTGGCACTTCAGTAAACGGAGTTTGGTGTCTTATAAAAGCATTTGTGCAGAAGTGGGGTAATATTTAGGGTTTGTTTTTATAGTCAGCCTATTAAAATTAACAATGCACTTCTGAATGTTACCCTCATTTACGAAATAATTGTATTCTGCACCGACTTACAAAAATTGTACGGCTTGAAAGCTCCATTTATTCTATTGTACCATTTCCATATACAGAAGATCCTGGGAGCTGTCATCTAGGAAGCAAGAAAAAGTCAAAGACCGTAGCAATTTCATTAATAATAAAGTTATTCACTGAAATTTAAAGAATAATTAGAGGCTAAATGACTCTATGGGATGATCTACAGTGAAAGATAAAAATAAAATATTAAAAGAATCCTTTTATAATTTATTCAGTTTTGAAGTTGAAGATGACATGGATAAAATAGGCAGAAAGTAGTATAGGTATAAAAATAAATGACAGTGCATATCATATGAGAATTTATTAGACATACACCGCAAGTCATGAGAAAAGGTGTTCCATATTCATTCCAGATTGCTAAATCTTAACCAAATGTGAAGATATGAGAAAAAAAAGAAAATAAGTTTATTTATCCCATAAATAGGTCCTGCCCCGTTCCTCCCAATCCCCTCTCAAAACAAACAAGAAATCTTGTAATATGACAAATATTGGGAAAGAGTGTAATGAATACAACTCCTGTTGTGTCCTTTCATAGGCAGTGCTCAGGTCTTTTGAGTGTAGCCTGATGTTACAGTCAAAAACCTGTGAGCACCAAAATTAGTGCATGGTCGGTGGCAATGGTGTGGTGACTATTCTGTTTTTTTCTGTCAAGTATCAGTGGCCTACAAAGCAGGATGGTGCACTTTCAGAGGAGCATTTTATGAAAGTGTATAAAGCACAGAAGTGGTTCCTGTTTGTTCATTTCCCAAAATTTCAAAACAGACCTTATAAGGACATTAAATCAACTCATTGTCCACAACACCCACCTCTTTCTCTTTCTCCTCCTCTCCCCAATATTTTCCATTCTCTCTACCTGATTCTGCTAATTTTTGCCCATATAGCTGGTCTTCCTAGGATCCTCTACTGTGGATCCTGTCCTAATTGGACTGCATCTGTAGCAGTCAAACCATTTATCATTTTCCATTCTCATAACTGCTTCTATGTTCCACTGCTTAGATTTTCTGTATCCAGTCATAGCTGGAGTGCTGCTTCCTCTGCTTCTGGGGAAACTGCAGAGATTTTGTGTTTACTTTTGTTGTGTGTAGTACATTTTGGGATACCGCTAACACCGGACTCAAATGAAGCAGCGATGGCAGAACATACCTGGAAGTTCGTTGAGTAATAAAAGGTGGGGGCAGCTCAGTGATCAGGCATGTATGCTCGCTGATCCATTGCAGTGCTCCACCCTGAAAAAAATGAGCTAGGGCTCACTCTGCTCCATCCCATTTCATTCCCTTTTTTTGTACTGGGTCACTTTCTGTGACAGGAAAATTCTCAGGAAGTCTAGGGTGGAGTCCTGGCTCCATCTGAATTAGGGTGACCAAATGTCCCAATTTTATAGGGACAGTCCCGATTTTGGGGTCTTTCTTTTATAGGCTTATATTACCTCCTGTCTTGATTTTTCACATTTGCTGTCTGGTTACCCTAATCTAAATCAATGAGAGTGTTGCCATTTACTTTAATGGAGTAGTATTTCACCTGCAGTTTTTAGGTTCCATAGAGGATCACTATGTTTCTGAGTACAGATAAATGCTAGTTCTTCAAGGAAAAGGTTCCTAGTCATAATATAATTTATTATTAGCACAGAGCACAAAGGGCCCCTATTGGAATTCAGTCCCCATTATGATGGACGTTATTTTGAACGTAGAAAAATAACAATCCCTGCTTCGAAGGGCTTGCCATTTAAAGATGTGTCTGTAACATCCGTATAGCCAGTAGAAGTATGAATGACTTTTTTTTTTTTTTTTGGCAATGTTCCCAGCCAGGAACAGTAATAATGCATGTGTTACAAATGGTGCAGGGAATTTCCACTGACACAGGTAGAAGTTCTAAATTAAGAAAATGTTTTTCATACAGATTCTCAAAATGAATTCAGTGTCAACATAATTTACTAATTTATAAGCATCAGAGAGGTAGCCTGTTAGTCTGGAATTGCAGAAGTGACAAAGAGTCCTGTGGCACCTTAAAGACTAACTAAAGTGTTGAAGCATAAGCTTTCGTGGGCTAGTACCCGACTTTCGTGGGTATTAGCCCACGAAAGCTTATGCTTTAACACTTTGGTTAATCTTTAAGGTGCCACAGGACTCTTTGTCACTTAATTTATAAGCATGCAGGTAGAGAAATGGCTCAGGACCTCCTGTGATTAAATTGCCCTTTTTTGGGGGGGCGGGCATATGATACACTTTTAACAGAGTGCCCAGTGAGTCTACATTAAGGTTCCTATATTAGATACATTCTTTTCCTTTGTGCTCCCAATCCCTCCCACCAAAAAAGCAACGTTTTTTTTTTAAAGGATTTTTTGTATTTTTTTATATAGGTTGCTTTCAGATACTGAACAGATAAACATTTTAAGAAAAGCAAGATCTTGTATTCATCAGGAAAAATATCATGAGGCGGTAAGTGAGTCATCACCATACAGTGACAAATCTTTGAAAACTTAGACTAAATCTTGGACTTCCATCATCTTTTTTCTATTTTCCATTTAAGTAGCTGCCTGATTTCCCCCCTCCCCTTTTATTGGCTCATCTTTTACTAACAAAATTACTCCTATTGTAAATCTTCATAACCTCACACTTCTATTCATTCAATTCTAAACAATCATTTTGATTTTATATTAAAAGTGACAGTCCCCCCCCCCCCCATATTTTTTAATTGTTTGCTGCTGTTGATGATGTTTCTGACCAAATGAACCACATTTATTGCTGGTGCAGTTACACGTGGATGGATTTATTTTGCTCTGATATGGAAAAAATAAGCATAGTACCTTTCAATCAATGATTTCAGCCAACCCTGTGAGATATATCACCTTACAGCACTCTTGTGAGATACAGTAGGTAAATGTCATTTACGGATGGGTACTTTACAGCAAAGTTAAGAGATTTGCTCAAGGTCACACAGTGAACCAGTGGCATATCTACCAAAAACAATCTATGGGGCCATGTTTCGATCACAAATCCCTGTTTGTTTGTTTTCCCTCATCTGAGCCAACTGTTTTAACTTTACCATAGTCTGTAGATTGAACTGGTATAAGGAAGACCCAGATTATAATAAATTTACACTGTTTAATTATTTTATGATTTTTTTTCTATTCTTGGCATGCGCAGCGTTGAGATCGGACTCTTTTGACCATCAGTGTCCACTGGGGTCATGCATATTCCTTGGGTATCCTCATGGTCCGTATCAAGGGCATAAACGGTAATCTGGGTCTAACCACCATTCAATTCCTTCTCGATGGCCCTAGCTGTGGGGTGGAGCACTTCAGTGTCTGGTCTCTGCAATTTTTTTCACAATCCTTTTGTAAACATTTATATCTATTAGTGTACTTAGGAGTAGTTTTGTTTGTCCATCAGCAAGATTTGATAGTTTTGGTAGTTTACCAACTTTGTTTTTATTTTACTCTGATATGGAGCTTCTTCCCTGTATCGAGCCTTATGGATGTCTTATCCTAATCACCTTTAAATGTTGTCCCTCTTGAGAGGGAATCAGTGATGGGCACACTAGTTGCCTTTTTTGTCTTGGCAAACTCACATCTCCAACAAATGCTCTGTATGCAGGTCTTTTTCTAAAATGACTTTGAAGGTGAGAGGGACATGTATAATGGTTTTATTAGACTACTTTAGGCAGCTGACCTCTAAACCAGATGGGGCAAACCCCTCTGGACAAGTTCCATCTTGGTCCAGAAAGTGCTTCTTTGAGTTCTGGTTCCACTAGTTCCCAGGCCTCATCATCAAAGGCTGGCTTAGCTCCAGACTTGCGTAGGACTGAAAAAGTCAGATTTTCAGAGAGAGGAGTATGCTCCCCTGGTAAGAGCAGGGGCACATCCCCTTTGAGATTTCCCAGTCAAACGAGGTTCAAGACACCTCACTGCTCCTAATCGAAGATGACTCCAAACTGGACTCCCACCACAGTGGGGAGGGAGCCCATACATACTCTCTGAGGGTCTTTTTTTTTTTTTTTGAGTTTTATGAGTCTGAAAGAAAGTTGAGGGCTTCTTACATGGACCAATCGCATAGGTATCGGAGTAGGCATATGCCCTGGTATCTTTCTCCCTGGCACCCAGGCCCTTTTCCATATAATGTTCCAAAATGGCCTTACTGGGACAGCTGGGTTATTCACCACACAAGGCATCACATGTCTGTGCTACCTTTTAGGATAAAAACGTCATCCCCTGCTATGTTGTCTTCAACCCCAGATGATGAATTGCTCCTGTTGTACCTGGCTGGCTACCAAAGCTTCCAAGATCTGCTCAGACATCTAGCCAGTCATCTTGAGATACCAGGCACAAGGGGGGAGGGACAAAAGATCTTACATAAGCTCTTGAACATTCTTCATGGCTCTGTGCCTGAGCTTTTGGCACTTCCCATCAACAAAGCCACTTTACAGCTGGCAAAGCATATCTGGCAAACACCAGTGACTCTGACCTCTTTTTAACAGCTGATAGGTACTAGGTGTTGTCCACCAGGGAAGAGTACACTCATCCAGTGTCTGGCTAGCTAGTGGTTGTGACAGCTTACAAAAAGAGCAGACAATAACAACCAAGGATGATTCTGGGAGATAAAAAACCTAATTAGCTTGATTTGTTCATACATAAATTATTTGTCGGCAGCCTGCAGTTCTCAATTGCTGATACTGGCATGATATGACTTCTTAAATTACAATAAATTGTGTAAGCTCAAAAACTTCTCTCTCTTACCAACAGAAATTAGTCCAGTAAAAGATATTACCTCACCTACCTTGTCTCTGTAAAATCCTGGGACCAATACGGCTACAACATTGCATACAAAAAAAAATTATATACAAACTCCTTGAGAGAACACGAAGGAGTTTAAATCTTTGATCTCTGAGACAATCTTTGATTGCCAGGTGTCCTCTCAGACAACTCTGAATGCTACTGATACTGCCTCTTGATCCATGATGGTGTCTGTTTGTATCCTGGGTCCCAAATTCTGGCATCTTGAGACAGATGCATTAATCGTAGAAGATCTTCCCTTAAGGGGCTGGGTCTTTTTAGTACAAAAACCTGACAAGGGTCTTCTCTTATTCTCCTGGGCCACACTCCCTTCTCTCTTGGAGTTTATATACTGGCTTCTGAAGGAAAACAGGGAACACCATGCACTTATGCTAGACAGAGATCATATCTGAACCTTTTTCCAAAAAAGAGACTTTGCATGGAGAAGAAGGGTTTTTTTAAAAAAGACCTTCCTCCTCTGCTATGGCTTCATCCCATTCTGTGTCTGTGTCACAATAATCACTTTGACAGATTGGTAAAGAGTCTTTCTAAGGTCAGTCTACTGGATCTACACCCTTCCTTGCCCACATTTAGGAATCCTCTACAATTTTTCAAGGACTCATGGAACCTGATAACCGTAGGTCCTTGAAATAGTCTTAGTCAAATATTCACTACAGATGCCTATCCCTACTCCCTTCTCCTCCCCTTTTAAGGGGCTGTGCTCATGAGACACTGTTACATCCAGAAGGGGAGTCCTTTCTGTCTCTCGGAGCGATAGAAGAAGTTTAGCTAAAATTCAGGGGGAAGGGTTTTTATTCTAATTACTTCCTAATACTGAAGAAAAAGTCAGGATGGCGACTAGTTTGGAATTTAACAGGGCTCATTATCTTCAACCAACAATTCAAATTCAGAATGGTAATTGTAGCGTCCCTATTCTATCAGTAGATTCACTAGACTGTTTTGAGGTTCTTGATCTGCAAGATGCCTACTTCCAATCTCCATAGTTCCAACATCCCCTTATAAGTATTCAAGACTTCAGATGGGACAGAACTGTTATCAGTACAGAGTACTGCTTTGTGGTCTTTCTGCAGTACCAATGGTGTTTATCAAGGATCTAGTAGTCATCACTATTAGACTCCACAATAGCCAGAGCTTATCTATCCCGAGACAGATTTGAAGCCACATCCAACCTCATCATTTATTTTCAAAATCACCCAATTCCTTACAGTAGGATGAGGATAAGATTTCTTGGGCACATGGCCGCTTGCACATTCATCACAGTATGCTATGCTACTGGCTGGCGAAAGTTGATGTACATGCCTAGCAAACACTATATGGACATGACTCTACTAGTCCCTCACGACATTCTAACATTAATAAATTGATGGTAGGCTCTTAACCAGGTGTGCAGGGGAGTACTTTTTTCTTTGCCTCGCTCAACCAAGAATTTTGTGATGAATATGTCCCTTCTAGGTTGAGGAGCACATCTGGGCCATCATCAGGCATAGGGTCTAATGGACTCTAATCTCCCTCCATCTCACCACTTGGCTCGATGTCAGAGAGATCATGTTCCTCATATGTCCAGAATATCTTGATCCAAAATAGAAAAGATTCCATCACATTAACAAATGCTGCTAAATAGAAGAGATTCAAGTTATGGTATCTATGATGATAGTTACAACCTGTTAACTCCTGCATCCCTGCTGTCTTGGACTATTGGCTCTGAATTCTTCAGAAAAAGCTATTTTTTAGCTTTGAGTGCATCTAGCAGTCATTTCTTCATATGACCACAACCTCCAGAGCAGCGAGTCTCAAACTTATTGAGCCCGTGACCCCTTTTTGTGTGCTGTCAGCGCGCCGCAACCCATCTGGTCCGGCAGCCGGCTGTGGCGCGACACCCTCCCCCGCCCCCGATCCCCGCTGTGGCCGGGCGGCCAGCTGCGCCCCAGGCCCCCCCGGTCCTCGCTGCGGGCGTGCGGCCGGCTGCACCCGCCCCCCCCCCCCCGTCCCTGCCGCGGGCGGGTGGCCGGCTGCGCCCTGGCCCCCCCGCGGCAGGGAGGCCGGCTGCACCCGGGCTCCCCGGGCCCCGCCGCAGGCGGGCGGCCAGCTGCGCGCTGGCTGCGCAAGTTGCGGCGGCAGGAGCTCGCCACCCCCCGGGGGAGCGCTCGGCAACCCCCAGTTTGAGAAACCCTGCTCCAGAGCCTCGTGGTGTTTTCCTACTCCACTATAGTTAAGTTTCTTCAGGGCTTGATTCATGTTTTTCACTGGAAGGGAACTTTCTCCATGGGACCATAATGTGTTCTGGAAGACTTAATGAGCCCTTCATTTGAACCTCTGGCAAACTGTTCACTGTTACTTATATATGAAAAATTCCTTATTAGTAGCAGTGACATCAACTAGAAGAATTGGTGAAATGTAAACTCAATTGTCAGGCCCCTGTAGTATAATATTCCATAAGGATAAGGTATCACTCACACACCATCCCAAGTTCTTATCCAAGGTAGTCAAGGATTTATATTTGAACCAAATGATCCATTTACCAGTATTTTTCCATAAATTACATTCTAATCAAGGAGAAGAAACTAGGCTTCAGACTTCAGGTGTTTTCATAGCTCTGTCTTTTTATTTGCAAAGGACCAAATCCATCAATGTCTCTGCAAAGCTATTTATAGCATTTGTTGACAGAATGAAAGGTAGAGTGGTATCAGCCCAGAAACTATCTAGTTGTGTATTGGGATGTATTAGGATCTGTTATGAGCTAGCTAGGTTAGATCCTTCCTCTCAGATTAGGACTCACTCCATTATGGTTCACGCAGCTTCCTTGCAAAACATTCCTATTTCAAACATCTGTAGGGCAGCTACCGGTACTTGGGATTCAGTCCATATTTTTCCTAAACGTTATTCCTGGGAAGCACTGAAGTCTGATGCTTTTTCTGGCAGATCTGTGCTGCAGTCTTTTAGTAAATTCTGAGCATTGTCCTCTTTACATCACGTTACTGATTGTAGGTCACCAACATTTGTGGACAAGCACTTGAGGAAAGAAAACGTACTTAACTTACAGTCTCTGGAGTTCAAAGTGTGTTGTCCATATATATTCCATGACATGCTACCTCTTCCCCCCCATCCACCCACTATTACAGAATTCTGAAACATCTGGATTCTGTGGTGATGAAGGAACAGAATGGTAGTTGGGGCCACACTGTCCTTTATGCCCCCAGTATGGGAGCTGAACACCTAGGGCTCATGCTTGGTCCCAGTGGATACTGATGGCCAGAAGACTCCAATGTATAGTGTATGTGGTGCATGTGCACCAAGATTAGAATATGGGATCAGTACATCTCAAAGAATTCCAGTTACTGTAAGGTAAGTAACTTTTCTTTGCTATATGTTTTCTTGGTAAGTTTATTTTATGAGTATGTTCTACCTGATTATGTTGTAAATTGTTGTCATATATGTCCTATTTTTCTCTGAAGGTATCTCTTTGCAAAACCCTGATTAGCCTTGCTTTGGAAGGACTGTCATATTACCATACTTACAACAGATTGTTCTTGGGCATAAGTGTTGTCCTGGGCTTTGTGGGCTGGACATCTTATGTGATTTTGCTGATTGTCAAGACACATACTAGTCTGACTAGGAGTACCCAGGATAACAAGGTAGGTTGAAATATGCAGTGATGTTGCTGCCCAGTTAATTGGCAATTTATACATGCATAGTACCATTTGTACAAAAACAGTAGACTAATTGGTACCCCTACAAGCAAAGCTGAAGTAAAAGATCCTTGCCAGCAGGAATGACTTATAGTTTGAGGGAAATCTCCCTCACCAACCTTCATGGGTTTAGGACATCTGAAATGATGGGCCATTGTTTAATGTTTGAGGAGGAGAACTAGTCAGATTCCATTGCTTCTAGTTGCAGTAGGTTTGTAGGTCACTGCAACTGTGGTGTGCATTGATTCACTGAAGTCAAGAAGTACAAATCATGTATCCCTATTTAACCAGGCCAGTCTACACATAAGTGGAGACTCTGTTAGCCTTTTCATGACACTGCTGTTTTCCCTCCTCTTTACCAGATTTCTTTTGTTCTTTTTTATTATTATTTTTCTGGGATGAATTTCAGTTATAGGTTCTCTGACTGTGTTTTCAGTATTTCCCACTGCTTGTCATTCATGACTATGCCTTAGAAATGTAGTGTAGTTGTATTATTTAAAGGAAAACTACTTGTATTTTGCTCAGTCACATTCTGAGATCACACTCAGGCAGGCACATTTCTTTTTGGGCAACGTATTTGGAAATGAAGGCTTAAATTGGTGATGGGAGGTGGGGAGAGAATTCTCCCTAATACTGGCCTTTCTAATTTAATGCTAGTAACAGCCATTTTGCTGGTAATGCTTACGAGGTAGGAGAATATAAACTAACTTCTCCCTTCTTTCATATTGGCTTAACATCAGAAGAACATAGCTGTGTAAATACATATTCACCCTTAATTCTAATTATTTAAGATTAAAATATCTTGTCATTGTTAATCCAGACTCCAGCCTTCCATTATATATATTTTTCTTTCTAATAAAGGAAAAAGAAAATCTTACATTTAATTTCTTTTTTGTCCCTCTGTGGCAATTTAAAATTAGATTCTTCGGAAGATGAACAATTTCATCTTGGCATCTGCAAAGCGTATAACCTGTTCCACTTAGAGACTTTAGTTGTGGTTTTGCAGATCAGCCCTCTCTCTTTGTCTTGCGTTCTCACTCCTGATTTGCAGTGCATCAGAGATACAGAAAATACTTTAGAAATAAGCAAGAATGAGTTTGATTGCCAACAAGTACAGATGCTTAGGAAATCATCTTTTTCAATCCGTCATCAGGAAAAGAAAAGACCTTTAATCTGAAAAGGTGAACAGAAAATTTTACTAAAAGAAGATTAAAGCCTTCAAAAAATCTTCCAATATTTATTTCAGAAGAAAAGAATTTGTTTCATTTTTAATGTAAATGAGAATCAGTGCTCAATTAGCATCTTTACTTCTTCTAGTACTTCTAGTAATTTACTGTGAGAAAATTCCTATAGTGAAAAAACTCAGATCTTTTACTGTCTGTGGACTGAAATGAGAGATTCTTAGAATTTAATAAAAGTTATCAAACAAAATGGAAAAATATTGAGAAATACAATATTATATAACTTTTAAAAAGGTTTTTTATAATCAAGTATCTGATAAAATATTCCAAAACACTGGTTATAAACAAACAAATGAAGAATTTTCAGAACGTTCATAGCTCTTTTAAACAAAAGAATGGTATTACCTTTTTAAAATCAGTGTAAAATTGTTTTAGAATTGAAGTTACCAAACATTTATGGGGTCCATCGAATAAAGTCAAGTTTTATATTTAATGATTCTTGGTAAAAAAAAATTAAAAGGCCTTTTGTATCCGCATATCTGTATCATAGGTCTGCAGATTTTCATGTATTGTAGTAATCAGCTTTTTCCAGTAGAACCATTTCTTTCAGTTCAGACATACAATTAGTGGTTGATGGTGAGAGCTCTGCTTTCCACCATAAAGTAATTAGTTTTATGACTAGTATCAAAGCTACATGAAGAAATTGTTCTGTGTAACTAGACTATAATGAGCAAATAAGCTACCCATATCACAGTTTTATCATCTTATGGAGTTGGTTCTAGATTCTGACTGGCTAATAGGACTGTTTACATTAATTGTCTCCTAAAACTATGTGTAGCTTTTCATGCTCCTCACGAAAACGCTTCCCCTTAAAACAATGTGTAATTTAATTTAGGAAGAATTCTAGGTTTATCAGGTTTTTAAACATCCACAGAAGATGTAAATCTCCTTTCATCTGCAATTTGTGACCAAGTAGTGGAGCCAAAAGATATATATTAACATTTGTGATTGAAAAACTGACCTAATGCAACTCATTCTATGTGACATGTCTTATCCTAACTTACTATGACATAACATGCCAGAAATTTTATGTTAAAAGTCATTTAGATCTGATACTTCCCATCAGTTTAGATCAGGGGTCAGCAACCTGCAGCACGTGTGCCAAAGGCGGCATGCGAGCTGCTTTTCGGTGGAACGCTGCTGCCAACTGGTCCCACTCAGCCCGCTGCGTGCTTGGATGGACAGAACCCCAGGCCAACAGCGGGCAGAGCGGCGCCAGTGGCCAGGACAGGGCAGGGCAGGAGCCAGCGTCAGGAACCCAGACTGGCAGCGGCGCACCATCTTCTGTCCTGGGGAGCCTGGCACTGACCCTGCGTATCCAGCAGGAGCCAATCCCTCACCCACTGGATCAAGTCCTGGGACACCTCCACCTCGGGTCATGTGGGGGCGCAGGGTGAAGTAGAGAGCCAGGGCCGTGAGAGGACAGAACAGTACTGGCACTGTCCACTGCTTTCCGCGCAGGAAGGGGCGCGTGTGCACCGGGCGAGCGGCTCTTTGCAGGCTTCTGCTACCTCCCAAGCCCTCCCCTGAGCCACCTGGTCAGGGGACGATGCAGTGACCAGAGACCAGGCACTGCTGAGTGATGCCCCCATGGCACGGGGGAGCATCAGTGTGGGGGCTGCCGCTGGGTTCCCCATAGGGTGACCAGATAGAAAGTATGAAAAATCAACATGTGGATGAGAGGTAATAGGCCCCTACATAAGAAAAAGCTCCTAATATTGGGACTGTCCTTATGAAAGCGGGACATCTGGTCACCCTAGTTCCCTGCCTGCTTGCTCTGCCTGCCGCTCCTATAGGTAGGCGTTGTTGGTGTGGTGCCTGGGGACAGCTCAGGGTGTGTGTGTGCACAGAGTTACAGCAGCGCAGGGAAAGCGGTGATTCCGCCCCCCAATGCCACTGCCAAAATCGGGGGGAGGGTCCGCCTAAACGCCTGTCCTTTCAACCCCACTTCAGGTCCAGCCCTTCAGGGGCATGGTAAACCTGCTTCCCTCCCTCCTCAGCTGCACCCGCACCTCCGCTACCTTGCCCCATCCCATCTGCCCCCTTTTTCCCTTTTATCTCCCCCCCCCCCCAATTCCTGTTGGCTCCTCGCATTGCCTCCCTCACTCCCTTATACCTGCATCATGTTTGCCCCCCCACAACCATTCCCATCTGCTCCATCGTCTTCCTCACTCCCTTCTACCCCTTCCCATCTGCCGCCCCCCCCCCCCACTTCCAGTCGGGGGTTTTAGATAGAGATAGTTTTATGTCCATTACAGGATAGGGAAGAGGAATAATGTTTTACACTAGCTAACAGGACTGCTCTCCCCTACATGTTTAATACGTTTGCATATCCCACTAGATATTTTTACTCCTTCAAAGACGTTGACACAACTTATTGAAGAAAAACAATAGATATGGTTGTTGGTTTTTTTAGGCATTGTCAGCATATACTGTACCAAAGACTGCCTTTGGATCCTAAGGCATGTTATGTCAAGTTGTAATGGGCTTGAGAACAAAAATATTTAATAAAACTTTAACCTTTCAAATGGCAGGATGTTCCCAGACTACAGTGAGTGGTCCCTGAATCAGTATAAATAAAAGCTGTGACAAGAAAGAAAAAATGCTTATTTAATGTTCTTCTTTTTAGACATAGAGGTAATATGCATTAGTGCTATTTTAAGTGCAGCCTACCAGTTTAGAAAATTTCATCAATTTCTAAGCGTATACCAGAGTTATATATTTTCTGAAGTTTCTCTTTCATACAGGCCCTGTATTCCACAATAAATAAGCATAATAAAACAATCTGTATTCTCTTTTCCTACTAAAAGGAATATTCTCTTTAGGTTAGAAATTCTTTGGAGAAGCCCAATTTTTTAAAAATAATTAACAGGGCTAGTTGTGTCTGGAAGCTTTTAGACAATAGTTATCGATAGCCACTTCTTGTCTATAGTCTTCTACTTAGATTGTAAGCTCTTCAGGGCACGGCTCATCTTTTTTGTGATAAGTTTCTGCAGTTACTAGTACAATGGAGCTGGGGCTTCTAGGAGCTATCACAATACAAATAAAAATAGCCATGTTCCTTGGTTTCTTGTAGGAACATCAACATCCGAAAAGGTTTAGAAAAAAAGAGGATTCATAGCAAATAAATTAATTTCAACAAATAAATGCAAACTTGAAGCCTATTCTTGCAGACCTGTCTTATTCAGGAAAACCTTACACACATAAGAGAAGGCTGTGGAGAATCATTTCAGAGTTCCTGAAAAGAGGGTTGGATTTTCCAATAGCAATTAAAGAATTGTATTCCAGTTTGATTACTGAAGTTTTTCTCCTATTAATTTCCTACACAAAAGAAACAAATCTACACGTGGAATTTTATGTTGAAACATTTCAACATAGTAAATGTTATGCAAACTTGGCTGCTAACATTTATTTTTCTAAATGCATATTTAGACACCTAGAAGTGTCCTTATTTTCCAAAATACCGAGTAACTATAACTCCCTGTCACAGGGTCCACAAAGGGTTCTCTGGCTTCCCCCTGTGCCCTGGCTTTTCACAAATGAAGGTCTCCACACCCTTTTCTGGTGTTCTCCAAGGCTGTGGTTAGACTGGGGCTGTTTTAGCGCTAAAACCCCTCTTTAGCGCTACAATAGCCCTGCCAGTACACACTCCCAAGCCAGTTTTTCCGCTTTAACTGACCTTTTAAAGCGGTACTGGTATACCTCAAAACGAGAGGAATAAAGCTCTCAGCGCTGCTGTTGTAACGCAAGGCATGCAATGTGTACTGCCCTTGCGTGATAGTGAGCCTCCAGCCTCCGGCATCCTGGCCCAGAATCCCCATTGCATCCTCTCTGGCCACCATTTAAAACTCTTCTGTCCCGTCCCCAGGTGACCCCCACGTCAGAAGCCTCCCCCAAAATCATATAAAAATTGGGCTGCGGGGTCCCCTGCCGCTCCGGGCCCCTGAGGCACCTTGTCCACAGTGAGGAGACAGAGCTGCAGCCTCCTGTCTCACCTTCTCAACTGAGTAGGGCTCAGGGCTTTTCTAGCCCTCTCAGCTCCCAGCCTCAGCTGTACCCATTTAGCCCAGCCTAGTGCTGTGAGCTAGCCCTCATTAGGGCTCCCAGCTGGGCTCCCTGCACTGCAGGCTGCTCCAAGCCAGAAAGCAGGGTTTAGCCTGCAGGGGCAGGGCATTCTCCATGTTTCTACCCTTGCCCTGCCACACTCCCTTTGATTTTCAAGTACGTTGTGCATGCACAGATCAATGTTGTATGTACCTGTGCACACTCATTTTTCATGTGCAGTTTACTGTAAGTCCTTTTGCTTAAAAATGTAGTCCTTCATGTCTAAATTCCACTCCTAAGTATTTTTCTGCCAGGAAACACTATACATTAAGCTGATGAGCTGCCTCGTACATAAGTGTAGCTGCTTTCTTGGAATAATGTTTGATATACTGTTCATCAGATACAGTAGACTCTCAACTATCCAGGATGATAGGAAAAAAATTAATCCTGGTTAATAAAATCCCAGATAATCACCATCCATAGGAAATATGGGGGGGAGGGGTTGGTTCATCAGCCACCCTGTGCAGAGGAGAGGGGGTGTTGGTTCACTGGCTGCCCTGTGCCCTGGTGGTTTTTGATTTTTTGTGCTTGGCGCGGCAACAAAGCCAGAGCCGGCCCTGCGAGTTATGCATATTTTTATTGACATCCTGGTTAATCCACATCCTGGTTAACCCAATCCTGGATAATCGAGAATCTACTGTAACTGGGAATTAGTATTCTGGAGTTTGAAATATTAGAGTACTGTTTCAGGAATGTTTATATGGATCATTTGCATTTCAGGCATCTACTGTTCTCCTCTTGTATGGTTTTGCAGCTATTGGAATATTAATAGCTTTTTTCCTGCTGATTCAAACCTGTCCATGGACATATTACATATATTGTCTGTTACCGGTACCAGTATGGTATGCAGTTGTGAAAGAGTAAGTAAAGAATCAAGCTGTTTCATAAACTCATCTCACTCCTCTTCTTTGCTGACAATCACATTATGCAAAAGTCATTGAAAAATGTTTTTCTTCTTTTTATGAAGTATTCATTTTCCAGGACATTCTGGTTTCTCTCTCTCTAGCAGATGAAGTGGGATTTCCAAACTACTAGCTATGTAGATACCTTCTAGTAGATACCTCTTCTATTTGGAAATTTTTTTGACCAGTAAAAATGGTCTCATACTCTCCAAAAACAAAATAACATTGCAGGGTGTGGGAGAAGCTGCCTCTAGAGTCTAGCCCCTGGAGCAAGTTCCTGATCTGTTGGAGAGGAATTTGCAGAAACTGATTTCATAAGTTGGACACAAAAAATTCAGTCTTTTAAATTTGGTCTTCCAAAGTGCTGAACACCCCCTACTGCAGTTGAGAACACCCAGCACCAAGCTCTAATTCTGCAAAATTCGTTGATGGTTCTGGCCTATGCTGAAAAAATGCTCTTGATTATGGAAATATTTGGAAATTTGCAGTTGCCGGTACCTGCCTGATATATTGGCTATTTGTATTATTCAAAGAAAACTGGACACGCTCCTGTTGGCTTTTAGTAATGACCTGTTTAATTAGACACTAATAAAGCTAACCAGGCATATTTTTTGTCAACGCTTTTGAATTTTTAATCAGTTTCAGTGGATGCTGAACTTAATGTAAATATTCTTAAACTCAGTAGTCCATTCAGTTGAAGATAGTTCTGATGGTGTTACAATAGTGTGTAAAGTTAAAAAAATGAGGGCAGCTTCTGAGCACTTACACACTTAAACCTCCTAATTTATGGCAGTGATCCTAATTCGTTTTAACTAAAGATAATGATTATCCTGTGCAATCTTCCTAAACAGATTCCGAGTTATTCAGGACCTTGTGTCATTGCTCTTGGTATTTCCTCTGGGTCATTCTATTGGATTCATAATAGCTGGTGCTCTGGGAATTGAAATATTAGTAAGTACTGATTACTGTGTATTTATAAAGGACCTCATTGCTAGCTTTTCCTCTGCTTGAGGAAATGTTACTTTTATTAAAGTTTGTCTTTCATTTTCTTATTGAAATCTTTTACTAGGTTTTCAGCTTTTTCTACCGCTCCACACTTACTGTTGGTCTCATTGCCTTTGCTGCCTGGCCATTGATCACAGGACTCTGGGCTCAAGCAAAGGTACAGTAATGCTTTGCCAAAAGGCATTGCATTGATTGGTATATGCTTACCTTTTAATGAGTGGTTGGTCTCATCTTTTGGACTGTGGTCTCCTGATTTGTTGTTCTTGTAATGCACTTTCTGTTATCGCTAGAATGGCTAATATCAAGCAGGACAAGATAATGCCACATTTCCTGGATCTGTTGAGGCCACAGTTTCACAGGCCAAGCAGTAAGGGTGCTGACCGAGCAGCGCTGCCATGACACTTGACTGAAAGCTGATCTTGATTGTAGTGTGTCTGTACTGCTTTTGATAGTCACTGTAATAGGCCAACAAATTGTTTGGGAAATCCAAGATTTCTGCTGAAGTCTAGAGTCCCAGTTAGCTGTGTTAGACTGCCATCCTGTTTTCCGGCTAGCTTCAGTGTTACCGGTGTTCCGTTGTTGTATTCTGTGATATAATAATTAAAAGTGCTTGGGATAAAATAGCGCACAGATATTTTACTAAAATGTAACCATTTTATAAACACTGATGTCCTTAAAGGAAGCTTACAATGATTAGTCATAATACTGTAGGCATGTAGCTATTTACTAAATACAAATATTTCTTGAAAATTAATTTTTAAAATAGCTATTTAATCATCAGTCACTGTTTCACTATCTCGGTAACCAAATAGTGTGCCTTGTCTGAAGCTGCCATTGTACTAATGTTTCCCAGCAAAAACTCTAGTCTGGTGCTGTAAGGTGGAGTCAGGTGGCACAGTTTCCACTTGAATAGGTGGGAAAGCTGCAGGTTTCAATGTCAGCCATCACTGTTAATTTATTCAGAAACCTTTTTAATCCAAAAAAATACAGAAAATTTTAATTTTTAAAATGTATTATGACAACTCAAAAAATCCTTATTTTCTCTTGTTTTCAAATGAGAGAGATTCCTGAGTCTTGCTTTGTATTATAAAACTGTCCAGGTGGCAGCTTTCTAATTGACTGTTCATTATTTCTTATTGTATTTAAGACAATTAATGGTTACTTGTTCTTGTGAGTAGTTACAGTGTAGAACAGGGATCTGCGAACTTTGGCATGCGGCTTGTTAGGGAAAGCTTCTGGCGGGCCGGGCCAGTTTATTTACCTGCAGCATCCACAGGTTTGGCTGATCGCAGCTCCCACTGGCTGTGATTTACGGTTCCAGGCCAATGGGAGCTGCAGGAAGCGGCAGCCAGGCCTGTGCTGCTTCCCATAGCCCCCACGGGCCTGGGACAGTGAACCGGTGTAGAACATCTGTAATAATATTAATTTTTACTGGGTTAATATTAGTTTTATTCATCTTGCATTTCCACTCATTTCTATAAAGTTATAGATAAACACACTCTTAAGTTTATTTCCTCTTGATTTCAATAGGACTTTAGAAATTATTTAAATGCTTCCTGAATCAGGGTCAAATATCAGGGTCCAATCATATATTATTAGCTCAGTATAGCAAATACAGAAATGTTTTCTCTGTGCAGTCAATTTTGTCTGCAGGCATGATTTCCAAAGATGCTGTTGTTTGTTTCTTTGTCTTAGGTAACAACACTGAGCTGGAGTCTGTTATGTTTACTCTTGGCAATGTTTCCCTTGATGCCTGTTGTAGGAAGAGAACCTAATATTTCTCTGGTGTAAGAACATTTTGTTGATTAAAGTTCTTTATTTTCCCATTTATTATTCACAAATTTAGGCTGAGTTTTGTCATAGGTGAGCAACTGTATTATTGAAAACGAGCTGAGGCAGATATTGAAATTCAGAATGTTAACAATGTGATCATAGAGGCCTTAGTTATTCTTTAATGTGAATGAGAATAGACTTTTAATTTTCCTGCATTACTTTAAAGAAAGCTATATCCATTTGCTTAGCACAGTGTTCTGTAATTTCATGTAGAGAGAAGCTTTTCTAATTTAATAAAAAGTGCAACTAGTATGAGAAAATACAGGAATTAATTAAAGGAGGATATTCATTTGGGTGCAAACATGGTAAATAACATTGACGAACTTGAAAAAGAGCATTTATCCAAAACCAATTTGTTTTGATATTAGATATGGGAATTTAAAAAAGATAATCTTAAGTAATTTGTCATTGAATAAAAGTCTAGCTAATGAAGTACTCACATTAATATGGGATGTATTTTTTTTTCTTTTTTTCCTGTATATCTAGCTTTTCTTTGTTATTTTCCTTTTTCCTTTCCCCCTTGATTTTCTCTTTGGCTTCTCCTTCCCATTTTGTGTGTTTCCTCCTCTTCTTTCCTTTCTCTCTTCCCCCACAGTGCCATTGTCCGTTTTTTCTTGTGCACTTCTATTATCTCCACCATCCACTCCATTCTCATTGCCAACTACCATTTCACCTTGCAGGTATCACCTCTCACCAGTATACTTGCCAGTCCCACCTATTAGCTCAGAATGGTTTGGTTAGATGTAATATAGAACTTAATGCAGAAAAAAATGCTTTTTTTTTTACTTGACTCAACACTTCTTTCCCTGCACGACACATTGTGCCTACTGAATTCATCTTAGTATGCTCTTACTGTACTTGAATAAGAAATGCCATTGGAGCCTGGATATGCAGCATGATGTTTGGAAGGTGGAGGGAAGAGCTATGATCCTAAATATTTTCAGAGGTATGCTCTTCCCAAATGTAATTCCAACATTGCTCATTCAATTTTAGTCCATCCTACCAGATTTTCGATCCAACCCTTTCCCATCTACCACCTACCCACTCATCTTTTGGCATTGTGGTAGGCATCTTCGAAATATCTAAGAGGATTTTTCATGCCTTATTAGCATCTTTTGGCTACATATGTATGCATATATTTCCCCCAATCCAGTCTAGTTCATTCTTTTTTTGTTTTTAATGCACATTGGAATCTATCTGCTACTCGACTCCTCCAGTCACCCTGGTTTCCTTCTCTCCCTGCTTTTTCATTGCAAGTGATCCCTAATGCATCTGGCACTTGCTGGGTATCCTTTTGGTCCCCCTTGTCCAGATCTTCTTTACAGCTCTGAAATGTTTTGTGCTTGTCTAAGGTTTTTTGTCTTGGGTTTTTTGGATTTTGAAAATAGACATGGAATCCTGGAGCACATGAAGTTGCATCCCTGACCATCTTGACTAATAACCATTGGTCAACTTATTTTACATTAACTTATCTAATTTTTTAACCCAGTTATACTTTTGGCCTTCACAATGTCCCTGGCAATGTGTTCCACAGGTTGATTGTATGTTGTGTAAGAAATACTTCCTTATGTTTGTTTTAAATCTGCTGCCTATTCATTTCATTGGGCAACACCTGGTTTGTGTGTTGTGAAAGGATAAGTAACACTTCCTTATTCACTTTCTTCACACCATTCATGATTTTATGGACCTTTATCATATTGCCCCTTGATGTTCTCTCTTCCAAGATGAACAGTCGCAGTCTTTTTAATCTCTCATATGGAACCTGTTCCATAACCTTCATTATTTTTGTTATCCTTCTATTGTACTTTTTCAAATTCTAATATATCTTTTTTTGAGATGGGGGTGAGCAGAACTGCATGCAGTATTCAAGGTGTGGGTGTATGGATTTATGTAGTTGCATTATGATATTTTCTATCTTATTATATCTTTCCTAATGGTCTCTAAAGTTTTGTTAGCTTTTTTTCCTGCCACTGCTCATTCGGATAACAATCCAAAATGACTCCAAGATCTCTTTCTTGAGTGGTAACAGCTAATTTAGATTACATAATTTTTTGTGTATAGTTGGGATTATGTCTTCCAATGTGAATTGCTTAGCATTTCTCAACATTGAATTTCATCTGCCATTTTGTTGCCCAGTTACCCAGTTTTGTGAGATCCCTTTGTAACTCTGCACAGTCAGCTTTGGACTTAACTATCTCAAGTAATTTTGTATCATCTACAAACTTTCCCACCTCACTGTGTACCCATTTTTCCCAGATCATTTTTTAATATGTTGAACACAACTGTTTTTAGTACAGACCCTTTGGGGACTCCGCTAGTTACCTCTCTCCAATGTGAAAACTGACTGTTTATTTCTATCCTATGTTTCCTATCTTTTAACTGATTACTGATCCATGAGAAAGGACTCTTCCCTCTTAACCCATGATTGCTTACTTTGCTTAAGAGCGTTTGGTGAGGGACTTTGTCAAAGGGTTTCTGAAAGTCTAAATACACTATGTACGGGATCACCCTCCTCAAAAAATTCTAGTAGATTGGTGAGGCATGATTTCCACTTACAAAAGCTGTGTTGACTCTTGGCTCAGCTGTGGGAAACTTCCTCACATCCTTTGTGCAAAGACTTCATTTAGCTTCTCCACAATGGCTTTGTCTTCATTGAGTTCTCCTGTAGCACCTTGATCGTCCAGTGGCTCCACTGATTGTTTGGCAAGCTTCCTGCTTCTGATGTACTTAAATGTTGCTGTTAGATTTTGTGTCTTTTTCTTGTTGCTCTTAAAAATTCTTTTTTTTTTTTGCCTGACTAAATATACTTTTACATTTGACTTGCCAGTGTTTATGCTCCTTTCTATTTTCTTCAGTAGGATTTGACTTCCAGTTTTTAAAGGATGTCTTTTTGCCTCTGACTTCCTCCTTTATTCTGTGGTATTTGTTTATCCATGGTAGTGGGGTTTTTTGTCCTCTTACTGGTTTTTTTTTTTAATTTGGTTTGTACATATAGTTTGAGGCTCTATTATGGTGATTTTAAAAAGTTTCCATTCAACTTGCAGACATTTCACTCTTGTGACTGTTCCTTTTAATTTCTATTTAGCTAGCCTCCTCATTTTTGTATCATTCCCCTTTTGGAAGTTAAATACTACTGTGGTGGATTTCTTTGGTATTTTGTCCCTTACAAGGATGTTAAACTTAACTACATTTATGACTAAATGGAGAACTTCAGTTGTCACTGTTGTCAGTCAGGCTCTTTTAATTTTCATTCATTTTTATAACAGTAAAATAAAACAAAACTTAGATTATTCTATTCAAGTGAGTTGAAACCATCTTTTAAGAAAAAAGAAATCATATGATGAATAGTGACATTCGTTCTATTAGAATCAGACTGTTGTATTACCACTAATTTAGATTATCATTTAAATACAATTTCTTAATGTGACCCAAAAAACCTTGAAGCAAATTACTTTAAATCACAGATCTTTGTAATTCAACGCACAGAATTACGAAGGAAGTAGTTCAAAGAAAGCAAAGAATGATGGGTGTTATGTTAACATGATGAACAAGACATAAACAAAACAAAGACCTAGGAGAGATAAAAAAGAAGGCTACAGTAAATGTTTATGGACAAGCTTTCAAAAAATATCTGTCACATCATTAATTTTAACCCCTTGGCTCTGGTTTCCTAAAGATGGGTTGTAGATGCTTTCTGAATGTTTCTAGCTGTAATTTTTTGTAACATGACTAGTTTCATTCCTGTGAGAAAAATCCTGTGGGAAAATCATTCTTATGAGAATTTTATAAAGAGGGACATTTTAATAATTGTTTGTTTGTTTAACAGAACAATATCAGGTTTGGTGATTCTACTGATCTCTTCCTTCTCCCTGGCATCTCTTTATAAAAGCAAAAATAAATATGTGGCTAAGAAAGATCTGACAAGACTCCTTTTTCAGGTCAGTTGCTAATTTTCAATAAATTTAAATGTTGCTAATAATTTCTATATGTATATTTGTATGTACTATCTAAGGACCCAGTCCTGCAGACTCTATCAGAAGGTTCTGTTTGTTATCAGGAGTTATCCAATTGACTATTTTGTTAATTCATGGTAGTAAACACTTTTAAATGTGGTAATATTTGCAGTATCAGACTCATTCTCTTTATGTGTGTGTTGATGCATATGTATAGATATGTGTGTACGTACATACACGCACACACATTTGCATATGTTTATATGCCTCTTCTTCAAGGTCAATGTCTTACCCTCAATACACATGCGTAACTTCCAGTGACCTTTGTGTAAACTGCATTCGCTGATCCAAGGACACGGTATGGTCCTAATGGTTTACCTTTTTGACTTCTGGCTTAAACTTGAAGAATAACACGAATCTGTCATCTAGTTCTTTTCTGCTGATTAAATCCATTTCTTTTATCATGGCAAAGTTGAGAATTACCTGTGGCTTTCTGAAATTGGTGGGTATTTCTTTCACAATATATGTTAATTCTAAATTATAGGAAGGATTTTGAAATTTTGATCCGTTGTCTTCATTTTTAAACCTATTGCAGCATTTGTCCCGACCCCACCCCCGTTTTAAGTTCTAATATTTTTATAGCCTTATGAATGATTTTAAGTTGTTGAAATTTTTTACTGACCTAAACAATGCATTCAGTACATCATAGAATTGAGTTTGAAGACTGCACAGTAAAGATTAAAAAACATAAAACAATCAGGTGCCTAAAATGCCTTCTTAAAATATGTGTGCATATTGTGCACAATGGTAACATTTTTTGCCTCGTTGACTCAATGCCATGAAAAGAAGTGTGTGAATTTCCAGGGCTACTTTTTTTAGCTCTCCATTTAGACATGTAAAATGCTCATAACTGTCATTTGGCAGGCAGCGGATTTCTCAGTTGCCTTTCTCAAAACAAGTTCTTTAGTACCCCAGTAACTGGAAACGCAGCCTTATAGGGTAGTTCATCAGGGCTAGTGGAGGATCCCATGGAAGTGGACCTGGAGTTAGAAGGGAAAGAAAATGCCAGACCACTCATGAGCCAGATAAGAGAATTCAAGAAATTCTATCCACTCTCAAAACACTTGATTGCATCAGCAACTTTTGTCTGGTTGTTCAGTGAAGATCTCCAGGATCTCCCCAAGTCACCCCTGAGTTCCTTCTTTTAATTGATAACTAATCAGTAGTCTCCATTAGATCTTATTTTAAAAGTCTCCCCAGTCTCTCTACAAAGACAGGAGGGACCCAGTCCATGGTTCTCATCCCTTCATTCTTCCTCAGAGTGTGAGAAAGAAGAGATTAATTCAGACTTGGATTTGGAAAAGCAGATTACAATGGCCTTGCATGGACTTTCATAAATCTTTCTTTATGGTTAAAAATGTATTAGTTGCTATGAAGCTATAGGTGCTCAAAAGTAAAAAAGGATTTCAGGGGACTGCTGGTGTTCCTGGAAGATGAGAAACCGCTTTACCTGTTTACCTGTGAACAGAATCTTGAAGACATAGGATACATCTTCACTTCCCGCTAGATTGGCAGGTAGCAATCGATCTTTTGGCGATCGATTTATCGCCTCTCATTAAGACATGATAAATCGATCGCCAATGGCACCCCCATCGACTACGGAACTCCAGCCTGCCGCGAGGTGCAAGCTGGAGTCGACGGGGGAGCCTGCCACCAACCGCTGCCGCCATGAGGACAGCAGGTAAGTTGGCCGTAGATATGCTGAAGTTGCGTATCTTCGGTCAATCCCCCCCCCCCCCCCCAGTGTAGACCAGCGCATACCTTTGTCACTTTGGGCTCTAAAGTACCTGTTTCTATATCATCTCCAAACTGTACAAGCTCAATAGTAGCTTCCAGCTTCTTGTCTACTGTCCCATGAAGTGCACTCCAAGGTAACAGCATGGCCGAAAAAGACAGGCCTCTTTTCTTCAGGACTCCAACATTTCTCTCTGAGACCAAGTGAATAGGTTGGTTTTTTGTTTGTTTATTTTTCTAGGAGGATCTTTGACTTGGGAGGCTCAGTTTGCCACAGCTACCTATTTTTCTCAGGTTTCTTTATCAGCTACTAATTGATTCATTGAGGTACCTGTATCAGCTGAGAAAAAATTCTTTGTCCTCTGGCCATCAACAGCTTTAATCATGTGCTAAAGATTATCTTAGCCTCTCTGCAAGCATCTTCCAGAGCTGATCAGTTAAACAGTGGGGTCAGAATTTCTCTTCTCAAGAGAGAATCGTGGTTCTCCCTCTTCAGGGTTCTTGCTTTTTGGAACATGTTCCTGCATCTGTTCAGGTAGATCTGTCAGAGGCAATGGATTTTCCTCTCCTGGTTCTGTTTTCCTAGTCTGGGTGCCCTAAATCCTGTCACTCATCCTTTGCCTCTTTCTCTTAGGTGACAGTTTTGCTAGCGGCTATGTGCACCCCATTTTGAGTCTTTTCACTTCAACTGACTTAAAGTTTCTTGTGGTGATTGCTTCTGCCTGTCATTTGGTTAAGAGAGCTGCTCTTTCATGCCAGAAACCCTATAATGCTCTCTACAAGGGCATGGCAGATCTTTTTCTTTGCTTGAGCTTACTGCTGCAGGTTGTTTTGGAATTTCATCTGAGTGAGGATGTCTTCCCTCCCAGTGTGTGTCATAACCCAAATGAAAGATTGGGCATAATTTATGCTTCTGTAGGACCTTAAAGCTTTCCTACATACAAACCAATCATTAGAGTATGTCATAGAACTGACTTGCCCAAGTGAATCAGGACTAGCATCTCAAAAGCTGAGGTAACATCTCTGGAGAAGATCAAGGCTTATTACATCTAGGTAGTTTCCCTTTCTTTCTCAGAAGGAGACCCAGCCTTAGTGGATGAGTTTTGAAACTTCATGATTCTTGTATACTTTCATGAATCGTTCCTGTTTGGATGTTCTGGTGGCATTTGGATAGAGAGTGCCCAGTCTGAAGAAATCTCAGGGGATCAACCTTCTTTATTAAGGTTGAATTATTATTGAATCTTTATTAAGATTCAAATATCTTCCTACTCTTTTCCTGTTCCAGTACATCCTATCTTCTTAGTCCACTGTTTACTGCAGATGTTGGCACTTTGATATAGGACCCTGCAGTCTGGCTTTGTCTTGTGGCACATTTCTTTCCTTACCATTTAGATTTTTGAAGTTCTGTGAACCTAGACACTCGTAGCCTCCTATGCCTGGAAACAGCATGGATTTTTGAAGGATAAGGAGTCCACTGGTGGACTGCTTGACCTTTTGTCAGGTAGGATCTTTGGGGGGGAGGGGCAGACAGGCTTTGGTTGCCCACTTTTCTGCATCAGCTGGAAAGATCCATGTGGAGGCTTGGTGCTACCTATGTCAGTAGGTTCACTGGGGGAAGCTGCTATCAGCATTTTCTGCAATCTGGCAGCAAGAGTCTCAGGGTAGATGAAAACAGTGACATCATGTATTTTATTTCCGGCATTGTCAACCCACTCCTTCCCCTCTGGCAGCAGGATAATTCTCAAAGATAGACCCTTTGTTCCACTCCTGAGCCCTATTCCTGTATTGACTTTGTTTTAGATCTAATTCTCCAGCTTGACACAATTTCACTGTTTATTTGAGCTATAAAATACTAATTACTCCCCTGTAGACTATAAAGGTAAAAATTGCAAACAAAGGTTTGCTGTGGATGGTGTTAGACCAAAAATGTCATTTTTAGTTGCACTTTGTTCAGTATAGAGAGTAGGGCATTTTTTAAATACGGTTTTGTGTTTAAAAAATCAATAATCATAAGACTTCAGGAATGGGAAAAAATGTGGGATACTTATCGTTTGCCAACTATACAGTGTTTACTGAATCTCTTAAAATTCTCTCACCGGAGTGCACGTTAGTTTAAATTAGTCACAGAGTTGTCACAGCAGATTTGTATACAGAAGCCAGTGTAGTACAGGAAGCTGTTTTGCCCATTTGTAACTAACATGGGGCTCAATTATTGCTCCTAAGAGACCTGAGTTTCATGTGGATGTGAAGGTATCACGTTCCCTGTGAAACAGGTAAATTATTAATCTTATTTTACAGATGGGGAAATTAACAAAGACTGTGACTTGATTAAGGCCACAATAGAAGTCATTGTCAATGCTGGCATTAGAACACAGGAGTTCTTGGCTACCAGTCTTAGGCTTACTCCATGTTCTCCTTTGCACCAATCTCTTTCCTTTTCTCTTTCCCCATTATAGATAATGGGGGGCAATCTATGGCCCAGAGGCCACATCAGCCATGCAGACCTATCCTGCCCAGCCCCTGAGCTCCCAGCTGAGGAGGCTAGTTCCCGGGCCCTCCCCGGCCTTCTCTCCCCTGCAGCCTGAGCTCCTGGGCAGTGCTGCAGCAGTGTGGCTGGCTCCAGTGGGGCTGCGTGTCTTGGTCCGGTGGGCCGTGTGGTTGCCAGACACGCTACTCTCAGCAGCATCGGGGAAGGGGGCTGAGGCCAGGGGGCTACATAAAGGGAAGGGAGTCCCACGGGCAGTCAGGGGACAGGGATCAGGGGGCAGTTGGATGTGGGGGAGGTTGGTGGGGAGCGGTCAGGGGATGGGGAACAGGGGATTGGATAGGCATGGGAGTTCCAGGGGCCTGCCAGGGTATAGGGGTTGGGGTTGTCAGAGGACAGGGAGCAGTGGGAGCTGGGTAGAGTCCTGGGGGGCAGTTAGGGTGAGGGGTCTCTGGAGGGGGCAGTCATGGAACAAGGAGCACGGGGGGTTGGATGAGGGATGTGGTGATTAGGGGCGGGGCAGTTAGGGCACAAGGAGCAGAGGGTTGGATAGAGGGTGGAGTCCTGGGAGGCAGTTAAGGTGAGGGGTCTCTGGAGGGGGCAGTCAGGGAACAAGGAGCAGGGGGGATTGGATGGGGGGTGTGGTACTTAGGGAAGGGGCGGTCAGGGGACAAGGAGCAGGGAGGTTGGATGGGTCAGGAATTCTGAGGGGGGCAGTCAGGGGGCAGGAAGTGGGAGGGGGCCAGATAGGGGCAGGGCCAGGCTATTTGGGGAGACACAGCCTTCCCTACCCGGCCCTCCGTACAACTTTGCAACTCCTATGTGGCACTTGGGCCAAAAAGATTGCTCACCCCTGCTACAGATTATGTTGGTTGTTTAGCAGATGACCAACCTCAGTTGCTGAGTGGGCGGGGGCACCAATAGTAGTTGCTTAGGTACCACCTTCTTTATCCCTTCAATTGATCTGGTGTCCTCTCAGAAGCTGAGTTCTGTGGCTGTGTTTTTTACAAACCCCGAAGGCCAGCCCTGAGAAGCTGTAGGGGCTGGGATCATGGATAACCTGTGAGCTTTAGGAAACATCAAGAACAAGCTTTTCAGGTCTAGCTCTGGGTTACATTTTCAAAGTTTTCTTCACAAGCATTAGAAAGATTCAATGAGCCTGACCATTTTTTTGTCTCCAGAATTAGGTACTCCCAGAAGCTTTGATGCCATTTTGGTGCCATTTTGGCAGGTTTACTTGCCCAGGTCACTACAGAGGTCTGAAGTGTACTCTATGGGGAATATTGCTTAGTGGGTGTGATTTGATTTCACCAATGAGTAGGCATAGCTGGAAGGCAGCCAGATCTCTAGGGCACCAAATTATTTTCCAAGCTGAAGAAGAAGAAAATTAAAGGGAAGATAAAACTGCTCTAAATTCTGCAAATGTTTTCCAACGTATGGATGCTTGACTGAGCTGATCCTTTGAGCTTTTTGAGGTCTACCACTCATTACGAGCCAGTATAGATGTATGCAGAAATATCTCTGGTATACTCTTATGACCTGATTTTTAAAAAAGATGAAAGTGAATAGGTTCTGAAGATGTTCTGCACTTGTGAAAATTAGGCCATAAAAATTCCCTATTATGAAGCATGTAATTTTTGCAGTCATCACTAGATGTCACTAGGTATGGCATGTGAGTGGCAGGTATTCAAAGACTATATGGGACAGGGAACAATAAACAATAGTGTGGCCTCATAATTAGCATCTCTCTTTAGGGTGACCAGATGTCCTGATTTTTATGGGGATAGTTCTGATTTTTGGGTCTTTTTTCTTATATAGGCTCCCCACGCCATGTCTCGATTTTTCACAATTGCTGTCTGGTCACCCTATCTCTCTTTCACTTTTAAATCTCATATTGTTTGTAAAATGCCTAGCACTGTGTTGCTGAATCTGATTTTGCCTTTCAGCATTACCACAATATTGCTCCTATATAATAATAATTGAAATTCTAGTTGGAATGATTTCTTTTGATTCATTGTTGTCTCACTCCAAAGTAACACAGCCATCTTTAGTTAGGTCATAGAGGAGTTTTCTTGTGTTATTTTATTGCTATCTGACATCAAATCAAAGGACAACAGTTTTTGAAGAATAGCCAGGTCAGGAAATTAACCTTTTGTAACCTAGTCGTTCCTTCTCCCTTTGCATTTCCCACCCTGATTTTTGCTGGTGGTGCTGTGGGGGAGACTAGATTAAAAATGAATCCCACCTTCAGCACTGCAGGACACCTCCACCCACTTTTATGTCTTTTTATATAAACCCAAGTACAACTAAATGTCAACAGTGGAAAATGCTGGCTTGGTAGACTTTGAATGCAAGAGATAAGTGGAGCCATTTTTCTTGTAGTTAGAATGAAAGTCCAGGATTTATAGGGCAGAGGTAAGGGCAAACGTTAAGGACTCATTAGAACTGAGTATAAAAAAATGTGCTAATTACTCTTGCTTGATGATCCACTGTAAGTACTTCTCTGATCTATAAAGATAAGACCACAAAAGGTCCCTCTATTGTTATAACTCTTTATCTTAATATTTCATATTTAAATCTATCTTGCTTTCATACATTCCCTCCTCCCTTCTCTTATAATGATTCAGTTTGATCTGGGTGAAGCAGTTATGCAAGAGTGAAACAAGTTTACATATTCTTCATTTAGTTTAGAACCCACCAGATTAACTGTCTGTTTTTATTAGTCTGATTTCTTTTTTCCTTTTAGATGCTGAGCATAGCACTTTCAACATATGTTGTGAACAGTACTCACAGCAGTCTTCATCATAAGCAGGGACTGCCTGTAATTAATCAAATCATTAGTTGGACAACACTAGGTAAGGAGACCTTCTATCCAGATCCAGTTTACAGATAAAATTCAGGAAAAGGAGAAGAGATTTTTTCCCCCCTGATCTTTGCACTAACTCTTTCTTTTTTAATGTAATTTTGCACAGTTTTCTAAATTTTGTTTTGTAACTAATTTTGACAGCACCATACTTTACATTTATGTAGCTCTGTTCATCCTGCAAAAGTAATCCTTGCTCAAAATCTAGGCCTGTTTTTATTTTAAAACAGGATCAGTTTTGTCGGGGAAATATGAAATAATAAAATGTTCTACAAAAATGGCTCATGTTTAAGTTCATAATGAAATGTGAAAATCTTGAGTTATATGTAATTTTTATTTTATGAAAGTTTTGCACATTTTATGAAATGTGAAAAATCTTGAGTTACAAATATTTTTTATTTTATGAAAGTATGCCTTTTAAAAAAATTAATTACACAGATTTTTTTTTTAACTTGTAGCCAGGGAAAGCAATTTAAGACCGTCTACATGCAAAACAGTTAATAAAGCAAACTGATGCCATGTCATTTCAGGAAAATTATTTGCATCAGCTATGGTTTCCATTGCTGCTGAAACATAACAGAAAAGAAATTTGGGTGCATCCATGAGCGAGTGGTAGAACTGTTAAAAACTGCCTCAGAAAATATTTGTGATCTGATAGTGTATGTTAAACATCTGATAAAGGCTTAATATCATTATTAAAGGAGCAAACAACATAGAACTCTGTGGATTTTCATATGATCCTAACATGAAGAATTTATGATTACTTTAAGCAGTTGTATTTACCTATACTGTGAAATATAGTAACATGAAACCATCAGTCTTTCTGTTATAAAAGTAATCCCTGTAGTAATCTCCCAATGGATTTTAGGCAATTGTAAAATGGTTCTGGTAGAGGCTGACTCAAAAATTATCTTTATCCATAACTATAATAGTTTAGGAATGTAGGAATTTGTTTCAGAAAGTAAATATATCCCATTTAAGGCTTGATAGCAGTTTTTTGCTAAAACTCAAAACCAAAAATGTAACCTTTGTTTATTACTCAAATGTTGACCTTTGTTATCTGGTTACTTGATGTTTTATATGATACTAGCACAAATACCCAGCGTTGCTCGGGTCCATTGGAGAGGGGGAAAGGGGAGAGAGCTGAGCGAGTGGGGGGGGCGTTGGAGTGGGGGGAAGAGGGGAGAGAGCTGAGCGAGTGGGGGGGCCATTGGAGTGGGGGGAGGGGTGAGAGCTGAGCGAGTGGGGGGGCATTGGAGGGGGAGGGGGAGAGAGCCGAGCGAGTGGGGGGGCGTTGGAGTGGGGGGAATGGGTGAGAGCTGAGCGAGTGGGGGGGCCGTTGGAGGGGGAGTAGGGGGGAGAGAGCTGAGTGAGTGGGGGGGCCGGTGGAGTGGGGGGAGGGGGGAGAGAGCTGAGCGACTGGGGGGGCCGTTAGAGTGGGGGGAGGGGTGAGAGCTGAGCGAATGGGGGGGGCATTGGAGGAGGGAGGGGGGAGAGAGCTGAGCAAGTGGGGGGGCCATTTGAGGGGGGGAGAGCTGAGCGAGTGCGGGGGCCGTTGGAGGGGGGTATTATTACATCATAACTATGTCACAGAGAACAGCAGCTGCCCAGCTGATGTTAATGGGCTTTAAAGAATTTCACCCCTAGGGGGCGTCAGAGGTGAGATTTGAATAATTTTCTATTCTTACTCTGATTAGGACCCTAAAGCCTATAACTGTACCAAATTTCAAGTCTCTAGCTCAAACGGTGTGGAAGGAGTAAGGGAACGTACATACACACACGCATACACACACGCGTACACCATTTGACTTTTATATATATAGATATGTATGTTTATATTGGTGGAATTGCTATACTTAAGAGTCACTTAAAATTTTAACAATCATGCTTCTGTCTGAACATTATGTACCTAATAGTCTACAGTAATACCTAAGATTGGTGCAACTGATCATTATTAGGGAAAATATGCTTTTTTCATTCTTTTCAGTTTTCTTTTGGGCATTTTACAGTGCTATCATCCTTTCTCCTGTTTATCTTATATTATAATCAGGCCCCAATTCTGTAGTGAGTTTTGTGTGGGCAAATCACTACCAGTTAGGGTGACCAGATGTCCTGATTTTATAGGGACAGTCCTGATTGTTGGGTCTTTTTCCATCACGATTTTTCATACCTGCCATCTGGTCACCCTACTACCAGTGAAGAAAACCTTGGAAGTCATTGGGGTCCACCTGCACCAATCTCAGTGCAGGACTGGAGTCTTAGCTAGTTTTCCCTTTTGTGTGTGAATATTACCCACCATAGTAAGTGAGAACACAATATTTTTAAATTGGAAGCGAGTTGGGTAGAGGAAGGTAGATGATTAGAATCACAAGGAAAGTCACGCTATAAATTGCTTCTGCTCATGTGCCTAGATGATGATGTTTGTGGAGTGGGTAGCTATATGACAAAAATAAAGCTAATTGTACAAAACTTCTTCCAAATCCTGTACTACAGATGTGTTGAATATTTCAGCAGAACCATAATATTGTGAATAATCCACATCCCTGAGCAGCATAGTTAAACTGACCTAAGACCTTCTGTAGACAACACTAAATTGACAGAAGAATTCTTTCGTTGACCTAGCTGCTGCCTCTCAGGGAGGTGTTTTACATATGCCAAAGGGAGGTGCCCTTCTGTCAGTGAAGATAGTGTAAACAAGCCTTGAGATTCAAGCAGTTCCTATTTGTTTGTTTGTTTGTTTTTCCTTGGCTGGACAATAGCTGGGCTCTTGAATCACAATCTCTTCTGGTTGAGGAAGTAGGCAGTGAGGACTACCTCCATACCAGAAGAGACTGAATTCAAGCGCTGAGCAGCTGTCCAGTCAACATGGTGCTGAAGTTGCACTACAATTACAATTTTCTATATATACACATACATTCATAACCATAACCTGTATACAGATCTCTTAATGACGATTAACTTCAGTGCATTACAAGCTTTTCAGAAAAGACCCTACTTGGTATAGTTTTATAGTACAATAACACAGTATTTAGTGAGTTGGTGTAACTGCTTATTCTGGGATTTAAATTCTTCAGATCTCCCACTGGGGGTGTCTGGACTCTCATGGTCACACCATCAGTGATAATACTTGATTTGGTGCTTCATAGGTGTGATAAAAACCATAGTCTGCCAAGCAATCCTTCAGTGCCATCCATGGTAGGGAAAGGAAGCTCTCCTAACATTGTAAAACCATGAATGGGCGTAGTCATATGAGATGGGCAAAATGAGGGCAGGTGCCATGCTTACTTCCTTACTGCCAGTCCTGACCTGCAGTGCCCCTGCTTTTCCTTCCTGCCTTACGCATAGAATCCCACAGGTGATGATGCAAAGCTGAAAGTGGGCTCGACACTTGGTTAAGAAAGTCACTTGTTTTACTAATGAAATCATTTTGATTTTAACCCAGGTCCCAAAAGAGAAAGGCTTGTTCATGACAATTTTCCACGTGGCACCAGTAGCTTCTTTAAATATTCCTATTTTTGCTCATTCAACATTGAAAATTGATAAATTGATGTTATTTCATACATAAAATGTTTTCGATAACATTTTCAAAATTTGAAAATATTCTTCAACAATTAATTTGATAGAGAATACAGAGTTATTTTAGTAAACATTAAGAAAAACTAAATAATTTAAATGATACTTTTGCCAAATAATGTAAGTAATTTAACTCCAGAAAACTGACCAGGGCAAATGTGATCTGGCTTGAATCTCCATGCATAATATTTGCAAAGGTGTGACATTTTGTCTTTGTAGTGTAAATAGGATAATTCATCTCTGATTGTTGTGTTACTGAATTATGGTTCTCTGTTTGTTACAGCCGCGTCCTTGTTTGTGCCATTACTGAGTCCCACATTTTTCTTCCAGCGACTGCTTAGCATACTTCTCTCTTTGATGTCACCATACTTGCTCCTCAGCACAGGGTACTTCCTTTTTAATTACAGCTTGGTGCATCTTGTCCTAATAAAATATTTAAGTGTTGAATGTGAAAAAGTTACTAAATCTGTGAATGTTCTTATAAAGATGGAACATTTCTTCCCTAGTAAAATCCACACTTTACATTTTGAATGAACTACATAAAATATCCGATAATTCTCTTCGATTACATGCACTTTATTTCTCCAACATCCCTCAGGCAGTGGGTTGTAGGATGTATATACATACAAAGTTGGACCAAAACAACTAAATTGGTTTTAATTTACATCTTTTGTTATTTTGTTGCAAGTTTGTGTGTAGACAGCCCTAAATCCTACAACTACAAAACAAAGGTGTAAAAATAACATTTGTGTAATGTCGTGCCTCCTTATAAAAGGACAGTGATTAAACTTTCTCTTCTGTAGAGAAAGTCGTGGCAGATACTCTAAAACAACTCTGGATTGAAGTTAGAAATAGAAATAGTTCTTGTACCCCTTGATGGAATCTCAAAAATTCAGGGTGCTGAAAAAAACTCTTGCATCCATAAAGGATCAGAGTGACTAGGTCAGAGGTGGGCAAACTACGGCCCGCAGGCCACATCTGGCCTGCGGGACCATCCTGCCCGGGTCCTTGAGGTCCTATCCAAGGAAGCTAGCCCCTGGCCTCTCCCCCACACAAGAGCTGGCTCTAGCCAGGCGGCAGGGCTGGGAGCGCCTGCTGATCTGAAATGTATGGTAAGGGGAAGGCGTGTGGGGGCGGGGGATTGGATAGGGGGCAGGGTTTCCCGGGGGGCAGTAAGGTGACAGGAAGCAGGCGGTGGCTGGATGGTGTGGAGTTTTGGGTGGGGGAGGTGGTCAGGGGATGAGGAAGGGGGGGAAGAGGAGGGTTAAATAGGCGTGGGAGTCCTGGGGGGCCTGTCGGGGCAGTGCAGCCAGTGGACGGGGAATGGTGGGAGGTTGGAATTGGGGGTGGGGCCCCAGGGGCCTGTCAGGGGGTGGGGGTGTGGATAGGGTTAGGGCAGGGGACAGGGAGTAGGGAGGGTTGGATGGGTTGGGAATTCTGAGTGGGGTGGTCGGGGGGGTGAAGTGGAGGAGGTGGATAGGGGGTGCGGGCCAGGCTGTTTGGGGTGGTACAGCCTTGCCTACCTGGCCCTCCATATAGTTTTGCACCCTGATGTGGCCCTCGTGCCAAAAAGTTTACCCATCCCTGGACTAGATAGTGGAAGTAGCTTTTATGACAGCTTGAGTATCTAGAGCCTTAGTGAACTAGCAGAAATACCATCCAAACCTTTAAAAAAAAAGAGAGATGTTTTTCTATTTATGTTATCTCAGTTTCTTTCTAAAGGAAAAAGGGTGCCTATCTGAAGCCCTAACATACATATATCCATATACTGTTGACATACATTTAAAAACATAACAACATAGAAGTTGCAAAACACAAAACTGTCCAAAGCAAAGTAATGTCTTCCTCCCATCTTACTGCATGTTAATTGACCTCCAGCCAGTGGACCCCAGCATCTTTAAATTCCCACTGCACATTCCCCTCAGACAAAATTCAAGTATTTTATAGATCTCTGACATGATATAGTTCAGATTAACAGGGAGTTAATCTTGGAGTACATGCATTATGTGTATGATTGAATACGTTATGCTTATTATGATTGTATGTATATATTTAATATCATGTTAATCATTTTATTCAGATATGAAGCTCTCTTTCCCCTGGTGTTGTCTGGGTTGATGTTTGCTTGGATATATATGGAAAAAGAAGCATTACAGCATTATGGCAATTCACTTAAAACAAAGGTAGCATTTCAAGAAGCTTATACTTGATTCATCATAAAAAAAACTGCTCCACTAGGAAAGTGTGAAGTGATTGCCCAGTGATGGCCATAGTTCAGTTTCATCATGGTTTTTCTTCTAAGGCAAACTAGATTTTTTAAAATATCTTTAGCAGTTTTTGTGGAACAGTTTGCAGCAAAGTACATCTTTGAGTATGGAAAGCCTGTATCAGGTACCTATCTCATAGGAAAATGTAAAAGAGATTTGTAAAATATTTGATTTGATATATTCCATATTAGAGCTATTTCTAGGACCACAGAAAATCAATATGACTGAAGCAGTATATTCTGTAGGTTAGAGTGTAATGCTAATTCAAAATCAAGAGTGAAAGTATTTCCTAGGATAAGTATAATGTTACAATCTGGGAAATGGGAAATTCTAAATAAATAAAATGACTAGCACAGGAGTGTTGGTGATGGAGACTGAAAGGAAATAGCCATTTGACTTCTGAAATTACTCAAAGGAAATATTTGTGGAGTCATTTAATTTCTGTCTCCCTGTCTTATCAGTGTGGTCTTTTATTTCTGATCAGGCAGACAGGGTTCTGCTAACTGAATTTATGCTAGCAAATTCTTGGATTTGCCCTCAGAAGGGGTTTGCACTATGTGTAATTTCCTTGCCTTTGTGATTTATGTCAGTGATTCTCTGAACCCATGGTCACATCGCGATTCCACTCTTAATCTAAACTGCTGTTGTGCCCTTGAGTTGGTTAGAACCAAAATGCCTATTACAGAGCTCTCCAGGCATTCTGAACTGGGCAGAATGCCATGCCCTCCCTATTTCACAGGAATCCATTGCCATGGATGATAATTATAGAGAATCAATGGCAAGGATGCTTTGGAATTTGCCAACGTTTTGTAGAGGGGAAGCTACAATTCTGAGCCTTAACTGCTTTTGTGGTTTATAGGTAGTCAACCCAGTGGCATATTGATACCATGTTGAGCTACCTCCTGAGATAGCAGATTTCAGAGATTAATAATGCCTTAGGGAGAAAAGTCAGGGGGTAAAATTGAGGCAGAAGCATTCACAAGCGCTGATCTGGCAATTACTATATTTTTTACCTGCAGGGATTTAATTTTAAAACTTCAGATACAACATCCATTGATACAAGGCAGAGCATTAGAAATGCAAATAGTGAATGTTGTCATTTGTTTACATAACTTAACAAGTTGAGGCTTATGTATCACATGGGCCTGTTTCCTTAAATCTTAAATAGTGGAAATCCAAGCGGTGTGAAAGATGCATGGTTTGAGTTCTGCTTACGAGACCATATGAATCGACTATGAATGAAAAGAATTATATGTAAGCTTGAGACAGTGATTCAGTAGCATTATCATTTTTCCTTTACATTTTGTGATCTTCGTCTAGCTTTCAGTGAGAAGAAATTTTTCACTTTATTTTTCTAATCTTCTTAAAACAACCAAAAACAACAACAGCAGTACAACACAACACCTCTAGATCCCCCACTTTAATGTCTGCCAAAAAGTCCTGCATTTGGGAATCCAGTCAGCTCTCTGCTGATGTGAGACTATTTTTAAGCAATATGTGGTTTGCATTTCAGATCCACCACATGGGATTTTTCTTTTTTCAATGAAAAAAAAGTTCATTGCCCTCTTAAACTCTGAAGACAGTTTCTCCCCAGGTCAAGAGGTGTTGTGTGGAGAGCAGAGTAGAGAAGCTGAAGAATCTTACAGTATCCTCATTCATGCCATACCTCACCTTGAGGATAATTGCAGTCTTTATAGTAGGAGATCTTTATCTAGCTGTTTTTGAGCAGTGAAAATATATTTTAAAAAAACAACAAAAAACCCACAAACACCACTTAGGACAGGGGAAAAGAAAAGAGAGCAAAATAGTAAACCAAAGCTAGGGGAGTTGTTTCTTACTGAAGACAGCAGCAGAAGCTCTGCTGTGTTCATTTGATCAATATCACTCTACTTATACAATATCTTTCTGGCAGACTCATTAAAGTATAAAAAAACTATCGGAAAAGTTTACAGTTTTCATCACAAATGGATCTGTCTTTTGACAGGGAAGTGAGTTAATTCCTCATTGAATCCACTAAAATATTTTCTTAGTATCAAAGTGAACCACCTGACATCATATAATGATTTCTTTTTGCTGTCTTCACAGCTTGCTGTTCTCAACTTCTCCTACACTACTGATATAACTCAGTTTCGGCAACTCCACCTGGATGACATCCGCAGGTCTTTTTTCTTTGTATCCTTTTGTCCTGTTTCGAAAGCAGTGTTTAGATTCCAGTGAAATGATTGGCCAGTGGCACAATGGTCAATTTCAGAGGGTATTGTACTTAGCACTCTTGCTTGGGTTACTGCTGAATTCATACACAAACAGCCTTTTAAAAAGATTTTTAAAAGGTCTTTTCTTTTAAAAGATGGATTTATTTTAAAGGCATTTGTTCAAAATACCAGGCTGATCTCTTGATTGATCTGCTGATTGAACAAGTCAGTTCAAACTGTGCCCACCTGGAACTCCTTTCTTTGTCCCTTGAGAAAGGTTATGCTAAAATTATTCCGGTTATTATATTATATTATGTTATGTTTATGTTATATCACAAATTGACCATCCAGGATGGGATGATAAGCAAACATAGATCCGGATCCTTCAGACACTAAACATTCCTGAAACTAAATTGTTTCTAATAATCCCCTTCCTTTTTTTCTATTATAAAGGCTGGGTAGCTGGGAAAGAGTGCTACGATTGTCACTGAGCTGGAGGTAGGTGAGGGAGATTTGGCAACCAGGGTAGTGAGTATGTCAATTACAAGAAAGATTAGAGGGTTTTCTAGGAAGAGTTAGCATCAGTGGGGAAATGGGTTTATTGTAGTGGGTGTGGCTGAGGGAGAAGGAAAGAGAGATTTAGGACCCTACCATACTTTTTATAACATCAGAAAGAACCTGACAAGTTTGGCAGCCTGACTCCTGAGCTTTGGTTTGTGCTCTACAGGAGACACAGTGCTTTCATTTGTAGGCACCAGTCTGAGGCAGGTGAACCAAAATCCCAGAGCATACAATGTTTGAATTCGTAGAATGGAGTGTTCCAAAACAAATGTTTCCTGCCATCAATCTCTGGGGAGCCATCCCTGCTGACCTTGCTACCAAATGCTCAGCCCCTGTCTTCCAGCTCAACCTGCCCAAATATAGTGTCACGTCCCATCTCTGAGAGGGGACATGGGCTGCTGGAAGTGGGGCAAGTCTGGGCAGGCCACTGAGAGGGAGCTGGTGGTGAGGAGGAGCACTGTTGGTGGCCCCATTGCCCAGTGTGCCCACTCAAATTTGGCTCTGTAGCTCCTCGGTTGTGATAAAGAGGCCGTAGGGTCAAAACTGAGTGTTGTGGCCTCCATGCATGGGTGGCTCACAACACTGCTCTGGTTTGGCCCCACAGCTCCCCGGTCACCCTGGAGGACTGGCAGTAGCAGTGGGACAGCCAGTGTATTCCTCTCCACTGCCAGTGATATGCCCCACACATAACTTGTGTACAGCTGTGAGTGTCACAGTTGTAGAACACCACGGGCCCAAAGGAAAGTCCAGGAGGTTTGATGCTGGCCTTGTGGAGGAAAATCAGAGCTAAGGAAAGAGTGAGTAAATGTTTTTTTGGGCTCAGAGAGCATTAGGCTGACCAGACAGCAAGTGTGAAAAATCAGGACAGGAGGTTGGGGGGTGGGAAGGGTGGGTAATAGGAGCCTATTTAAGAAAAAGACCTAAAAATCAAGATTGTCCCTTTATAATGAGGACATCTGGTCACCCTTGAGAGCATCCTGCACCTGAATATAAGTTAGGAAGGTACCTTAAAAGCAACTTTATTTACTGTACAGTAAGCTTATCTTTTTCATTTACCGCTTTGCTATTTCTTAACAAAACATTTAAAATTTAGCAGAATTAATGGGATTTTTAGCACTGGCCTCATGCCATATTTGAAAATTTTAAAACCAGTTTTTCTTTGACTAAGCAAACAAAAATTGAATGGTTTTTAAAGCTCAAATGTAGTATTTCCTTGGGCACACTAAATGAACTGAATATATTTTGTTCTGTTTCAATAAAATGTTCACCTTTTTATTGGGAGCAAGTACAATGAATTTCAGCTCAAAGCGTTTTTTTTTAGTGTAGAATATTATTAATGACTATATAGCGGTGAAGAAAGGAATGACTTCTCAACTTGAACTGTAATATTGCTACCATGAAACCATTTTAAATTAAAAGAACATGTCAAGATTCCCAATTAGGGCTTGAGAGTTGGCCTGTATTGAGGAGCCTTAGGCCTCTGTTAGCCTGATCTTCCAGAAGGAGATTCAGATTGCATATGCTTAGCATCTTGATAAGGCGGCAACCCTGCCCATTGGGCTTTTTCCTGTTTTATTAGAGAACTGTAGCTGTTTTAAACCTGAACTGGAAGAATTTTGCAGTATTGTTAGACTGTTAGATTACTAAACCTGAAACAATGTGATTCACTTGGGAGGTAGATGCTGCAAATTTCTTTATTTGTGCTCACGTATTTCTTCCAAAAATTTGCTTGCAAATTTTTGAAGACCCTACTGAATAGTTAATATTGAACTTTTTATACTGAGATATTTAAATACTCCATGACAGGAATTAAAGGGTCAGGAGAAGCCAAGCCAGCCCCTGCCTTCTCCCCCAGGGAACTCTGGAGGCAGGAGTCCCTTTTCATTACCTTCTCACTTCACAGTAGGGGGAGGGTTGCTGGATCTGTGGGCAGATTAAAGAGGTATGAGAGACCATATTGGCCCTTGGCCTTACCTCTAAGGGGAAGTAGGAGCCTTCCATCCTCCCCCTTCCATGAGGTTGTGTAGAAACTAGGTTTCACCTGTATGAAAAGAATATGCCTTAGACCCTTTTAGTTACACAGATTCCATCAGATCAGAGTTTTGTCCCCACCTCGCTTGTGTCTATATTTGTGGAATGTGCAGCAAGGAAGGAGGGCAGGTAAGGGGCAGCAATGGGATAATGGATAGGTTGAGGTGTTCGGACAATGAGAGTGTGGGAGGGTAGGCTGGCAATATTTAGTCTTATTTTTAAGACCAACCACCACAGCCAATTCCCCGACAAAGACAAATGTGTACACATTGATATATGGACAGAGCTCACATTAAAATGTACAAAAGTGCATATGTTTGAATGTGTGACTGTATTGGTATGAAGAAGTGTATCAACTTCACAAGTTGAACAAGAAAATAAGCTGACTCCCTAGGTCTCTGATAGGTTTGGGGGCAGACCAGTCAGTATTCTGATTTGTACATGAGCTCCCATCTATCAGAATTGACTTAAAGTCAGGATCTGAAAACTCAGTCAGGCAAGGATATCTGATTTCATACTTTTAAATGTAATGTAAAACTGTAACCATAATAAATGAGCTTCTCATAGTGCTGGATTGACAGGTCTTTAAAAAGACATTTTCAGCGTGTTGTTTTTATCTGATCTTTTATGTAACTTTTGTGTTGGATTTTCCTTAGCCATATTTAGGTTTTCTTCATCGTGACAGCTTTTTTTGGTACTGGAAATATAGCTTCTGTTAACAGGTAATCTTATTGATGCTGTTGAGTGCAAAAGACAGTGCAAAAAATACTCAAATAGCACATGCCTAGTCAAACAGTCCAACATAAGCAAAATAATAAGAATAGTGTAATAACCTAGTAGTGGTTGTATTTAAGTATTATTTTCTGTGGTATTTTGTGTAAGGAACCAGGCCTGCAAGGAACTGAGTTCCTTTAACTCCTATTATTAGTTGTTGTTAGTTGGTGTTGAGAGCACTCAGTCCTGAGGAAGAGCTCTGCACCTTGTAGAATTGGGCTGTAAATAATCACAGAGAAAGAAAAAGCTGAGATACATAGGCTAAGTAACACTATACTTGGGCAAGACAATAGTGGCTTGCATGCTCATATTTTGAACAAAATCTAAAATGTTTCATTAGCAGGAAAAATGAAATATTCTGCTTTTTTATAGAAAATACTGTTTGCAGATACATTTAATAATTTGTATTTTATTATTTTCATGGTTCTCTAGCTTTGACCCTACCTCCATCTATTGCTTCCTGACTGTGTTCAATCCCTTTATAATGGGAAGCTTGCTGGTGTGGAAGGTTAGTAATTGCATCTTTGTGCTGTTCTCTCACAGAATGGATTAATGAGTAATACATCATGCAGGAATTCTTTTCCAATTTACAGAATATATATATATGTTTTTGAGATTCATTAACCCATTTTATCCTGTGTGCAACTATCTGCTTCTACAGAATTTCTGAAAATAAAACCTATAAAGTGTATTTGACTTCAGTATACAGAATACATGTTTGACTCATAAGAAATATATTTTATTATATTTAAATAGGAATTTTTAGCATTGAAAAGATGTTAAATAACCAAAAACATAAAGTTTTTCCCATTGTTTATAATACCCAAATGAAAGCAGGGGAAATATATATTTTATTATCTCCATCCATCCAGATTGTATTAAATAGAAATGTATTGATTTTTTTTACTGTTCTCAGTTTTGCAAATTTTACTGTATCTTATTTTTTTAAAATAAACAAATTACTCTTTTAAAGATTGGACTTTCCATTTCCCTGCCCATGCTGTCATTCCCTGTTTGAAGATAAGGTTTAGGAATGCTTCTCTGATGACATCTAGGGTAGATATCATTAGATAGCCCTAAGGGACAGCAGCGCAGGCAACTTGCTGCTAGATTGCACCTAAAGTAAGTGATATGTTCACCCTGCCACCTCTTTTCCAAAGGAGAATACCTGGTTGGAGGAGCAACCAGAGTCTGCTCCAGGGCTTTGTTAAATCCAAACCTGCTGGATGCTGGGCAATATTTACCATTAGCAAAATTGCAGCTGCCTTTCTGCCCCAGATGTGACTACCTCTGCATCCCAACCTGTACTTTCCAACAACTGTAAAGGCAGGAACTGGGAATGACAGGCTCAGTCTTTAAAAGGTGGATTTGCGTACATCTAGCCTTGAGGAAGTGTGGGTCCATTCTAAAAAAAGAAAATGCAGTGCACACATTTCAGAGGTTGTTTTTTTTTAAATTCATTAAGTTGTGCTGGTTGGCTTAGTTGTGTCCTCTTGGAGGACAGTGGGTGGAGTATTTATTCTTTTTTGGCTCAGTACTTGCTCAGCCAGGCATTTGTGCATGGACTGAAATCACCCTTTCACAATGGGAGTTCTTCTTCGAGTGCTTGCTCATGTCCATTCCAATATGTGTGTGTGCGTTCCGCGCATGCCCGGTCCGGAAAGCTTTTCCCCAGCGGTACCCGTAGGGTCGGCAGGGGCGACCCCTGGAGTGGCGCCCTTATGGCCATGCATATATGCCCCTGCCGACCCTCCCCCCGCTTAGTTCCTTCTTTCCGCCCTTGGCGGTCGCTGGAACAGCTTTCTCTCTCTCTCTCTGAGATTAGCGGTATCGCAGTTACAGTTAGTTAGGTAGTTAGTGTTGATAGTTCTTATTGTTGTAGTTGTATAGTTAGACTGATTAGATCTCCTATGCCTGGGGCACAGGTTTGAACTTGCAAGGAGTAAATTGATTAGATCTCTTATGCCTGGAGCATCAGATTTTTACACTTGCAAAGACTAGGCTGATTAGACCTCGTCTGCCTGGGAGGTCAGATCTTTAAACTTGCAGGCTGCGGGAAGCACTCCCGATGTTTGAAGTGCCCCGGGGAAGCTAACCAGCCTGAGAGCTGCATTATCTGTAAAGGCTTAAACCCCGCAGGACAGGGGTTCTACGCTAAAGCTTCTCCTGATGGAATCCGCATCGGTCCGCGGTACCGCGGCACCGAAGGACGAGAAGTCATCTCGGCACCGGTCACCTCGGCACCGTGCTGCCTCCTCTAGAAGGCACCGTTCTCAGTTCCCGGTGCCTTCTAAGAAGCCTAGAGGGCGCTCCCCGGTGCATAAGATCACGGGTGATCCCTCCTCGGTGCTGGTAGCTCCGGAGCGCGCGCGGCGGCCCCGTTTAGAGCCCGCACCAGCAGCTGCGGCACTGGAGCCCAGAGCTGCTTCCCCAAGTATGGGGTTCTCCCCTGAGAGGGACACGCCTGGGTTAGGTTTGCTATCAACCCTAGAGGCGTTCGGCGTGGCTAGCAATTTAATTGAGCTAACCGATGATTCGGCACCGCTCTTTGTCGCCCCGGTACCGGTGACGCGCACAGTGGCCCCTCTCATTCCGCCCGTGCCATTGACTACGGTGCCGTCTGCCTCACAACTAATGGCACCGGCTCTGTCAGCGGCACCGCTGACCCCGGTACCGTCCCGCCCCGCACCACAGGTGCCGGTATATCCGGGGAAGCCGGAGAGGTACGCTGGACAAGCAGGCACGGCACCGGCAGGCACGGCACCGCCTTGGTCACAATCTGATTACTCTTCGGAGTCTGGCGCGATGTCTTCACGTTATAGATCTAGACACAGCCACCGGCCCTCCAGACACCATTATTCTCGGCACCGCCACTCCTCCCATCGCCGGCACCGTCAACCATACGCGATGGAACACCAGGCACCACCTCAATGGCCCTTTTGGGGCACCTTCGCTTTCCACCAGACCCAGGGGGCTCCTTCAACATTTTCACTGCCATCGGTGCCGAGAGGTCCTGTGTCAGCAACAGTGACACGGCCACAGTCGGATGGGGCTGGGGAGGTTCAGCTACCAGGCCCCTCCACTACTCAATCGCTCGAACAGGAGGCTCAGGACACCCACCTGATAGGTGTTCAGCAGCCCTTTCAGGAGGATCTGCAGGCTGAGAACCCGCAGATTGCCTCGTCTTCATCGTTCCCAGATGAAGCAGTGGCAAGGTTTACATACAACCTGCCACCCATAGACATCAGGGGTCATCAAGACGTACTGAGGAGGGTTGCACATAACCCGAACCTTCTGGCGGAGGAGGTTCAAGAGGAGGAGGATCCCGATGTTGACACTCTTTCGCCTGACTCCCCGCCTCACATAGCCTTGCCGTTTTTACGGGAAATCAAGTCCACAATGGACACCCTGTGGCAAACCCCTTCCTCGCTCCCCCCAACAGCCAGGGGAGTGGAAAGAAGGTACTTCGCGCCAAGAGAAGGGTGCGAGGACCTCTTTACGCACCCTCCGCCTGGGTCCCTGATCGCGGACACGGTAAGTCACCGGGAGCGCCAAGGTCAAACGGGGCCTACTCCTAAATCACATGATTCTAAGAAGTTAGATTTATGGGGTAGGAAGGTTTATTCGTCAGCGGCTTTACAACTCTGTATATCCAACCAACAGGCTGCTCTCGGACGCTACTCTTACAATATGTGGTCCACATTGAACAAGTTTGAAGGTAGTTTGCCTACGGAATCTGTGGATGAATTTAGAGCCATCGCCCAAGAGGGCAGGGTAGTCTCTGGGGCTGCTCTGCAAGCCGCATTGGACTCAGCAGACTCTGCGTCGCGACAGCTGGCTACGACAGTGACCATGCGCCGGGGGGCCTGGTTGCATGTTTCTGGCACCCCCCCACCAGCGCAAGTGACTATGCAGGACTTGCCGTTTGACAAGCAGGGACTGTTTGCCCTCGACAGGGGGAAAAGCTTGCAGTCAACGAAAGATTCCAGGGCGCGGTTATGCTCCCAAGGTCTCCACACCCCTCAAGGCCAAAGTAGACCCTTTGGGCCTCCGCTGCCTCCACCAGCCAGGTTCTATCAGGTTCCCCCATACAGAAGGGATCTAACCAGGAGTGGTGGAAAGGATGCTAGTCAAAGGAGGCAGTGGTCCACGTCTCGTCACTCCCGAGGTTCAGGGAGTAACCTCCCAATTCTCCGTTTTCCCTCCCAACCACCCCCCATGCCCGCCCCTCTTCGGGGACCCATCTCACGAGCAACTCCTAGATCAGGAGGCCCATACCCACTTGTCTTGGGTTACCACAGAGGCGGTTCCTCAAGAATTTCGGAGCAAAGGTTTCTACTCCCGTTAATTCCTTATCCCAAAGGCCAAAGGCGGTCTTCACCCTATCCTAGACTTGCAAGGCCTCAACTTCTGCATAAAGAAGCTGAAGTTTCGCGTGATATCCCTCGCCATTATAATCCCTGCTACGGATCATGGGGACTGGTTCACTGCCCTCGACCTAAAAGACGCTTAATTCCACATCTCGATCATTCCGAGTCACAGACGATTCCTGAGGCTCGAGAGGGGGTCCCACCGTTACCAATTTACGGTTTTTCCGTTCGGCCTCTCCTTCACTCCAAAGGTATTCACGAAATGCATGGTGATAGTCGCAGCATTCCTCAGACGAAACGGCATCCAGGTTTACCCTTACCTGGACAATTGGCTCATCAGAGCAAAGTCAAGGGAGCTGCTCCTGAGGCAAATAACGCTCATCAGAGCCACCTTCCTGAAATTGGGCCTTATTCTAAATGTACCAAAGTCAACCCTCAGTCCTACCCAGAGAATCGAGTTCATTGGAGTAATACTGGACCCTCGATGTACAAGAGCCTTTCTACCTCCCTTTCGAGCCAAGGCCATGGCGGACATTATTCACCCATCTCTTCGGGTTCCCATGACCACAGCAAGAAACTGTATGGTCCTAATGGGCCACATGGCGGTGTGCGCTTATGTGGCGCCGTTCGCAAGGCTCCGCCTTCGTCCTCTGCAAGCCTGGTTCGCGGAGGTCTACATCCAGCGCAGGGACCCCCTCGACTTCGTAATGACTCTACCATTAAAGGTAAGACAGCCCCTTCACTGCTGGCTCCAGCCCAGATCTCTGGGCAGCGGGGTGCCCTTTCACAAGCCCCAGCCATCTATGACGCTGGTGACAGACGCTTCGGCTCTCGGCTGGGGAGCTCACCTGGGGAAGACCACGACTCAAGGCCTCTCGTCCCAGGAGGAGCTGTCTCCCCACATAAATGTTCGAGAGCTCAGAGCACTTCGCCTGGCATGCCAGACGTTCTAGTTACTTTTGAAGGGCAAGAGCGTGTCAGTTCTAACACACAACACAGCCACGATGTTCTATATAAACAAACAGGGTGGTGCTCGCTCCTCTCGCCTGTGCAAGGAAGCCCTCGCCCTTTGGGAGTTCTGCATTCCCAGAGGGATCTCCCTCACAGCGGCTTACCTTCCGGGGGTGCAGATCGTACTGGTGGACTCCCTGAGCCGCTCCTTTCGGGGTCGCGAATGGTCTTTCAGGCCCGATGTTGCCCACTCGTTTTTCCAAAGGTGGGGGTTTCCCCACGTCGATCTGTTCGCCACAAAGGCCAACAGGAAGTGCCACAGGTTTTGCTCCCTCCCCAACCTCAGCCCAGGTTCAGAGGGGGACGCATCTCCCATTCTATGGATGGGGGACCTGCTTTATGCATTTCCCCCGTTCCCCCTTGTCCACAAAGTGCTGATGAAGGCTCGTCAGGACAAAGCGTCCCTCATACTTATAGCGCCAGCTTGCCCTCGTCAGCACTGGTACACGACCTTGCTGCCTCTCCGGGTGACGACGCCGGTAACACTTCCCCTGTCGCCAACATTGATCTCCCAAGACCACGGGAGGATGTTACATCCCAACCTACAGTTTCTCCACCTCACGGCGTGGTATATCCGTGGCTGAACCCAGCAGAGCTTCAGTGCTCGGACTCAGTCAGGGATGTCCTCCTGGGTAGCAGGAAACCTTCCACGAGGGGAGCCTACACTGCCAAATGGAAGCGCTTCTCGCTGTGGTCTCAGGGCAAAGGGGTGGATCCCCTGTCCTCTTCAATCCCCACTATCCTGGATTACCTCCTCGAACTGAAACAGCAAGGATTAGCGCTCTCCACTGTTCGAGTACACCTGGCCGCCATTTCGGCGTTCCATCCGGCTGTTGGTGGCAGTTCAGTTTTTAGCAACCCTCTGGTTAACAGATTCCTGAAGGGTTTGGAGAGGTTGTATCCTCAAATACGCCAACCAGCCTCCCCATGGGACCTCAACCTGGTGCTAAAGGCCCTAATGAAACCTCCGTTCGAGCCTATGGCCACCTGTCCCCTGTCTTATCTCTCATGGAAGACCGCGTTCTTAGTGGCAATCACTTCTGCACGAAGAGTTTCTGAGATTAGGGCGTTCACTTCCGAACCACCCTATACGATCTTCCATAAGGATAAGGTCCAGTTACGCCCGCACCCGGCCTTCCTGCCCAAAGTAGTCTCGCCCTTTCATTTGAACCAGGATGTGTTCCTACCGGTGTTTTTTCCCAAACCCCATGCTGATAACAGGGAAAGAATGCTTCACTCGTTAGATGTAAAGAGAGCTTTAGCTTTTTACATAGAAAGGACCAAATCTTTCCGTAAATCTCCACAACTTTTTATTTCAGTGGCAGAAAGGATGAAAGGGTTACCAATTTCTACTCAGCGCCTCTCGGCCTGGATTACATCTTGTATTAAATTGTCTTATAACCTTTCGAATGCTACTCCACCAGCATTGACAGCGCATTCGACCAGAGCTCAGGCCGCATCCACAGCGTTCCTGGCGCATATTCCGATCGTCGACATCTGTAGAGCGGCGACGTGGTCTTCAGTGCACACCTTCACTTCGCACTACGCCATCGTGCAGCAGTCGATGGAGGACGCAGCTGTGGGACAAGCGGTCCTGTCAGCAGGTACTCAGAGTACTCCTCACCCTCCTCCGAGATGACTGCTCGTAAGTCACATATTGGAATGGACATGAGCAAGCACTCGAAGAAGAAAGAACAGTTACTTACCTCGTAACGTTGGTTCTTCGAGATGTGTTGCTCATGTCCATTCCGAATCCCACCCGCCTCCCCTCTGTCGGAGTACCGGCAAGAAGGAACTAAGCGGGGGGAGGGTCGGCAGGGGCATATATGCATGGCCATAAGGGCGCCACTCCAGGGGTCGCCCCTGCCGACCCTACGGGTACCGCTGGGGAAAAGCTTTCCGGACCGGGCATGCGCGGAACGCACACACACATATTGGAATGGACATGAGCAACACATCTCGAAGAACCAACGTTACGAGGTAAGTAACTGTTCTTTCCGGGAACTACAATGTAAAATATTGCGAATTCTGTGCGGTACAGCATTGCTCAAATATTTATCATCCATGCTAAACTGGATCAGCTGAAACAAGGATCATTAATATGTTTTAATCATTGAGTTTCATGGTCCCTCATAGTTTTTCACTTCAGGTAGGCCATGGCCAGAGATATTGTATCAGTTTCCTAAGTATATTCTCTGCCAAATGCGTTTTCACCCTTTCTTTGCCAACATTTTATTTTTACAACCTGTGCTACAATGAAGCTTCTCGTAATGGCAATTTGAAAAGCAGGAAAATGTTTCCATGACCATTAGTAGTGTTCTGATAGGCTGTTTTACAAATGTTGCTCTAAACCATACTGCAATTTATGTTTTAAACAGATTGTAATCCCTTTTGTTCTTGTGTCATGTGCTTTTGAAGCCGTTCAAGTCACAACCCAGTTGTCTTCTAAAAGGTACAGCAAATGTTATATTACTGCAGTAGATGGAATGGGTTTGATTGTGGAATTCAGCCAAACAGTATAATTAGTAATGATGTGAAATACCCTGAATCAGACTCCATTTGTACAACAGTCCACTCGCTTTGAAAGAATTTGGATTTATCAGGTGTCAGGCTAAACTAACCAATGAGCCACTCTGATGACTTAGCTCACTTTTTGCTCACTCCTTACACATGCTGAAACTTCCTTAACTTCAGTGGTAGTTTGCCTCAGTAACAAATGAGTAAAAAATTATGGAGGATTTTAAAGTTTGGCCCAGTTTGAATGATCAAACATTTGGGTTTCTGCATTTAAAACACAAAAGATACAAACAGACTTTTGTCTTAATGTAGAAAAAGTAAGCAATATTTAAATTAGAATTTCATATTTTAAATTGCAACTCTCCATATAGTACAAATATATTTTTAAATAAACAATGTACAAGCCAATGACATTAAAACTTTGTAGCACTGACCTCACCACAAACTGTATTTTTTTAAAAAAGGCACCCAAACGAGTCTTTGACCAGAGACTTTCATTATGGATTTCTTTCTGCTCTTTCACAGCAATTTAGAGTACACTTGTGCACACTCCCCTCCAGAGCCTGTAATGGAAACCCAGATTCCCGAGTCTCACCATCCTTTGCTGTCAGCAAATATACGTGAACCTCGTATGTCTCACTCACTATAGTATTGGTTAACATAGAAGATATCAACCTACTACTATGAGTTACTCCATTAGCTCAAGGGGTAGAGGTCTGTGTGGTGGATCTAAAGGTTCCAACCCTGCCAATGATCCATCTGGGTGTCAGTACGATTCCATATGATGGAACTACTGTTTCTTCAGTTTTCCCTTCTTAGAGCGTAAGAAATTACACACAAAAGACTACATTAAAAAAAACACTAGTAAGGTTGCAAAATCAAGTCCTCAGAAATTAGAAAATACCAGAATTAAGGTTGTATGTGCAGCTTTAATCACCCCTGTGTGTGTGTGTGTGCATGCATTCTGATATAACCTTTAAATACATTTCACATGGTATTTTTTCCACAGAACCCCTCCCTGTTCAGTTTGTGTTTACTGTACTTATTCCAACCTTCCTCTGAAAAGAGAATTATTAATATCCCCATGGACTCTTCTATGGAGCTTATCATTCTAGAATCTTCACAAACATTAATCAGTCAATCTCTACAGTAGTCCTGCACGGTCAGAGGGTATTATTATCCCCATTTTACAGCTGGAGAGCTGAGGTATGGTGATTATTGTGGTAAAACATTTCCACTCCTTTTGAGTGCTCAGTCTGAGATTAAAAAAGATATATTTTTTCTGAGTACTTACCATTATGTACTTAAAGCCCAGATTTCACTAACTCAGTTTGCAGGTATGAGAGCTCAGCACTTCTGCAACTCAGACATCAGAGTCTCAAGTTGGGCACCCAAAAAATCCAGAGCATGCAATTAGTGACGACTTGTGAAAAGTTAGGTTCTTCTTCGAGTGATTGCTCACATGCATTCCACTATAGGTTAGGTACGCGCAGCGTGCCTGGTTGCCGGGTAGATTTTCCCCTAGCTGCAGACTGGGTGAGCAGGGAGCCCCCTGGAGTGGCGCCACTGCGGCACTCTATAAGTACCCCTGCGACACAGTCTGGCCCTCAGTTCCTTCTTTACCGCTCATGCTGGTAGTCGGAAGAGGAGTTCTGCTTTTCAGCGTTCTCCTTATCTCCTAGCTAGTCGATTGTTCTCTTAATTGTTCGTTGTTAGCAGTTGTTGTTAGTTAGTTTACATAGTCTTTGTAGTGTAAATAGTCAAGTGCAGGGGTTTTTCCCTGCTGCCGGAGCCTCTGTCTTCAAGGCTCCGGGATTCAAGCACTTAGAGTGTGGGAAGCCTATGCCTGTGGGGGATCCACACTCTAAGTGCCTCTCAAGTGCCTGGTAAGTGCACTTGGCAGTTTCTTCCTAGATCTGCAGTACCTTCAGCCCAGGACCCGCAAAGACAGGCGGGGAGCCGACCTGAGGAAGAACCGCCAGCACCCGCACCGCTGACTCCGGCGCCGCAGGAGGCCCCGTCGAGTCCGGTGCCAGTGGTCTTGCCACTTGGGGTGCCAACTCCGCAGCAGCTTCCCTCCACGATGGAGGCGTGTACTGCTGCGAGAGGGTTGCTTGCCGGGGACGCCCCGCAGCAACAAGTCCGGTCGACGGGCAGGCCGCCCATGACCGAGGCAGAGATCGCGTGTCGGAGCCCGGCAGGCCATGGACACCGCTCGATCTCGCGGCGCCGACCAGACTCCCGGCGGCTCCGGTCGCAGTCTCGGCGCCGCAAGGAGTTGAGACCCTGCTCAAGGCCTCCTCCTGGCCATTCGCGCCACTCGCGCTCTGGCCGCCGATCAGAGTCCCAGCACCCTGGTAGGGGCCGGTCGTACTCTCGGCACCGGTCGCACTCCTGGCACCGAACCCCGTCGCGGCACCGAAGGTCCTCCCGGTACCGATCATCGTCTCGGCACCGAGACTCCCCGAGGCGGCACCGTTCAGGTAGCCACGATTCCTCGGATGGGCACCATACCGCCCGGTACCGGTCGAGAAGCCCACGGCACCGGGAGTGTAGAGAGCGGCACCGGACCCCGTCGCGGCGCCGAAGGTCCCCCCGGTACCGATCATCGTCTCGGCACCGAGACTTCCCGAGGCGGCACCGTTCGGCTAGCCACGACTCCTCGGATGGGCACCTTACCGCCCGGCACCGGTCGAGAAGCCCACGGCACCGGGAGCGTCGAGAGTCCGCCGGCACGCGGTCCCCTCGCTCGGCGGGACAAGCCCAGGTCACCCAGAACCCTGCCTGGTCAGAGTGGGCGGCATGGGGGTACGATCGGCCCCGGGAAACCCAGTCTGAACCCGGGTTCCCGGTGAGCTCAGAGGGTCCAGTGGACGTGCTGGCAGGACCATCATCGGCAGTCCAGCCCTCCACGGCACGTAGCCCTATGGAGCCGGGTCCCTATGCCTCCCCCGTAGGGGTAGAGGCAGTGGCGGGCACTTCATCAACTAGCACGCCCGCCTTGGACCTCTCCAGTTACCAACATCTCCTCCAGGCAGTTGCTAAAAACATGAACCTGCCTTTGGAAGAGGTCCCAGTGGTGGACGACCCGGTCACCACCATGTCAACTAAGGGCACTCCGGCATGGGTGGCAGTGCCGTTCATTAATACTATTAAACTCCACACGGTGGCAATTTGGAAGACCCCCGCCTCTATCTCCCCCACTGCTCGTGGGGTGGAGAAGCGTTATTTTGTCCCAGCCAAGGGATATGAATACTTGTATGTTCACCCCACGCCCTCCTCCCTGGGGGTGGACTCTGTTAATAACAAGGAGCGCCACGGGCAGGAGGCGCAGGTCCTCAAGGCCAAAGAGGCCAAAAGGTTGAACCACTTCGGCAGGCAAGTTTATTCCTCCGGGGGCCTACAACTCAGAGTCGCCAACCAGCAGGCACTCCTGAGTAGACACCATTTCGACCCGGGGGAGGCCCTTACTAAATTTGAGACTGCTCTCCCGCAGGAGGGCAAACAGGAGTCCAGGGCCCTATTGCCCCAAAGCAGGGACATATCTCGTCATGCCCTGCAAGCGACCCTGGACTCGGCCGATTCTGCGGCCCGGACAATGGCCTCGGGCATAGCCCTCCGCCGGGCAGCATGGCTCTCGTCATCCAACCTAGCCCCGGCCATGCAATTTAAAATCCAGGACCTCCCCTTTGAGGGACAGTCCCTCTTCTCGGAGGATACGGATGCCCGTCTCCAGGCCCTCAAGGACAGGCGGGTAACCCTCAAAGGCCTGGGCATGCACACCCCAGGCCCACAGAGGCGTCCCTTCATCCCGCCACGCAGGAAATTCTTCCCACCTGCGCGCCCGCCCAAGGACTCCTCCCTCAGGAGAAGCCGCCCTTACCGCCGGCGGCAAGGGCCTAGGCAGGGCGGAAAACAACAAGGCTCTAAGCCTTCCCAGGGGCCCAAATCCAACTTTGATGGTGCGCCCGGGGGCAGTTCACCAATCATAAACCTGGATCCTCCCTTCGGAGACCGTCTGTCCTACTTCCGCCGTGCATGGTCGGACATTACATCAGACCAGTGGGTCCTTCGCACGGTGGAGGTGGGATATTCGCTCCAGCTCTCCTCCACTCCTCCCACCCACCCACCCTCCTCGTCCCTCTTCAGGGACCCCTCTCACGAGCAACTCCTCGTACAGGAGGTGAGGTCGCTCCTCGCACTGGGAGCCATCGAGCCCGTACCGCAGGAGTTCAGGGGGAAGGGGTTCTACTCCCGCTACTTCCTGATCCCCAAGGCGAAGGGGGGCCTCCGGCCCATCCTGGACCTGCGTGAACTCAACACCTACATGATCAGGTTCAAGTTCCGCATGGCCACCTTGGGCACTATCATTCCCTCTCTGGATCCGGGAGACTGGTTCGCTGCCCTCGATATGAAGGACGCTTACTTTCACGTGAGCATCAAACCCTCACACAGGCGTTACCTCCGCTTCCTGGTAGCGGGGGAACACTATCAGTTTGCCGTCCTGCCCTTCGGCCTGTCCACCGCACCCAGGGTGTTCACAAAGTGTATGGCGGTAGTAGCGGCATTCCTTCGGCGCCGCGGGGTACACTTATACCCGTACCTCGACGATTGGTTGATCCGAGGCACCTCCAGGGACCAAGTGTCAGCTCACGTGCGGCTCGTTATCAGCACGTTCGACCGCTTGGGAATCCTTCTCAACAGAGAGAAGTCCACCCTGGAGCCTACCCAGAACATAGAGTTCATAGGAGCCCTACTAGACTCCACGGTAGCAAGGGCATCCCTGCCCCAGCCTCGGTTCCTCACTATCCAGTCCGCCATCAGACAGCTACGCAACTGTCCGATGACTACGGTCAAGGTCTTTCTCAGCCTGCTAGGTCATATGGCATCGTGCACTCATGTCATACAGCACGCCAGACTAAGGCTACGCCCACTGCAGTCGTGGCTCGCGGTGGCCTACAGACCGAGAAGGGACAGTATGGACGCCCTCCTCTCCATCCCCAGAGCCACCCTATCCGCTCTGGCTTGGTGGGAAGACCAGGACAATGTGTGCCAAGGGGTCCCCTTCCTTCCCCCCAGCCCGTCCATGTCCCTGGTGACGGACGCTTCGTCCCTCGGGTGGGGAGCTCACCTAGGGGAACTCAGGACCCAGGGCCGCTGGTCGGAGTCAGACCTCTGCCTCCACATCAATGTCAGGGAGCTGAGGGCCGTCCGGCTCGCGTGCCAGGCGTTCCGGGACACATTACGGGGTCACTGTGTAGCGGTGCTGACAGACAACACCACAGCCCAGTACTACATAAACAAGCAAGGCGGGGCCCGCTCCAGCCCCCTGTGTCAAGAGGCGATTCTCCTATGGGAGTTTTGCATAGCCCACGCTATTCACCTCCTTCCTCCCCGGAATCCAGAACACCCTGGCGGACCACCTCAGCAGATCCTTTATGGCCCACGAGTGGTCCCTTCGGCCAGATGTCATCCGGCCGATCTTCCTGAGGTGGGGGTTTCCCCACATTGATCTCTTCGCCTCCAGACAGAACAGGAAGTGCCTCCAGTTCTGCTCCTTTCGAGGCAGCTCCCGGGGATCCCTGACAGATGCCTTTCTCCTACCCTGGACAGGGCACCTGTTCTACGCGTTCCCTCCGATCCCGCTTCTCCACAAGGTGATCCTGAAGATCAGACGGGACAGGGCACACGTCATCCTCATAGCCCCGGCCTGGCCCAGGCAATGCTGGTATGCGTCCCTCCTCCGGCTGTCCAGGGCCCCGCCCATCAGCCTCCCGATGTGGCCAGACCTGATCTTCCAGGATCACGGTCGCCTCCTGGACCCGGACTTGCGGTCCCTTCACCTCACAGCGTGGTTACTCCATGGCTGAGAGGTCCTGAGCTCTTATGCTCAGCCGAGGTGCAGGATATCCTTCTGGGTAGTAGGAAACCATCCACCAGAAGTACCTATACCACCAAGCGGACCCATTTCTCTGCCTGGTGCACACAACATGACATCTTCCAAGTGAGGCTACTATCCCACGCATATTGGACTACCTCTTAGGCCTCAGAAATCAGGGCCTTTCTACCTCTACTATCCGGGTTCACCCCGCTGCCATATCGGCTTTCCATCCGGGTCAGTCGAACCACTCAGTCTTCTCCGACCCTGTGGTATACCGTTTCCTTAAGGGTCTAGATAAGCTGTATCCGAGCGTCAAGCGTCCCATTCCACCTTGGGATCTCAACCTTGTGCTCTCACGCCTCGCGATGCCCCCGTTCGAGCCCCTCGCCACGTGTTCCTTACTACACCTTTCCTGGAAGGTGGCATCCCTAGTAGCTATCACCTCGGCTCGTAGAGTGTCAGAGATCCGTGCACTGACCTCCGAGCCGCCCTACACTATCTTCCATAAGGACAAGGTACAGCTACGTCCCCACCTGGCCTTCCTGCCTAAGGTGGTCTCTCCCTTCCATGTTAATCAAGACATTTGTCTCCCAGTCTCTTATCCTAAGCCACACACCTCTGGAAGGGAACAGCAATTACACACGTTGGACGTTAGGAGGGCTCTTGCTTTTTATTTAGATAGAATAAAGCAATTCAGGAAACAACCCAACTTTTCGTGACAGTTGCGGAGAGGATGAAGGGCCAGCCAGTTTCAGCCCAAAGGCTCTCCCCCTGGATTACCTCGTGCATTCACACCTGTTATGAACTCGCGGACAAGCCGCTTGAGAGAGTAACAGCACACTCCACGAGAGCGCAGGCGTCCTCTGCGGCCTTCCGGGAGGGAGTCCCTATTACGGACATTTGCAGGGCGGCTACCTGGTCCTCCGTCCATACCTTCGCCGCTCACTACGCCATAGTCCAGCAGACCAGGGACGATGTGGCGTTTGGGTCAGCGGTCTTACGATCAGCAATGGGTCAACCCGACCCCACCTCCTAGGTATTGCTTGTAGTCACCTATAGTGGAATGCATGTGAGCAATCACTCGAAGAAGAAAACAAAGTTACTTACCTGTAACTGTTGTTCTTCGAGATGTGTTGCTCACATCCATTCCAAACCCACCCTCCTTCCCCACTGTCGGTTTAGCCGGCAAAGAAGGAACTGAGGGCCAGACTGTGTCGCAGGGGTACTTATAGAGTGCCGCAGTGGCGCCACTCCAGGGGGCTCCCTGCTCACCCAGTCTGCAGCTAGGGGAAAAATCTACCCGGCAACCAGGCACGCTGCGCGTACCTAACCTATAGTGGAATGGATGTGAGCAACACATCTCGAAGAACAACAGTTACAGGTAAGTAACTTTGTTTTTACGTGACTTGCCCAGCCTCACATAGGAACTGAGTGGCAGTGGAAGGGAGAGCATCCAGTGCTCCAGATCTGCCTTTAACAGCCTGAGCCCTGAGACCATACTTTGCCTTTCGGCCACCCCCTACTTCATTCACAATATGCCTTCCAACTTCTGCAATGACAACAGCCCCTTTTACATCACAGTCCTAATAATCCCCTGAATATCCATCCTCTGCACTAAATAGGACATAAATTCTATGGAAAAAATAGCTTGTGATCATGTAATTAAAGACTGTGACAGAATGCATATGTACAAAAGGGGCGAATTAAAGTTCTACAGGCAACCTTAATTCTGGCATTTCCTAACTTCTGAGGGCTTGACTTTGCAACCAGAGTAGCGTTCTTCTAACTTTCTCTTTTTGAAAAGAGAGCACTGAGATTAGCACTGTTCTTCTTTTGTGAAATCCTTGCTGTGTGTTCCAGATAGGTATGTCTGTACCTGTCAAGAGGCGAAGTTTTTGCTAGTCACATGAATAGCCTCTTAATCTCTCTGCTCATTGTTGGAAGCATACTTCATACTCCTCGTGAGACTATTCTGGCTCTTATACATCTCCCATCAATGTGGTACCTTAGCTGAACGCTTGCTAGATATTGCAAGATTGTGAAATCGCTGGCTACTTCAATCAATACTAAGTTTCCAATGGAAAAGATGCTTGTAGACGAACCAGAAAATAGTGAATTTGCCACATCTTTATTAACTAATAAAGCAGAATTGGTTTATCAAGACTGTGCTAGAAAATATAGCACTAAATTCAGTTTTCTGAAAGGGATAAATCAGTTTCTAGGGCCCACTAGCAGATGTTTGCAGAGCATTATGATACAATGTTTTCTAATGTTTCACACTGTAAATTGATTATATTTTATAATGATAATGCTGTATAAATTAAACTGTTACAGTTAATGACCTGCCTGTTAGTGGGTCAGCTCTTTGCAGCATTGCGCTAATGCCATTAGCTGACAAGCCGGTCATTAATAACTACTGTCATGTGATCTACTACTTCAAAAACGTAACATAAAGAGTAAAATAGTAAGAAAATGAAAACGCTTTATTAGCGCTACTTCTTCCCTCTTAGTCATTTTACTTGCTGAAATCTACTTTTCCAAAATTAATCCTACATACTGTAGGTTCACACTCCTGGTTTTTTGTGCATTCAGGGGATTTAGGAGCACTCCCCCAAAGCTTTTGGGAATGTCTGGAGCACTTTTACTCTCAGTCAGTCAAGGTGCTGGAAGAGCGGCTCATGTAATCTCATTTAGCAGCTGTCCACCCAGCAAGACTGGTTTGTCAGCACAGACTTGATCAGCGCTTTTTGAAGAACATTCAAGAGAATTTTATGCTCACAAGCATTTTTGCCATTCTTGAATCCTTCTGGAGCTTCCAAACCTTCCCACTCTAAGGGTTTGAAGTGATGCATAGGCCTTGTGCTAAAGAGTGGATGTCACCCACTGTGCATTCACAGTATACATCAGGGATCGGCAACGTTGGCACCTGGCCACAGCTTCCCGCAGCCCCCCATTGGACCGGGACTGCGAACCGCAGCCAGTGGGAGCTGCAGTCGGCGAAATGCCAGGTAAACAAAGCGGTGGGGTCCGTTAAGGGTGCTTACCCTGCAGTCCCACGCGCCAACGTTGCCAATCTCTGGATACACAGTTACAGATGCCATGATTTTTAAACTGTTTTTAATATTCTTTTAAAATATCACCAGCACTTATCATTTGACAGGCCACTCAGGTTTGCTGGTAAATAACTCACTTTTGGGGTACCCTGTTGTGAAACTGTAATTACATTAATGAATAAGTCTCTCTTCAAAGCATCATGATAAAATTATATGGAAACATATCTCTCAGAGAATGAAAAAGCCAACTGCAAGAAGTAATATCATATATTAATTAATATTTATACTTGAGGTTCTAATAACTTTGTAATTGTGTCTGTGGCTATGAATTGAAAATTATGATCTCTCCTTTTTTTGCAGCCTTTTCCTCCTCGTTCTTGTGATTTCAGACATTATGGCTTTGGTAAGCTATCATTGGACATTCTGTACAAATAAGATCAAGAAAGCAGAGTGCTAAGCTAATTCAATCGAGATATCTGAATTAGTTTCAGACTTCAAAGTTTTTAGACCTAGGGCATTGAATTGAATCAAAATCCTGGTGTAATTTACAGATAAAAATCCCCATCTTCATGCTTTGTATGTAAGGAATGCTTCTTAAGAGGGATAATTCTTTTTTTACTTCATTTCTTTCACTCTGCTGTTTTAAAGCTAGTATTCCTGCTTTTTAATGTATTTCAAATTAAATGTTCAAGTTAACAGTATGAGAGCACAAGGGAATGCAAAATTTACCTGGGTGCCTGGTCTAGTTAATTTTTTAGCTGTGTCTTGCCTGCTGCCAGGAAAGAAAAAAAAAAAACGAGAAAGAGATGTATTACACACTGAACTGATTTTTCAATCATGTTGTCAGAATTATCAGTGGAGGCTAGAAAATATATGAGAGGTATCTTTTGTATAGCAATTGTATCCTTTCTGTGAGGCAGTGGGGAAAATTCACCCCAGCCAGTTGTGGACTCATGATCAAAATCATTTAAATAGAGACATCTTTAAAAAAGCCTTTATAAATTTAAAGTGACACAATTAATTCCCCAAAAAGTGTCTGACAATAGCAGTGCATTGCTATATTATAATATCACTGGAAGAGATACACGCTCAAAGCAGTAGGCAGGGAGTTGTACTATTTTTGTTCTCACTTCCCACATTCTGTTTTGGAAGATTTACTTCTAAGTGACAAAACCTGCTGTTTGTGTTGTGTCATTTCACATTACAGTGTGGTTTAAGAGGTTTTACCATGTAAGAAAAATAGCAGGTATAAGACATCAGAATGTGTAGTTTGATCTTAGAGTAAACAGCCCTGGAAGTATGTTTATCTCATTTTCACATAAAGATTTATTATAAACTGTTTTTTTTATTTAATAATTTCAGTAGGAAAAGAATTAAAATATTAATAAATTACACATATGCAATGAACTACAGAGTTTTGACATGCAGGAATTGTGTGTGTGTATGTATATACATATACACAGCTATAGTCATGTTCTTTGTTTCATGTGAGTGTGTGTGTGTGTGTGTGTGTGTATACACACAGAAACAAAGAAGATAACTATAGAAACAAAAATAAAGTGAAATGGGTAATGGTTCTTATTCTTATCGAACACTTCATGCAGCTACTAGCGGTGTGGAATTTTTTCTTTGTTGTGATGTTACTCGGTGAACCTTGCAGGTGCAAGTTCAGTTGTCTGTATATACCCAGAATGGTGTTTGACCACACGATTAGTAGAGGTAGCATCCAAATTCTGATAAGCCAAAAGTGTTGGACGTACTTATTTGAATAGGGAGTTAATTGTTAAACTTGCATTACAAACACAGTATAAATACATCGGATTTTCAGGGTGATACTTAAATCACCCTGAAAATCTGAAGTGAGGTACGAGTTCCTCAAGATGAGTATTGAGAATCATTATTCTGTTGTTCTCATGAAAGATTTTAAAATATGAACAGTTGTTAGAAATTTAAAATAGCTTTTGAGTTTATTGTTTTAAAGGTTTGCTGTAGTCAATCCACCAGCTTTAAATGTTCCTTTTCAGATGGTGGAGTGTCTGATATTAATCTTCTGCCCCTGATTTCTATCTGAAATAATCTTTAAGAAACTAGTTTAACCTAAGGTGTACATCAGCTAACTGCTGATGTTTTCTGTTGGTCACTAAAGATTGTTATGTGGGGGAAGTGGGAAGGAGGGTTTCTGGTCATGGGGAGGAGAAGCTAGTCCTTACTTGTCCTAAATTCCTGCTTCTGATGAACCTTACACCACCTTCTCTGACAGGACATAACCCACTTCTCCATGCTGCCATATCCCAACTTGTCCTCTAACCTGAGAGTTATTAGGGAAAGAGCTGTCACACAGGACTGTCTAACTGGTAGGAAAAGGGGAGATCAGGCAGGTAGGGCTTGATAGCTGTGTGAATCAGGCCTGGGATGAAACTCTTTAGCCACTCTGTGGGGCAGGGGGAGCAAGAAGGAGGGGAAAGGTCAAGTTTTTTTCTGTTGCTTCATAGGGAGTTGGGAGGATCTTGGTTTTTCTCCTGGGTCTTGTTTTGCTTAAGGGTAAAAGATGACAGCACACTAGGTGTGGGTGAGGAAAGTCAGAGGGACTGAGGTATCTCCGTATCACACAGCGGACAAATATACACATTCTCTGTGTTGTAAAACAGAGCTTCTCAAAGATTTTCACCTGTGACCCCAACATGACACACACTTTTTCCTTCTATTACCCTATATCCCAAGTCCCTTTAGGCTCCATCCCAGAATCCTTCTTGCTGTTTCACCCAAATCCCCCACAATGCAATGTATAGTAATGGTTAATTATTTAAATTTTCTAGTCATAGCCATAGGTGGGAAAATATTGACATTCAATCCAAATAAAATTGATAATTTCACATATTAAACAAAAACCAGAAGAGCATTATATATATATATATGTGTGTGTGTGTCAAATGAAAAAGTATATGAGTTGCACAGTCCTCCCTGGAGTATCCACTTACCCTAACTAAGTCAACTGTTTGCTTTATGAAAGTGTTTTGTAAATCAGGACACATTTTAAAAAAAATCTATTTTATGTAGTTTTATGGCTTTAATTTTCATAGTAGCTGAGCACCCTGCACTCTTCAGTGTAATTTATCTGTGAGGTAGGGAAGTACTTTTATTCCCATCTTGCAGATGAAGAACTGAGGCACACAGAAAGACTGAGTTACCCAAGGTCATACACAATTTCTGTGGTAGAGTCCCTATAAGACAGCTTTGCAGGCTATTCTGAGGTCACTGCAAATTTGAGAACCCTTGTTCCAAACAATAAGGTTGTTTGGGAGCTTCTTCTCTTGAAGAATGCTCTCCATTAGAAATCCCTTGTGCTTTTCACAGCACATCTTGATAGAACTAGTCAGCCTTTGTTCCTCTTTAGCTGTTTGTGTTTGATTCCATTGGCTCCTAGAATATTGTTTAGTTTAGTCCAAATGAACATTCCTTGAGGTCTTGCCCTTGTTCCACTTGAAAAGTTAGAAACCCGGAGTAAACAACTTGAAAACATTGGTTTTAGTCTTGTCTTTCAAGTTGTGCGATGTTTATATACTAAACAACATTATTTTCTTATTTCACAGCACTTCTTCTTTTTGGTTAAAGATTATGGAAGCTGGCTGGATATCGGAACAAGGTACAGTATATCTGCCTTCAGTGCTTTCTTAAAAGGATAGCCTCAGGTTGGTAGGTGCCAAAGATTAGTCAGTTATTATTTATCTGTTAGTGTTCCTGTAATTCTTTCCAACTGCTTGCCCTTCTCCCCCAAAGCAAGTCTTTCAATGCTGCTTTCCCCACTCCTAGATGTCAATGTCAACATCCTAGAACTCATGTTTAATATTGGTTGGCTTTCATGACTAAAAATGGGGAAATTCATGGATTTAGCATGGCAAAAAATATGTGGGGTGTTTTTTTTTGTAAATAGAAGAGGCATGGCACACAATTTTTAAATTACTCTTATTGATTATCATTGGAAATTATGTGAAGTCAAATCTTTTATTTTACAATAAAACTTGCTGAAATCATTTAATAGTTGGCAACTATTTAAAACCCCATGCACGCCTACATTGTACATTTATCAATCCAAATTTATGCAGAGTCATGCTCGAAAGGATGACCAATACAATGGCTTTTCATGGGGAAGAGAAGTAAATCACAGTTTTTGCCACAGAAATCAGGGCTCTGACTAATATAGACCCCACACACACTCCCCAGTCCTGTTTTATGATCTGTGATAGTCTCCCCAGCATAGACTCCAGTGCAGTGTAGGGGCCACAGAGCCTTATTTGTGGCCACTCCTTTAACAACAAACCAGCATACACAGAATGGAAGGAAGTATTTCATTAAGATGTATTTCATTAATTTCAGATGTAGACTTCCTAAGTAATATTAGAAATACCTAAGTAAATCATGGAAATAGCTTGCTAGTGTGTCTTTAATAGAAACTATGTTGCATTATAAACCCTGCCAATTATCACATGAAACCCTTGCTCAAATAAAAGTTGAATAGTGACCTATTAATATTTTGCACACTGTGTTGAGGCCATTTACTTTTCTCCCCCTCCCACCTATTTTCAGACTGTTTGAGCCTTTGCTTTTAGCCATATTTCCAAAATTCCCTGTGTGAGTAAATTGCCATAGATTAAATAGTGGAAAGAATATTTTATCATCCTACTTTCATGTTTCCTGTTCTTTCATGTTCTGCTCTGCCACATTACATTTGGTGCAGGAGGTGAAGGGTGCCATCCGGGAGCTGATTACGTGCAACCTGTATTCTGCCCCTTTGTGTATACATCCTGTGTAGTTAGTGAGTTAAGAGTCCTGTGGAAAAAAATCATATGTGGCCGTGTAATTAAAGATTGTATTATAAAGCATATGCACACAGAGGCAGAATGCACTGGCAACCTTAAACTTTGCGTTTTCTAGCTTTCGAGTGCTGGGCTTTGCAACCTAAATACCATTGTTTTCAACGTAGTCTTTTTGTATGTAACTTCCTAAGGGTTTTAAGAAAAAAAGGTGAATTCTTATGTACAACTGATACAGTCCGTCCCCCCCCCAAGTGTCATCCGTGGTGTTTTGAACCCTGAACTTTCAGCACTGAGTATAGACCTCTGCTACTAGAACTACAAAACTAAATACATGAGTAGGAGCAGGAGAAAGCGGTTATTGCAGAGAAGAGTTAGACCCAGGGGATCATGCTATGATCAGGAAGACCAGCCTCAAACTATTCAGTCTTTTCTAATCCCCCTCCAGGTTGTCCATATCTCTCTGAAAGGGAACTATTCTGAACTGAGTCCAATATTCCAGGAGTGGTCTCAGCAGAGTTCTATAGAAAGAGACTTCAGCATTATATCCCTATTCAGAGATTAAATGTGTGTGCCTGAAATTGCATTTGTCTTTTCTACTTCCATATCCCATTGCAGATGCTATATCCATATCTGATTTGCTGGCCACTATCATACCAGGTCTTTTCTAACATCAGTTTCCCATGTTTCTCCTCCCTCTCCATTTTGTACCTTTGCTTATGTTACCCCTTTTGATATCAACATCTAGTTAAAGTTTGGAGACCTGTAGGCTGTTCCTAGAGCGACAAGAAACTGATGATCAAGTCTGCATCAAGCAAAATACCAAAGCTTTGCTTCTCCAAACACAGGAGGAACCAAACAGAGGAGACTGCTTCCATGCTCATAGCACCAAACTCTTTCAGCCAATATTCTGACCCATAACATCTCTCTAGGCTGCTTCTAGGGCCACATGCATTCCTTCCAAGCTGTGTGTGCTTGGCTTTTTTTCCTCATCTGATTCTCCCTCTCTGTGGGCCTTCAGCTTAAGCTGTACAGTATATCTTTCTGTGTCTCGTACACACCCTGACGCACAAAAATCCAAATTACTGGGATGGCTGGCATATATGCCCTTTGTCTGAGGTGAGGCCACTTAGGTATTTCTCACAGCTATCTTAAATGAAGGGTGGAGGTCACAACAGTTTAGTTGAGGTTTAATGAAACTCTAGGGTGAGCAGATGTCCCGATTTTAGGGTCTTTTTCTTATATAAGCTCCTATTCCCGATTTTTCACATTTGCTGTCTGGTCACCCTATGAAACCCACAAAAACTACATATGTATTAGCTTGAATTTTCCTGAATGGCAAATAATTTTATCTTTGTCCTATCTGTATTTCTAACCTTGCCATGTCTCTGTCCTGACTGCTGTTTGCATCCCCTACCAATTAAGTATCATTTGTGAATTTAATGAGGCTGCTGTTTTTTACACCCTTCTTCCGGATCATTAATGAAGATGTTAAGTGACAGCAGACCTTAACATTGATCCCTATGGCACAGCGTTCAGTCAATTGTCAGTTTCACAGATTCCTCCTGCTCAGTAAACTGTCAAATACCATATTTGTTTACTGTCTTTTCGAAAGTTCCCATTCTCTCATTTAATACTCAGATCCAAGGTGATTTGAGTTTGTTTTGCGAGGAGGATTTCATGGGGAGTTTTGTTTTTTGTGTGTTTTTTTTTAATTGATATAAAACTAAGGTAAAACTTTGAAGCTCTTCCACAAAATTCTTAACAATAGTTTTCTGTGACTTTATGGTCTACACAAGAAGCCTTATTTAAAGCCTACACCCTAGGAACTTCGAGAGATTCATAAACTGCATAATCTGCCTTGGAACCCATATTACATTTTTTTAAAGTTCTCCCTCTAGGAAACTACAGCCTTTTTGTGCCTTTCATGTATTTCAATCCTGATCTGTGTGCACATGTGAAGTTTATTTTGACAAATTCTTACAAGTTGAATAACAGCCTTACAGAGAGAGTACAGAGCGTCTCCATGTTGTTCTGAATTGCAGTGAGAATGTCTTAATGTTTAAAAGGCCTTCACCTACAGTATGCACAGATAGCTAACTATTTGGATAGTCAGGAATAAAAGAATAAACCACTAAATCCCTTTTTATAGGTATAGTTTTTACAGATACACTGTATAGCCACTCCCTGTTTTTACAATAGTAAAACTAGGTCTCCAGAAGTTACAGAAATAGATACAAGTTAAACTCTCCTACTGCAGGTTCAAAATCCCTGGGGCATAGTTGCAGCACATGAAGTTGTTCTTGGGTCTCCATGAGCATAGCTAAGGGCACTTAAAACATTGCAGTGGAGCAGCTGCGCCGCTGTAGTGGTTCAGTGAAGACACTGCCTGTGCTAACAGGAGAGCTTCTCCCATTGGCCTAGGTACCCCACCTCTCTGAGAGGCGGTAGCTGTGTCAGTGGGAGAAGCCCTCCCATCGACATAGCACTGTCTACACCAGGGGCTAGGTTGGTTTTACGGCATCACTCAGGGGATGTGAATTTTTCACACCCATGAGCAACGCAGAGTAAAGGATATGTCTATATGGCAATTAAACACCACAGCTGCTTTCTATTGAGAAATCCCTCCTGACATCATATTGTCCTTGGCCCCATTCTCATTAAGCCTTTCCTCCAGATATCTCTACCCTTCTTTCCATCGCCATGACTGTATTTCCATCCCAACCCTTCTGTCTGGGCATCCCTTCTTTCTAAGCATTGTCCTATTACTACAACAACACTGCCTACTATTCCCTTACACACATTTAACTTCTAGGATCTCTCATCTGAAGCCCAAAACCCCACCGTTTTTTTTTTCTTTATTAGCCTTGATCTCAGATGAAGTAATTTTGTATTAGCTATTACCAATCATAAATTGTAACTACAGACTCAGACAAGGGTGTGGCACGTTAGCATGTAGATATTAAGACTTTCCACACTGTCACAGATTGAATCCTGGCTTTCACTCTGGGAATTTTTGTTCCTTTTTTAAAATAACAGCATGATCCCAGCATTAAACTAATTTTCCAAGCAGAGCTGCCTCTGCATCACTGCAGTACTGGTTGCTGGTATCCTCAGAGATATTGGCAGAGTGCCATTATGTGATAACAATTGGACTAGCATTGCTTTTAATTGGCTAGAGCTGTGCATGTATTTGTGGCATGGTTTTTTCCTCTTTCAGATCTCTGATATTTTAGCCAAGAAGGACAGCCATTCAGTCAGTGTAGTGCAACATTCAAGGAGTGGATATAGTACTACGTACACTTCCTTTTTAATAAATGCATGAAGGAACCAGTCTCTGGTATGTTTTAAAGGGGTGGCACTGGGGAGAAAAGAAAGCAGCTAATTCTCTGCAAAAGAAGTTTGACTTTATCTATTGCATTTAGTAGTCCTGTTGTATTTCAAAGATAACTTTGAAAGAGTCCTTCATCTGTAGCCTAGAGATGGTGTTAACTAATAGTCTCTTGTGATGGAAAGGAACGGGGGGAAAAAAGATCATTTTTTTGTGACGGTAGTTCCCGTGGAGTCAAGTCCTGGACTGGTGTATGCAACCATGTGATACTGTATATTTGCCTCTTGCTGCCATCTAAACGGACTCTGTGCTGAGTCAGCTGATGCTGGAGGGAATGGTCAATCCCAGAGCAAAGGGGGAGAGGATGGAGTTATTCTTCACTCTCAAGTCTTCAGGGAGTTTCCTAGAGGCCCAGAAGTTCAAACAAATGAGTTTTCTGCCCCATCAAGCAGCCCCCGATGTCCCAGTTCCTCACATTCCTTGTGCTAAACTCATTTATTTTACTGCAATAAGCCTATAATAATGCCTGTGAAGCTGCATCTGGGCAAGGAAGGGGATATCCAGGTTACTGGATATACTCGGTATCCAAGTGCCCATATTATGAAAAGTAGAGAATATTTTAGGCAGATGGGTATTACTGTGTCGCTCCTTCCCACTCTCTAATGATTGGGATCCTTCAGTTTTAGATTGTGCCTTGTCTTCTATTTCAGAGCTGTCACCTGGGAGTGACTGGAGAGTGTGTGGTGTGCAGTGTTTCTCCTTAGCTACATATCAGTCAGTTCAGGGAATTATGTCCTTTGCTTCCGCAACATCATCTCTTAGCAACCAGGTGTGGCAAAGCCTTGAACTCAATCTTTGAGCAGTAGGGAAGAATAAAGTGACTGCATGTGTGCAGTATTGCCACAACCAAACATTGAGAAATCATGAATCAGGTGCCAGACAGTGTTGGGCTTCTTTATGTGGCTTATGCGAGGGCTAGAAACTTTTGTTTTTCTTTTACACAAAAGCCAAAATTCTCACATAATCACAAGACTCCAGGAGCCAGGGCTTTAAGAAAATCACCTGAGATTTGTGATAAAATCACAAGAGTTGGCAACACTAAAGTGCTATACAGTTGTCCCTGAGCAGGACTGTGCCCTTAGGGTTTGTGTAATCTCACATATCTGGGCCTGGGAGGGGGTCATATAGTCCACCAGTACTGGCAGGCCCCACACCATGGAGGCAGGTAGGGCTAGGATTCAGCTTATGGTTTACAATGTTGAGAAAAGTTGTTTTCTTGCTTTTTGTGTGTGATTGTTTTTTTAATTACTGTACTTTCTTTTGCTACACGGAAACTTAGAAAACGTATATAATACAGCCAGCCAGATCGCCAGGGTTAGGAGTTTCTCCTGAGAGGGAATCACGTTATCTGGGTATTGCAAGTGTTCCTGTGAATGGCAGAGTCCAAAGTGTGCTGACCCGGCCGTTCAGTAATGTCTTGTGCACTTTGACAAAGCAGATTTAACATTATCAGCTTCTGAACTTGCACATTCTCTGTAGAAGCATAGCACGAGCGTAAAACATGTGTCTGTTTAGCTAAAACCGGGGATGGGGGAAGCACTTTCTTTACAGAGAAACAACACGAGACAAATGGCTCCTTGTACATAATTTAAGCCTTCAGTGAGTTGCCATTTATTTCACTTTAGGAAGTACTTTTATTTTAATTACGGTGTGTGCGATTGGTAGCTTGCACAAATCCAATCTGCACTTTTATGAAGCTTGTAAAGTAGGGTGCTCAGTTGGACTATGATCACTGAGTAGGCTATATGTGCTAGTTGATTTTTTTTCATTTATACATATTTTGAGCAATATAAAGTGAGGCAATTATTATCTCTTATTTAATTTAAATGCATCAGAAAAACATTGGTATGGTAGAAGTCGGATCACTTTTGGATAGACCAACTCCTGCAGATATTCACAGCCTGCTGTTTGTAGGCTTTCCTTCTCAATGGAAACCTTTGTAATAGTTTTATTCTTCCATTCTGGTCAGTGTCCAGGTTTTCCAAGTTAAGATCCAGTGTTTCTACATGTCGCAGAACTAAATTATGTCCCGTTGATGCCAAGTTTTAAACTGAGGTTGTCACAATCTTTGGGGAGGAGGGGTCTTAAAGATAGATTGCATCAGGATGGTGAGCCTCACTGCACTTTCACTGCTACAGTGTCAAATAAAATGAGTCCTCAGGCAATGCAGTTCTCTCTTCTGCATTGGACTCTGCTCCAAACCTCGCCCACAGGGGGACTACTCAAAGAAGATGGAAAAATTACTCACCTTGAGTAGTAACTAAAGGTCTTTGAAATATGTGTCCCTGTGTATTCTCCACTACCCACTCTCTTTCCTGTCTGCTTTGGAGTCTCCCTTGTGGGTTTTTGCAGTGGAAAAGAACTGAGGGTGGTTCGCCCATACAGCCCCAAATAGCCTTGGCATGAGGCACAAGGATGGGTGGGGTGCATGCGTGGGCTGAACAGGTACTGCTACCAAAAATCTCTGCTCACAGGCATAGGCACACCATAAGTGGAGCAACCACAGGGATGTACATCTCAAAGGACTCCGGTTACTACATGACATGAGTGACCTCTGCTTGTTTGGTTTTTCAATCATGAGAGTTTAGACACTGGAGCACAGTGCTGTGGCAAGGGCTGGATTCTGCAGTAAATTCCATGATTATGGAATACATGGAGCTGTGCTTATAATCCTGGGGAAAGTGCATGGAGATGGCCACATCAGAGTCACAGCTGCTCCCAACCTGATTTGTATTACAGTAGCATCTGAAGATCCCAACTGAGATAACAGTCCCATTGCATGAGGCCGTATGCAAACTTACACAACACTGCCTGACCCAAAGATCTTACAATCTAAATAGATAAGACAGGCAAAAGTGGGAAGTGATGTGGTGGCACAGGAAGATGAAGTGACTTGTCCAACGTCACAAAATAGGTCAGCGGCAGAGCTAGGAATAAAGCCCAGCCTCACAATCCATCACCCTTTGCCCTCAGCCACACTAGTTCCAAAACATTGGGAAAGTTCTGACTCTTGATTCAGGCTTCATAGTTGTCTGTTGTTTCCCTAATGGGCTGACTCCAAATCCCAGATCTGAGCTCCTGAAAATTTTGGCAAGAGCTGGATTTGAATTTAGTAACCCAGCCCCAGCTGTATTATTCAAGATGTGGATATAGATTGCTCAGTGTGGCTGATAGCAGTTGCCCCAGACCTCTGGAAGAATACAGACATTTGCAGCTGTGTGGATTCCTTACTAATGTTGGGACCGCTTAAATCTTCTAAAACTAGTGTTTATCTTCAGTTAGTATCTTTTTATTCCTTTTCCAATAGATTTTCCCCTTTACATGCTTATTTCTAGCCCTGATACTATCACATGTATTTGTGTCAGAGGTGAGCAAGTAGCCAAGGACCTGAATACAAATTTTTAAAAATCTTAAATGCTATCAGAAGTATGAAACCTGCAAGAGGGTTAATGTTTCTGCTAGACTATCTGAGAGCAAAGGAAGTGATTGTGCAGGAAGAGAACACTGGAGAGATGCTAAACTACTTCTGTGATGAAGTCTGACACAAGCCAATGTGGGGAAATATCTTCAAAGAGTAGAGTTCTGGGTTAGGTAATAAATTTTAGGTTCTTTTGAGATAAGGAGTCAGAACAAAGTGATAATTTAAATCGCAGTGAGTCATCAGAGCTGTATAATATTCATCCAAGAGTGCTGGAGGAACATGAAAGTGAAGTAGATGAGCTACTAATAGGAATATGAACCAAAGGGTAGTCAATTTCATATATGTAGATAAAACATCTCTCTCTTAAAAATACACAATATATTCTCCTTGGAATTGCTCACCTATAAGCCTTACTAAAAATACATGGTTGGACCCATTATTACATAATAAAATTGTTACCAAGGCTACTTGCCTAACCCAGTTTTCTACTACAAAGGTTTAAAATATTTTTGTCTTATCTGATCTGTAACATTCTCTGTTGCAGCATTAGCCACTACGTCCTTGTGATGGTTTTCACTATCTTCATCATGCTGCTGAATGGACTGGCCCAGCTGCTCACTACAAAGAGAATTGAACTTTGGGGAAGAACTAAACGCCATTCCATGTGACAGAGCTGCAAGTGTTCTTGCTGTTTGAATTTTCATGCTTACTGTGAGCCAGTGTCCACCTGTGGAATGTAAATAGTTAATGGACTGGAGTGCCAAAATTGCTTTGAGAGATTTTCTACTTTTCTGTGACTGAAATTATGTTTGGAGATTGTCATTTAAAGATAAGTTGGGGGTAAAATAGTTTTGATTTTATTCCTTAAATATATTTTTTTGCAAATAAAATCAGTGATTTATGTCCTGGTTTAAAACATCAGCAACTATCTTTATTGTATTTTTCTCTTATCTTTCTCACATCTTCCAGCATTTATATTACACACCTGCAAAATCTTGGCTCTCATCCCATGCCTAACGCAGTCTTTACAGAAGAGCCTTACACAGACAAACAATAATGTAAATGTCAACAGCCCAATGCTTTGTGATATTATACAGCATAGAAAATAAGAATCAGATAACTGTGAGGTCACTTCAACTTTCACTGGCTGTGAATGTGTGAGAATAGGTGGAAGCAGCAGCTTGGAATTGGTAGTTGCTGAGTTGATACTCATTTTCCATATAATGTCCACTCTGTCACTCAGATGTTTCCTCCTTTGCCAACATTTGCAATCAGCTCCTGCACAAAATGATCACCTGGTTAACAGTTATGCAAGACACCAACGCAAAGGCAAGCCACCAAGTGTGACCATGAGACATCTGAGTGCATCACCAGATAGAAGCACCTATGTGTTCTGTTGTCATGGGCCCTCTAGTACCCGTTAGCTTCAAACCTGCTGTGGGTCACAGAGGAACTGTCCTGTGACAATCCTCCTCCAACAGGTAGAGCAGGATGTCAAACCAGTAACCCCAGGGCCACAAAGTAATCAGAACCTACGCATACAGTTCTGGGCTTCATCGCCCATTGAGCTCTGCTATTGTATGAGTCAAACAAGGGTTGTATGCACAGCTGTCAGAGAGCAAGGTATCTTGCCATTGCAGTAGCTTTCCATATTTGAAACCACACAAAACATTATAGGAGGTCTTGGGGATTATGCATGTCTACACACAGTACCAATAGAATGGCCTTCAAATAGGACACCCCCCACAGATTATAAACACACATTTTCTTATTAACCCCAACACACAACAACATCATTGACAAATCACACTACAGGATAGCACCACATCACAGCTCTGAGTTGCAGTCAGGACTCACAGCACGCATAGCAGATGCATGCCACAAACAGTGCTGGCTGCCAAGATTAGAGTATGGCAGACGTTCATCAACAGGGCAGGTTCATTACCCCACCCCCAGCTGTCTGGCACTTGGCTGTGGCCATGCAGCCATCTAAGGCTCTGGAAACTAGTCATCCCTGCAGGAAGGCTGGCTGGGAGAAACCAGCTACAAACATCCATTTGCCTGTTTGGTGCCACTAAATGTCTTACATGGAGCATGCTTGCTAACATCAGCAGGTCTAACATCCAGCTCAGCCGTGTGCAGCAGTGTGATGTGAAGGAAATGGGTCAGGGATAGATGATACAGGAGCCTGAGACACTTTGGGGATGTCTCCTGCATTCCTCTGACCAAAGCGAAACGTGATGAAAGCAGCTTCTTTAGGCATGGTAAAGAATAACATTTGTGCATGGTACAGCCAAGCTGGGGTTACACCTCTCCAGCTGAAAACACTGGATGCAGTTAATATCCATTGTTTCGAGAATTCAGCTGTGGAGACAACAGGCTAGAGCTCTGGTCAACTATCCTGTCTCCCAGCAGTTAGTAATGCTGGTAATAAAGTGTTACACACACCACTATGTCCAATGACATTATTGCGCCGGAGTCTATTACTTTATAGACTACTACTGCTGAAAAGGGATCATAACATGCATATAGGCAGATGGAAGAGGGGAGAGTTGGAACCCACCCAAAACCAGAGTTGTTAGGTGACCAGTGGTGCAGTCTGACTATAGGCACCATGTTATCTGCTTCTGCATGTGGCTATTTGCATTCCTTTGTATGGAAGTGGAGCGGGGGACAATGGGCTAGGAGAGCAGCCACAACATGCATGGTGTGTTTCTCCACCACTATTCCCCGGCAAGGACCTAAGAGCTTATTACACTGGCACTTTATAGCGCTATAAAGCCTCCAGGAGCGCTATAATTCACTACCCATCCAGACTGGCGAGGCTCATAGAGCGCTATAAATCCACAGTTATACCGGTCCTGGTAATCCTCCCCTGAGGATTAACAGCTGTAGCGTATTGACTGCTCCATTTTAGCTCCAGTGTAAACAGGTATTAACAATACATCACTTTGAGTGATTACTGGAGACACCCCCTAAGCCAATTAAGCCTCTGTTCCCTTTGTTTTGAACTCGGCTGGAGGAATGAGGAAGTACATTTTCAGAGCTTGTCTTTAACTTGGCAGATCAGCAATGCAAATGTTTACCTTGTGAGCGAGCTTAAAGCAGAAGGTTTTTAGGCTCTGCATTTCAAAGACAATCTGCTGACACACTCGCAGCATGCCAAAAAATCCACTCGGTCTCTCCCTCTGCATACACCCAACACGCTCCCTCTCACACCTCTCGTTTGAAAAGCACGTTGAACCCAGCTGAATTCTGGGATAGCTGCCCATAATGCACCACTCCCGTGCTGCTTGAAGTGTCGCGAATGTGGCCATGCTATACCACTGGCGAGTCTAAGTGTGGACATGCTATAGCGCTATCCCTATAGCTGTATACGAGGGCAGGTATAACCAAAACTACTATAAAGCTGTAAGTGTAACCAAGCCCTGAGTGACTAATTGCATCTGCCCTTCTCTGGCTGGGTGATGATGGCAGTGACCTTAGCTGATATCTCCCTATTTCCTGCCAAGCTCTTGAATTTCTCTGCCCATTTATTAATTCCCTTTCTAGCACACTATAAGAGCATTGTACTGCAGTTCCCATAGCTGATTGGCTATGCTATTCATGTATCTTCCCATGGTGGGGCTCTAGCAGGAGTCTGATCCTGCACGTTTGGATTTATTTCAATTTTAAGGTGGTGCAAATTCTTCAGCTTAGCAGCTTTAGGCTGCCAAGTTGGCTATGTGCCAAGATACGGTCTCCCTCCCCAGTGCGGTGAGTTCCTCGCCTTTCCAGAAATAAACAGTCCCAAATAAAACGTCCTCCCAAATTTACAGTCCAGCCAACAAAATTGTTCTCTTAGTTGAGTCCAGCCTTTCCTGCACTCTGGGTCATCTTTTTGTCTTTCAGCTGCACCAGTAACCAGGATGTTTTAACTCTTGTTGCCTGAGTCTGAAGCTCTACTAATCTGACAAGAAAAACTGGGTTACTCTTTGAGTATCTGTCCATGTGGAGCCCACTCTTGGTGACTGGCTAAGGAGGCAGGAGCTAGGGGTCCTTCTGAAATAATGAATGTAAGACAGTTCAGCATCATATTTAGCAGCGGATGTGAGACAATACTGATTCATAAAAGTCTGAACGCCACTCCAAGTAGCTGCCCTACAAATTTCAGCTACAGCGACCCTGCTAAGGGATACACTGGAAGTTGCCTGAGCTTTAGCTGAAGGAGGTATAATCTGAGAGATGGGAAGTCAACTCAATTAAGAAGAGACCCTGATACAATCTGAGATTCATTTGTGACCTCTGGATTTTTCTTCAAAGGCTACAAATAAATAATCTGGGTATTTACTGAATGGTTTCATCCTATGCAGGTAATAGGCTAGCACTGTCCTAAGAACCAGGGCATGGGGCTTTGTTTCCCAGAGAGATGAATTAGGCTTAGGGGAAAACACTGGTAACAGTATATATTGACTGAGGTCAAGGTCTGAAACTACTTTCTGTATACATTGTGGATGAGGTCTTAAAAGTCATTCTGTTCTAATGAAAAACAGTGAATGGAGGGCCAGCTATTGAAGACTGAATCTCACTCACCCTCTGTGCTGAGGTAATTGCCACAGGTAGGAGAAAAGCATGATGATATTAGTCCAAAAGGCGGTTTCATCAGAGAGCTAAGGACTATGTTTAAAATTCAGGAAGGGGGAAATTTCTCTGGCTGGCAGAAACACACTGGTTTTTCAGGATGTCCTGTCCATGTGGATCATACGACCCATCCTCCTTCACCGCTGCTACAGCTTCCTTTTATTTGGGATTATGTGTGGCGAAGACACTGAGTGGTGCTGAGGTTGCTGCACCTGTTGTCCTTGGCAGGGGGGATGAGGGCAAGCAGGGCACGGGGCAGTCCCAAGAGACACTGTTGGGTAGAACATTTTTAAATGGTGTGCACGTGCCTTCTGAGTGCTATTCACATGGGCACACCTCAAAGAACCACTAAGAGTAAAGTAAGTAGCCATTCTTTTTGTTCCTTGACTCTCCTTTGACGGCTGCCCAGGACGTTCCCATGGCCCAGAGAGGCAGGATAACCCGTCTCACATGGATTTACTGTTTGGAGTGGGCTCGGGTAAGGGCATGCCTCTTTTTCTCCACAATTCCACTGGTTTTTAAGGGGTTCTGTGTGCATTCCAGAATGTGCCAAGTGTGCACGGGGGGCCTGCATCAGCTGCCGTTGACTGTGGAATGGAGTAAAGTCCCTTTGTGTGCATGTGGCGAGCTGTCTCATTGACCAGCATATACATATATATACACAGCATATATTCCCACAGCATCTCCCATAAAATGCTAGCAAAAGTTTAGAGGATCAGGCCCAGTTTTCCTGCCCCCGCTAGCATGCATTTCCAGTATTCCCCAGGACATGCACTCGATTCCCATGTGGCTAGACACAACATTGGAGCTACCATTCACTGTATTTTGTTATGTTTCAGAGTGGATCAGTGCTGAATATGACTGTGCCGCTTAAAAGCTTATGGCACGTCGCTGTCCTATACCCATAACCTTTTAAATTAGTTTGCCCATACAACTTTCATTTGGCAGCAATTATTTTCCCTAACCCTTTAAAGGTGGCTAACGTCAAATGGACATAAAGAAAACCACCCCCTTCTTTTGTTTGTTTTAATTTCCAGATAAAGTGGATGGCAATTTATTTCTTTGATGAAATATGTAAGGTGAAGCTGAAATACGGGTATGGCATTTAGCGTTCACTTGTGTTGTTACTGCTTCCAGACTTGGCAATGGCTGGATTTTATCCAACGAATTCTCTGTGAGCATCAAGAAAACCAAATTGTATGACCCAGAACTAAATGGTAAAATGTATTGAATACAGCATGGATCCTGATTCTGTTCTCCACCAAAGTCAGTTGGCCCAGCTCTCTGTGTCTTGTGTAGTCATTTCTACCAATGCATAAAAAATGATCTTTTTTAACCCTCGCTTTGCACAGAAAAATAACTATGCCAAGTGCAAGAGAGTGGAGAATCTGGCACATAAGATTTAAAGTAGTCTGAGATCAGACTCCCATGTCTCCCATAGCTTGGGGGAGAGAGAAATGAAGAGAAAAGAGTTTGTATGTTACAGGGATTTGCTCTTCACTGCACTTACCTCTTCTCAGAAGTGGCTCTCCAAACCTGAATCAAAGGTTCAGTATTCCTGGGACAATCCAAAGAATCTGTTCTGCAGCAAATACTATGAAACAGAACTGCTGACATTTTATGGCTGTGAAATTACTGACCAAGGCCAAACATCCTCTAATTAAACTTAGCTTATCGCTCGTGTACAAATTTTAAAGGACAAAGTATTCTGAGTGCAGTGCTCAGCTGGGCTTCCCATGGAGTAACCTTTGTACCTCTCCATAGATATGGCCTTTTGTGCTTGGCCTGGTTTTTCTGCCTTTTTTGACACATGAGATAGTGTAAGAAAATGATTGCGGAATAACTTCAGCTGATGCTGACATTTCTGGTTTGAGTTCCATTTAGTCCATGGATGGGATTTGCTTTTAAAATAGTGCCATTATATTTTTCTGTTGATTTCCATGTTAAGATGAGAGACTTGATCTGACTATACCAGATGTTCCTGCTCAGAGTTAGATGTAGCTACTTACATGTTTGTGTGGGCACCTTTCTAGCCACCTACAAGGTCAATATTTGCCACCACTGATTTTGAATAGGAAGCTTATTGGATTTAGTTGATCTATTGTCAAGGTAAATCATACTTACTTTAGCTACCATATATATTTTTATAGCAACATGCTTTACAAAGGCAGCATCTTTCTCCGTCTTCTCAATTTACATTAATGTATTGTAGCCATAAAAACTCTCCAACTCCTCCCACGGGTCAGTGGTGCAACAGACATGGGACTTTAGCTATCAAGGCTTTTTCTGAGTCACTGTTTAGAAAATGACAGCAGGTCAGGGAGGGAGGGAGATGAATGAAATGCCTCTTTCATTTTTTTAATTCAGTAGCTAAATTATGAAGTAAAAATAAACCAGGTGTCACTGACACTAGCTGCATCTTTCTATCCTGACTGAAGCAGAGCACATGGATCATGAGTTATTGTCCAAATCGCGCCTGTTTCAAAGGGTTTTCTTTAATTAATTACTCAAAAACGGTAAGCATGTTAAACTCAGCCTGCCCATTACTGTTACTCCAGGATCTACTCTGTGCCCCTCTCCCCCCTCTTCTTCTGTCCCTGTTTGAGCTTATTGGTCCCACCTGCCAGCATGACTCAGCAGTAATTACTCTGAACCTTAATGCAAGGTTTTAGCATCTGAATCAACAGAAGAGGGGTCTTAGAATCCCCTAGGGCTGCGTGACTATTTTGGGGGCTTTAAATGCATGTTTTTCTAAGTGGTGTACAGGTTAGTCAGGCACCAGCTGTTCGTTTTAACATGACTTACTACTAGCAGGGACAAAAAATGCTACACAACAAGGGGAGAATATGCCTCCAAGTATTTGCTGTGTTCACATGACATTAATTAAAGTTTTATAAAATAATCTTATTCGGTGAGAGACAAGAGATAGCAGTTTTCCCTCACTGATGCCTTTTACTTGCAAATTTGGGGGAAACTTGTTTGTGAAAATTATTTCCCAAGAAAGTGCTAATTCCTTCATTCTCTGCGTGTTTTGGCAGCTTACTCCATTTTTTTATTCTCCAAGTAGCTGTGTGTGTGTAAAATGGAATATAGACTTGCATGCCTGCTAACAGGAAAATGTATTATCCTTGTCAGAGTAGAGAGATGGAATTATTATCTGGGCACTTACTTTGCAGGTCTGTGTATGTTCCTCACTATTAAAAAATTAGGTTATTGAGAGGATTCCATCTCATTAACAAAGAAGCCACTTAACTGCATTTTGATATATGAAACTTTACAAGACGATGTTTGCAGAAATCATGTAAAATGCTGGGAATGCATTATTTGTGCTTGGTACATGCAGCTTTAGAAAAGCAATTTACATTTTTGCATACAGAAGCATAACTTCTGGAACATAAGCAGGGTGATTAATGACTTCTATAGAAGACTAAATGTTTTGGCAAAAATCCAGCAAAGCACTTACGCATGTGCTTAACTATAAGCAACATTAAAGTCAATGGTGACAGCCCCATTAACTTCCAATGAGACAGGATTAAGCCCTCAGGAAATTTTAAAAGGACTGCTTGTGCACTTGAAGTTAAGCATGTGTCATAATTAAGATGTCTTACAAAAGTTGGAAAAATATATTTTAAATTCTGTTTTCCGTGCTGTTGTAGCATGTCAGTCAGGATATCAGAGAGACAAGGTGGTTGGGGTAATATCTTTTATTGGACCAAATTCTGTTGGCTAGAGACAAGCTTTTGAGAGACAGAGCTCTTCTTTATCCCCATGAGGCTTAAAAGCTTGTTTCTCTTACCAACAGAATTTGGTCCAATAAAAGATGCTATCTCACTCGCCTTGACTCATTTTAAATTGTGTTTCAGATGTCAGGAGAGCTGGTCAGAACATTTTTGGTGTATTGTTGAAGCCAGAGATGAATTTGTTTTGACAAAGTTTGAGAGTCTGTTCCTGTCCCAGCAGAGCAAGGAATGTGGGCTTCCTAACTAACTGTGCACTGTTTGGAACTATTCCACTGAAATGATCTCATGTTTTGTTTACATTTGTAATAGAGAGAGACCCAAATCAGAACCTTTTTGCTGGACTTCCTGATCTTTGGGACTTTGGTTTGGCTAAAATAGCACTGGCACTTAACTACATGATCATAGACGGGGGCCAAAACCTGTCTCCTAAGCCTTGAAAAACTAGGGTGGGGTTTGGATAAAATGGGAAATGGATGGATAGGGGCTGGGAACCTGGGCTCCCCACTGAGTCCACAGCCCAAAATGTATCACTGGCATGGAAAATCTTTAATTAGAGTGAATAAGTGAAGACTCGGCACACCACTTCCGAAAGGTTGCTGACCCCTGCATTAGAGCCCAAAAGTCTACTCAGTCCTACTTCTTGGTCAGCCAATCACTTAAGAGAAACAAGTTTGTTTACATTTACAGGAGATAATACTGCCAACTTCTTAATTACAACATCACCTGAAAGTGAGAACAGGGTTCTGCATTGCAATGTGGTAGCTGGTGTCGCAAGATTTATTTGCCAGATGTGTTAAAGATTCATATTCCTCTTCATATAGAGGACAGGCTTCTATGCTGATGATGATGCTTATTAAAAATAATGTGTTAATTAAATTTGTGAATTTAATAATGAGTTCATTAAATTAAACTTAACTCCTTGGTGGAGAATTGTATGTCTCCTGCCCTGTTTTATCCACATTCTGCCATATATTTCATATTATAGCAGTCTTGAATGATGACCCAGCACATGTTGTTAGTTTGAAGAACACTTTCACTACAGATTTGACAAGATGCAAGGAAACTAATGTGAAATTTTTAAAGATAGCTACATCATTCAACCCAAGATTTAAGAATCTGAAGTCCTTTGCAAAATCTGAGAGAGATGAGGAATGGAGAATGTTTTCAGAATTCTTAAAAGAGCAACAGTTTGATGCGGAAACTACAGAACCCAAAGCACCAAAAAAAAAAAAAAAAAAGCCAGCCTTCTGCTGGTGGCTCTGACTCAGATGATGAAAATGAACATGCATCGGTCTACACTGCTTTGGATTGTTATCGAGAAGAACCTATTATCAGCATGGACACATCCTCTGGAATAGTGGTTGGAGCATCAGGGGATATAGATATGAATCTTTAGTGCATCTGGCATGTAAATAACGTGCAGTGCTGGCTAAAACAGTGGCACACAAATGCTTGTTCTCAATTTCAGGTGACATTTATAAACAAGAAATGAGCAGCATTATCTTCTGTAAATGTAAACAAACTTGTTTGTCTGAGTCATTGGCTGAACAAAAAGTAGGACTGAGTGGACTTTCATGCTCTAAAGTTTTACATTGTATTATTTTTTAATGCAGAGTTTTTGGTACATAATTCTACATTTGTAAATTCAACTTTCCTGATACAGAGATCACACTACAGTACTTGTATTAGGTGAATTGAAAATATACTATTTCTTTTGTTTTTACAATGCAAATATTTGTACTAAAAATATAAAGTGAGCACTGTACACTTTGTATTCTGTGTTGTAATTGAAATCTATATTTGATAATGCGGAAAAGATCCAAAAATGCTTAAATAAATGGTATTCTATGATTGTTTAACAGAATGCTTAACCGCAATTCATTTTTTTAATCACTTGACAGCCCTAGTTACAAATGGAATAGGGAGCAGATGGCTGGGGCATGGATCTGGGATGCTGAAGGGTCAGTAGGAAATCTAGAGATTATTTCCTGCCAGGAGATTACTGGCAGGGAGGTAGGTCTAATGGTCCTCACTTGGGGTGCATAGCCTAATGGTCACAGCTGCAGCTCCTGACTGCCAAGGGGGGGGGTGAGGAGGAGAGCCCAGCCCCTTCTACTCCACTAGGCTTCAACCCAGGGCCCTTTGGGCTACCAGTAGTCTGGCAAACAAGACTGCTTAAGGCTGTCCTCCTTTGGCCTCTTCCTCTCACTCCCCCCACCTCGCCCAGGGGTCAGCTTAGTCCAAGTCTTTCCCCTGATAGGGAACCCAAACCATAATTGGTAAGATGGGGAATCCCAAACCATAATAGTAAGAATGGGTTACCAATGTCCCAGACCCACTGGATACTTCCCTCTCTGGTAGTCTCCAGGGTGGGTCCTCCTTTCCCTCAGGGAGGGTCCCTTTGGGCAGCTGTATCAGAGTCTTGGGCTTCCCTCTGCTGGAGCTGAGGTCTGCTCATTTTCATCTCTACCACCCAAATGAGCTAATTCCCTGCCTTTTAATTCCTCCAGCGGATGGAGGATTTGCTGCAGGTGTGGCAGGGCGGGGCTGGCTGAGCACAAAATAATCCCTTAATCCCTTGTTGCCCACTGTGGCGTTTGTACACCCCATCATAGTAGAGTTAGATCAGATACAGTTTTATTGTAAATGTAGAGTCTGGGATAGCACCTAGTTATCACCTGGCCATGGAGACTACACATAACTGGCCTTCATAAATGCTATGTTTTTCTCAAATTTCAGCATTTGCTGATGAAGTAAATTACATTATTCATGCCTTAAAAAGGTACATAAAAGCACCTTCCATTAAAAGAAACAGCTGTCTTCAGTAACTTGGTCACAATACAAATAGATATCACTGCATAAATATAATTGCATAATCAATAATACCATATGCAATAATTCCCAGTCACTATTGCCAGAGGAACTTTCCTTCCTCTGACTTTTGTGCATTTAAATGCTCAACCTTAATGGTGGATTGACTAAGATTTCTGTATTTTATTACTGCGTTGGAAGTCTAAGGTCCCCAGTTTCCTTTGTTATGTTTGCCCAAAGGGGATCCCCCCCCCCCACTGACTCTTATTTAGAAAGCCTACAAGCACAGCAAGGCCTTTTACTTTTATTAGCCATCAATTTTACTCAACACCTCCTGTATTTTTGAATTAAATATTTATTGATTTTTTTTTCAGTAGAAAAAAAACCACTCAATAAGGAACAATGCAACAAAGTGGCACTCGCAGCATACAAGAACAAAAACCTTAAAGAACCAAACTCATGTGAGGGAATTTAGTCAAATCGAAGATTACAGAAGCAGGAGCTACTGTCTGATGGAGAGGATGCGTTCTCTCTCTTTATTTAAAGATGATCTGTGAAGGGCTGGAGATAGGCACCAGCCCTTGTTGCTGTCTTTGCTGCTTTCTGATGTATGAAGGGAGGAGCTTTGTGCTTTCCCTCCAACTTGTTTCTTGTATTTGAAATTGTAGTCTTGTCCCTCACTTATACAGGCAACTAGTGAATTAGTGAATGTCTGACAATAAATACCAAGTGGAATTTCCATAATTATATGGGGAAGTGACTCTTTTAGTAAGATTGTCTATTTACTGATTTTAAGGCCAAAATGGCCCAGTCCGATCATTCTAGTACGGGGGGGTTCTCAAAGTGGGGGTCGTGACCCCGGTCGCAGGCCACTTTTGTGGGGGTTGCAAGCCCCCACCGCAGCAACTCCCTGCTGCGGGATTCCCGGGGACCGGCAGCGGCTCAAGCTGCACTCCCCGGGCGCCAGCTGGAACCCCGAGCTCCGGGGGCCGCGCTTCCCGGGCGGCGGCTGGAGCCGCACTCCCCCGGCGGTGGCTGGAGCCCCGGCTGCCAGCAGGGACCGGGGCCGGGGCTCAGCCGCGTGCCCGCCCGCGGCGGGATCGGGGGCGCACCCGGCAGTCCGCCCACAGCAGGGACTGGGGCTGGGGCGCACCTGGAAGCCCGCCCGTGGCGGGGACTGGGGCTGGGGCTGGGGTGCACCTGGAAGCCCGCCCGTGGATGGGAATGGGACTGGGGCTGGGGCGCACCTGGAAGCCCGCCCGTGGATGGGAATGGGACTGGGGCTGGGGCGCACCTGGAAGCCCGCCCGTGGCGGGGACTGGGGCTGGGGCGCAGGATGGTCCTGGCAAGTTTTTATTTATTTTTTTTAAAATAGGCGACTTTTCGGCGGAGGGGTCGTGCCCCTCCCCCCGCCGGAGCACAAAAAGGGGTCGTGGTCTCAACAAGTTTGAGAACCGCTGTTCTAGTCTGACCTCCTGTATAACACAAGATTTATACCAGTTATTCTTGCATCCAGCCCATAACTTCAATTTGGGCTAACGCATACTTTTAGAAAGATATCGAATCTTGATTTAAAGACTTCAAGTCAGGGGTCTCCAAACTTTATGAGACATGAGCCATATGAGATTTTTGAAGGGGTTTTGCGGGCTGAAGCGACTGTGAAAAAAAATTAAATATATGCAAATTGTAAAAAAACCCAACAGTGCTCTACTGTGTCAGTGTTGCATTAAATTCTAAATCCGGTATAAAAGTAGCTGTATAATCAATGCAGGTACTGTGAAATCACACAAAATATTTGTCAATACATTAAAAATCATTTCACATTATTTTTTTAATTTTTCTTTTTCTTCTTTACTCCATTTATTGGAGATGTAATTAAACATCTGACTTGTATTTTTACTCTAAGGTGGGGTCCGTACCTGCTCAGCTGCAGCAGCGACTCTCCCCTAAGTTGGCTCCCCTTTTGGGGGGACACTGGCTCCCGGGGCACTCACCCCTCCACACAGCTCACCTGAGCTGCTCCCATGTTCAAGCTTCTGCTGGCGGCCCCTCCCCCTGCCTGCTCAGTGTGCCTGGTCAGCCTTTACCTGATTGCTTCTCCCTGTTGGTTGAGGGGGCCGACAGACTGAAGCTCGGATCCGGACCTCAGGCCGTAGTTTGGAGACCCCCTGCTTAAAGTGATAGAGTCCACCTTATCCCTTGGTAAGTTGTTTCCATGGTTAATTACATTCACCCTTAAAACTGTGCACCTTATTCTCAGTTTGAGGTTTACTAGCTTCATCTTCCAACCAATCAATCTTGTGCCTTGTCTGAAAGATGAAGGAGCCTGCTGTCAGAAATCTTTCCCCTGAGTAGATACTAATAGACTGTGAGTAAAACACCTCTTCGCCTTCTCTTTGATAAACTAACTAGTTTAAACTTCAAAAATCTCCTAATTTAAAATTCTTTGCTCTTCATTTAATTTTGGTAACAGCTGTTTGAATAAAAAACCTGGGAGAGAATCCAACACCACTAGCCACTCGATGATGGAGTGCAAAAACTGCCACCATGTCGTTCTGAATCCTCCATAGATTTCTCCTGCACAAGCAAAAGTGAAGATGAAATTGACATTCTTGGTATTTCCCAGGAAAAGCAAACAAGCAAAAAACCCAACAGCTTTTGGTTCTTTATGATAATATATTGATCATGGATTGATGTATGTAGGTAAGCGTTTGCAGGATCGGGGGCAAAAGCAAAGTGTCCATTATAAACATTACGGCTAAGAAAAAGGAGAAAATATTAGCAAAATGTAGTTTTTGATAGACATTGTCTGACCCACTCCAATTACAAGGCCAATTTCATCCTTCCCTCCCCTTGTATGTTCTTCAAAGGCATTTCTGCACCCTCCAAATTCTATACATGTGGTCTATAAATTTTATCGCCTTTCATTGCCATATGGCATCTTTAAAAAAAAAAAAAATCTTGGCTCAGCAAGACCATACATGGTTACTTCCCCTGGTCTTACTTACACCAAGTAAAAAGACTTTCATGTCCTTATCCCTTAGAAGTGAGGATGCTTGATTTTAAAGTGCAGCCTCCTTGGAATTAGGAACATCACACAGTCCATTGGATTTCAGGTGACTCTAAAAATTCATCAAACACCTGGCAAAGGCCTTAACCTGGTGTGAAGAGATTGTAACCTTCAAAGTATTGTCACCTCATTATGAGGATGGCTTGTTACCTTACATATTGGGTGAAACCTCATTGATGCTGGCCTTTCATTTAAGAGGCCTTTCACTTCATCTTACAGTTGTAAGAAACCCTTAAGCTTCTTTCTGGCAGCAGATAGCTGAAAGAATAAGAGGCATCACCCAAAGCCAAGGTATATGGCAAGACGTGAGTTGAGTAGAAGCTGAACCACGGAGCCCAGAAGGTTTCCCTGGAGATTAACATAGCAAATGCAGATACTGGGGCATTGATTGGTGGAGCTGCATATGTCTTTATGGGTATGAGAAGCCGTAATAAACATAAAAAAAGAACACAGAGAGAAGGAGCAGAAAGTCAGAACACAGCACTGGGAAAGTGGCCCTGAGAAAATCCTAGAGAGAGCTTTTGTGCTAAGTGCTGTTTGGAAAAGGGCTAAGAACCATGAGCAAAGAAACTGCCTCCAGTTGTTTCATTCCTGCTATGCTCAGGGACACATATTCTTTATAAATAAATAGGATTCCATTACAGAAATGCCTGCCTCCAACATCAATTTTTTATTCCAAATTGAGCCAACCACTAGACCCTGAATTTTGCTTGGCTCAAAAAAGGGGTAATTTTCCTTTTAGGAAAACAAACAAACAAAAAAAATAAAATTAGAAAAATTGCAGTCTGTCTCCCCAGCCGTCTTTGTCAGGGCACTCTTGTCCATTATTCTCTCCCCCTGACCTCAGTCCTTGACAGCCAGAGTTCCAAGTCAGTGTCCCAGCACTGGAAATCTGTTAGACCAGCTGGCATCCAGTCCATACATGTTCATGATACTACCTCCTTGGACATGGTTCTCAAATGATGGGGCTCTGAGTGCTGTGGTTTAAGACAAGCACAACTAAGTTTATCAACTCTTCATCACAGGCCTTCCATGAACTAGGAAGGTTCCCCTCTGGAATTAGACTGAGAACTTCATTTCTGGACTGGGGGGGGGAGGGGGAGGGGAGTTTCAACAGAAAAAGAAATGTTTTTCTCTTACCTGTAAATTGGATATTTTTACAAGATGCTCCAGAATGCTGCACTCAGCTCGTCTTTGAAATCACCTTGTCTACCTGGGAGGACAAAAGAGTGGCCCATCAGCATTGGACCAAGCTGTTTCTTCCAGAATATCCATTTACAGGTAAGGAACAAAATTTGACTCTCCTAATTGAGCAATAATTTTTGGGGGGGCATTGACACTGAAAGACTGTTTTGCTGACACATTAGGCAAAGGGGGATTTCCCTGAGGAGGATGAAGGGATGGGGTGAATGGAATGGAGGTAATAAAATCCAGTTTGCTCCAGTGGTCTCATAAACATTGCTGGACCAATGGCTGTCTGGCACTATAGATTTAATGCTTGCAGACTAAGAAAATTCAACAGAAGGTATTGGAAGAATGTTAGGTCAGACTAAGATGAAAAGCAAAGCATGGCAGCATAAGCACTGATTGGTTAGTTTGTTTTTTTAGCAGTGTAGACTCAGTGTCAAAGGAAAAAGCATTTCCACAGCTGACCCCTTTACACGTTTGCTTTATTCATTATCCACACTTTGTTCTGTAATGGCAAAAGTCACCTCCTTCATACTTCTTTGGGCACTTCTGACACATCAGTCAAATGCCCATGGCAAATTCATTATGAAATCTCTTTTGACAAGAATGGCAGCTCCTCCCGCCCCAAAGCCACAAAGGCTGTTACAATGATCATCATGACGACAGGATATGGGGCAAATGCTGTGGTAATAACGGACACCAGCCTTTACATAATATTATCCTAGACATTCTTTAACAGTGACAAAGAGTCTTGTAGCACCTTATAGACTAACAGATTTTAGGGATCATGAGCTTTCATGGGTTAACCCGTGAAAGCTCATGTTCCCTAAAATCTGTTAGTCTAAGGTGCTACAAGACTCTTTGTTGCTTTTGCAGATCCAGACTAATACGGCTACACCTCTGATACTATTCTTTAACAGATTACTCATTTGGGACATTTTAATTTGTATAGGGTTTGGAGCCATGCTTTTGTTTTCACTCTTCTAGAATTATCACTTGTGAAGAAGTGGATCCACAGTTCTGAGCAACTGAAGAAGTAAAATTTTGATCCAGGTTTTCTATGCATCCTGTGGGCTATGATGTACTTAAATTAACTATTATATCTCCGGAAGCTGACTGTCCATGTTTTGATTGGCTGTGGAAGCCTTTTGGTCAATCCAAGCATAGCACAGCAGCAGGGGTGCCACCCCAGGTGCAGGAGAGGAGCCCTTAGTACCCTCTTATGTGTACACACTCTCTCTCACACACACACCTCTTCACCATCTAGCTCTTACCATTCTCTCACAGAACCTCAGTACCGAAAATGGCTCAGCCAACTGGGAAGCAGTAGTGGGTGCAGACGTCTGGAGCGGATATGCCTGCCACCTACAACAACATTGTATGCAGTGTTGTCGTAGCTGTGCTCGTCCCTGGGTATTAGAGAATGAATACGGGTGAGGCAATATCTTTTATTGGATGAGCTACTGTTGGTGAGAGCGACAAGCTTCTGAACTTGCACAGAACTTGCACTTGATTTAGTTGGGGATTGGTCCTGCTTTGAGCAGAGGGTTGGACTAGGTGACCTTCTGAGGTCCCGTCCAGCCCTAATATTCTATCATTCAATGATTCCACTGTGCAAACTGGAAAACTGATCTTTCTCAACAGCACAAGTTGATCCAATAAAAGATATTACCTCACCCACCTCATCTACAAGGATGGTCTGGCTTGAATATGATGGTGAGTGAACTACCCTCTCACCCCTAGAACCAGTCCCCGCAAGGTTAAGGTTGAGGCATGTGGGGGAAAGAGGTGGAGGGAAGCTCATGTTGCTGGTGCCCGGCTGTACCTGTTTTTGTGTGGGTTACTAGAGGACATCCTCTCCAGGACTGACAATATAGCACCTTAGGGTAACAGCAAGTTGATCAGTAGAATTAATGTAACATGGTTTGCTTAACAACTTAAAACATCTAATAGTCAAGGCTGGGAGAGCTGAAAGTCAGTCCAGGGCTTCTTTTAGTGGTCCATTAATGTGTCAAATAGTTGCAGGCATTCAGACAACCATAATGCACCCAAGGCATGTTATTATGTAACCTGTAAAACACATCCTGTCATGCCTTAATGCTGGTACACATTAAAGAGGTATTGGCGGAGCTATGACAGTAGAAGTAAAATATTTAAAGCCAAAGCAAAGAAAATCTTAGCAACCTCTATTTGTTTTGATTTTAAACTAGGTGAGGACAGCATTCTTACCTCTGGCACCATTTACAACATCCCAATGCTTAAAAGCAATTAAATGGGTAATTAAGAATGTCATAAATATAATGTTGCCCATTTGATGAACAAACACATTAGTTGTATCAAGAACAGAGAAATACATCTTTAATCACAACACAATCTTAATTATTAGCAGATTTGTAAATTGACAGTGGAATTTTCTGGTAAGGTAGTTACAATTACTCTTCCTTGAGAATAATGTAGTGAATTAATTTAATAGGAAAAGAGATAACAGTGTCAATTTATATTAAAATGATGCATGCATGGATGCTTTTCCATTTCAAGGTGATTAATATGTATCATTATTGTATAGCTATAGAGGGACAGATCCTCAGCTGGTGTAAATCAGTTGCACTCCACTGACTTCAAGAGAGAAACATATATTTATACAAGCTGCAGATCTAGCTCATAATTTTTATGTGTGTGTTTGCTTTCCTCTGCCTCTCAAAGGGCTTTGTGCTCTGTTTGTATTTTGAAATTACTGAGGAGAGAATAACATTTATTTGGGGTCAGAGTTAAGGTTATTTTGCTGTAATGCACTATACATTTATATGTACCTGATCTGAATCATGAGCTTGTTTGTTGCATAGTGAGGTGAAATTTGTGTTGTTCCTTAATTACTCATTCGTTTACATTTTAAGTGCTTGGGTTTTGTAAATGATGCAACAGGTAAGTACATTATTGTCACTTAGCAACTTTATATGGTTTTACAAACAAAAGATTATTTTTTAATTTTTATTTTGGGAAATTCTGATATTTATATCTTTTTTTTTCTGTTTAGAAGGTAAATGAAGGGATGGTTTAAAAAAATTCAATAAGAGGAGGAATCACCATATTACAAGTGAAAGAAACAAGCAGTACTAGCCAAGCCATATGAAACCTATGCCCATATTCCTCTCATAGCTTTGAAGCCGTAGAAAGTAAATACTGAGAATCTTTGTAAAGCACTGTGCAAGCTACTGATGAAAAGCTCTGAATGGGCACTAGATATTATTATTTATGCGTTGTCTAAAAATAACATGTCACTGTAATATCTTTGCTTTGGTCATTGAAAGGATCTGTTGATAAGAGTGCAAAACCTTCCCTTTGTACCATTTTATCGGTCTGTTAATGAGTTCACAGTTGCCTGGGGTTGTAATAGACTATTGGCTTTTTATTTTTAGTACCAATTTTGATTATTAGATAACTGTGGCTAGTGTTCAAATGACGGCAATTCAAAACTATATATTATAACTCTTGGTCTTGAAAACTGCCTGTTGCATGAGCCAATATGAAAATCTAATCTTTCGGTCTAGCTATCTAATCAGCGTTTATCAAGCACTGTACTGTACAAGGGTTAGAAAACCACAAGGAGACTGCTTGGGAGTAGTCAGTAAAATCAGCTTATGTTTTGAATTTGGTGAGGTAATATGGTTTTATTGGCCTGACAAAGGACACAAGGACAGATTAGACGCTTTGCAAGTATTTCAAAAATGGGTGATTTTGAAAGAGATTTTGGGTATGTTTGTTCAAAAGTTTCAGACTGTGTTCCAAAGGAAGCCCAAACCATAAGGAGTTCTTCCTCTCCGAGCTACAAAGAGGTCAGGTTTAATTTAAAGGACCAGATATTCAGTGGGCATGAAACAATTCAGCTCCATTGGCAGTCACATCTACAGACACCGGCCTTTCCCATTTGCTGCACGGACTTACTCGCGGGCTTAGCTTTACGCACTGAGCAGAGCAGCTATGTTTATTCACATGAGCAATTTAAATGAGACTGCTCACAGTGTGTAAGTCTGTGCAAAATCTGGGCCCTACTTATGTGCCTAATGTCACTCAGGCAAGTTGTCCCATTGAAATCCATGGGACTGCTCATGTGAATAAAATGAAGCATGCACCTCGGTGTTTGCAGATCAGTACTTAACCTGTTGGTTATACAAAGATCCTTGTGCTCTACCAGTCAACAAAGGACAAAATGGTGTCTCGTACACAGTGTCAAATCCTGCTCCTACTAAAGTCAATAGCAAACTCCCTCCATTTACATCAATGGGATCACAAATGGGCCCCGAAATCTCACTGACAGCAGGAACTGGTCCCAAACTATCCACAACAAACATGATTTCCTTAATTACAGTTTGTGTTTTTCAAACACACATTTAAGCAAAAGTCTGAGTACTAGTGAAAAGCTATTTTTCAGCTAGGGAAACACATACAACAGCAGAGCTAGCCAAAAATGCAAATGATGTTTCTTAGAAAATTTTGATTTTTTTCCTACATTTCCAGTGCATTTTTTTCAGCTTTTGAAACAAAAACAAACCAAGACCGACCAAAAAAAAATTGATAAAAAATGTCAGTTCTCAAAAGCAGTTTTTGACCAGATTTTCAGCTTCTGTTAAAACAAACAAGCGCAAACAACTTTTTTGGTTTTCAAAGAACAATATTTCTTTTTATAAAAAATCAAACTAAAACCTGATTTTTTAAAATTGAAAATAGTTTTTTCCAAAATAAAAATAAATTTTGGTTTTAAATTTTTTAAACTAAAAAAAAATTATTTAAATAATTTTTTTGCAGAAAAAAACCTTTTTGGTGGAAAAATGTCATAATGAAAGCATTTTGAGCAGCTATAGAGAGAAGTCAAAATTTCAAATCAGGGCAATTTTTTAATTATCTGTAACTCAAAGCAGTTCCATCCATTTCCTTTAAATCTGGCAAAAATGTTCTACTTTTCCTTCAGAATACAGCTGGCAAATTTCAGGCCAAATCAATTTTCTGAGGCAAACTGATATAGGTACTGAAATAAGGCTTTACAAAGGAAAATGATTGCAAACTTTGGTTCCAACTCTATCGCATCTCTCTAATGTATGTAAATCCCTTAGCCTAGATGGAAAGATAAATATGATAGGGTTATTTGTCAGATCAGTGGGACTATATATATATGTTTGTTCTCTCAACTAGGCATAACCTTTCCAATTTGCAGCTAAGATTTGATTTTCAGATGCTAATGCTGCTTTGAAATTCATATTTTCCTAGGTGTAACTTCTAAAACTATTTCTGTAAATTGTTTCTTCAACAGAGCCAACAAAATGGAAAGACTAATCATCCAGATTAACGCCTTTGGTTTAGACTCAGATCCAGAAAAATTCTCTGGTGACCTAGCCATGTCCACACCAGGGGTTAGGTCGACCTACCTATGGTGCTCAGGCCATGACATTTCTCACAGCCCAGAGCTACATAGCTAAGGCAATCCATTTTTAAGCATACACCAAGCTTTCAATGGGGATTGTGGCAGGCAACACCCCAACCCAGCCATTAGTGAACTGGGATTTTACTGTTTTGTAAAGCGTAAAGGACTCTATTTTTGCAACAATCCCAGTATGCACCTGTGCCGGCCCACACAGCTACTGTATTTTTAGTGCTCTAACTTGAAGAGAGCTAGCTTGTGTCTACCTGCAGCGGGAAGCCCCCTGCTGCTGTGATGTAAACATACTCCCAGGCTCTTCTATTCTCACTTATGCTGGTGTTCATGAGATCAAGATCTGGTCCATTTCTTCTCCATGAGGGAGTTTTACAAAAGAAAACAGAAGTTATCTTGAATGTATCTGAAAAATGTACTATTATATGCAGCCAGAAATCAGCACCGTTGCACCAGTAACTGAAGGCTGATGGGCCAGATTTAGTAGTGATGTTATTGATGGTACAAAATAGATGATAAAATGGTCAGAAAACCAGTTAAGTGGTCAAGTTTGGCATTCGGTGGGTGTACAAAATGACTGTTTTACTGTCCACACTAAAGGGGAGAAAAAGGTTGGAGTAAACAGCTGAGTGTAAAATATAGCAGCCTTCCACCACCCACCCAGCTTAGCTTGCACTCTTGTGTTTGTCCAACTGAATTTGACCAACTAGCTTTGATTAGCATTACACCTGGTTACTCTAGAGTTCAAAAATATCCTAGCTATACCTGCAATGAAGTCAGTGGACTGAATTCTACAATGATTGATACTCCATATATAGACTAGTTTTTCTTACTTTCTCAATGCCTGTCTAGAGATGACCATTTTTTTTTCTGGTAAATTCTTTCCTTCTCTTTAGTACATGTAGCTTGTTGTGATTCTGTGTGTCCGAGGTGTTTACCTGAAATTAATTAGTGGTCCTGGGGGAGACAGAGGATGGAGAAGTGAATGTGAAGAGAGGGGCCTGCCTAGAAAATGCTGGAAGAAAAGCTATCTGCCTTAAGCATTCTGTGCATTGAAAGTGACAAACTCCATAGCTTATCATTTGAGGACATCATTGATGACTTTGCTCTCCAAAAATCACGAGAGCAAATCTTTTACATTTCAGTGTTAAAATTAATGTGATGTGCAAACCGACATACTGCAGGTTGTACTACTTCCATTAAGTAAGCTGGTCTGTGTAACTGTAATTGCTTTTGTGTTGCTGTAGCTATAAAGTTTTCATATTGACTAATTAAGAAATCATAGAGGAAACTGTTAATTTGAAACTATTTTATAATTCAAACAGGCATATTGCAAAACGTGTTTTAATTAGATTAATATTCTATTTTTACAACTTTGTATTGATGCAAATATAAAGCTTTTGTGTTTATATATTTGATGTCCTTTTTGAGAAAATAAGAATTTATTTATTTATTTATGGTATGGGCCCTCTTGCACTTGTGATAGTTTGGGCCTCAGAATGCCGTAATCCGGCCCTGCCTGTTGGGTTTTTTTTATTCCAGAACGAGTGGTTTCTCTTCCTCTTATCTTAAACCACTTCCAAAGTGACATAAGATGAAACAGAAAAAGAACCTCTGATATTGAAATAAGAGTATCCACACAGGGTTTATCCTGGTATAATTCTAATGCTTGAATTGAAGTTGTACACAAGCATAAAATTCTTATGGCGATAGGTCCTAAACAACGTGGTCAAGTCTACACAGGTTCCAGGGTTCCTGATGTAGTCTGACCTCCTGCATAACACTGGCCATAGAATTTCATCTAATAGTTTCCTCATAACTCCTGTTTGATCTAGACTAGAGCACCTCTTTCAGAAGGACATCCAGGCTTGATTTAAAGACTGCCAGTGATGGAGAATCCCGCTCACCCGTAGCTAATTTGTTGCAATTGTTAATTATCCTCACTGGTAAAAAATTGCATTTTTTTCCTAATCTGAGTGAGTCCAGCTTCTAACCACTGGATCTCATTATTCCGTGGTCTGCTAGATTAAAGAGCTGTGTGTGCTATCTGAAATCTCTTCTTTGTGTTTAAATGTAAACTATTAATTATGCAATTCTCACATTTAGCATCTTGGTCACTTTATTTGGCCACTTATTATCAAAGAGAGAAAACAATCCCCATGCTCCTTATAGGGGGTCACTGCTTTGATCTGTGTATTTATGTCCACAGAAGGGTACTTGGTATTTGTAAAAACTGAGCAAGCAATTTACGTCTAATACCTTTGTAAATACAGCTGAAGGCCTGCACTTGAGTCAGGCAGCGGAACCAGCTTCAGCCTTGGAAAAGAATCCATTGAAACAAAAATTGATATTAGAGCTCTGCAAAGCATTTCCTCAGGGCCTCAGGCTCACTTGAACTTAGCCTTGGGTTGGAGTTTGGATGAGTTTATGAACCTCAGCTCATGCTTGTGGAAATTCTCAGATGTGAGAAATCTTGCTTTTCTACCACCCCCAGCAGTTGACACTTCTCTGGAAGAGTCGCAATGGCTACCCTTCTGCTTGTTAGTGGGGGGAGAAAGCTGGTTACCTGCCTGTCCATTCATTCCTCCTATGGTAGAGTTAATTCTCCTTCCCTTTCTTCTTGTCTTCAGGGGGCACTGTGTGACTGAAACCCCCAATAGGGTATTCAGAGACCTATATAGTCTAGGTTGCTGCCTTTTCTTATCCGTACAGGATCTTTCAGGCTGTCTGGATGCACTGCCTCTCCATAGTGAAGGGGAATAAAGAAAACACTCCTGCATCCCTAATACGATGGCCAGGTTTAGACTAAAAAATTTTGCCAGCATAGTGAGGTTTGATTTGTGACCAACCTAGCTGTGATGGCATAGTCCCCTAGTCTAGATACCATTATATAGACAAAACTATTCTTTGACTGGTATAGCTTGTTTCAGTTGGAGGAGCTGCAAAAGATACACCGGAAAAAGCACAGTTTTGCTAGTATACGTTGTGTCCATGCTTTGCCAGTACAAAAATGCTATTAATCATGCTCCTGTTTGACACTGGTATACAATCAAAAGTTTTAAGTGGCAACTTGGACTTAGTCTGACAACGTCTTGAACAAACACTCCATATTAATCAAACCAGCGAGATGTCACTTGCAGCTCATAATTTCCAGTATGCTAAAGATAATGTAATTCCAGTATGCTAAAGGTAATGTGATTAGCAAAGAGGTACTGATTTTGCTTTATTAATATTTTATAAAAACACTTTTAAAAGCACAAAGTGTGTGGTATGGAAAGGAATGCTGCTCAGAGATCTCCATCTCCAGAGGCTATGTAGCCGCTAGGGTCACATCAGGTATTTATGTGATTGCTTTGTTTTGTTTAGGTTTCAAGCACTGTGTGGTTTTGGATCACTTACTGGAACATCAGAGAAGTAAATTGTACCTCAGTAAACTAACCAGAATTCCCGAGTATTATCAGACCTCTCTGGCCATGTCTACCCTGGGGAAATGTACAGAAAAATCCCCAGTAGCACTAACGAATTTTGCTCTGGTAGTATAAAGTAGCCAGAAAATCATTATGTGTTTGTCTGGTCTGCTATTAGACACCCTCAGTTGGCCCATGACACTTGACATGACAGGGAGCTGTGGAGCTGTTTGGATGTAGTAGTTCAGGCTTAGACTGCAGCCTGAGCTCTGGGAACATCCCACTTCTCACGGTCCTGGAGCTTGGGCTCCAGCCTGAGCCTGAATGTCTACATCTACATTAGCCCAAGCCCCACAAGTCAGCTAGCATGGGACAGCTGCAGGTTTTTAATGGCAGTGTAGACATATCCTTAGTCATGAAGATAGTCTTGTGGTTAAGGCACAGGACTGGACCACAGGAGATGTGGGTTCTAATTGTATCTCTACGGTAGACTTCATAAATGCCCTTAGACACTCTCTCTGCACTTCAGTTCCCCATTTCTAATGAGGGGACAATTATACGTCCTTTCTCCCACCCATCGTCTTGTATTTATTTAGACTCTTTGGGGGCAGGGCTGGTGATTAATGGTTGTTTGTACAGTGTTCAGCACCATAGGGGCCCAATCTGGGTTGGGTTGCCTAGGTGCTACCATAATGTAAATAATAATAATTGACTGGCTACCTGAGGATTTCCATCAGGCACTGCTGGGTCAATATAATGGCTACTACAATCCACTGCCTCCTCCCACCTCTCTTGGGCAGAGACATGTATCTGACTTCCTGTTTACTGGGTTTTTTCGAGGCTGCACACCATAAGATCCCCAGAAAGGGAGAGCACCTAAACAGGCTAGTATCTGTGCTTTGCTTACTCTTTGAAGGCTATAAACAGCACAATTACCCAGAGTTATGTTACCACACAGCTCTTTCTAAGCTAGCACGTTTATTCTTAAGGTGAAAGCATTACAGAGAAAACATCACAACAAAACAATAAAAGAACCTACTCTCAGACTAATATGCTTACCAGAGATCGCCCCAACTCCTGCAGTGGCTCTGGCCTGTGAACTGTCCTTCAGATCCCACTAATGGATTTTCCTGTGTTTATAAATTCATAACTGCCTTGGTTTAGAACAAACACACCCATGAATCTGTGAGTCACTCTATTATCCCGTTCAGGCCTTGGGTGATCAACAAAGGCTCAGGGCACAGTTTCCAAAGAATAGGTCCAAAGTTGAGAAGTTGTCCCCCTCCTCCAAGTATTTCCTAGGAATCTCACTTAAATTGGTTGATCTAGCACATTGTTTCAAAGTGTCCTGTGAGGCTCATAACACTTTCCAAGTCAGGTCTCGCCCTTAAAGATTTTAAATAGAATTCCACAATAAGAAGTAAATATTTGTATTTTTAAAACAATGAACTCCTAAGATAGTTAAACTTAATTCCTTAAGTTTACTCCAGTAACTTGCCATATGTCTCTCCTGGGGCATGTCTGGAGACCTGTTCTATTCAGCTGACTGTCAGACCAATCCCTCTGGGCTGTTAGCAGCCAGGCCTAAAACAGAACAGCCTTCAGGTTGCTCTTCATATTCTGGACTCTCTCAACCCGAATTTCATTAGCAGGTTAATCCCTATTTACAGCTGTGGACTAGCACAGCTCCACCTTCTTTTTCCCCCAATCACCCTCTGCTGGCCAATAAAATCCTAATCAGTAAGACAAGTATAATAGGAAAGAATATAGAAAAGTTATATGTACACAATGATAATAATTCCTCAACATGTTTACTAGGTTCCTTCACTATTAAAGTAAACAGGAAGCCATGGTGACATTAAAAATGTTGCGAGGGGGAGGGAAAAGATCTTCCAATTATTATATGCATGTTTCAGTGATGTACTGGCAAAGAACCAATACCTTGCTAATTTCTTGACTGCAAACTGCGAATGGTCTGATTGTGTCCTACTAAAAAGGTTCTAGTCCTAGTGCCAAATCTGGAAATGAAAGGCAGACATTGCCCCTCCCTCTGGCCACATTTCTTTCCCTGGCGAGTGCACATAGGAAAGAAAGCAGAGAAATTGAAACCATAAATGTTTTGCTATTCCATATGTGCCTCTTGCCAGGCCATCTGATTGTATTTGATTTTATTTGTACATTTCTTTTAGTTGATTTACATGGTATTGCACGGTTAATGAAATGGTAGTGCTGAGATCTGCTCAGTAATTGTCTTTCCATGTGCATTGACTGGCATGTTGGCTGATGATTGATAGCTCCAGGCTGCAGCGTGAAAGGCCCTGCAGGGGCCCCCTACTTTGATAGTTTGGGGCCCCCCCAGCCCAGCCGGGCCCCCCCCAGCCCAGCCGACAGCGGATGGGGGCCCCCCCAGCCCAGCCGCCCCCCCCCCAGCCCAGCCGGTGCTCCCCTCCCCCCAGCCCAGCCGAAAGCGGATGGGGGCCCCCCCAGCCCAGCCGCCCCCCCCCAGCACAGCCGACAGCCCCCCCCCCCAGCCCAACCCAGCCGGCCCACCACCCATGTTCAGCAATCCCTTTGCAAAATGAATGCCAATGCAGTTCTCGCAAAGGGGTGTTTTATGTGGATATTTGTTTTCCATAAACGTATAAAGAGATATCGGTCTAGAAGATGTATAATAAACACATCACAAAACAGTTTGCCTCTACATGGAGATTTGCAACTGTTTTTACATGGCATGTCACAGCAGTGTCCATACATCAGTTCTTTCCCAAGGATATGTTTCTTCTGTTTTCTCTTCTTGCCTTTAAAGCCTCTGTGTTAGAGTCTGACTGGTGCTTCCACATGACCAAAATTTACCATCACTGCTGTTACAGAAAAATGAAAACACATTAAAGTATTAGGCTGGCTTGCTTCAAGTGCATTCAGAAGCGGTACACTTGAACTTCAGTGCCGTTGGCTGATACATGAATTGAATTAATGAACATCTAGTTCAGCTTTAGACCTCATTTTCCTCACGCTGTAAGCTGTTAACCTTAAAATCTTACCAGAGTGGAACTATCATTATATACAATCATTAACATTCTCTTTTATTTCCAAGGTGCTATCAAATTAGCAATAACCATTGTCCTTTGTGCGCTACAAATATCTCTTGATCTTAAGGGCCAGATTTTGACATCTTTGTAAATCTAGAGTCATAATTTTCTCTATTGATTTCAAGAGTTGTCAGCAAGAGTAAGGGTGGCATAATTTGATCATGGAAGATTTTGCTGCAGAGATGTGATGCCCCATGACATATTTTCCTTGGTCACTTCTCTGCTTTTCCATTAAAGCTTCATATATGCTAGAAACCAAACACATATTTGAAGAGTGTAATGGAACAGTAGCCTGATTACAGGTATCCTTTACAAATGATACAATATATGATTTCTGCACAGGACACATGTAAGTGCAGAGAATGCCCCTACAGCAAAATGGTGTAATCTCTTCATCAGTGCATTATTCATCATGGTTAGAGGTCGGTCTGTCTATCTATCTATCTATCTATCTATCTATCTATCTATCTATCTATCTATCTATCTATCTATCTATCTATCTATCTATCTATCTATCCCATCACCATGGTAGCTGAACACTCACAAGAAACATAACAAGAAAATACAATGTTTTAACCCAGAACATAAGTAGAACATAAGTAGAAAAACTCTTGTGCTTGGGAATGCAACTCAGTGCTGTGAGCAGAGCTCTGCTTTCCAAAAGGCATTCCCACCTTCTGACCTGGTTAACAAATATCTGTTTTATCTAGGGTTTCCTGCATCTTGGGCTGGCCTAGCCCTGCCTTGTTGTTCTGGCCTGCCCACTTGTGTGAAGTCTCAGCAGGGATTAATTTGCTGCTTTGTAGAAGTCAACCAGGGCATCTGGATCCTGTCACTATACTCTCCTCTAAAAGTATGTAAATAACTCCATTAGACCACACAAACAGAGAGATTAGGCGGGCACATGCTTCCCTCATGCTGAAAATCTCCAGTAGGAATGAAGAAACTCTGCACGTTTCCAAAGCTAAGAAACTCTCCGAGTTATTCACATTGCAATTGTACCTGCCAAGAAGTCCTAATAATGGATTGGGGCCCCATTGTGCTAGGCACTGTACATGATAGCAAATAAATGATGTGTGGCATTTTCTTAAATTTGATCTTTTGTCGTAGTTTCCTCCATTTTACTTTTGGAAGTATACGATTCTTGCCTGCAGCTGCACCAAAATCCTTTTGAGTGGGTATTGGGGGAGAGAGGTGGGAACCACAAAAAGAGGATTCACTACTGGTTCAACAACTAGTACCTTCCAAATGGATTTCTGATTGGAAAGCTGCTTGGACCCAAGGGGCACGTGATGCAGAGTTGCCTCCTGGTTCCTCTCCTTTCCTGCCAACACACTATATGGCAAACTATGGAGCCATTGGATTGTGGAAGGCCACCAGGATGATGGGCTCAAGAGGGAGCTGCTTCCTAATATGCCTGAGTTTGCTCCCCTCTCTGCACTGCATATGACATGTGTAGTCCCCTATGTATTTTAATGCTTCACACATGTTTGAGTAAGTTTATAATGTGAAAACCATGCATATTTGCTGTTGGTTCTCTGACTCACCCAATTAGAGCGCTTAGCTATTATTTGGCATTTGTCGTTCATATGTCTCAAAACATTTTAAAAAGGTGCTCAGAATCCTTCTCTTTTTGCAATTGGAAGAGCTGAGTCACAGAAAGGTGAAACAATCTTGGCCTTTGGCTAGGGCTGTCCAGAAAGAAAGGACTGTTTAAATCCACAGAGACTCTGACAGACTCAGCTGAATATGCATATCTTTTTCATGAGCCTAATGTAAACATAGTTCCTCATGCAACACACACTCCTTGGCATGTTTTGTATTACACACAATTTGCTGCGGTTATTGAAAAATGTTTAAATAAAAAGTTAAAGAGAAAAACAAGCCCTTTCTTAGTGGGGCCAAGCATATTCTGCAATACTTCCATCTGACTCAGAATTGCTAACAGATTTCTAGGAATTTAATTGTGATCTTCATTCTGTGAAGGAAATGCCCTGTCTGGAACTCTGAAGAAGAATTGTCTGGTAGGGTGATTTCTATCTCTTGCTACATTCAGGGGGTGGGGGGATAGCTCAGTGGTTTGAGCATTGGCCTGCTAAACCCAGGGTTGTGAGTTCAATCCTTGAGGGGGCCATTTAGGGCAATCCTGCTAGTGTAGGCAGGCGGATCCTGCTAGTGTAGGCAGGGGACTGGACTCAATGACCTTCAAGGTCTTTCCAGTTCTAGGAGATTGGTATATCTCCATTTATATTTTTTTTTTTTTTTTTTTTTACATTTAATAGGAGCGTTTACTCTAATCTCAGGGATTCACATTTCATTTCATATGCTCAAGTCTGCATCTTTACTGGCATTAATATTAATAACCATAATATAATCAGAGTTCCCCGGATTTGGGCCCCATTCTACAGAACTACAGTCCTACAGTCTACCTCCTACAAACTAGAACATTGGTGGACAACCCGTGGGCCGCATGCGCCCAGTCAAGGTAATCTGATTGTGGGCGGCGAGACATTTTGCTGATGTTGACTGTTCACAGGCACGGTTCCCCATAACTCCCATTCCGTTCCCGGCCAGTGGGAGCTGCGGGGGGCCGTGCCTGCAGACAGTCAACATCAGCAAAATGTCTTGTGGCCTGCAATCCGATTACCCTGATGGGCCACATGTGGGCCACAGGTTGCCTACCACTGGTCTAGAAACATCTTCTACCAAATCCCTACTTTTCCTTCCATTTGTTTCTTTAGGGTCTTTCTTTGCCAGCAATTTTTACTGGTGTCTCTGGTCCAGTCTACACGAAACTTTTAACTGAGTTTAACAGTTGGAACACTGTGAAGCTAGTTTGCACTTGTACAGTTAGTAACGGTGGCAGTTCATACATAGCTAGTCACTCAGGGTTATGTCTACATAGCAATTAAACACCTGTAGCTGGCCCGGGTCAGCTGACTCAGGTTCACAGGGCTTGGGCTGCGGGGCTGTAACATTGCTGTAAAGAGGTTTTGGCTCAGACTGGAGCCCAGGCTTTGGGATCTACTGCTCTTGTGGGGTCCCATAAGCCCAGCTATTTTACAGCCCCACAGCCCAAGCCCCACGAGCCTTAGTCAGCTGACCCAGGCCAGCTGTGGGTGTTCAGTTGCTGTGTAGACATCCCCCATTGCCTTTGCCAGTAGCCTAGGCTGGCATATGTTTGTCAAGTTGTAACACTGTTATTTTGCAGAGTGGATGGGACACCCTAACTGTTCTGTTATCAGTGTATGGCTACTCTGGCTCCAAGTTCTTCCCCAAGTCCCAGGGTGGCAGGGCACTCCTGACTGCTGTGATATGCTGTGGGCACGTGTTACATTCCGTTGCCCCCCAAATGCAGAGTTACAAATACAGCTAGACAAAATGATAGTTGTGAAATTGGGAAAAATGGGGACATTTTCCAATGAAAGTTCCATAGAATTCCACCTCCACCCCCATTTTTGGTCCAGCTACACAGCTGAGCAGCGGCTTGTAACTTGAACAAATAGGGGAACATGTGTGATTGTTCCTCACCCTCTTTTTTTTAAAACAGCTTTTGCCCTGACCTGGTTACAAAAACATGGTTGTACTTATAGCACAGAAAGGCCGTAGTGTCATTCCTCTCCATTTTGGCTAATAGCCCACAGTATTGCAGCTTAGATGCAAACACTTTGATGCAAAAATTAATTAGTGAAAGGTGCATCTCAGAATGGGTGAAGATTTAATACAGAAATAATCCTACCCTTTGCATATTTATCCTGTGGAGATTCACTGATCTCAACCAGGCTGTGTGTTATCCCCACTTCCCATTCTCCCAGCTATCCCACAAGCTGACGTGACTCTTCCTTCCATCTCTGGTCCACGACTCATCAGCCTATCCATTGCTTCTCCCCTCAATCCAATTCATGACCCACTAGGATCACTAAGACCTGCCTTGCAAACTCCTTCCTATTTCATCAGAAGAATCCGAGGTCTGACAGATCTCTAGTCTTTCTGCTAGGTCAGGTTGACTGTTCCCTCTAATTTTTCCCACGTAGGTGCGGAATGAATTTTGTTTTGTGCACCAGTATGGAGGTGATGTGTGAGGGCTCTTCAGTGGGGCTGGGGATGAGGGGCTCAGGCCTAGGGCAGAGGGTTGGGGTGTGGGAGAGGGTGAGGGTGAGGGCTCTGGATGGGGGGGGGGTGTGTGGCAGGCTCTGGGATGGGACCGGGCATGAGGGTTTTTGGGGTGCAGGCTGCCCTGGAGCTACAGTGGGGAGAAAGAGGACTCCCCCCCCCCGCCAGCTCTCACTCCTTGCAGCAGCACCTAGGCTGGGGGGATAGAGGGGCCTCTCCTCACCACGGCAGCTCCGGGGTTGAGGCTGCAGGATAGGTGCCTCTCACTCAGCCACCACAGGGCCGGGTTGGGCTGGGCTGGGCCGGGCCGGGTTGATGCCGGGGGAGGGGCGCCTCCATATTGGTGCACATAACAAAATTCATGTGGCGGGGTGCAGCTGAGGGGGTTTGGCGCGTAGGAAGAGGCTCAGAGCTGGGGCAGAGGGTTGGGGTGCATGAAGGGGTGAGGGTTCCAGCTGGGGGAGCCCAAAGTGGTAAACTGTCAGTCACTGGTGGCCCGGAGGAGCGGCAGCAGCTATGGGCTCCTTTCTGCTCTCCCCTCCCCCCCCCATCACTGGCAGGCAGACAGTGGCTTCTGCCTGCCAGTGACGGAGGGCAGGGGTGGAGAGAGGAGCCTTCAGTTGGGAGCGAGTGGGTGTGTGGGAGTCGGGGGCAGAGAGACACCCTGGGCTGGTGGGCCTAGTAGAGGAGTATTGGGGATGGACTGGAGCGGAGAGGCGCCAGGACTGCAGCCCCTGGGCCGCAGTGCAAACGAAGTGGAGTGCCAGGCCAGGGAAGCAGGGCCCCTACTGAGCGTGGGTGGGCCTGCTGCCATTATAAACCTGGTACTGGCCTGGCTGGGTGGGGACCGGGGGAGGGGAGCTTCTCCCCGCCGCAGCAGGTCTGGGGCTTGGGGAGATGCTTCTCTCCCTGCCACAGCCCTGAGCGCCTGCTCGGCTTACAGGAAACTTAGGCCAGGTTCAATTATTGATTCTGAATCTTTGGGGAATCATGGGGAAATAACCAGTTCTCCAATAGCTTCTCATGTGGACACTCTTGCTCTGGACAAAGGCCATGTTTACGCAACAGGGACTACAGCGACATCCCTGTGGCACTGTAGCTATGCCATCGCAGCCTCATCATGCCCCATCATGTATAGATTCAGCATGCAATGGAAGAGGTTTTTCTGTTGCTGTAGGCGGTTCTCAAAGTGGGGGTCGCGACCCTCGGGGGGTCACCGGCCGCCTCCCGAGGGGTCGCAAGCCCCTGTTGCTGCTGAGAAGTTGCCAAAATTGATTACTTCCGCATTCAGCGGCTTTTCGGCGGACATACCGAACTCTCCCGACTGTCCGCCGAAGTGTTGCTGAAAGCGGAAGCAATCACTTCGGCTGATAGTCGGGAGCGCTCGGCATTGCTGCCAAAAAGCCGCCGAATGCAGAAGTAATCAATTTGGCGGCTTTTCGATGGACACACATGGGTCACAGAGACAAGCAGCTTCTTAAGAAAGGGTCGCGGTTCTCCTAAGTAGGACCACCACTTCTCCAAGCACCTAGCTGCATCTACACTGGGGGCTAGGTTGACATAGCTACAGCACTCGGCTGTAAAAAATCCAGACCTCTGAGCACCATTGCTAAGTTTTAAGCATAGACCCACCGAAAGGCCATATCTACCATATGGGGGGTACAGTGGCACATCCACGGTGTAATAGGTATGGCACTGTAGCATCATAGCCTAGTAGCTTCCTACACTGATGGGAGGGGTCTTCCCTGAGTGGTGGTACTAGGTCAACGGAAGAATTCTTCAGTCACCCTAACTGCAACTACACAGTGGGTTAGGTCAACTTAACCACAGCACTCGGGAGTGGGAATTTTTTACAGTCCTGAGTGCCGTACTTCTGTTGATCTTATTTTTAAGTGTAGACCAGATCTAAGCATGCTTTTGTGAAACAGAAACTGTGGCTTTCTCTCCCCCAGGGAGAAGTGACCATCTCATTATAGCTGGGCTGGCAGCAGAGTCTGGAGTGTAAAGTGCTTTTCAGAACAGAGGGTGATAATGATGATCCCACTCCCCCGTACAAGCCAGGACTCGTTAGTGGTTTTTTAAAATATAGAATGTGAGAAATTAATCAGAGACTGATGTAAGATGAAAAAAATGTGGAGCCATGGCTGAAGACAGAAAAGCAGGTCAGCTGGGAAAACAGTTATTTTCCTTACTTGACTCAATTACCATTTAAAGTGAAAACCCACGGGGGTCACTGGCTTAACTGCACTAACCTTTCACCTCTGCAAGCTTGCGTTCAGTTGTAGGTCACACCTCAAAATACATTTCATTCCCATTACTGCCTGTGCTCAGCTCCAGACTAGTAGAACCTCAGAGTTATGAACACCAGAGTTAGGAACTGATCAGTCAACCAGACACCTCATTTGGAACTGGAAATACGCAATCAGGCAGCAACAGAGACCAAAAAAAAAAGCATGTACTGTACTGTGTTATACGTAAACTACTGAAAAAATAAAGGGAAAGTAGCATTTTTCTTCTGCATAGTAAAGTTTCAAAGCTGTATTAAGTCAATGTTCAGTTGTAAGCTTTTGAAAGAACAACCATAATGCTTTGTTCAGAGTTACGAGTCTTTCAGAGTTATGAACACCGCCGTTCCTGAGGTCCTACTTTACTTCAGCATAATGCATGCTGGCTATATTTATTACTGATTAGTTGTATTACGATAGGGCCTAGGAGCACTAGTCCTGGATCAGGACCCCATTGTGTCAGGCGCTGTACAAACACAAAATTAAAAAGACAATCCCTGCCTCCAACGAGCCTACAATTTAAATACAATACTAGAGATAACAAATCAACAGGGCAGCCCAAGCAAATAAAGACACAATATTGATCAGTATGGTAGGCAGTGTCTCAACACACAGCTTCCTAACCAGTATCACTTGTTTTGTAGGCATCATAGCAAAGGAGAACTTTTAGGAAGGTTTTGAAGGAAGATAATGAGTTCGTTCTGCAGGTGTTTACAGGGAGCTTTTCCCAAGGAGAGGGGGCAGCATGGGAGAAAGCACAAAGGTGCTTGTTTGAAAATGTAACAAGTGGGCTGATTGGAGGTGGGAGTCAACTTTTCAATATTGAATGACAGATGGTAAGTAGGATGGGGATAGGCCATGAAAATCCTTGAAAATGAAGACAAGTGGCTTATATTTGATATGCTAGAGAAAGGGGAGCCCAGTGAAGGGCTGCAAAGGGATGAATGACATGGTGAAAGCCGTGGCCTAGGAAAATGATCTTTGCAGCAGCATTCTGAATGATGAGAGCGAGAAAATGATGTTGCAGAAACCATTATATGAGAGCTTGGAGGAGAGTTTTAGCTGTGTGGATGGCAAACAGCAATGGGAAATCAATGGGAGTTAAGAACCCAAGCACTTTTGAAAATCCCACCAGGTGGCTGTCTGCATCTTTAGGCACCTAAATACTTTTTGAAAATCTGGCTTTTAAATCCTGATTTATCTGTATTCTTCCATAGAATTTTTCAGTGACTTCAAGCATTAGCCATCTGTATTGATGCCAAGTTGGAGGCTTATGAATCACATTTTTTGAGATTGCAAGAAAAAGATTCTACCTTAGAAGAAGCGACAAAGAGTCTTGTAGCACCTTATAGACTAACAGATCTATAAGGTGCTACAAGACTGTCGCTTTTGCAGATCCAGACTAAGACGGCTACCTTACTAGAATTACTAGACTACCTTAGAAGAGACTCTGCTAACAGTGAGCGCAAAGTACAAGGAGTTAACTCCGCAATAGCAGGAATGCAAAATAGCCTTTTTTTGAGATGACATTTACTGTTACTTGTAAAATGGAATGTATGGAAAATCAATTAAAATGTAAAATTTAAAATGACTTCTTATGAAAATGCTTACGGTAGCATGGCTAGCACGTCTGGGACACAGGAATTCTGAGGCACGCAGTCTGCTATGAACTTTATCAGTCTTTGCATGAGAAAAATGGGTGTCATATCCCTGCCAAACCAAAAACTACACGTATGTCAGTTCAGACTAATTTCCCTCGCTGGTGACATTTGTAGAATAACTTGTGAATCTTTTACTTCTAATATTAACCTTGTCCTGTAAGTTATGAGGATTAAAAATTGGGTTTTGCATTTGGACCAAGTTGCATTAATGTTGTGAGTTGTTGCCCCATATCCAGATGTGAAGGCAGGCAATGTCTGCTTTGAAGTCAATAGTCTTAAACAGGACAGAAATAGATGGAGGTGGGGAAGATGGTTACTTGAAAAATTATGAATTCATTTCAATGGAAGGAAATGCTTATTTTTCAGTTGTGAACAAGATAAAAGCTAAAGTGCATGTTCATGTTGCAGAAGAATGTGACAATATGTCTTTTGCGGACAAAAACATATGATACTATTTAAGCCCCTTCCATGCTGGAGAGGATTTCGGGAAGTATTGGGGGCTTCCAGGGAGTGCATGCAACACTGTTCAAGAGTGTTCTGCCATCCTTTCAACAGATGCATCATGCAAAAGAACTTGCCTACCACTAACAATGAGATGAATTAAGTAATATCTGACTAATCACTTAACATCCTGCATAAGATGTTGGTTCTTTGTTCCTTATCCAGCAGCCTTTGGCACTTATGCAAGGCCAGCCACAATCTAGCCTCAAATCCATTACTTTCTATTTCAGAAAGCCTATATGCGGGGTAGGGGGCAGGACAGTGATATAACCCAAGCAGTAGACATTCCACAGAATGAGGAATAAAAGAACCAATATCCTACAGATAGATTATGGGAGAGTCTCTTCCCAACAAAATAAGTACAGGACAAAGAAAGAGTTGCTGCTCAAATATTTCTTGGTGATGAGTCTGAATCAAAACCATGGATCATCTGGCCATTACCATCTCCCCAACCTGGGTTAAATTCAGATTCAGATTTTGCAGCTGCTCCAATATCTCTCAGGAGCCAAACTGAAACTGGCTCTGTGAATGTGCTGTAAGGTTTGGAATGTTAGAAGAAATTGTGGGAAGCTAGTTTAATGTGGAGGTGATGCAGTCAAAGGAATGTGGAAAAATTGCATAGATACTGATGCAATTTATCACATAAATATTGTTTCCTTGTATCTTGTAGATACTAATTTACCACAAGGTTCTGTAAGTTAGCACATGGTGTACATGTATGTAATATACACTGTCCAGAAATTCTTTCATGGATTTTGATGGGCACTTAGGGCTTGTCTGCACTATGAAATTAAGTTGACTTAAGTCAATGTACAGCCACCGCAGTAATTAAAGTGGTGGTTCACATTCACGCTTGCTCCATTTGTTGGTGATGTGTGTTCTCACCAGGAGTGCTTCTACCGACTGAAGTGGGGCATTGTGGGACACTGACAGCTGGAACCCAACAGCCCTGTGGGACTCATGGCTGGATCCTCTCCCCTCACACAGCACTGTCAGCCCGAGCTATCAGCTGGGCACTGGGTGAGCCCCACTTGGGACTGACAGCCAACAGACCATGTAACACAGTGTCTACATGGACACTATATCACCCTAATTACATTGATATAAGATCTATGCTTCTCATGGAGGTGGAGTTATTATGTTGGTGTAATGGGGGACTTCGGCGGAAGCAGCATTCTAGTGTAGACACTGACATAATTAGGTCGATGTAAGTAGGGTTGCCAACTTTCTAATGGCACAAAACTGGACATTCTCGCCCCACCACCTGCCCTGTGGCCCTGCCCCTGCTGTAGCCCTTCTCCAAGGCCTTGCTCCCACCCACTCCATCCCCGCTTCTCTGTTGCTCACTCCCCGAGGCCTTGCCCCCACCCTCACACACTTTACTGGCCTGGGGCAAAGGTTTGGGTGTGGGAGGGGGCTGAGGGCTCTGGATGAGAGTGCGGGCCCTGGGGTGGAACCAAAAATGAGGGGTTGAGGGTGTGAGAGGGAGTGAGGGCTCTGGGTGGGGTGTGGGCTCCAGGGTGAGGCCAGAAATGAGAGGTTCAGGGTGGGTGTGTGGGGCTCCAGGTTCATGCAGGGGGTTGGGGTGTGAGAGGAGGTGAAAGCTCCGGCGGGGGTGTGGGCTCTGGGGTGAGGTCAGGAATGAAGGGTTTGGGTGCAGGAGGGGGCTCTGGGCTGGGGCACAGGGTTGGGGTGCGGGAAGGAGTGCAGGCTCCAGGCGGTGCTTAGCTCAGGCAGCTCCCTGAAGCAGATGGCATAACCAGCTCCTAGGTACAGAGGCAGCCGGGGGCTCCATGTGCTGCCCACACCTGCAGGTACCATCCCTGCAGCTTCTATTGGCTGCAGTTGCCGGCCAATGGGAGCTGTGGAGCTGGTGCTCGAGGTTGGGGCAGCACGCAGAGCCCCTGTAGCCACCCCTGAACCTAGCAGCCAGACATGACGGCTACTTTTAGGAGCAGCGCGGAGCCAAGGAAGGCAGGGAGCCTGCCTTAGCCCCGCTGCGCCACCAACTAGACTTTTAGTGGCCCGGTTAGCTGTGCTGACCAGCATCACCAGGATCCCTTTTCAATCAGGCATTCTGGTCAAAAACCAGATGCCTGGCAACCCTAGATGTAAGCCACCTCGCATCGGCCTAACTCTGTAGTGTAGACCAGGGCTAAGGGCTCGTCTACATTAGAAATGCAACAGCAACGTATCTGCAGCGCATCTGCTGAAGCCAATTTATGCCGATGGGAAAGAGCTCTCCTGTTGACATAATAACTTCACCTCCACGAGAGATGGTAGCTATGTCGGTGGAGAAGCTCTCCCGCCGCCGACATAGCACTGTCACACTGGTGCTTAGATCAGTGACTCTTATGTTATTCAGGGGGTGACTTATTCACATACCTGAGTCCTGATCTATGCTGAGGGGGAGGGGAATCGACCTAAGATATGCAACTATAGCTACAAGAATAGTGTAGCTGAAGTCCACATACTTAGATCAACTTACTGCAGTGTCTTCACAGGAGTGAGTCGACTACTGCCGCTCCCCTGTCGACTCTGCCTGCACCTTTCATGACAATGGAGTATGGGAGTTGATGGGAAAGCGCTCAGGGATCGATTTATCGCATCTAAACTAGACGTGATAAATTGACCCCCAATAGAGCAATCGCTATCCGCCGATCTGTCGGGTAATATAGACATACTCTGAGTGACATAAATTATACTGAAGTAAGTTCTAGTGCAAACCAAGTCTAAATCCTCATGCAAACAATATGCTTTTTAAGGATCTACTCTGCCTTCCCCTCTAGATTGCTTGAATAGGGTGCTCTCAGCAGCTGCTAATAGGGAATAGCTAATCTGTTTATTGATACGATCTCTATATCTGAAACCGAGAAGACTGAAAACTGCTAGGCATTTGGGAGTGGGAGCTTAAATTATTAGCTTCAATCTGCTTTGGAAAGTAATTTTGTTGTGTGTGTGTGAGCTGCTCCAGAGACTTGGCAACAGAGTGTCACTTCATTGAGGTCTGGTGCATCCTGCTAATAATATGTTATATCCTGTTCTGCTCAAGTCTGGAGACAATTCAAAGCTGTCCCTCAGGAAGTAGCCTTTTGAAACCACACCCATTTGGACAAGCACCACAAATTCTTCTTAAAGAAGCATTAGCAGATTAAAAATAATAGCTTATTTTAAAACATAATTTATTTCTTGTGTTCTTAATAATACTGTAGCATATTAAAATGGAAGGAATTTAGAAAAAATTGAATTCATCTTTCACCATTTACAGTTTATTATAATTTTGCTTTTCACTCAGCTTGGGATCAGCAGTGAAAGACAGGCTAATCAGTTTCTAAACAATTTATAGCCATTTTCACTTTCAGGAGATCATGCACTAGTATGAAGCTGCAATGTTTGGGTTGAAAATACTGCATGGAATCTTTATATAATTTTTTTTAATGATTGGAATAGAAAAAATCATTGTAGCCTTTTTTTTCTTTTTTTCTTTTCTTTTTTTGCCTTATGTGTTTTTGAACTTTATTTTAACAATATTTAAATTTTGGGCAAAATTTGGCCTCGTGGTGCCTTTCATTATATCTAATCTTTTCAGGTTGAGTTCTTTGTGAGTCAAATTTTCAAACGTGGCCTGTTAAATTGTCCTTTCAGGCTATGGTTTTCAGGTTATTTTAAGGGCCTCCATTTTTCAGTGCCCAGGTTGAGACTCCTTAAAGTAAGTGCTGACCATTCATACTCTGAAAACCAGAGCCTTTTAAGATGTCGCAAGTACCCAAAAATCACTGCACCCCAAATCTTGTCAGTTTTGAAGAGCTCAACTTTAAATCGACATCTGGGTTCTCATATCTACACATAGAAAAGCCTGATTTACATACCAAAATGCTAATTAAACTTCCAGATTTGGGGGTTGTGCATTCTACTTATGTAACTACCTTGGGCCCACTATATTAATTAAGAAATTTAAATGCAAATCAGATTCACGGACGTGCTTTACGGTTATTGAAAGAAAGCTCTTTAATTCTTAACTCTTTAATTTTCTGAGGACAAGCAGAAACGACACTTAGTTTTTGCAAGCTGAGCAGTCCTTGAACATTGGAGTAACTCAAAAAGTCTCTCAAAAGGAAAAATAAATACCTTAAGTAATAGATATATATATTGTATCCGTCTCTTTTTAAAATGTAGCTTTCATTTAATCCATTTCTTGATTCCTAGCTCCCCCATTCCCAAAACACGGTCCAGGGATCCAGAGTGGTTTTTAAATCAATGTTCGCTTATGAAAACTTTTAGCCTAATATAGCTGTGAGTAATTAAAAAAAAATCTCTGTTGTCCTTTGATGTAGAAAGTACCAGTCTTTTATGTAATGTTTCTCCCCTAGGGCACCAGAAGCCAAAGAATGCAAACGCTTTAATGCAAACATTTTCAACTAACACCAGCCATCCACATCTACCCTGTGAGGAAACTAGGCAGAAGTCACAGACCCCCATCAGGGAGATGTTTTCTTTGAACCTAACACCCCACCCACCCCCAGCACTGCAGCTCATCATCTTAATTCTCTGCTGGATTCCTTTAGAGCTGGCTAGGACTGGCTGGGTTGACAGCTTTTCCCAATGCAGTTCTGCCCGGTGACAGCTGGTGGCCACTGCAGTAGGCACCTTTTGATGTCATGTTGTAATAATGTCCTTGTTTGAGTGCCTCTTCCCCCAACCTCCTAAAATACTCTTCATTTAAACACAATCTCGGAGATGATAGTCATACTACTTTCATGGTCTTTTCTTTCATGAATCTCAAAGCAAAGATGTATAGGCATTATCTAGATGGGTCAACTGAGGTATAGACAGTTGAAGTGATTTGTCTTATGTCACACAGTATGTCAGTGATTGAGATGGAATCTATAGGCCAGTATCCTATAGCTTTTCCACTGGCCTATGTTTGCTTTCAGGGCAGTAAAAGACTGCGAATGCCTCACTATGTATTATAATGGTGCAAGTTTTGCCTCAGTGTAACCAGAGGGACTGATTGGGAGGCCCGTGCTAAAACTGCTAACTCCCCATGGTTCTCAGAAGTCTCACGTCATTTATCTGTGGCGCTCTGATTTTTTTCAGTTGCCCTGAGAACAGTGCTAGGAAACCACTCCAGCAGATGTAAAATTAATTACAGAAGTATTGTATATAGTCTGGCGAAAGGGCCCGCTCAGGATGTTTATAGACTAACAAAGGGTTTAAGGTGTGCCCTGCCAGTTTTCCTAAAAATAAAAGTGTTTATGAGTCTTGGAGGCCCAAGGTTATTATAAACGTAACAAGGCACATTTTCTGCCTCCAACTGTTTATCAACACAAAATGCCTAGGGTGGCCACTATTTTTAAGAGTACATTATGTGTCATAAATCTCATCTTATCTCAGTTTATGAAGCAACAGTGCAGTTGTTAACTGCTCTTCAGAGTTTTACTCTCTGATTACAAATCAAGGACACTTGTCCTGCGGTCCTGTGCAGAAGCACATGTTGCTGCATAACTAGGCTGACCATACGTCCCGTTTTGAACGGGACAGTCCCGTTTTTTTAATGTTTTTTAACCGTCCCGTCTTTTTGACCAAAATATCAATTTTGTCCCGTTTTTGGGGCAGGACTCAGAAAAAACATGGAATCATAAAATGTCCCCCCCCCGCCGCCGCCGCCGCCGGCTTGCTCGGGCCCCCGGCTGCGGCTCCTGACAGCTCTGATCTGCCGCCTCCTCCAGCCCGCCGCCAGCTGCAGCCTCCTCCTCTCTATTCCTCCTTCCCTCCCTTCTCTCCATCCCCCCTTCCTCCCTGCTCTCTCCCTCTGTCCACTGCCTCCTCTCACTCCCTCCGTCCCTGCTCTCTCCCTCTGTCCACTGCCTCCTCTCACTCCCTCCGTCCCTTCTCTCTTCAGAAAACCTGGCCGGCAGCCCCCCCCCGCCGGCTCGCTCCGCTCCCAGCTGCGGCTCCTGACAGCTCTGATCTGCCGCCTCCTCCAGCCCGTCGCCCGCTGCAGCCTCTTCCTCTCTATTCCTCCTTCTCTCCATCCCCCCCTTCCTCCCTGCTCTCTCCCTCTGTCCACTGCCTCCTCTCACTTCCTCCATCCATTCTCTCTATCCCCTTCTCCATCCCTCCATCCCTTCCTTCCTCCCTTCTCTCTATCCCTCCATCCCTCTCTTCCTTCTCTCTATCCCCCTTCTCCATCCCTCCCTTCTCTCTCTCCCTCCGTCCACTGCCTCCTCTTCCATCTCCCTTCTCTCCATCCCTCCTTCTCGCTGTCCCTTGCCTCCTCCATCCACCCTGCTCCCTACCCCCATCTTCTCTCATCCATCCATCCTCTCCCTTTCTCACCTTCGTGCCTTCTCTCCCTCCGTCCCCTCCATCATCTTCATCCCTCATCCCCCCTTCTCTCTCTCTCCCTCCATCCTCTTCATCCCCCATCCCTGTTCTGCTTATTCCTCCATCCATCCCCCCCAACCCCCCTCTGCCTCCCCCCCGCCCGGTGCTGGGGGGCCCAGGTGGGGCCATGCCCCCCCCCCACACCCTGTCCCGTTTTTGCCCTCCCAATGTCCCGTTTTTGTCTAAAGGAAATATGGTCAGCCTATGCATAACTTGCATAATCCACTGTTGCAGAGTCACTGAGGCTATGGGCTACTTGACAATGTGTGTGCTTGTGTATGGGTGAGCAGGATTGTGCCTTCAGGCTTTAGCATGTTGGGTGAAATCCTGGCTCCAGTGAGGTCTTTGGAAGTTTTGAGTGGCATCATTGGGGGCAGGATTTCACCCATTACTTTAAGGCCAGATTCTCAGTTGGTGTAAACTAGCATCGTGCTACTGAAGCTATGCGGACTTACTTCATCTGAGGAGCTCCCCCTACATGTCTTTACATATATATTTAATTTGAAAAATGTGAAGTTTGAGTAGTTCATTAAATGATTGGTTTTCTTTTTCTTTGTGTTTTGTGCTTTTGATTATTTTATTTGTTTCCTGTTGTGTCTGATAAATACTGTCCATTACACATAATGGGCATAAGTCTCTGATTTACACTGGTGTATGGTAACTTCATTTTCCCTGGTGGAGTTTATCTTGTTTTACAGGTTCAACAGAAATGGGCCTAATATAACTGAAGCAAACAAAAAGCAGCAAGCAGACTTTATTTTGACATCTCAAGAACACTGCGTCAGGACACTCCTTTCTTTCCAAAGCTGACCTGGGGACTGTAAGTGACACCTTTATTGTTATAATAATGTCTGGGCTAGACAATTGTAATTTACTGTGTCTTGGATCATCACAAAATTCCTTAGCAAACTGTGGCTCATTCAGGGATAATAATTAATCATTTTCTTTATTAAGTTCCCTACCATGATTCCTTTGGACAAGGAGCTGTGGTTTAGAAAGAGTCACTCATGAAAACTGAGACTGGATAAAAGCTTGAATTCCAGCTCTTCCCAAAAAGTTTGTAGCACTTGTACACTTTGGCTTAGGACAAATTTTTGTTTTTCCGATCAAGGAATCATGTCTGGTCTCATAAAATTCCTTTCTGGATCGGGGCACTGTGGAGGTGGGGGGAGCGGGCAGAAGGGATGAATGTGAGTTGAGAGCTAGACAGCTGAGCACAATGTTGAAAGCCAGGAAGTCTTGAATATCCTGGCTTTGAAACTCTCTCTGGCCTTGGGCAAGTTATTTATCTTCTCGGGCTCTGGTTTCTTGTCTATAAGCAGACAAGGTAATTTAGGCACTGTAGAGAGGCGGTGTGGTCCCCTGCTGGCCTGGAGGGAGATAACCCCTGTCAGACGCCAGAGTGGGCGGAGCCAGGGCACGCTAAGTCTGGCCTCCAGAAGGTCAGGGGCCGGACAGGAAGTATAAAAGCTCTGCCTCAGAGCTCACTCAGGGAGCAGCCACTGGAGAGGCCAGACGCTCCTGGAGTAGCTCCAGCTAGAGGGCCGCCGAGCCGGCCCCTCGCCCGCTACCCGGAGGAGCCGCCGAGCCGGCCCCTCGCCCGCTACCCGGAGGAGCCGGCCGCTCACCCGCTACCTGGAGGAGCCGGCCCCTCACCCGCTACCCGGAGGAGCCGGCCCCTCACCTGCTACCCAGAGGAGCCGGCCCCTCACCCGCTACCCGGAGGAGCCGGCCCCTCACCCGCTACCCAGAGGAGCCGCCAAGCTGGCCCTCCCCATACTACCCAGAGGAGTCGCTGAACCTGCCCCTTGCTACTTATCCAGAGGAGCCGATGGTGGTCAACCCCCCTGCAGATGCCACAGGAAGCCAGGTACCTCCAGAGGGGGAGTGGTGAAGTAGCCCGGGGACAGCCGACCCAAGCCGGACTGAAACCGAGCCTGAACCCATGTCAGTGTGTTGTGGCCAGGATCCCCACTGACATAGCAGCAGGCACTGGTTGCTGCTAGGGCCCCGGGTTGGGACGCAGTGGAGTGGGTGGGCCTGCGTGTGTGTGTCCCCCCCCCCCCCGCCCGCTTTTTGGCTGCCCAACGCAGGGGCGGCTGTCTTCCCCCTGATCCAGCCCTGTTTTCGGGCCTGGGCTTCCTGACTCAGTTTACCTGGGTAGTTGCTCAGTCTCTGAACCGAGAGCCTGACCCCGAACTGCTGCTGCCCCGCCCTGACCTAGGGCTTGGGTTTAGTGACTCTTTGTGTGCTCAGCCTCTGAACTGAGGGCCTGAGCCTGGAACTGTGGCTGCCCCGCCCTGACTTAGGGCCGGGGTTTATTGACTAGTTATTTGGCCCATTCCCTGCCTGAGGGCCGGAGCCAGGACCCGACAGCCCCGCTAATTCCCCCACAAGGGGCCACGCAACAACGTAGAGAGGTGGTGTGGTCGCCTGCTGGTCTGGCGGGAAGGTGCACGCCCTGACCAACCCCCTCGACAGGCACCTAGCTACCATTGATTTAAATGGGAGTTAGGTACCGAAAAACCTTTGAGAATCTGGTTCTTAGAGCAGTCCTTGGAGTCTGCTCTAATTTGTGTCAGCCTTACATAGCCTGCTGAGAGGCTGCTCCTAGTCCAGAACAACCCAAAATCTTTAATGCTCAGCACTGCAGCGACCTTCCCACCCTGACATTCCCTGCAAAGAGGGTAGTACAGGCTGCATATGGTGGTTTTAAGCTGTTGCTGCAATGAGAGAATTCTCCCTTGGCCCAATGTATCATCTTTGTGGCCCCTCTATGCTACCAGAGCAACATATGGGGGCTGGAGCAGGGGACAGAAATGTGCCTATGCCCACTAAGGAAATGTGAGCATGTAAAAATAAGCCTGTTAGAATTTGTGCTTGGGGAAGACATCACAGGGTGGATTGGCCCTTCTAGGAGGTTGGCTTCAGCCCCATCTGGGCCTAGTTATCCAACTCCAAGTAATGGATTTGGGCTTGGGCTGGGTCAGGTGACAAGGATCACCTCATCGTATTCCAGGGTGGAATGTCCTAGAAGAGGGAGCCTGCTCCATCCATAGAGTTGTTGAGAGGCTCCTTGCTTATGCAGGGGGAAAGACTCAGGGAAGACTGTGGAAGGGTCCCTAGCTAGGTGGAAAGGCCTGACTGGAGCTGCCTGTGATGAGGGGTATGAGCACCCACCTTAAGAGGAGCAACATGGTCAAGAAGGAAGAGGCTTGAGGAAATGGCAGGAAGATTTTGGAAGAAACTCTTGAGCCCAGCAAGGGGCTGAGTAAACTGCGTAGCAGGGGAAAGACTTGTTATGAGTTATGTTGACATTTGTACTGTGATGTTTTTCTAATAAACTGTATCTCAAGATGGGGTGTTATTAGACCTGCAAGTGGCTGAATGCAGTTCTTTAGAAGTTTAAGAAGGGGAAAAGGAGATAGTATCTGGGTCTGATGTCAAATTAGGTAAGACCCCTCAAAAGAAACCATGTTCGAGCATAGGCCTTTCTGGGCCAGCACTTGCTAAATGCTACAGGTGGAACTCAGACATATTTTGCCACTAGAACTCCTAAGGTCCTTCACTCCTACTTAAAATGCAGCCTGCTGTTTTCTTTCACCTCATTCTCAATTGCTAGTTAATTCTTGAAACTCACAGAGAACCAACGCAGAAATTTTGACATTGCACATGCAATTAAATGTGGGTTCGAACTACTGCACCTACAAGTGAATATTGCACCTGTAATTCAGTGTGGGCACCAAACTGTGGATGTAATTCATTTCACTTGCAACAACTGCTATTTATTTCACTGATTACCACACTTTCTTCCATCTTCCGATCAGGTAGTTAGATGTCTGAATCGGTGCATTTTCAGACAGTGAGTTGTGTCCAGGAAGCTGGGATAAGACCCAGCTAAAAATCAGGTGCCACATGGTATTCCCAGCCTTATAGATAGAGGTTTTTGATTGGACTTAGCTCTTTATGCTTGCTAACAGGGATCATGGGCAAGCACTCAACAAAAATGACTTTAATCCTGCACATGTTCTGAATAAAGTTAAGAGGAAGTCAGAAAGCTGCTAGCATTCAAGTGGTTTTGAATAAAAAATGCTTGCAGTATCCTTTCTGTTTACACTTCATTGGTAACCACAGACTTTACCAGTGACTTTACAGAACTTTACAGCCCTGTCCCCACCCCCCACCCCTGTGGAGGCCTGGGGCCAGCCCCTCCACTTGGAGGCCTAGAGCCCCACACACCTCCCTGCAGAGTGGAAGAGGGGTTGCGTAGGGCCCCAGAATAGCTAGGGATGGCCATGCCTATACCATCCCTGACAAGTGTTTGTCCAATTTGTTTGTGAAAACCTCCTGTAACCCTAAAAAAGAGAGGAATGCTGGAGACCCCACAAAATCTGCTAGGGAGTTCACAGTTTCTGTTGATTTTACATGGAAGGGGCTCAGATACTATGGTGATGAGTGGCAAGGTAAAACTCTAAGATTAATTTGTCCCCAAAAAGAAAATATAGCCTACTCTATGCCTGTCTTTATTGCGAGAAAAAGAATAATTTGTACTTCTGTTTTGTGAAAGTAAAGAAGATAATTTCCCCTTTGCTGCTGACTTTCTGACTTCTGCATTTTATGGATACCAATGTTGTTTTATCTGAGGCTAAAATGCAATGACAAACTCAAATTATGTTTGAGGAAATGAGTCAATAGAGGAACAGGAAGGAAACAGACCAACTGAAGTCTAGAAAACCACACACTGAGCTATATGCAATAATACATTAAAACCTTCCTACATAACTAGAGGTTCAAGCCTTCTTGTAATAGAGCTGAAAGGGCTCCATTCCCACTCTGCCATAAATCACATTGTTTCATTACAAAGGGGATCAAATGGGCATGTGGCAATCGCTTTTAATGAGACAAAATGAATTTTAAAGTACAACCAGCCATAAAGCTGAGCTAAAATTCCCCTGAGAATATTTTGGAGAGTTCTGAGAAGAGAGGTGAAGGGAGGATTAAAGCAGGATCCAGAGAACTCCAGAGGGCCCTCACAAATCGAAATGCCAACATTGATCACAGGCCATTCTTTCCACAAATGTAAGGGAACTTAGACTGCATTTGTTCCCAGGGTTGGAAATTTCTATCTGAAGGTGAAAAGGGCATACTTTCTAAGCAAGTTTTATGGAGGGGTTGCTATAGTACTTATACTCCTACCAGCTAAGTGCCACTTAAAAATATTAAAACACAAATTGCCCAAGTGGGTGGCATTAAATTACCACCCTGTCTGTTAGCAGTGTGCTGTCAACTATATTGCTGGGGTAAAATAAACTCCAAATCACCAGAAAGTGAAATATACAAATAAACTTTCCATTGTATCTTGAAGGTTGCCAGTCTGAGCTTTGGCAAGATGCAAAGGAGAGTGAGTCCCAAAAGTGGAAGAATCCTTAACTATTTCCTCTTCTTCATTTTTGTGTTATGCTTATTCAGGGATTGTAAGAAGTTGTGCTCAGTGCTGGGAGTGGCCGCATTATTTCATGGCACTGTGAGGGAAGAGAGTTACAAAACTGCCACTAAAACAGGGAAAGCTGTCATTTCAGTTTTGGGGTTGGAGGACAAGAATAATCTCACGTGCAATTATGAAACCTCAAGTATAATGGCCAATGTACTTCACACTTCTATGGCACCTTCCAGCCATGGATCTAAGATCTTTACAGAGAATAATAACTAAGCCTCACATCACCAGTGAGGTAGGATTTGTTATCTCCATTTTGCAGATGAGATGGTAGCCAAGATTTTCACATGGAGGCACATAAAGTTAGATATCTAAATATGAGGCCTGATTTTCAGAAGTACCAGCATAACTGCTTTTGAAGCTTCCTCAATAGCTTTCAATATCAGTCCACTAATTTAGGTGCTAAATATAGAGTTAGTTGCCTAAGTTTGGGCCCCTATGTGTGAAAATTTTGGCTTAATTGATTTGCCAAAGGTCACATAGTTAGTCAGTGTCAGAGTTTGCCATAGATTCAATGTTCTGCACTGTGCAAAACGTTTGCTCCAGATGGTCAGACCACTATTGCTTTACACTGTCCATTTATTTCATGTTGCACTAGATGGGTCAGGATCATAAACGATCAATGACGTGAAATCCGGCTCAATTCGTCTTTGGTTTGCAAGCTTGTACGTGACATTTGTACAGATTTTTTTTTTTTTGACCATGGCAATGCCCTGGAACTACCTTTTTGGCAAAAAACAAAACAAAAACCCTCCATGAGAAACTGATCCTTAATTTTGAGAATCGTTTCCAGTTCCAGCAAATGATTCAACACAAGAATTAGGGGCAAAGATGTCTCATAAGCCCAATTGCAACCAGTGGTCTATCTGAATAGGCTGCTTAAATCTTGGAAATCAGACCCTCACTGTCTGCTCAGCTTGGTTTTATATAGTCTCTTTCAGGTTGGAAATAGAATGAAGCAGAATTTTGCTTACTAGCAGACATGCTGCATTTCTGGTTCTCCCCAGAAATGAAAAATAGAGCCAGATGCATCCTAGATATAATTTAAGACCTGGAGCCACTGTTAGAACATGAGGCCAGTGTCACAGAATTTCACCTAATGTTTCTGGCAACATTTTGTAAGCAGTGCCCCAAATTCAACTGTTTAAATTTATCTATCCTTATTATGTAAATATATGTAGCTCTATAAATCGTAGGTGGCTGCATACAGCCTACAGTGACTCATTTGCTTTAACAGTGTTAGCTTGATGAAATTACTAATTGAGCTTTGAGTGCTGAAAATAATAAAGCCATATGTGTAACTGCTGTGTGTATTTCATAAACGAGACTACTATCAACATGCACCGCTATAACCTGTGAAAAGAACGTAGCTGAATAAAATTACAGCGGACTAATGTGCCAATGCCCTGCAGTAGTTAGTGCAAGCCACTGTAATTGCTTCTGCTAACTGCCCCTAGAAGAGGATGGGCATTTAAAAAATGCTGTATAAGAAGTAACCGGTTTCTGTGCCATTTGCTTATGCATAAGACACTGCACTAATATTGTCCCTACTCAGTAGCTCCTCGTGCCCCGGGGGATTGTGGAAATAGGAATGTTAATAAGTGACATTAGTCTTCTGCTGGCTACTCCATGGGGTGTGTTGACTTCTGCTTTGGAGAAGGGCACCTGCTTTGGTCTACTCTCCAACAGTGAGTTGCTGCAGCTTGGAGGCTTCGAGTGAGGGGACAGATGAAAAAAATATTCAGGGCAGCAAAAAGGGGAGTGCTGACTCTGCTGTAGTGTCCCCCCGTGCCTGCCAGTCCCAAGAAAACCCTCAGTGAGTGCACTGTGGAAATGGGCTCCATAAACCTGAAAGGGTTGGCCTGTGTCTCAAGGGGACATCAGTTCACTCAAGTTTCATGGAGATTACGCAGAGGAATATCATCTTTCCTGAGCCTGTCAATATTATGGTGGTGACTTCCTGTTCCGCATGAAACCCACAAGGGGTTGGTGGGGCCACAGGGTCAGATGTTTCCTGCAGACACTCATGGGGATAAGAGGGCTGGGAGCAGTAGACCTTTATGAGTGTCCCAAGATCTGGGTGCTTAGGTGGCTGGTCCCCCCCCCAGCCTATTTGGTGCATGAGGGTGTGGCACATCACTCAGTGGAGGGCCTGTTATGTATTCAACTCCATAAGTGTGCATGGTGCTTTACAGACAAATAAAACTGGTGGCTCCCATCAACAGAGGAAACTCCATGAGCTGAAACCCATAATTGGAAATGGATATGAAAAGGAAACAGAAGGGTCTGTTGTTGGTTGCCTAGCTAGCAGGCTGATGGACGCATTAGAGGTACTGTAAATCCTATACATTTATTTTTGGCAGCACATTTTTCTTACCTAAAGAGCAAGAGGCCTGTAGAGGTGACTCTAGACACTGACTCTAAGGAAACCCCACTCCTTGGACAACCTCTTTTACTTTCATCCTTCAGCAGCCAGAGTATCATCAGTGAACTCCAGCAACTCGCAGCCCCGTGACAAAAAAATCATTGGCGAGACCAGGATGGATCTAAAATGTGGCCGTGACTGAAGAGTGAGAGCTAGGGGAAGGTAGGCACTGCTGCCGTCAGCACTTTCTTGTTCTATATGGGATGTCTGAACAGGTATGACAAATATGGGTCTCTGGCAAGCAGCAACTTGCAACTGCAGCTGTTTTCAGTTAAAAAACAATGCAGAGCAGACTGGCTACTTTCAGTGAAGTGGGAGTAAGACAGCTGAGTTCCCTACTTATCTCAGATTTATAGTCCGGTTCTAGTTTATTTTATCACTTCCCCACAGCTGCCTGGCAGTCTCCTGGAGCTGCCATCATATGTCAGAGAAGTTCCCTGCAAACAAAAGGTAGCTTGAGGCAAATAGGGCTGTAACTGGCTGGAATTGGGTGCTGTATTTATAACACATGAAAGATGAGGAAGGTAGTTTCAAGAGGTCAGGCCAAATAATCCCCTAACAGCAGCAGTGAAAGAATTCTCTGGGGTATGAGGTAAAAGACAAAAATCCTAGTGATGGGAGAATGGTGTCACCTGATTAAATTGAAACGAAACTGCAGCTGAACTACTTCACAACTACTTGGGCCAAATTCACCCCACTTAGATCAATGGAATGAAACCCGGGGTGGATTTCTCCACTTCGATTTTAATGTGTTAACAGCCAAGGATTAAACTGAAATCAACACCAATACTTAATACAACACAAAATAAATGTCACTGTTTAAAGACAACAACACACAGGTTTAAGACAGTTAGATGAAAGAGACAGAGAACTCTTCTCTTCCCTGAAACATTTGAAAAGGTCTCACATTTTCAAAGAAGACCAAAGAATGTAATCTGTCAGGTAGAAAATATATGTCTCCTATTATCTATAATTTAAAAATATTGCAATGCAAAGACTTAAAAACAAACAAACAAAAAACCCAACCCTCATGTTCTTAGGATGCAAGCCAGTCACTGTACCGCATCTCAACCCTGAGTTTAAATGAGGTTAGGTATAAATGTGCTCTTTATGTACATTTGCCAGTGTGATACAATGTTAAAAGGCCAGACTCTGCAGCCTTTATTGAGGCTTAGATCCAAGGATTTTAGCAGAAATAAGTGAACCTGAATGGATTTCCCAAACATGCATTGACTTCTATACTTTATATGCTTGGGTATTTGTACCTTATCAAGTAACTTCTGTATCCACATCAGTCCTGGAACATATCTGACCTGAACTAGGACAGGAGTGATATAACACTTCTCTCCCAGATGAACCTCTCTCAGAACTCTCTGTTCAATTCCCCATATGGCTGGCAAAGACAAACCCCTCATGAGCTAGGATCCCATCCTGAAGCATGAATGGGGAGAGGAACTGGCCACTTCAGGAAGGTTACCTACAAGCCAAGTCCTCTAGTCTAGACAAGGGGTCTTCAAACAAGCACCCGGGGCCCGGGGCTTTGATTTGTCTAGCCCTCCAGCTGAGCAGGCATGCCGAGCAAGCACATAGAGAAGCTGCCACTGCCCCCCTTCCCACAAGCTGCGGCCGGAGTAAAGGGGGGGGGGGGATTTTGCATAAATTTGCACATACAGTAAACCCTCGATTTAACGGACCTCGATTTAACGGACTTCGGATGCAACGGACAAAATTTCTGAGCAAGCTGATGCATTCCTGATCCATTTCTGGCAGGCTGGCTCCCGGCTGCCGCCCGGGTCCAGGCAGCAGGCAGGCTGGCTGCCGGCTCCCGACTGCCGCCCGGGTCCAGGCAGCGGGCGGGCTGCGGAGCTTCCGCCCCAACTCTGTGGCGGGCGGGCTGCTGCTCCGACAGCTCTTTTTTTTATTATTATTATTAAATAACGGACTTTTTCATTTAACGGACACCCCCTTGCCCGAATTAGTCCGTTAAATGGAGGTTTTACTGTATTGAAAATTTTCAGTCACATTGGCCCGTGAACCCCCTTAAAAAATCTAATGTGGCCCCCATCTCATAAAGTTTGGAGACCCCTGCTCTAGACCACAGGAGTCTCTAATTGGAACACAAGTTGTGGTAGAGGGTCAAAGGCAAAACATTGTGGAAGGGTTGGAGAATGAGCAATGGGAAAACTTGGGAGGTAAAATTAGATAAGGATGGGATGCCGAAGAGAAAGGGAACTGGGGAGTGTGGGGTTGGGAAATGTTGGGGAGACATCTGGAGATGGAGGGAAAGATGTCTCAAAGAGAGAGAGAGAACCCAATAGAAGTGGAGAGAGGAAGGGAGATGAAGAAGGGCGTAAAAGAGCACTGAGGCACCCTAGAGAAGAGAGAGAAGTTGAGAATGAAGTTGGAAAGCAAGCAGTTACTGGATCCTGGATTATGGCAAGAAAAAGTGGAGAGAGAATGGGAAAGAGGCAACAAAAGGAATGAGAGGACAGAAAAGAAAGAAAAAGGAGATAGATTTGTAGGGAAGAGAAAATAACAAATGGAATGTAGAAAACAATAGGCAGAGAGGGTGACAGCAAGAATGTGGTTTGGAGAGAATGAAAGTGAAAGGTGGAAGAAGAAAGACCCATCATAGGTTACAAACAGTATTTAATGTATTCATGTTCCTATGGCTCAATGGTTCTCAACCTATTTACCATTTGTGGGCTGCATATACAGCTGTCTGTGTTATCTTGGTCTCCTCCACACAACATATATACTGTCTGTATGGACCTGAGGCTGTCACATGGGCTGCAGCTCTGTGCTGATTGGGCCGCAAGTGGCCCACCAGCTGAGAACCACTGCAATGGATGATTATATTTCCCTGGCAGCCACTGAGGGCACAGTTACCATTACACGAATCCCTTCCCATACTGGGAGCAGCCAGGTGCTTTCTTTGAGGATAATAAATATGCAAAACATTCTTGAGCACTTCAGGCTTAAACAAAGTTATCTCCAATTCCCCCGCTAGTCCTGGACAGTTTCCCTCCAGCCTTTCTGTTTGAAACTTGGCAGTGTCAATATAACCTACATGTAGGCTCCCCAGAGCTATCCTTTTATAGGCTTGCCTATTAGTGATATTCTTGTACTAAATATTAAAGAAAATACGCAACCCGGTTTGGATAAAACAACCATGATTGAGGTTAACTCACGGTCCTTGTCAGAAATAGTGATGTTTCCTATTCCTTCTTCCATAGGTTTACTTGTCAGTGATATGTACGGTGCACATCTTAGCCTATAGTATCTGTTTGTAGCAGTCTGTATTGATGACCTGACTGAAATCCTATTCAAGTCAATGGGAATTGTTCCATTAACTTTAATAGGATTTGGATCAGGCCCCTAGGGCCCAGTCCTGCATGACTTGCACATCGAAATATCCCACTGAACTCCTTATGGAATTTAACTTTTCTGATTCAGTGAAATCAATGGGAAATCAATGAGAAATCAATGGGAAATTTGAGAATACAACTCCAGCCATTAATACTTTCTCCAGGGCAAAAAGCTAACCTCTTTCTACTGCTTTAGTTAACTTTTTCCAACCCATAGGCATGCTTCAAGAAAACAGCTTCCTCTTACAGGACATTCTAATCAGTCCAGACAATGACTTACAATAACATTTTCAAAAGCACCAAAGTGATTTAGAAACCTATGTCCTCATTTCAACAGTGATTTGGGCACCTCCCATTTGACTTTGAAAATGGGATGTAGGCTAAGTCATATGTAGGTGTTTTTCAAAATTTTCCCCTTAAATCTTTTGCCATTCCTTGAGGAAGGGATTATGTAAAAAAGAAAACAAAAAGATTTTAATTTGACATTCTTTTAACAATAACATAATTAAATTGATATTCTAACAACAGTCATGATGTCATATGACTAACATTAAGGGCATATAAAGTGTTGGACTAATCTGTGTCTCATCTACACTAAAAAAGTTTGTGCCTATTCTAGCAAGAGTGCTAAACAAGATAAAATTGCTCTGTTGTTGGAAAATGAGTACAAAATTTACAGGAGCAGACTAAGCCTACGAGGGTGAATATAGATGTGATGGGTTTATCAGCTTAATAGGAAGCTTATTTCCTCCTTAAGTGCATGTAAAGTATATAATAACCCAATATGGCTGTGGAATGGGGGATTTTACAGAAATCTTCCACCCTCGCTGCAGCAATGATATAGCTCTGTTGGGCTAGTAATGACTCGTACGTAGAACAGATTCTTATACTTTTACCATTGTGACATCTATTGCTGCTCAGAGCAAGCCTGGATGAAATGTTATCAGCTGGTCTTCTTCAGCGATGTCTCCCAGCACAAAGAGCCCAATGGGTACTATGCAATGGTGAGGGATTTTTCCTAAAATTCACCTTGAAGAAAAGGACTAAAAACGGTTGGTTGGGGTTTTTTGTTTTTTTTTTTAAATATCATCAGGAGTAGAGCCTCTTTTTGATTTACCCAGTTTTATTAATGAAATCTACAAGTAAAAGTGAGGCATTTTGGGGGTGTGAGAATGTCAGATTCTCTACACAGAACCATATGTGTGCCTGAGCGGTCTACAGAAATATAAGAAGACACAGTCCCTGCCTTGAAAAAATGTCAGTCAAAGGACTTGATCCTGAAAACATGAAGTCACACAAAGGTCCCACTATTTTCAAATTAGACTTAATTGAAGTCCCTGGAACATCTTACGTGAGTAAAAACTACTTGCGTGAGTAAGACTCACAAGATCACACCCTGTGTTAGATGATGTTCAATCCAAAAGATGTGGGAGGCGGATAGGGTAACACAAAGTTATGTAATTTGTCTCATTCAGACCAGACACTTGTTTTGTCCAAGATTTTTTTTTCTTTCTTACAGGCATGCCTGAAGACACTAGCATAATGGTGTACTGAGGACCTTATCTTGTGTGGGGCTGAGTGCCAGAAGCCTGAAGAAGAAAAATATTTACTTTATATTCATGTAGGTAAATGGCCATATTTTATATCCTGAGAGAGCCACGGAATTCTCCACACAGCTTTGTTATTTAATACATTTAAAATCGGGGACTATTGGAGCATTTGTAGTTCTAGTGTTAGTCATGAAAGGTGTCGTATTCAGGAGGCATCCCCAAGGAACAACGTTCTCAGGAAAGCAAACACACTGGCGTGCTGATTTTTCCAGGCATGCCCTACTATGATCTGATGTTTCAAGCTATCGGTTCTGGTCTTGCAAACACTTAGAATGTGAGTAAAGTTACTTACATGTGTAGTCCCATTGACTTCAGTTGGGCTATTATTTGTGAGTAAGTTTACTTATATGCATAAGTGTTTGCAGGATCAGAACTTTAGTATATAAGTGTGCAATATAAACAAATCAAGAGAGTTGAAAATATAAACATTCTCCTAACACTACACTCAGTGTTACAAAATGTTAATTTTCTCTCTTAACATACACTGTGGGCCCAGTCTCACTCTGTTTGAAGTCAATGGGAGTTTTCCTTTGGAGCTGAATTGGGCCTTGCATGTATTGTTATCTTACAGTTTACTACACTAAAAAGAGCATATTAAAAGCCTTATATTACTTAATAATACTATGTTCAGAGTATTTCTGTTTCCTTAGTATGACCTCCTCATTTCAGGACCTGTAATGTGAATAATTAACTCATTGGTGGATTCACACTACTGTACCGGTTACGTATACACTTGTGTTAGTATTTAAAGTGGAGAATTTTTCTTCTCCTTCACCGTCTTTTATTATAGGTGGAGCTGGTAGCACTGCCAATAGCACTCCCTGCCACTTTCCAGTACAAGAATCTATTTTCATTTGTTTGAGTTTGCCACATTTTAACGGGCGAGGCTGGAATTTTCCATGCTGAGTGTTTGCCTCAGGCTGTTTTGGTTTTGTTTTTAATTTCAGATAAAATGGTTCAATTGTTTCTGAGCAGAAAATAAGGGAAAACATATGTTGACATGCCCATGTTAAAAAGTTTCTTACAACCTTCTCCTTGTGAAGCTCTGACATCGCAATGTTTTGGAGCAGGGACTTAAAATTTGGTGGCAGAGGGACTGGTGTCAGCAATGCAATGGGCTGCTTGCCATCCCTGTGAAAAAATGCCTGCATTTGGTCGTCGTAAGCCCCAGTCTCAGTTTGCAAGTGTTTGCAAGTGTTCAGTAGAGCTTTGTTAGAATTTGGCAGCTAAATTCTCTGAAGATTCCATCCCACTGAACTTGCTGCAACCTAGTGATGAGGGGGCTGGATGGAGCTCTCCCTGCAATTGCTTCTCCCAGCCACCAGGAGAGTCTTGGGTGCTAGCATAAAAATTGAGAGCTGGGAGAATTTCTCACCTGTGCTATAAATGATCTCTCTGCTGACACCAGGCAGTCTGTAGGAGGAAGCTGACTGAAATTCACAGAGGTCTTGGGAGTGTGGAGTGGAAGATGGGGATAGTAGATTGGGTAAAGAGCCTGTGGAATAAGACTAGCTTGGGTAGGAAAGTGAGCTTGGGTAGGAAAGATACTGGAACAGGCTGGACAAGGAGACTGTGGGGTTGGGGGAAGGAAATTTGGGTTTAGAGGTTGAGGGACAGGGACTGAGATCAGACAGGAAGTCTGGGGAAGGGAGGCTGCAATTAGCTCAGTGAGGAGATTGGAACAGGAATAAGGGGCTATATATGGGGAAGACTGGGAGAAGGAGAAGGAGCTGGAGGAGTTAAGGGGTTGGGAGAACTCAGATGAGGAGCTGAGGGGGACATGGGAGTGGTACAGGTTAGAGGGGACATAGCCAGCAGGGGTGAAGATTGGGGGCACTAAACTGGGACAGAGAGGTCTGCATCCCCTAGAGAACACTCCCCTCCAGAGTCTGGAATGGAACCCAAGATCCTGTGAAGAAACAGTATGTGATCATGTAATTAAAATTGTATCATAATCCATATGCACAAATTGTGATTGTAGAGGCATCTTAATTCTAGTATTTCCTAACTTTTGAGTGCCTGATTTTGCAACCTTAATACTGTTCTTTTAATGTAGTTTTTTTGTGTATAATATAGTTATGCCCAGTTATATACCATTGTACCATGGCACAGCACCACGTTGGTACTTCTGTATATAACTCATTAACAGTAAGGGAAGTGGTTGTACAGTACATTATGGTGAAACAGTCCCATGCCATGATCTGTCATCCCCTTATGTTGTGTTTGTATATTATTTTTGCAATTCAGCCAAACCTCAGGTTTCAGAGGAGCAGCCATGTTAGGCTGTATCTGCAAAAAGAATGAGGAGTCCTGTGGCACCTTAGAGACTAGCACATTTATTTTAGCATAAATTTTCATGGGCTACAGCCTACTTCATCAGATGCATAGAATGGAACGTACAGTAGGAAAATCCATCCATCCATCTAGAGAACATGAAAAGGTGGAAGTTGCCATACCAACTCTAAGAGGCTAATGTCTCTAATCAATTCAGGTGAGCTAATATCAGCAGGAGAAAAAAAACTTTGTAGTGATAACCAAGATGGCCCATTTCAAACAGTTGACAAGATGTGGATAAAAGTAGGGGAATACTTAATATGGGGAAATAGATTCAATTTGTGTAGTGACCCAGCCACTCCCAGTCTCTATTCAAACCTAAGTTAATAGTATTCAGTTTGCAAATTAATTCCAGTTCAGCAGTTTCTCGTTGGAGTCTGTTTTTGAAGTTTTTTTGTTGCAGAATTGCCACTTTTAAGTCTGTTACTGAGTGACCAGAGAGGTTGAAGTGTTCTCCTACTGGTTTTTGAATATTATGATTCTTGATGTCAGATTGGTGACCATTTATTCTTTTGGTAGAGACTCAAACCTCAGTTACCTGAGGGTATGGTTAGACTGGCGCTTTGCAGTGCTAAGATCCTCCATTAGCGCTATAATTACCTGACCCTACACACTTGCAAGTCACATTTTGCGCATTTACTCCACGAATAATGTGCAAGTATTAAACCTCAATTTCGAGAGGCAGAAGGCTTTTAGCGCTAGTGCTGTAGCTCAAGATAGGAAATGTGCACACCCATTGCGTGATAAGGAGCCTCCAGCCTCCAGCATCCTGGCCCAGAATTCCCAATTACATCCTCTCTGGCCAGCATTTAAAACTCTTTTGTCCCGTCCTCAGGTGACCCCACGTCAGACCCTCCCCCACATTCCCTTTGAAATTAGCAAAACCGGCCTGCCGCTGCGGGCGGGCTGCCGTGTCCAGCGGCAGGGATGCCATGTCCCCCGCCACTGCGGGCGGGCGGGCTGCCGGGTCCGCCCCTGCCCCGGTCCCTGCCGCTGCGGGCAGGGCTGCGGGCGGGCTTCCGGGTCCCCACCACTGCAGGCAGGGCAGGGCTGCCGGGTTCGTCCCTGCCCCGGTCCCCGCCGCTGCAGGCGGCAGGGCTGCCGGGTCCCTGCCGCTGTCCCGGATCCCCACCCCTGCGGGTGGCAGGGCTGCCAGGTCCCCGCCGCTGTCATGAGACTTGCCATGCCTCTGTGATTAAGCTATAATTAGACAGATACACAAACTTCAGCTACATGATTCACCTAGCTGAAGTTGCGTATCTGCCGTCGATCCCCGCTGCTAGTGAGGACAAGCCCTAAGAGGAGAGAAGAGAGAAAAGAAAGCATCATGGGAGTTTTAACCGGATGCAGAATGGCCGCAAAAAACGCCCCCTTCCCCACAAGGCACTGTGCCAGATTTCAGAAGAGGTGCTCTGTGGGATACCTGCCCTATCGCGGCACTCTCACTGCCGCCAGAAGCGCTGCAAATGTGTTCATTCTTTGGGGCTAGAGGGCTTAAATGTGCACAGCCTCTAGCGCAACATCTGTTGCGCTAAATAGGGAAGCGCTATAAAAAAACGCGCTACAATCGGTAGTCTAATCGTACCCTGAGAGGAGGACAGTGAGTTAATCTGAATGAATGAGGGTTCATATAACTGATGGGCTCTCGAGCTAGTGTACATCAAGGAACACAGTGTTGCTTTGGAGGAAAGAGCTTTGTGAATAATCAAGGTTTGGTCATTGAGCTTTGCCTGTGTGTAAATATCCTTCGTTACGTGTGTTTTGTTTAGTGTACAAGGAAATATCAATTATAAAAGAATAAAGTTAGGGTTCTATATTGACATCCTTAAAATAAGGAAACAGACACTTGTCTTTATGGGATCTCTGTCCTGGGATGAACATCACTCTCTTTAATGTTGCGATTGTAGTTATATATTTTGCTGGGTGTTCCACAGTAGGGCCTTGATTTAGCTGAGTGTTCGCCCATGTGTCTTACTTGAAGCACGTGAGTAGCCTCATTGATTTCAGTGGCGCTACTCATTTGCTTAAATGCTTTGCTGGATCAGTGCATAAATATGAATTTTAGAGGATTTACTATGTTCATGGATATGTATGAATTCCTGCCATTCTACACTGACTTTTTATTCATCCTCTTTCAACCCCACAGCAGTTAAGGGGGCTGCACATAATGCAGATTTTGGGCTTGTAACTATAACATAATAAACAATTACTCGATCATGAGGCTTAGTACAGTTAGACTCTTCCTACATTTGAGAGAGGTTTTTGGGGGGGAGGAGGACGGGGATCCTAGGTACTTTATAAAACTGAGTTACTGGGAATACATTGCCTTTTTACAAGCACATTTGCAGGTTAACAATCTGTAAAGAAGCTCACAGTGCCTAATATTTTTAAAGTGTGCAATAAAAAGGTGTTTTATGAAAAAAAAAAAAAAAAAGCAAGGGATTGTGTATGTGCCTGTCAGATTTTGATGAGTCAAAATGTTCATAATAATTTTTAACAGAGAGTATCAGTATGTACAAATGACAGTTATATGCAACCAATGGGGCCTGAGTCTGCTTCCACTGAAGTCTTTAGGAACATCATCATTCATTTCAGTAGAAGCAATTAGGGGTGCATAGGCTATATTTTTATCACGGTTTTAAGCCCTGTTCTTAATGAGGCTCCATGCAAGACCTGGGGACTACCTACACAGAGCTCATTACAGGAGCAAGGTACCTATTGAAGAGGTCATTGCTAAGGGTGATGGTTCTTGGCATACCCAGGACTATAATTCACCTTATTAACCACCACCTTCAGCGAGAAGAAGTCTTTCTTGTTATAGCTGGGTGTCAGCTCCCTGACGCTGTCAGTCCTTCAGCCACTCAAGCACTCTCGTCTGGATTTATGTCAGCCCTTCCTTTGCCTTGCAGGTTAACAATAGATGCAGTCTAAGGGCATGGTTACATTTACAGGATTATAGCGCTTTTGGTTATAGCTGTCCCTGTATACAGCAATAGGTATTGCGCTAAGAGCGTGTCCACACTTAGACCTGCCAGCACTAGAGCATGGCCACATTTGTGGCACTTCAGGCGGCATTAGGAGCAGCGCAGTAGGGCAGGTATCCCATAGAGCACTTCTTCCCGATCTGGCACAATGCCTTGTGGGAAGGGGGGCGTCACTTGCGCGACATTCTGCATCCTGTTCCAACTCCCCGTGATGCTTTGCGTGATATCCAGCAATGCCTGTGTTTCCATCCACCTCAGGTGCCATCTTTCAGCGGTTTCAGCAAGGCGCGCTCCGTCGTCCATTTTCGTGTGCCGTAATGGATCTCAAACTGCCGAGGAACATGCTGACAACTGTCACCAGCACAACTCTCAGCGCAGCGGAGTTCATCCTTGATATCTGGCCATATGTATTGTAATTCCTGCGGCTAGACCGCAGCTGAGATTGGACAGCCTCTTCCCCCAACAACTGATGAGGTCCAGCACCTCGGTATTGCTCCACATTGGAGATCGCCTATTGCGAGGAGGCATGGCACGTGGAGTCATGGCAAAGCAAAATGGTTACCTGCAATGATTCCCTGAGGAGCACTCCACGCCTGGCTGGAGAGCAAACAGGAAGGGGATTTTCAAATTTTCCTGGAAATCTAAAGGGCAGGTCTGACGTGTGGTCACCTGAGGACGCGACAAAAGAGTTTGAAAGTGATGACCAGAGTGGTTCGAACGGGAATTATGGGCCAGGCTGGAGGCTAATTAATGCGCAATGGGTGTCCACATTCACGCCGTAGCGCTACAGCGGGAGCGCTACAGCCCTTATTCCCCGTGCGGAGGTGGATTACCAGTAGCGCTATAAACTTGGACTTATAGCGCAATACGTGCCTTGCCAGTGTGGACGGATGGTGAATTATAGTGCTCCAGGCATGTCCAAAGTCCGGCCCGGGGGCCAATTGAGGCCCGTGTTCAAATTTTCACCGGCCCGCAGGCTCTGTTATAAAATCAATAATATGCGGCCTGCCAGCACTGTTGACCACAGTATAAAACAGCGGTCGCCAACCAGTGCGCGATAATTTGGGTGGTCAGCGGAGCCGCAGCCGGAGGAGAGGGGCGGGGTCAGTAAGAGGCGAGCGGGGGGGGGGAGAGCGGAGGCGGAGGCGGAGCCGTGGCCGGGGCTGGAGGCGAGGTGAGGCAAGGCAAGGCAAGGCAAGCCGGGGGAGGGGGGGAGCGAGAGCACGGCCGGAGCGGGGGGAGGAGAGCGCGGCCGGAGCGGGGGGGGGGGGGGGGGGGGAGGGAAGAAGAGTGAGAGCACGGCCGGAGCGGGGGGGGGGGGGGAGGGAGGGAAGGAGAGTGCGGCCGGGGGGAGGGAGGGAAGGACAGCGAGAGCACGGCCGGAGCGGGGGGAGGGGGAGGGAGGGAAGAAGAGCGAGAGCACGGCTGGAGCGGGGGGGGGGGGGAGGGAGGGAAGGACAGCGAGAGCACGGCTGGAGCGGGGGGGGGGGGGGGAGGGAGGGAAGGACAGCGATGTGGTCGGCCCTCACACATCTTCACCTTACCAAATCTGGCCCTCTTTCCAAAAAGTTTGGACACCCCTGGAGGCTTTATAGCACTATAAAGTGCCAGTGTAACCAAGCCCTAATCCTTGAATCCTTTCGCATTGTTCCCCTGTGATACCCAACTCCTGACGCTGCCTACTGACAGACGTTCCAGATTCTCTGACCCAAATGTCTAAGGTGCCCCAGTTTACCAGCTTTACCATTATTCACTGCTCCTGTATAGCACACAGCACTTGTGAGCACTTTATAATAAAACAAAAGAATGTTTATTTAAGAGACAATAAAGACTTAACTAGAAATTAGAGAGTGGTGGAAACAAGTGGTTAGAACACAAAATAAAATCACAAAATGCAAACCTGGGTGTACACTTATCAATAGTTATCTATCCTAGTTAATAATGTAGGTTATCCCATAGAGTTCAGTTTGCAGAGCTGGCTAGCTGGGGATACAAACTTTCATGAAAGCACACCCACTGGTAGGGGTTTTCTTCTGTGAATGGATCCAGATTGCCTTTCCCTACACCCTATTATATTACTGTAGTCTTCTATTCACAGCCTGGGGGAACCTCTCCCTTCTTGTAGAAAAGAAATGGTTTTGAATGTCATTGTCTGATGGTTTTCTATTGACTGCGGCAGGAGTAGACAATAGAACTTTGCACTACCATTTCCTTTCCTTTATTTTAAGTCAACTATTGGGAACTTTTCAAGAGCACTAATTGACACCCTTGGAGACTCAAATCCTCTTATCCTCATAGCACCTGAAGGTGGTAACAGAAGCAGTGCAAGATTGTCCATGGGAATTCTTATTCTATACTTCTTTTCCCTCATCTTTTGTCTGTCTTACCTACTTAGGTCCTGATCCTGCAAAGATTTACTTAAGCATGTGAGTATTTCTTTTAGCTTTAGTAGAGTAGAACTATTCAGATGATTACAGTTAAGCATATTGATTAATCTGCGCCAGATCAGGGCCACAGTTGTAAACTACTTGGGGCAGGTACTGTCTTCAACTACAGTATGTGTTTGTACAACTCCTAACATGATGGAGCCTCCATCTCAGCTGGGTTTTCAAACTGATACTGTAATACCAATACCAATAAAATAACAATGCCACTGTACTTCAGTTGTGACCTACAGGGGACCATCTCTACCAGTAAGATGACAGTTTAATCTCTAACCCATTCAGTGCTTGGCCTCCCTGCTATCAAGGGTGCTAACAGGTGCTAGAAGGGATGGAAATCTGTTTCCATTTCCCTCCATTGTATCTACACTGGTTTGTTATGGCAGGGTGGTTTACACTACCATTGCTGCCATTAGTTATTTCAAATAAGAAAAGGAGGGAACTAGCATATAAACAATGACATAGAAGCCAAGACAAGAGTGTGTAAAATTTTCTGCCCACCAACTTTGAAGTGTCCCTTTAAGAATAGAGTATAGCTCAAATTCCTGATGTGAACTCTATATTACGGTTCTTTTTCTAATTGTAAAAACAACCCAATATCTCCACGGCTTTATGAACAGGCCTTAGAGACCTTGAATTATTGTGGTGCAGATACTTAGGTCACGTTGTGCACATGGGAGAACACATGAGAACGAAGAGAAAACAAGCTTCCTGGTTGACATTAAGCCAGTGTTTGTGAAATAAATCCCCCAGCTATCAGGCTAATGAAATTCTCCAGAGAGAAACAAACATACTCATCACCAGCACAGTTGCCAGTGCAGACATCCCAGACTTATTTGGAAAATTATTCGTCTTATTTGTATTTCTGTAGTGCCAAAGAGCTCCTGTCCTGGACCAGGACCCCATAATTTTATGGTACCAATGAACAGTACAAGCAGCTGACCTGCACTTCTCCAGATCCAGGAGGATGATGGTATCTGGAAGATCCTGCTTCGCTCCAAACTCCAACACATATAAAATAAAAGAAGTCCATTCACTTTGGGGGGGCTGCCAATAGCCATCTTGCTGTTCTACCTCTGCTCTCCTTGGCTGCCTGTGGGCATAGTGGTGCAATCAGGAGGACAGGAGTCATTAGATTTTTGGGGTAGGGCATGCCCAACATTGCTTTTTGAGGTGCTTGCAAAAATAGTAAGGCTAACTCTGGACTCACGCTCATTTATGGCCAAGATGGGGAAGGGAGGAGAAAGAGGAGAGGGCTATGTCATTGTTCCTGCATCCTGGCCCCAGATCAGTGGCTGGATTTGGCCTATTTGACTTCCGTACTCTTCACCCACATAAAGCTCAGTTATTCAATTAGGAAAAAAAAGCCCCAAAAGCAAGCAAACAAAAGCCTAATGAATCACAACATGTTTTGGTCACTTATTTTAAGACCTGTTGCATAGTTTTAATTATTTGTTTAACTTCATGTTATACTAGTGAACATACAGTACAGTAGAATATTCTAAATAAAAGTAATGATGTCTAAGTTTTATGAAACCTTGCTCTGCCATTAAATCCTTGTTGAGGAGTGGAGTCAGACTGAAGTGGTTTTTATGCAAATATTTAGTTATGTCCATTTCTGAGGTTCTACTACTTCACTTTCACCACTGTAAAGGGGGAGGCTGCTTTCAAAAAAGGGGAACTTGGATCTAGGGGATCGATTTTTATTTTTTTCCCATTTGTTTTTATTTCTAGTCTGAATGAATCTGGAAGCGTGTCGCACCCCACCCCCTTGAACCCTGAAATATAGGTCTAGATCCAGGCTAAAAGGATGCTTTGATTTCATAATTTGCTGCCGTGTTTAACCCTTGCTGCATGTAATTCACTGCAGGCAGAACAAAGCTCTGTCACAACTGTGCTTCCTGGTGCTGTAGGCAAAATTTTAAGGTGAGAGAAGAGTTTGTTTCAAATAAAAACAAACATTGAGTGTGATGCTCTGGGGTTTTCCCCAGGCCAGTAAGCAATCAATACCTGCCTTGCAACTCTGGGTGCCTTAAATGCTAGGCAGTTGTGGCTCATAGCCTTGACATTATGAGCCAGCATACCAGCAAGAAGGTCTCACCCTGGCCTGGCTTCTATCACCCATTTACTCGTTCAGGGGGACTTTCACAACCCTTCCAGTCCCAAGTTCTCCCCCAAAATGTTAACCTGCAGTGCTCAGCCCCTCTCACTGTTAACACTCACAAAACCCAATCAAGTTTGCTGGTTCTTTAAAGAGACAGTACACAGTAACCTGTTAGCTTAGCTAAGGTTAACACAAAGTAAAACAAGTTTAGTAACAACAGAACATGGATTTAAGTGATACCAAGTAGAAGGGCTAGGGGTAGAAATGGTTGCAAACAAGTAAAAGTAAAAATACGCTTCAAAGGCTAAAATCTAATGTAACAAACTAGCGTCATTCATTCAAAGTAGTTGAGTCCTCAGCCAGGATCCAAATTGCTTGGTTCTTTGTCTCCTCTGGTGAAGGATGACAAAATGGCCTCTTTCCGTCTCTTCTAACTTCTCCAAATTCATTGACCCTGTCAAGGGAGACAGGAATGTTTCCTGGGGGTGAAGTCTCCATCTCCCATGGAGATTGTTCAGTGGTCATTTTCCCTCACTTGCTTGCTTTGTTTACTTTGCATGTAAATGGACTTTACATTATCTTTGGTCACACCTTGTTTAATTTACATTGGAGACAGTCAGGCCTGTGAAACAGCATTCTTTTTAGGGCCATCCGGGATTAAGCACTATTTGCCAAACAGATTGGAGGAATGTATTTCCTTTCCAGCTCATCTCTATAGTTTTTTGCATGTGACCAGTTCCTACATTACACAAGAATATTAATGATCAGTGCGTTACTAGTCTCACAATGAAATGTTGCAAGACATATCTCTTAAATAAATATCATGACAGTGCATGGGGTGTACTGGGCTGGTCAGGCCAGCTGAGATTCACTGCTATGTACCAGGGAACCCCTTGACGTCTGACAGCAGAGTGCTCTTTGGGTCATACCAATTTGTCTGTAGAATCCAGTTCCCCACAACTTCCCATCAGCACATCAGAAGCAACTCTGGCTTTGGAAGATGCATGTATCCCCACAATACTGAACGGGGAGAAAGGCTCATCTGATATCTTAATGTATGGATCTTGTTTCACACTAGCTGATCTCATGTGCTATGCCAAGACATCTGAACACAGTTGTCCTCAACCACTGATGGAAATAGGATTGTTTTCTGAGTAAAGAGCACTGGGTCCTGTGTCTGTTTCTTGTGTTATTTTAATGTACAACAGTGATGTGATGACTTGCTATGCTGGCCGGGGACTGAAAAGCAATAGAGGCTATAATGTGAGAGCTTAATTTAAGCTGAGAGCAATAACAGACCTATATCTCTATAGATCAGGCACTGAAGAGAATACCTAACACACACACTGACTAGCATTTGTTTAGAAAGTGTCATCATCCTTCCCTATTATAAAGCAGTAAAAATGTATTTTAAAAACTCAGGTTATTACAGCTCCCCAAGCTTAAAAATGATAAATAGCCCCTATAAATAGTTCCTCTTCTTGCCTCTCTATTCTCCACTCCTGCACTTTGCCTAGCAGCATGGCCCAGAGAAGAAAACTCAGAGAAAGAACCTCTCTGCCTTCTCTTTCTGTTTCTGCCACAGAGTTGCTGTGTGACCATAAGCAGGCCCCTTAACCCCTTTTTTTCTCCTCCGCACAACGGGGACTGGGATTCCCTTTGTATTACTCTTCCTCGGAGGCTTTTAGGCAGGGGGTTGTTTGGGCCCCGCAGTGCTGAAGGGTGCTTTACTTTTACCGTAGCCTGGATAAGTTTCTTCTACATGGCCTGCAAAGCCCCTTGGAGAGAAGAAGTGACAAAGAGTCCTGTGGTACCTTAAAGACTAACTTTAAGGTGCCACAGGACTTTGTTACCTCTGCTATTCCAGACTAACACGGTTACCTCTCTGATTCTTAAAGACTTTCTTAAAGACTTTAGTTAGTCTTTAAGGTGCCACAGGACTCTGTCGCTTCTGCAAACCCAGACTAACAGGGCTACATCTCTGATTCTTGGAGAGCAGAGACAGCAGTACTAATGGGATGGGTGATTGACTATTGATTGCTCATTAGCACGCTATGATTTGATTATGGCATCGCCTGGCACAGTCACATGACGACGATTAGACTGACTTGTCCCTGGGGCTGCCCCACCTGGCCACTCCCCCACCGCCCCTGGTGGGGGGGGGGATCGCGGCTGCCAACCACAGGCTGCCGGGGCACAGGGTGGGGAAGAAGGAGGCGGGTCCTGGGGGCGGAGTCCCCCCGGCCCCCGCCGTGCCAGTCTGGGGGGTACGGCAGGCAGGGCTCCCGCTGCGCTTTGGTGCCAGCTGTGAAACTGACGAGGGGGCCGGCTGGGGAGGAGGCTGCGGTCGGGCGTACGAGCCCAAGTGTGTTTAAAAAGCAAAGCGCCGCCCCCTCTCCCCCCGCCCGGCCGGCGCTGCTCCCCGAGGGGGGTGCCCGGGCTGGCCTGGGAGCGGGCAGGGGAGCAGAGGGGCGGCTGCTGGTGGCGGGCGGGCAGCCCGGAATGAAACAAACCCAGGTCAGTGCGCGTCTTTCGCCGCCGCTGAGGGGCCGCTGGAGCCTCAAAGCAGCCGCCGGCAGCGAGTGGTTTCGGGAAGGACCCCGGGGTGCGGGTGTGTGGCCCAGCGGAGTTGCAAAGGGGGGCGCGGGGAATCTCTCGCCCTGCTGGTGTTTGGGGGTCGGGGTGATGGGGCTGGTGAGGGCCGGCGCTGGCACGGGCTGACAGCCAGCTGGCTGAGGCGGCGATGTCCTCGGATGCCTCCTTGAGCCCTGGCTGAAGCCGGCCCCCCCTTGTCTCTAGCACCACGGGGGGCTGCGTTTCCGTCCTGTCCCCGGGCCTTCCCTACAGAAACAGTTTCCTCTCCGAGGGGTTATCTCCAGCCAGCTGGGCTTTCTATCCCCAGCCCTTTCGCCCGAGGAGGCGCCTCCAGGAGGAGGAGAGACAGATGTTTAGGGCTCCTCATCTGGCCGATTCTGCTTGACAGGGGTGGACTGATCGCTGGAAGGGCAAGGCAAGGAAGCCGGAGCTTAAGGGGGAGGCAAGCCCTGCAAAACATTTTTTTTGGGGGGGAAGCGGTCGGGGTAGACTTTGCATGCTTTATCCGCTCGGGAGGGGTGAGGCTTTAAAAGGGGGGTTAGCCTATTAAAAGAGGGGAGGGACAGCGGTAGGGATGGTAAAGGGATGTCTGAAATGCCAGCTGATCCGTTGGTGTGTGCGTGCATGTCTTATCAGTGTAACTGTCTCCTATACCCATCAGTTCTGCTATGTATTAGCCACAGGGTGTTTGTTTCCCTTTTCGGCGCTGAGAGAGTTGCTAAGGGGGGAGGCTGCTTTCAAAAAAGGGGAACTTGGAGCTAGGGGATCGATTTTTATTTTTTCCCATTTGTTTTTATTTCTAGTCTGAATGAATCTGGAAGCGTGTCGCCCCCCGCCCCCTTGGACCCCTGAAATATAGGTCTAGATCCAGGCTAAAAGGATGCTTTGATTTCATAATTTGCTGCCGTGTCTAACCCTTGCTGCATGTAATTCACTGCAGGCAGAACAAAGCTCTGTCACAACTGTGCTTCCTGGTTGTCGCCTCCTGCCTGCAAACCGCTGAACATTTTCCACTTGATATCATCATGCAGGAAGGGAGAAAGGAGACGCAATGAGAGATTCAGGTAATACACCAAAAATACGCTCGCTGTCGGTAACTGTCAATGCTCACGTCTGGGGAGAAGTGCAATGCGCGGAGATTGTATTGAACTCAGCCCGAGTGATGTCTGTGGTTGCATAAACGCTGTTTAAGTGAGGTTTGCTGAGCAAAAAATCCAGATGACTTTAGAGATCCCGTTTTCCTTTATTTTTCTCATAATGCCAGTTTGGGGAGAAAATATCCAGTAACTCAAAACCATCATTTGTAATAAAACGTTTAGATGGGTTTAAAGCATTATTTTTTACTGACAATAATAAAAGAATAAAAGGTTAAATATATTAATGGTGACAATTTGGCTGTGTTCTTGTTGAATTAGAAATTGCCTCTTTGGAAAGGCAGCATTGCCAAAGACAGGGTCTACAAATGTTACCAAGGACTAGCACCAAAGTGCTTTGTTTCAACCATGCTATTTGTTGGTATGACTTTTCTTGGAAGTAATTCACTGTTTGTATTTCAATTGTGGGTTTGCTTAAAACACAGTGAAAGATTTGTATACAGTAAGTTGCTCTTGGGGAAGCTATTAATGGGGGTGGGGGTGGGGGAAAGAAAGAGAACAAAGAAAGCAGGCTTTTGATAAGATCCCCTTAAAATCAATTATAAACTGATGAAATTCATCATCAGCTCCTTGTTCCCTCAGTAAATCTCTTCTCCCTTTCAGAAATAGGGTCCAGTTCTGTTTTGCTCCTCTTCACACACTAATTCTATTCTGAGTAACATTTGCTCAAGTGTTGGTTGGGTTGTCTGTAAGTATGGGACCATTAAAAATATAAGTAACCTGTGGATTCAATATATGCACAGGTCTTCCTTTCAACCTCTATGTCCAGGCTGAGGTTGGAGGCCTTTATGAAGTGCTGGTTGAGACTGAAATAATATAATCTCGTGGGACAATGACAAAAAAATGTCTTCTCTCCTGCTCTTGAAAATGCTGTTCTTAGCATTGTAATTATGGCTTTGCTAATTTGAATGAGAAGGTAAATATAAAAAGAACCATTGTTGAGGACTGCAGAGTTGTAACATATTTGTATTGTTGCCATTCACAATATTGTCCGGGCATAGATCTGTGGAAACGCCCTTCCTCCCCCCACATACATTCCTTAATTTACAATGAAAGTAAAGAACTCAATGAGGAGTTCAGTGGTTCACCTGTAACAGTCTGTCCATTTCTAAAGGTAACACTTGGTACAGCTGTCAAGAAAAATGAGGACCGTTATTTTATACAGAAAATGTTGTTTAGGCAACATCTAACAAAAGTATGGTATGCACATCGCATAGTCTCCCTGGAAGCATTGTCTGGTGCTCTAGAATGTTCTAATTAGGTATCCTGATGCCATGAAGGAGAATAAATATTTCAATTTGTGTATAATAAAAGAATAAAGGGTTAAATATATTAATGGTGACATAATTTGGCTGTGTTCTTGTTGAATTAGAAATTGCCTCTTTGGAAGGCAGTATTGCCAAAGACACGGTCTACAAATGTTACCAAGGACTAGCACCAAAGTGCTAGTGTATGTGTAAATTATATCTATCATGTAATAATATAGAACAGGCTGCTCATCAAAAGAGAAGCCAAGGCTTAGAAAACTGAGTCCGGAGCTGGGAGGCATGGATTTCGTCATTCTAATTCTGGCTTTGACACGGATTCACTTGTGTATTCAACATTGCTAGCTCCTCTGCATCTCGGTTTCCCCAGGCCTGCTCCTGGAAGTGCTCTTCATGTAGAGCCGCCACTGGTAATTCTGCATGGCGTTTCAGCAGGGTTTTTCGTAAATCCCAATCTGCTGGACATTTAAGCGCATGGTTAATTTTACCCAGGTGAACAGTCCCATTGAAGGTAGGGAGATACAAACTTGTGTAAAAAAAAATTGATCTTGTGCTTATGTATTTCAGGGTCAAGACTGCAGACTGCAAGTCTTTGGGGGCATGGACCCTGTCTATTTCTATTCTTGTACAGTGCTTAGCAGAATGGGGCCTTGATACTGATTAGGGTTTCTGGCACTATTGTAATACTATTTAATGTTTATAATAGAGAATGCTTTCAGGATCAGGCCCGCCATCTGTAACATGGGGATAATTGACACTTATTTAAAACAAGCAAACAAACATTCATTTGGCAGCCAACTTGAGTAAGGGGTTGCAGAGCTGGGCCCTTTGATTTTGTTTTTGGCAGAACATGGGGAGTATATTCAAAAACATGGGATCCCAGCACATCTCAACTTCTGTTCTGTTTTTAAGATTCTACCTCCAGCTGCTGCTATCCTGCGGGTTAGAGACTAGAATAGATCTAAGCCTGGACCTTTCTCCCTCCACAGTATATAGATCCTCTACAAAAATTCCACACACCTGTTTTTGAGCCTAACAAGAGTTGCCTGCCTTCTTTGCTGATGCCATTTTCTGTACAAATAGCTGTTCTGCTGCTCCGCTCTGAGAGGAGGGGAGTGGAAGCTTTTGAAACTGACGTGTCTGTGTCTGTCGCACAGTCTTCTGTCAAAGAAAACTGGATTAAAAAGCCTTCTTAAGTTAATTATCCAGGAGCTAATGACATTTTAAACAGGTGATGTAAAAAAAAAAAAAAAGTTTGACTCTGATTGCAGTATTTCCAGCCATGGTTTCTAAAGCCCCCACTCTCTGCACCAGAACTGAGTATAAGCAATAAGAGTTCTATGGGGTGAAAACACCATCAGTGGGTTAGGTATGCAGGTCGGGGTCAGATCTAAACAATCCCAAAAGATAGAAGATCTAGACCAGTGGTTCTCAAACTTTTTGTAGTGGTGACCCCTTTCCCACACCAGGCCTCTAAGCACGACCCCCCCAGGGGTCAGGCGGGGTGGAGGGGGGGGAGGGAGGCATGCCTGCAGCCCACCGCGGCAGGGGCCGGGCTCACGCACCGGAAGCCCACCTCTGCAGGGGCCGGGCCGGGGCTGGGTTGGGCACGTGGCAGTGCCGGCAGCCCGCCGCAGCAGGAGCCAGGGCCCAGACCAGGCTCGTGGGGCCGCCAGCAGTCCGCCGCAGCAGGAGCTGGGACCAGGCTTGCGGGGCCGGCAGGAGCTGCGGCTGGGACCAGCCTTATGGGGGCGCCGGCAGCCCGCTGCAGCAGGGGCACGGGCTGCCTGGAGCAGCAGGGGCCAGATGCCAGCAGCCCGCGGCAGCAGCATTGTTCGGGGCCGGTTGCTGGCAGCAGGGGTTCATGACCCCCAGAGGAGTCCCGACCCCCACTTTGAGAACCAATGATATAGAGACCCAAGGAAGGCTCCACACTGAATGTTGTGAGGAATTGAGAGTCCTCACTAGCTTCTTTAGGTGAAGTTAACAAAGAGTTGTCATGGTATAGAACAGAAGTGGCTTCATAAAACCTCACTAGGAAACAGCGGGGGGGGGGGGACGGGGGAGGAGAAGCAAAAGATTCTGGAATGAGATCAGCTCCCTGCCTAAAACTTCTGAGGAACTGACTTAAAAATCAATTCTAGATAAGCAGTAGCAACTTTCATAGTTAAAGCTGAGTAATAATACTTAGCCCCTGACCTGGCCTTTTTGCTCTTCAAAATACTGTACAGATGTTAATTAATTTGTAATCTGTCCCTTCCTACCAGCTACCCCAGGGTCATTAAAATAAAATAGCCGACAAGAAATCGTAAAAGGTATAAAATTTAATTTGAAAAGTATGTTATATGGTGAAGAGACCTTATTGGGGAAGAGACTGTTATAGCGTTTGCTAACTGGAATATAATTACAGGACATGGAATATTCATCAACCAATCTGATCCCCAAATTTCATCCAAATGATGGTTTAAATAGAGTTCATTTTCCTAAGATTTTTTTGAAAGGTGGCAGGCAAATCATCTCAGTCCAGAACTGACTTTCCCAATTTAGGCCTTGGTATTTTGGGTGCACAAGGAAAAGTTTGTGCAAAAATGCATGTATACATTGGGGTTCAATTTGTGCAAGGGTGTTTGTGTGTTCCAGCCCATGTGTGCATCAAGTGCTTTGCACACCCAAGTTGGCCACATGGATGTTTACAAATGTTGGCCCCATCAATGGCAATTAGGGGTGCACTGGGAAGATGGGATTGAGCACCAAATATTCTCTCAAAGTTGGAAATTTGGGAGAACATGGTTTCTGCTTCCCTCCCTGCCTTTTTCCCGAGCATCATCTTAGACCAGGTCTATGCCAGAAACCTTTGCTGGGATGGCAATGTCAGGGTAGTGGTTGGTTTGTTTATTTTGGGGCAATGTTTCTATATTGACAAAAGCCTTAGGGTAGACATAGTAAGACTGCCATAAACATGTTTTTGCTGGTATGGTATATAATAAAGTATTTTTCCCCTGTGGCAAGCTGTCTCTCCACTGGGAGGGCTTGCCCATATAGTTATAGTGGTAGATAAGCTAGCAAAGTTGCAAACCTTTATAGTGTAGATCTGCCTTACGCTAAGCTGAAAGTGAGGGATTCTTTCAGACCCAGGAGTAGGATGTAAATGTGCGGGGACTCCGGAGGCAAACCTGGGGTGTGCGTGGAATCCATGGGTTAGGGTGTGTTCTGCTCCTCTGTCTGTTCGCCGATTCACAGAAAATCTGTTTGTTACAGCCCCGGCTACGGAACCTGGTTCTTTAAACTCAGACTTTGAGCTTTGGAGGTCTCTGGTTCAATCATCTGTGTCAAGATAGCAGCTGTCACATAAGTGGAGCTCCTCTAGGACTCAAACTGCTGAGAGCCCCTACTTATTTGATAGATGCTATCTGGACACTAGGGATTGAACGTGGGTCCTCCAGAGCTGGAGTACGAGTCTCTACAGATTGACCTATGACCTAAAGAGTGAAGCTGTCAAGCTGGAAGCGACTCACACGGTCTGTGGGTTGGGCACAGAGAGGGAGGCAGTGAGCTGTGGGTCACACATGTATGCGTGTAGGGATTTGGGAAGTGTATGGTACCTTGTGGGAGGTGGGAAAACTACTGGTTTATTTCACTTCTTTATTGTGTCCTAATATCATAGATATTCTAATCTAGTGTATTAATATTATACATAGAAACACAGGAGTTGCCACAGTGAATCAGACTAATGTTTTATGTAGTGATTTCCCTAACAAGACTCAGAGAGGTAGCCGTGTTAGTCTGGAATAGCAGAGGTAACAAAGAGTCCTGTGGCACCTTAAAGACTAACTAAAGTATTGAAGCATAAGCGACGAAGTGGGTATTAGCCCACGAAAACTTATGCTTCAATACTTTAGTTAGTCTTTAAGGTGCCACAGGACTTTATTTCCATAACAGTGGCTAGTACCAGATGCATTCAAGGAAGATGCAAGAAATCCTTAAGTAGATAGGCATGGAATAACCTGCCCACAGGGAAAGCTCCTTCCTAATCCTTATCTCTTAGAGAATGGCGTATGTCTTGAAATCCGATTGCTTCTATTCCTTCCAAAACTCTTGCTGTTTTAAATTTCTGTTATTGTAACTGGATGTTCTTGTTATCATTATAAATAAATGTAGTGCTATTAATACCATATTGCTATTAATACCATATTGCTCTACACAGTACATTCTACACAAAGCTGTGTAAGTCTGATACCAAAACAGCAAACACAGCAGTACTCTGATCAAGTTATTCCTCCATGGTTGAACTTAGAAATGATTATAAATCATAAAGCGATGGCAGGGTTTGAGTACTTGGAACGATCAACAGGATCCCACTGGCTGAAAGCAAGATAATGATTTACTCAGTAACCCCAATAGTTGCAAGCTCTGCTCTCAGATGGTGAGGCATGATGGGAATTAAGTTTACCTTGCTAGGGGCAAAAGAGTTTGTATAACATGCAACAATTAGTGACTTCACCTGTTCCATCAGTGGCTCTCAACCTTTCAACACTGTCCCCCTTTCAGGAGTCTGATTTGTCTTGCATACCCCCAAGTTTCACCTCACTTAAAAACTACTTGCTTACAAAAATACAAGTGTCACAGCGCACTGTTGCTGAAACAGTGCTTACTTTTTCATTTCCCCATATAATTATAAAATAAATAAACTGGAATATAAATATTGTACTTACATTTCAGCGTATAGCATAGAGAACAGGATAAAGAAGTCATTTTCAGTATGATAATTTAGTTTGTACTGACTTTGCTAGTGCTTTCTATGTAGCCTGTTATAAGACTAGGTAAATAGAAGAGTTGATGTATTCCCTGGAAGATCTCTGCGTAGCCTCCAGGAGTACATGTAACCCTGGTTGAGAACCAGTATGTTAAGTAATATTTTTACTGTATTATGTAAGAGATTTTAAAAAATATTATATTCTGAATAGCGACAATTTATCCTTTTTTTTTAAAAAAAATACAGTGAATATTCCATCGGATGATGTCTTTTGCCAGCTCAGATCAGCTGCAAATAAAATGAGTTAGGTGATTGCTGTTTTTCCCTTTCGAAGCAGTATAACCCAACTCCTGCAGCTCAGGCAAGCTGCCAATGTGGCCTCTAGAAGTCTTTGGTCCACTGTTTAATTTACTTTTAAAAACCAATATAATGAATTATTTTTATTCAAATAAATGCGTGCACCCATTACAATTGCTTGTACTTGTATTTTCCATGGCATATGACTAGAAATTGCTAGTTGGCTGAGTTTACCAGCAGCAAAAACCTGCAGTGGATTAGCTTTATCACTGGCCTACAGTGAAGGGAATAATTATATTTAAACAAGTCTAAATATGGGAGGTAGCATGGTATAGAAATAGATGGCTGCTCATGAGGCCATTTGGATTCCACTCCCTATGAGGTCCCACTCCAATCTTGGGCAAGACACTTCAAATCTTTGTCTCAGTTTCCGTATCTGTAAAAGGGGGATAATGATACCTACCCCTGGCTGTAAAGTGATTTGAGATGCTCCTTTACAGGTGCTATAAAACTGCAACTCTTGATTTTAAAATCTGATTTTTTGAATACAGTAGACTCTCGATTATCCAGGATTGGGTTAACCAGGATGTGGATTAACCAGGATGTGAAAAAAAAATAATGCATAACTCACAGGGCCGGCTCTGGCATTGTGGCTGCCCCAAGTACACAAAAAACAAACAAAAACCACCCCACCAGTGCATAGAGCAGCCAGTGAACCAACACCTCCTCCACCCGGCGCAGGGTGGCTGGTGAACCAACCCTCCCTCCCCATATTTCCTATGGATGGTGATTATCTGGGATTTTATTAACCTGGATTATTTTTTCCCCTATCATCCCGGATAATCGCGAATCTACTGTATCAATCTGCTATTACTGATTTAAATACAATTGGATTTTTTTAAATCAATCTTGGCTTACTCAGAAAAACAATAGCATTTCTGTATATGAAAATAAAGTTAAAGGATAATTAAAATACCTCTTTCTGCATCCCAGTGGAAGAAAAAGAATGATATAGCATATAGCTGTGAATGACAATCACCCTGGAAGCACAGTGTTAGTTATTCCACTCAATGATGAAACTGAGTTTATAATTACATTATATTTAAATTACTCTAAAAAACTTACATTACAGGAAGATTTTAGGTTACAAAGTCACACACACAAAAGTTAGGGAATGCCAGAATTAAGTTCTCTGTGCCATCTTAATTTAGCCCGTTTGTGCATTCTGACACCATCTTTAGTTACATGGTCATACATTTTTTTCCCCACAGGACTCCTGCCTCAGTCAGTAAATGCGTAGTTATTTAATATTTATTTTTATCCTCCTACATTTAATGTGTAGCCCCAAACCTTATTTATGCCACACACATCCCTGAATACAAAATTAATACTGGTATGGATTTTGTTATGGGAATTTCACGGTAGCATATGGTGCTTCAAAAACTGATAAATTCATCATAACACCTACATAACAATAGGAGGTATTACCGTCCCCATTTTTTACAGCTGGGGATTAAGGCTAAATTTAAGAGTTCACTAATTTTGGTTACCCAATTTAATATGCCTAGAGCCTGACCTTTTTAGAGTACTTAGCAATATATAGCACTTCATATGCTTTGTAGTACAGCTCCAATCAACTTCAGTTGCAACTCTGAGCTCCAGGTCTCTTGGGTCTCAGAAAAAGAGGAACACACAATTAATGACCCAGGCCCGGCGACAGAAATTTTGGGGCCCGTTACTCTGATAGTTTGTGGGCCCTCTGTTAAAGTCAACAGCACCTCAATGTCATTCGCGGGCTGCTCCCCCCCCCCCCAAGGAAGCCCAGGCTGGCAATGGGAGCTGAGACCCCAGCTGGCAAGCGGCCAGCGGGGGAAACCCCAAAGCAGTGGCAGGCGGTGTGCTTAGCCCTGCACTGCTTTGGGGTTTCCCCCTTGCCAGCCGGGGTCCTGCCGCCTGCCCCGGGGAAACTCTAAAGCCGCAGCGGGCTGAGCACCCAGCTCGCTGCCGCTTCTCCACCCGCTGCCACTTTAGACAAATTTATGTTGCTACTAGTGTAAAAGCCCGTGGACACGGGCCAAAGTGCTTAGGGAAGAGGAACTGGGGGTCAGATGTGGGGGACCAGGCCTTCTCCCACACCAGCTTCCCTCCCCCTCACTGAGTCAGCTGGTCTGTCTCCCCTGTCTGCCAGGCTCGGGCCCGCAACACGTGTCTCCTGGGCTTTGCAAACCTCAGGTAGGACACATACACCACCCCTGCCTGGCCCACCTCCCCCCCCAGCCTATTCTCCTTCCCCCCCGCCTGACCCAGCCCACCCAACCTAATCTCCTCCCCCAGCCTAACCTCCTCCCCTCCCCACTCATCCCTGCCTGGCCCACCCCGCTGTTGGGGGTGATCTTCCTTTACCCCCACCCAGCCTCCCCCCATCTAACCGCCTTCCCTCCCCCACCCCTGCCTGGCCCGGCCCATCCCACCGAACCTAACCTCCTCCCCCCTCCCACTCCCAACCCAGCCTCCTGCCCCCCATGCCTGACTCGCCCAGCTCAGCCTCCCCCCCACCAAACCTCCTTTCCTCCCGCACCCACACCTCGCCAACCCCATCCAGCCTAGTCTCCTGCCCCCCTCCCCGTCCGCCCAGCCTGGCCTCCCCCCCCCACCGCCCCCTTGCCTGCCCCCCAGTCCATACTCCCCCCACACCCCCCTTGACCTCCAAACCTATCTGCACACCGCCTCCCCCTCCCCCCCCCCGGCCGGTCTCCCGCCGCCCGCGCCCTGCCCTGCCTGGGCCCTTGTGAGGCACCCGCCCGGTCCCGCTGCTCTGGACGCGACTTGCTGGGAGGGGAAGATGGAGTGATGCGCCCCCAGCCTTCAGGGAGACGCTCTGGAGACATGGAGGCCCGGAGCCCCTCAAACTACGCGGAAACTTGGAGCCTCCGCTCCGGGACTCAACCAAAGTTGACTTGCTCTGTGGCGCGGGTCGGGGTAGGGAAGGAGCCGCTGGAAGTTTTGGGCTCCCCGCTGGGCTGGCCGCCGTAAGGCAAAGCTGCTGGCTACCAGACATACCTGGGGTGGGGGCGCGACTGGTTCCGGCGCGGAGCTGCCCCTCCACGCGTCTCTCCGGCTCCCGCAGCGAGCCCCGTGGCCCGGTTCGGCTCGGCTCGGCGCAGGGGAAGATGCACAGGGAGAGGTGGGCGGGGTTAGGGACGCAGAGGCGCCCTCCCCATTGGATTTCCCCGGCCCCATAGCCGCCAAGTCCCCGCTCCGGCTGGGCTGCGCGTACTTCCACTGCGGACACAGGGTCCCCCCTCCCCCGGACCGGGCGCTCGGGGACACCAAGGGCGAGCTCCGCAGTGGCGGGGCGAGACGGGAGGCCAGGCCCGGCGACAAGGGGGGACTACGGGTACAGCTTACCGGGCCCTGGACTTAAGGGGACTCCCCTTAAGTCACAGCTGTACCCGTAGTCCCCCCTTGTTGCTGGGCCTGTAGTGACCACCTGTGAAAAGTCTTGTTTAAGACATAGAAGCTCTGTGGCAAAGGCAGGGACACAGTCTGATTCCTAGGGTGACGTTCTAGGAGACCATCCTTTCTTTTCCTGCATTTCCTTGCCACGTTTGCTCCACGACTTTCAACTTCTGCGAGGAACATTGTCAACATTGTCTTTGACTGCACAATCCTGATTCATCCCCAGAGCAGGCCCAGCCTATGGAAAAAATAGTTTATGATCAAGTAATTTAAAGACTGCATCCGAATACATACACACAGGGGGTCTGAACTAAAGCGGCCCAGGAAACCTTAATTCTGTTATTTCCCAACCTCTGAATGCTTGACTGTGCAACCTTAGCATTCTTTGAACGTAGGGTTTTTAAATGTAATTTCTTAACTAACCCCTTCTCCCCCCCCCAAAAACAGTAACCTGGAAAAAATAATATTCTATCTGGGCCACCAGCAGGGTTCAGACCTTTAGATCCATAGCAGAGACTTCTCTCATATGAGCTAATGGAGTAACTGGTAGTAGTGGATTGTTATCCTGTATGTGGAGCAGTCACTAGAGGTGGGTGATGAGATACACACTTGGCAAGAGGGTTTCACAGCAATTTGCTGGCAGTATGAAAGGTTGAAATTCAGGAATCTTGAGTTCCATTCCAGGCTCTGAAGGGAACTATTAATGGTTATAGTCACTTTTGCTTCTGTCCTCCATGTGCTCTGTTACTATCCAATCCCCCAACAATGGCTCCATCCCTACTCCTATCCACCTCCTCTGCTCCTTCCCATCTTTCCACCCCACTGATTCCTGTTCTTACCACCATCCCTGCACCTCCTCACCCTGTCCTCCATCACATTTTCCAGCCCTTTGCATGTCAATATGGTAGGTAGATTTCCTCGCTTGCTGTGTGCCTTTGGCAGGAGGGGATTAAAAGCACTGAAGAGAATCTCCCTACTGTGTTCCCACATCTGGTGTCACAGTAGTCTGCAGCAACTAGGAAAGTCCAGCCCCAGGATGGAACATGCCGAGTTGCTCTGTGGGAATGGTGCATACCCAAAACAAAAGGAATCTTTGGGGAATTTAGCTGCCAAATTCTAAGAAGTGAGCATATGTTAGCTGAAGTGTTCCTGGATGAATTTGGAAAAGGGGGTGTTACAACCGCAGAACAAAAGGATTGTAAGAATTTTTTTGACATGGACAAAATGACTCCCCCCGTCCCCCCTTCTAAGCACATTCTCAGAAATGGAAGAACCATTCTAGATACAACTTTCGACAAAAATTCAGCCTGCAGCAGACACCCAGCATGGAAAATTTTTAACCCGAACAATTAAAACTTTAACAAAGTTTATAAGAGACCCAAAATGGAAGTGTTGGGAAACAACTAGAGGGGGTGCTAGCAGCTTCGCCTATAATATGAAAAATCTGGCAACAAGAGATGGCTTTCAAGATCCCACATGCCTTGGCATTTGTGTGGAACCTGAAATCAAATCCTGATCTGAATTTCAAGCTGCTTCAAGCTAAAATCTTTGTGGGTTTCAATATCTCATTGCTTCATATTTTAGGGCAATCTCTACTGAGATTCTCTATGGATAAAAATGACCATACTGCTTTAGACTAACTCCATAAAAATGGCTTATACCTAAAGAATATTTTGTGCTCTACCGTTTTTTCCAAAGCTTTTTTCCTTCTAGTATTCAGTCTGACATACCCAGTTCTACAGTGGAACATGCCACCTTTATGGCTGTAAGTGATTTGTTTAAATTAGGTTGCTTTATAGGAGGCTATGCCTACACTGGCAATTGAGCCGATAAAACTTGATCTTTCAGAAGTGTTAAACTGTGTAGTGTAGACAGAGCTGGAGAGTGAGACAGTCTGGGGCAAGAAGGTGATGAAATTCCTTTTATTTAGTACTAGTGTAAAAGTCCGTGGACACGGGCCAACAGTAACGCCCCCCCGCTCAGCCCCCCCACTCCAAGCCCCCCCCACTTGCTCAGCCTCCCCTCCCCTCCCCCCCAGATCCCCCCCCGCTCGTTCAGCCTCCCCTCCCCCCAGACCCCCCCCCGCTTATTCAGCCTCCCCTCCCCCCACGGCCCCCTGCTCATTCAGCCCCCCCCACTTGTTCAGCCTCCTCCCCCCTGCTCGTTCAGCCTCCCCGCCCCCCCCCACTCAGCTCTCTCCCCCTCCCCCACTCCAACGGCCCCGGCTAGGCTGGGCGCAGCTGGCCGGGCCATGCCCGGGCGCCTCCGCCCCGCCGGCCCAGCTCCCCCTTCCCGCGCCCCGCCCGGCCAGAGCCCCCTGCCCGCGCCTCCTGCGCCCAGCCACCCTCCTGCCCGAGCCCCTGATCCAGACCCTGCTTCCCTCTCGGCGGTGCACGCGCGGCGGCCATGTTGTACTGCCGAACTACACCTCCCAGCATGCCGTTCGTCTGGGCCGTCTCTACTGTGCATGAGGGCTTCACACACACTTCTCTAGTCTTTTATTATATAGGATTGGCTGGAGTTTAAAAAAAGTGATATGCCTATCCCATGGACTGAGTGCTCTGTTTCCAGCTGAATGAGGCACCAACAACTTGTTGGAGCACACATTGTTTTGTAAATGAGCCACATTTGCTTCTTTCAGAACAAACTGTGAGGTGGTCTTCAGCAATTAAATCAGTCAGGGATTGAAATGTAGGCAGAAGTGTTTGTTGTCAACAAAAGCAATTAGAAGCCTCACAATCGATTGGGAGGAAGGGAAATGAAAATTTCGGATCCTCATCAAATTGACTTGACATAACCAGTTTTCTCTTTGTGCATTGTTATTTCAGTGTATAGAGAAGCATGAGGAGATGTGGATGAAAAAAATTCACCCCCATGAGAAAAGACTACCTAGGCTTCAAATGGAATAATCATGATAAAAACTGCATTTTAACTAGTCTTGTATGGCTGAGGCGTTTTGGTTTAACTTACGACCATGACTGACCTAAAACATGTAGACTATATCATAGAATATCGAGCCCCATAGAACTGAATGTCGGGAACATTTTTTGACTCGACAAGCTGCACACACTTCTAAAAATAATTCCACGGGTGTTTAAGCTTGCATAAATCAATTTGCCATGTATTTTTGACACTCACATGACGTCATGCTAAGAGCAGTACTTCAGCATTGTAACTGCATGAATTTGAGTAAGAGAGAAGCGCTTTCAAACTAGTTGACATTCTAAATATTAGATGGGCTTGAATGAAAGCTGCATGCCTGACCACCTTGAATTTGGTGTAAGGTCAGACCAGGTTTGAATTGTTTGACTCTAGTGCATCTCTGATGCTGACAGTGTCTTTTGTCATTTGGGTCTCTCGGTTTTTTTCCTTTTTTCTTTCTTGAGTTGAACGTGTTTGGACCAGTCCTGGGACGGTGTAAATTGTCATGGCTCAATTGAATCAGGATCTGCCCCGCTGTATATTCACTCCAATTCTGGGCTTGACTTTGTCCTCTTTCCATTCTTTACTCTGACCCAAAGAGTTCCCTCTCCTCTCAGCAGCTATGGCTGGTTGATGAAAGGCTGGGACAGCTTGGAAAAGCAGGATCAGCAGGAGAGTTTGGGAGCAGTCAGTGCTAGTATTAATATTCTACTAAGCTAAGGGATATAGTAAGCATCTCCAGTTGCCCAACCCTCCTGCATCTGCTTAGGTCCTGAACCAGCAAATTGTGCCGAGTAACCTCAGTTTCTACTGAGCAGTTTGACAGACGTTGAGCATGCTCAATACCTTGATACTTGAAACACCCGTTCCCCCATTCCAGCTGCCAAACTTTCCCACACAATTGCATCTAACTTTTTGCTACAAATGTGATAAATAACCAATGCATCCACCTGATAAAGTCTGGCACTTTCTAGGAGCAGCACCTCTAAATCCATGCTTTGCCCTCTACCAAAGCCTTCCAGTGCCTCGGCTTATATCCAGCCCTACCACTGACCTTTGGTTGTTGCCCACATCACTGTTAATAAATATATTGGCCACAGTCCATGTCAATGTCAGTCACTTCCCTGGATTAACATCCATTCGCCTGATCCAACTTCCAGTGAAGGCTCCCACTGACTCTAGTGGACGTTGGATCAAGCCTTGTAAAAAACAGGGTTTTAGTGACTAGGCCCTGTAAATGTGCAGTGAACTCTACTTGAAGGCTGTCTGGTTTAGAACAATGCAATCTGTGATGGAACTGTTTTGCCTCCTCCCACTGAAACATCCTTTCAGGACCCCCCCACCCCCAACTCTCAGATAAAGAAAAGCAATTCAAATTTGGCATATAACTAGTCCTCTGAGTCATCTCCTAGTTAAAGACCCAATCCTGCAAGGTGCGCAGCACCTTCAGCAAGGTGCTAAGTAGCTTCAACTCCCATTAACTGTAGTGGAAGTTAGAAGTGTTCAGCACCTTGTGGACATGCTCAATTCTTTGCCAGGCTGGTCCCTTAATTACTTCTAAGCAAGTTCATAGTCTATTAATTTCCTGTAGCAACCAAAACTCTAGTATCTGCCTGCTTAGTGGACCTCTTCCTCTTCCTCTCCTTTGCAAGTATCTGGATCTGCTCAAGAGATGCAACCAGTTACTTTTCTTTCCTTCGTATGCTCTTTCTGGGGCAACTGCTTTTGCATAGATTCCAATGCCAATAGGGAGCAATGTGATCATCTTATCTGACCTGTTATGACACAGGCCATAACATTTTTTACTCTCTCCTAGCCAGTTACCAACCCCTTCCCAGGGACAATTACTCTGGTGGCCCATCTCCCAGGAGACAAACTTTTTCTCCTATGGAAAGTTTATTGGACTAATATAACATCAGTTAAGTCAGAGGTCATACTGGCAGGATGTCTACCCCTTAAAATATGGCAGCGCCCACAACTAGTTGATACAGTGATGTAAGTCAGAGTAGTTTATCTGCTGGTTAGAGCAATGCTATTGCTGGAAATCTTTAGTTTTTAAAGAGCAGCATTTTAAAAAAAATGTGAATGAGGAATGATCCCTGAAAGATTTGGGGTTTGAAGTTCTTTAAAAGCTTGGAACTATCCAAAACATTCTGAATCTGTAAAACTAGTATGGAAATTCGGTACAAATAGGTTTTCTTAAAAGGTTTCCAGCCTCTGTGCTTATAGATCAAACTGGTTGGAACAGATTCTCTTGCTGTATTTTTAGTTCTAATTTCTCCTTCTGTATTTCCCATTCTGGTCTTAGCTGGTTATCTGAACAGTTCCAAAATTAAGTTTGTTTGTTAAAATGGGGGACAGATGGCAGAGTGTTGTATGGTCTCTGAGTTATAGAAGCTTCTACTTGAGTAAACAGTAAGCACTAAAAATGAGTGGCAAATCACTACTGCCTTCTGATGTCTTAGATGGTGAAATTTTTTGTACTGTTTACTTTGACAATATTCTGTGTCTTTCTTGTTTACATACAGAAATGTTAAGGTGTTGCTGTACGTTGTTGATTTCCAGATGTGATATTTGGCCATAGCTGGTATTGCTGATAGGAGTTCCGTTATACTGTATAATTATTGTAATTGCCATTAGAATGGCAACATTTGCCAGCGGTGGCATTCATGATACTACAGTTCTCCATAACTAGTAAAGGCAATAGATGTGATAACATTTTCTTACAAGTAACTTTTAATGGTGGCGGCTGTATTTCCATAACAGTATATCAATGGGGTAGGAAGTTTGTGATCCGTTCACTCCCTCCTGCTGACTTGCATGTCAGTGTATAGTATATATGGCAATATAAACAAGGCATTGTCTATAGAATTGTTTGTACTGACTTTGCTAGTGCTTTTTACGTAGCCTGTTGTAAAATGAGGCATATATCTAGATGGTTTGATGTACCGCTTGGAAGACGTCTACCTAACCACAGGGGTACATGTACTCCTGGCTGAGAACCACTGCACTAGGCCACACAGCTTATTAAAGGTACATTACGAGAGACACAAAGGTATTTTCTTATCTGAAAGAGCTCCCTTTTCATCTCATCATAACTTTTCCAATATCTAAGCACTATACCATTTTCCTTTTGTGAGGACATGAAGAGGGCCCATCATCTGTCATTGCATATGGAACTTATCGTGGCTCTAAGATAAATGGATGTGTTTAGTAGACTTCTGTTTACAGTTACATAGAATGGAATCTGCAGCATAATTAGAGTAAGGTGATTTGAGACTTATATGGGAGCTTTTACACATAGATCTCCAGTCTAATGGCATATTGTTTCCTAGGAGATACTTGAATGGAGGCCAAGCTGGATATTTGCATTAGTGGAGACTTGGTATTCATGATTTTCATTAGAGACCGTGTAAGCCGGTCGACACTCACCCCGGCGGAGGCCCCGCTGGTCGTCCGGGGAATTAGCCTTCTCAGCGTCCAGAGCGCCCTCCGCAGGATGAGGTCCCGCGTCAGCTCTGGCCCCTTCTGAGGTACTGCCGGCAATACCAGCAGCTTTCAGGAAGCTGGTCCCAGCCTGGGCTCCTAAATGCAGGCAGCCAGCAGGCCAACAGTGTTTAGGCAGGCTGGCTCTAGCCTAGGCATCCAGGCACAGGCAGCCAGCAGCAAAGCAAACAGTCTTTAAGGGGCTGGGCCCAAGCCTCAGCAGCACACAGACTTTAAAGGAAATGCTGACTCACGGAGTGTGTCCCTTGGCTGTCCAGTCCATTTCCGGATCTTCTGGGTATACAGCCGCAGGTACTCCGGGCCAGTCGTCCTCAGGGTCAGGGGCGGGGCCTCCACTCGGTCCAGGGTCCTCCCTGGGCGGCAGCCAGTCCGGTGGTGCGTCCTCCTCCTCTGGCTCTTCTTCTGGGCTGCAGGGCTGGCTTCTTATAGTTCCGGTCCCGCCCCTGTACTTCCGGCGAGGGGGGCGGGGCGGCCTTGGGGCGGCCCAGCAGGAGGGAAACCACTCGGGCTCACTACAGACCCCCAGAAGATTGTGACTAATTCAATAAGTTTTTGTGCAATTTGAGACATTTTCTTCCAGCCACCATTAATACTCTCATTTATGATTTGTGAATCTTGCAGGAATGGAGAAAAACACCAGTGTGTTAACCGTATTATGCTTCGCATCCATAACAGTGAATAAGAAATTAGGATAGCTATTGCACCAGGATTATTTCATGCAAATGTTCAGAGGTCCCAACATGCAATTGACTGATGGTGTTAGCATCCCTGTTGATTGGCAATGGAGTGTGGCACCTGCCTGTAGGAGAAACAAATGCAAAGTGAGATCATCTTCAATGCTGAATGGATTTCGGTGACTTTTATATTCTTATTTTATATGTGAAATTTAAAAGTAAAGTTGACATATGGCATACTTAGAGTCAAGCTCTTTGCTCCAGGACTGATGGTTCTCAATATTTGTTATGAATGCAGCTGGCTAAAATTTTTCTAATAAAATCGGCCTTTTCTGCAAATGAAAACTTCATATTCCTCATCCCCAGGCCCCAATTTTTTTTAATTTCCCATTTGTTAAATAAAAAGGAAAACATTTTGTTTTATTTCCCACCAGCTCTTTCTGCCCCCTTTTTGCATCCTTTCTGATGGCAAAATTGGGGGTGAGGAGAGTGATGGGGAGAAGCAGGAAAAATCAAAATCCAAACATTTTCAGTAAAACACTCATGAAATGTTTAAATTTTCAAAGAAGTTCTCAAACTTTGTTCTGTGGGTGTTTTTGTTTGTTTAACTAGCTCTCATCATGAGTAATTTGTGATGTGGTACATAAACAGTGGGCTTCTCCACTTTCTTACCCTGGCTTTTACATGTGTATCACTGGTGTAAAACTGGTCTGATGGAATCAGGTCCCCTGACAAGGCGGGGCAAAAAGGGGAAATTGCCCAGGGGCCTGGGCAATTTAAAAGGGTCTGGGGGCCCCTGGCAAGCTGCAGTACTGACAGTGGTTAGGAGCCCTGGGCCCTTTTAAATGGCCCAGCAGGGCACCTAGATGTGCGAGAGCACTCCCGGCCCTGCCTGGGGGTGGGGTGGGGGGCAGTGTGGACAGTCCTATTGGTGGCTGATTCTGGTGACTGATTCGTTACTTCTGGCCCCCCTCCGGGACAGCCGACCCTGCGGCCTAGAATTTCTGTGAGCAGGCCTGGACGGAATGAAGAATCAAGCCTGATAGTGTTTTAAATGATCATACAAATGTACTAATATGCATATTTTCTGTATATGTCTTTAAAAGTTTAATTTCACGATGTTTCTAGTTCTGATATCTGTTTAGTAATGCTTATCTGGCTAAGATTGTGAATCAATGCTAACAGGATTGCTCTAAATTGCCCCTGTAATTCTTACATGGTAACCTCAAAGGCATTAAAATTTACAAGATGCTAATCTTTGTGTGGGTAGAGTATCCTAAATCTGCAGTTCCTAATGATGCACAACTTTGTCTATATGCAAAAAAGCTAGATCAGGTTACTTCCAGTGCAAGCTGCTAACATATGACTGAGGCAAAGCCAAACACCATTGTTGAAAGATCTGCAGTCACTTGTACAGTAACTCCATACTTAAAGTTGTCCTGGTTAACGTTGTTTCGATGTTAAGTTGCTGATCAATTAGGGAACATGCTCGTTTAAAGTTGTGCAATGCTCCCTTATAACATCTTTGGCAGCCACCTGCTTTGTCCACTGCTTGCAGGAAGATCAGCCTGTTGCAGCTAGCTTGTGGGGGCTTGTAACCAGCATGGATGGGCAGCCCCGCATCAGCTCCCCACTCCCCTAAGTTCCCTGTGTGGCAGCCACCCAGTAGGCTATCAATTACAGGCAGTTCAACTGTCCTCCCCCCCCCCCCAACTATCATGTGCTGCTCCTGCCCTCTGCCTTGGAGCTACTCCCCGGAGCCTCTTGCTTGGTGTGCAGAGAAGAGCTAATGTCAGGGTGTCCCCCTGCTCCTGCCCCCTGCTTACCCCTTCTCCATATAGATCAGGCTGGGGACACTGAAGGAGAGAGACAGAGAGAGCTTGCGGCACCAGCTGCTGTCTCAACTTCCTGATCCACTTAAAAAAAACAACATACTTGAGTGGGGACAGCTTACTTAAAGGGGCAGTATGCATCTCTCTCACACACGTGTGTGTCTCTGTCTCTCTCTGCCATGCTGTATCCCCTCCCTTCATTCCTGAAGTCTTGTGGTGTGTGAGGCTACATTAACAGTGTGTTAACCCTTGAGGGCTCAGTCAAAAGCTAGTTCATCATTTAGCAGTAAGGCATTTCCTGGGAAATATCCCACCCTCTTACACCTCTAACTTCACCACCTCAGCCAAGCATCACAATTATCGCTGTGTACAGTATTAAATTGTTTGTTTAAAACACATACTGTGTGTTTGTGTGCATGTATAGTTTTTTGTCTGGTGACAATTTTTTCTCTGGACTCCCAACTATTTACATTAATTCTTATGGGGAAACTGGATTTGCTTAACATCGTTTTGCTTGAAGTTGATTTTTTTCAAGAACATGACTACAACGTTAAGTGAGGAGTTACTGTATTTTATATACTCTTGAGATACAATTCTCAAACTGACTAGGAGAGGACAATGTGCAGTGGTAAAAAGGTCATGTCTTTTTTGTATGTAAAAAGGACTCCATAAAATGTATGTAAGCATTTAGGTCAAGGATGCCATGTATGAATACTTCTGAACTGAATAGAACTGAACTGAATAGAAATTGTGAAGCTTGGTATTGTGACGAAATGCGACTGTTCTTAATGTTCTCTCTGAATACTAAGTGGGTGCCTCAGTTTCCCCTATACATTTCTTAAGTATCTAGGTGGGAGGGTGGGATAAGGGTGTGTGATTGTTGCAGAGCCCTAGAGGGCCAATTTAATGCTGTCTGCACAGAGAAAGGCTGACACCCTGTCTCCTGGCAACTGATGACTTGAGCCCCTCCTCTCCTGCAAGGTACCAACTGAAGGTGTTGGAGAACAAAGATCAGGTGGCCTCCTGGCCTGGGAAAGAGAGAAAATGCCAGAGGAGGGGCTGGAGAGTTTGTTTGGAGCTGGCTGGCAAAAGAGAGGGAGGCCCATACCTGGTGTCTGGCCTCCCCGGCCCCATGATGGACCTGATTAGGGGTCCTGTTTTCTGTACCTACAAGCTTTGTGTTGGACTGTGTTCCTGTCCTCTAATAAACCTTCTGTTTTATGGCTGGCTGAGAATCACGTCTGACTGCGGAGTGGGGGGACAGGGCCCTCTGGCTTCCCAAGAGGCCCAGCCTGTGCAGACTCACTGTGGGAAACCCGTGGAGTGGAAAGGGATGCTGAATGCTCCGAGGTCAGATGCAGAAAGGTTGAAGCTGTGTAAGATTCTTGCCCTTGAGACAGTCTGCTCAGGGAGAGGAGGCTCCTCCAGAGTCCGGACTGGCTTCATATGGGGTAGTTCCAGAGCATTGCCCACTGACTCCATGACAGGTAAAGAGAACTTTCTTGATAGTTATCAACCAAGTTGTTTTTCAAGTAGAAATCCTACCCCAAGGAGATTCCACTCTGACCCTAATAAAATTAGTCTTCTGCAGCACGCTGTAATGCCTTCACTTCTTTCTTGTCTTCATCTGATTCCTGCTAGTCTGCTTTATGACCTTCTCTCAGCAGGCAACTAGTGGTACAGTCTGGCCCCAAACAGCTATTTATATCCGAATCATTCATTCAAAACTCTCCATGTAGATGGAAACCTGCAAGCGACAGTGTTCACTTATTTCAGTGCTGTGAAAGGCTATTTCTGAGGTGCTATTCATCTGATTCTTCTCTCATACTGGTGTAAATTAGGAGAGATTTGAGTTACATGAGTGGAGTTACTCCACTATAAGACTGGCGTAAGTAAGATCAGCATTGCTCCTTAATGCTTTATGGAGAAGTAGTTTAAATGGCAGTACTAAATTGATTTGCTTCACTATAGGCCATCAGTTTTCTCCATTATTCCTACTCATAAAACATGTATTTACATAGACTGGATGGTGGTGGTTTTAGTGGGTTTTTTGTTGTTTTTAAACTAAGTCAGTCGGGTCAATTTTTTCTGAAAAGCAAGAGCATGCAGTGAATATGGATTATTTCCCTCCCCTGTGTAATGCAGTTATGTTTAATATCTTTGGATCATAGGAAAACATTACCCAAGTAAAGATTTTCAAGAAAGCTAAATATTTGCCAAAGGAGAAACCTTTTAGCCCACCCCTGAACTAGTTAAATAACTGGCAGATGAAATGAAAGAAGCAATGCTTCCACATTGTGCACAATAGGAAGCTGTTAAACTTGTTATCTCTGAACAGAAAACCTCACAGGTTTATTTACTGAGAGTATGGCTACGCTTGCGAGTTAGAGTGCATTTAGAGCACACAGGGCTGCTTTACTCATGACCCATCCACACTGGCAAGAGATGTAGAGCATCTGGACTCCACGGCTAGAGCACTCCTGGTACTTCACCTCAGTGAGTGGAAAAACATTTGATGTGCCCCCGCTGAAGTGCCACAGTGTCAGTGTGGATGCCCTGGTCTGTTAATGCTCTCTGCTTGGCCTCCAGAAGTGTCCCACAATGCCTGTTCTAACCACTCTGGTCATCAGTTTGAACTCTACTGCCTTGCCCTTAGGTGACCAACCAACAGACCCGCCCTTTACATTCTCTGAGAATTTTGAAAATCCCCTTTCTGTTTGCTCAGCCAGGCATGGTGTGCTCTCAGTAAATCTTTCCAGGTGACCATGCCTCCACGTGCCAGGCAATCCCCAGTATGGAGCAATGGTGAGGTGCTGGATCTCATCAGTGTTTGGGGGGAGGAAGCTGGGGGGAGGAAGTCCCAGCTCTGCTCTAGCCACAGGAATTGATACCTTCGGGTAGATATCAAGGAACATGATCCATGACCAGGACACAGCAGTGCAGGGCTAAATTGAAGAAGCTGCAGAATGTCTACTGCAAAGCTCGCAAGGTAAACCACCACTCCGGTGGTGTCCCCACGACTTGCCGTTTCTACAAAGAGCTGGATGCAATACTTGGGGGCAACCTCACCTGCACTCCAGGGACCACCATGGACACTTCAGAGCCCAGTTCAACAAGGCAGCAGGAGGAGAAGGAAAGCTGGAGCAAGCGTGCTTAGGAGGAGGAGGAAGACACCCTGGAATCCCTAGATGCATGCAGCCAGGAGCTCTTCTCAAGCCAGGAGGAAGGCAGCCAGTTGTGGAAGCCTTGGGAAGGACAAACATCAGAGGAGATTCCTGGTAAATGGCTTTTATTTTGGGAAGGAGGTTATTCAGTGTGGGCTCTTTGAGTGAGGAGGGTTAGGCTGTATGCATGCCTAGACGCGGAATAGGGCTCTGATGTGCTCTTTCACGTTGTGGTAATCTACCTCCGTGATCTCCTCCGAGGTCTCCTCCAGAAGCTGGGCAATGCGTTTGCGCAGGTTTCTTGAGAGAGCCACTGTGGTCCTTGTCCCAGTCAGACTAACTGTGGTCCTTGACCCCTGACTGACTTAGTTTTAAAAACAACAACAAAAAAACATTGTTGCACACAGGCAAGCTGCATATGGGCCAGGGCGGAAGCCACATTGTTATAGAAGACCCTCCCTTGCTTCCCAGAGGCCACCCCTCCCCCCCCAGCAGTGAGAGATCTTCCAGGACAAACTCCTATGGAAAATGGGGGACAGTGTTCAGTAGAGGCCCCCCCTGCAGCTCTTGGCTTTCCCCAAGGCACAGAAACCCAGAGGACAATAGGGCCATAAAACAATCAGTCCCACCTGAGTGTGTGCTTACTCATTATTTTGGGGATCCCTGTGAGTTGTGTGCTCTTTGGGATGGGCAAATTATGCTACTGTAGACTGTTTGCTTTTACCTGAGGAGGAATCCTTGCTCTGTCTGGTGTGAACAGTGCTGCCTCTGTTACATGTTGCATTTTGCCTTTACAGTGTAAATGCCAGCAGGTTTGTCAAGGATTTTCAGAAAAGGACTTACAGGGACGCACGCTGGTGGCAATCTAACAATTTGATTCTTTATTAAGGGGTGGGGAAATGGGTGAATTCAACGACTAATTGCCATAATTAACTATTGAACAATATTATCAAACAGGTAACTATTAAACTTCTAATATAACATTTACAACCAGGGAAAACTATTATTAATACTAAGGGGACACAACTATTTACATGGGAAAGCTTTACAGCATGCGAGACATGGAATTCTGAGGTAAAACAATTACAGGAAAAGGACCCCGGAGTGACACCTCAAACTCTGAGGTGAACACTTACAGAAATAGGGAACACAAGTAACAAAACAAGTGCGGAGGTAAAAATTTACAATAATACAAAAAAAAAGACACAAATAACACTTCAAAATTTGGGATGAACACTTACATAAATCAGACACAAATAGCATTATGACCGGCAAACGTTACGTGCTCAAAGGGAAACACGGGAGCGGAGAGTTGTCGTCTGGGGTGATCAGGCCCGGACCAGCTGCAGGACACCCTCTGAAGTTTTTGGCGCCAATTTTAAGAAATAAAAAGGCTGAGGGGAAAAATTGGGCAGGTGTAAATAAGGCCCCGTCACTAGGCAGATGTGACTGAGGTCCTGTCGCTAGGCAGATTAGCTACCTGTCTGGCAAGTGTGCTTACCCTGAGCGCAAGTGTCACCTTATCGCTCTGTTTCCCCCGGGGCAGAATTTCACAGCATAGCTGACATAGCTGGAAAAAGGGCGGGAAACGCAGACTCAAGTGGCCGGGACAAACATGTAGTTAGACACGTGCAGGGAAGCCATATTTAACATACAGATGCAACCTTGAAATCTCAGATGCCCATGTTACCACCGGCCGAAAGACTCCAAAGAATTAGGAAGAGGCCACATAGAAGCAAAGAAGACATGCTGCATGAAGTAATGCAGGAGTCCCTTAATGAGAATCTAAAAGCAAAGGAGTGGAGGGAGAGCGAAAGGGGGATCTGCCTGCAGAATTTGGAGCACCGGCTCAAAAGTGTGGAGCTCCATCAGCAAACCATGGATCGGCTGATAAGCATCATGGAGCGCCAAGCGGACTCAATCCAGGCACTCGTAGCATGCAGACAGAGCACTACCGTGCCTGCCCTCTCCTCCCACAGCCCTTGTCCCAAAACTCTTGTGCCCCCATGTCACCTCCAAACCACTTTTCCCAACATCTGGGTTCTTTATTGCCACCGGCTGCCTCCAACACCTGTAGCTTTACCACGCAGCTCTGAAAACTATGACCCTTACCCCTGCACTCAACTCCCATCATGATGCATTATAGCCATCCTGAAGTGCAGCACTCATTGCACACCACACCAGACAGGCTGAGTGTGATAACAGGATATATGCAAATCTGTGATTGTACCATCCCCCCCCCCCCCCCGCTCCCTTGCCCTTTCTGTTTCCCAAGCAGTTGTTTTTCTTTTTAATAAATGAATTTTCTTTTCAATAAATTTGATTTTGTTTTGGCTTTGAAAACCTTCTTTATTCTTACATAAAGTAAAAGATACTTGAGCCCAGGAAAGCAGCAGGCTCTGCAAGTCAGTGTAGCAAACCGTTTCCTACTAACATTGGAACCACCACACTTCACTCCCATGCAGGGCACCAAACATTACTGGTGGCTTTCAGCCTCAAATTGCTCCCTCAAGGCATCCCTAATCCTTGCAGCCCTGTGTTGGGCCCCTATAATAGCCCTGCTCTCTGGCTGTTTGAATTCAGCCTCCAGGTATTGAACCTCTGAGTTCCATGCCTGAGTGAATCTTTCATCCTTTTCTTCACAAATATTATGGAGGGTACAGCACGTAGATATAACCGCAAGGATGTTGTCATCAGCCTGGTCCAGCTTCCATACAGACAGCGCCAGCTGCCCTTTAAACAGTCAAAAGCACACTCCATAGTCATTCTGCACCAACTCAGTCTGTTGTTGAACCACTCATTGCTGCTGTCCAGGCTCCCTGTGTAGGGTTTCATGAGCCATGGCATTAAAGGAGGGCAGGGTCTCCAAGGATCACAATGGGTATTTTGACTTCCCCTATGCCTATGGTGATCTTCTGGTCTGGGAAGAAAGTCCCGGCTTGCAGTTTTCCTGAACAGGCCCGTGTTCTGAAAGATGTGTGCATGACGCACGCTTCTGGGCCAGCCATTGTTAATGCCAATGAAATGCCCATGGTGGTCCACAAGCCCTTAGAGAACCATAAAGAAATACTCAGCCTCCAAACACCTTAATTGGACAAAGTGGGCATAATTGGAATATGCGCAGGAGAGAAAGTAAAAATAGGAACTTACCAGTATGGGGCTGGGTTGGGGCCAGCTCTGGCCCCTGGAAGGGGAGGGGCTGGGGGGTTAGAGCCAGCCCACCCTCTACTGCTAAGTCCCCCCCCCCCACTGCCAGTGTGGCAGTGGCAGCCAGGTTTTCTGGAAGCCATTTAAAGGGCCCAGGGCTTGGCCGCCACTACTGCCCCGGGCCTTTTAAACTGATGCCAGAGCCCCAGCTGTGGCTATTTAAAGGGCCTGGGCAGTAGAGGAATGGGGAGCCTAGACCCTTTAAATATCCCCTGGAGCCCCACTGCTGCTACCCAGGGCTCCAGCAGTGGGGCTGTGGTGGCAATTTAAAGGGTGTAGGGCTCCAGCTGCTGCTGGGAGCCTCAGGCCCTTTAACTTGCCTCCTGGGGAAGCTGGGCCTCCCTGGTACTGCACACTAGCTTTGCCAGTACCCTGTAGCGGGGCATACCGGCTTACTTTCACCTCTGAATATGCATCCCATCTATTGCCCCCTCTGCAGTTAGGGAAACCCATTTGTGCAAAGCCATACACGTTATCCAGAGTCATAGCAGTTCTGAGCAGGATGCAGTTAATGATCCTATACACTTGAATCAACACAATTCCGACCGGTTTAAGATTAGCAGCAGTGTTAGTCTGTATCCGTAAATAAGATGACCAACACTTGTGGCACCTTAGAGACTAACCAGTTTATTTCAGCATAAGATTTCGTGCGCTATAGCCCACTTCATCGGGTACAATTCCAACAGTTGACTTTCCCACTCCAAACTGGTTAGCGACTGATCAGTAGCTGTCTGGAGTTGCTAGCTTCCAGATTGCAATAGCTACCCGCTTCTCCACCATCAGGGCTGCTCTCAATCTCATGTCCTTGTGCCGCAGGGTTGGGGGTGAGCTCCTCACACACTCCCATGAAAGTGGCTTTTCTCATCTGAAAGTTCTGCAGCCACTGCTTGTTATCCCAGACTTGCATGATGATGTCATTCCCACCTCTCAGTGCTTGTTTCCGGAGTCCAAAAGCGGTATTCCACAGACATGCCGGGAGCTGCACAGGGAGCTGCAAAGAGCACTGCGGTTAGCAGGGAGCCCACCTGCCCCACTGCGCGATGCCTCCATCCGGACAGTCAACAGCTCAGCTCGGTCAGTGGTGCTGACCAGAGCCACCAGGATTCCTTTTTGACCTAGTGTTCCAGTCTAAATCCAGATACCTAGTCATCCTAAATCAAGGTGTTTTTTTAACTAGTTGTAATAATGGAGATCCAGATTTCTTGATGCAATGTAATTTAGCACTAATGTCAAAGGACTATCTAGGATTCTGTTTCAGATGGTTTCCAAAATGTTTCAGCACAACAGACTAATGGGTTCGGTGGAATATTTTTTTAATGGACCTGTTGTGGTAATTTAGATATATTGCATGGATTAGTGTTACATTTAGGAATGCCCTGAATTACTGGAAAGAGTTCAGCATTTAATTTTCTACCAGCAGCAATTTCTGTCAAGTTTAAGATATACAGTAGTTGTCATTAAAGATTGTAACATATTAAATCCCATAGTGCCATATAAATCATGGAAGAAGAAAAGCAGCTCTAGAAAGCTTGAAGGGAAATTAATTGTGCACAATGCTATGATGACAAGGGCTGTACCAGAACCTTTGATAGTTTAATATTGGATGCTATGCTGATACAATGTGGCACACCTGTACTAAGTACAGTGAATGTTGAGTATCTGTATATAAATATAGACAACCTCCCCCCCCCCGCACCCCCACAGAATGGTTTATTGGGTATTTTTATTATTTGTAGCCACTGTAGCTAGCACTGTAGGCCAGGGCCCCTTTGTGCTAGGTGCTATGCAAACACTGAACAAAAAGATGGTTCCTGCCTCCAGGAGTTTACAGTCTATGCAAAGGATGAGAGAGAACAGATGGAGATAGACAGATGGGAGAGTACAAGGAAATAATGAGACTGTATTGGTCAGTATGATAGGTGGTGTAGTTGTTTGATCAGGGGAATGGAAAGCAGGATTCCAGGGTTACAACAAACACAAACTTCTGACTTGCATTTTCAAGGCCCTGCAAAGATCTGCCCTGCCTACATCTTATCCCTAAATGCTCTTAACCTCCTTGCTCAAGCCATGCCAGTACCCATCTCACTAACATTGATTCTCTGGTCTTCTGCCCCCATAAATGGCACTGTGTTCTTTGTTTGCAGAGCTGTTGTAGCCATGTTGGTGCCAGGAGAGAAACTGGGGGGGGGGGGGGGGGGGGAGGGGTAATGTATTTTTTTTTATTGGACCAATTTCCATTAGTTAAAGAGAGAAGCTTTCAAGCTACTTGAAAGAAGTAGCTCTGCGTATCTTGAAAGCTTGTCTCTGTCACCAGTAGAAATCGGTCCAATAAAAGATAATACCTCACCCACTGTCTTTTCTCATGCCACCTCCTATACCCTGGCATCTTCCCTGAATGGCCCAGTGTGCAATTCAGTTAAGTGTGAATGATTTTTTAAGTGCTACAGATATTGGAGACAAGATAATAACATAAAACCACACCTAAACCACACACATATAAAGCGCAACTGCCAAGATACTACGGTGAATGGATATTCTAGAATACATATTATAATATAATTTAAACTCATATAGATATGTGTGTGTGTGTGTGTATATATATATATATATATATTATTTTATTTATATATATATAATTTACCTCAAAATCTCACATCGCAGAAAAATCTTAGGGGTTGTTTACAAGTTAAATTGTTTCAGAATAAGGTATGAATAAGGTAACTAATCCGGAATAGCTTCCTGTGTGGACACTCTCATTCCAGAATAAGAATATCCACACAGGGAGCTATTGTGGAATAGCTATTGCAGATGAGCTGTTCTGGTCAATTGGCATGTATAGAGAAGTTTCCTGACGCACAACTCCAAAGTAATCACCTTATCCCTGCTCATACTTCAGGTCCTACATAGCAAAAAATGTATGTTCATATAAGGAGAAGCCTTCAATTCTTATATGCTGTTGGGCCTTTGAAGTCCACAGGTAGAATTCAGAGTTGGTATAAGGCCTTGTCTGCATGGGAAATTTAAACTGGTATAAGTGAAGGCAGTGGTTCTCAACCAGGGGTACATGTACCACTAGGGGTACACAAAGATTTTCTGAGGGGTACATCAACTCATCTAGATATTTGTCTAGTTTTACATAAAATGCAGTAGCAAAGTCAGTATAAACTAATATTTCATACAGACAATGGCTTGTTTATACTTCTCTATATACTATACACTGAAATGTGAGTACAATATTTATATTCCAGTTGATTTATTTTATACTGAAAGGAGAAAGTCAGCAATTTTTCAGTAATGGTGTGTTGTGACACTTGCATTTTTATGTCTGATTTTGTAAGCAGTTAGTTTTAAAGTGAGGTGAAATGTGAGGGTATGCAAGCCAAATCACTTGTCAAAGGGTTACAGTAGTCTGGAAAAGTTGAGAGCCACAGAGTTAAAGTATGAATTTAACCTTACGATTCGATTGGTATAATACCCCAGTGTCATTGGGGAAGCAGTTTAAACTGAAAAAAAGCTACTCTTATTCTGGAATAAGGGCTTGGTTACACTGGCACTTTATAGCGCTATAAAGCCTCCAGGAGCGCTATAACTCCCTACCCGTCCACAATGGCAAGGCATGTATTGCTCTATAAACCCACAGTTATACCGCTCCTGGTAATCCTCCCTTCCTTGAGGAATAACAGCTATTGCGTATTCACTCTCGCAACTGTGAATGGGCATTAAGATTACTATGCTATAAATGATCTCTGGCAACGCCTCTGAGCCATGTAAGACAATTGACGTCTCTTTCATTTGTTTTGAACTCGGCAGGAGGAATGCGGAAGTACCTTTTCAGAGTTTCTCTCTTAACTCGGCAGATAAGCACTGCAAATATTTACGGAGTGAGGCCTTGGTTACACTGGCACTTTATAGCGCTATAAAGCCTCCAGGAGCGCTATAACTCTCTACCCGTACACACTGGCAAGGCACATATTGCGCTATAAGTCCGAGTTTATAGCGCTCGTGGCAAACCACCTCCGCATGGGGAATAAGGGCTGTTGCGTATTCCCTGTAGCGTGTTACGACAAGTGTAAACAGTTATTACGCTATAAGTGATCTCTGGCACGCCTCCGAGCTATTTAAGGCAATTGACGTCTCTGTGTTGTTTTGATCTCGACAGGAGGAATGCGGAAGTACCTTTTCAGAGTTTCTCTCTTAACTCAGCAGATAAGCACTGCAAATGTTTACAAAGGAAGCTGTGTGGTGAGAAACTTATAATGCAGGCTCTGATTTCAAAGGAAACCATTGACAAAGACTGTCACCCGTAGAAATCCCCTCACTCTCTCTCTCTCTCTGCATACATACTATATGTTACCCCTCACCCCGCTCGTTTGAAAAGCACGTTGCACCCAGCTGAATGTTGGGATAGCTGCCCATAATGCACCACTCCCTGTGCCGCTGCAAGTGCCGCAAATGTGGCCATGCCAGGACATGCTATAGCGCTATACCTATTGCTGTATATGGGGACAGCTATAACCAAAAGCGCTATAATCCTGTAAGTGTAACCATGCCCTAAGTGTTCACCTAGGGCAGGGGTGGGGAACCTCCGGCCCGCGGGCCTTATACGGCCCGCCAAAGCCTTCCATCCGGCCCGCGCACGGGGTGGCTCCGCGCTCGACAAAGAGGCCGGAAGCGCCTGGGGGAGCCGCCGGCGCCGCGTGGCCACCATTAGCCGGGCGGGGTAAGGAGGAGCCGTGGGGAGCTGACGGTCAAGGGGGTGTGGGGGGGAGGCTGGGTTGGGGGGCAGGCAAGGGGGCGTTGGGGGGGAGGCCGGGTGGGGAGGGGGGGGCAGGAGACTAGGCTGGATGGGGTGGTTGCGGGAGGGAAGGAGGTTTGGTGGGGGGGAGGCTTGGTGGGGGGGAGGCTGGGCTGGGCGGGTCAGGCATGGGGGGCAGGAAGCTGGGTTGGGAGGAGGTTAGGTTCCGTGGCCGGGCCGGGCCAGGCCAGGCAGGGGTGGGGGAGGAAAGGTGGCTAGATGGGGGGGAGGGTGGGGGGGGGGATAAAGGAAGGTCACCCCCTACACCCAAGCTGACAGCGGGAGCTGACTGGGGTAGGCGGCAGGACCCTGGCTGGCAAGGGGCCAGCGGGGAAACCCCAAAGCAGTGCAGGGCTAAGCACTCCGCCTGCCACTGCTTTGGGGTTTCCCCCGCTGGCCCCTTGCCAGCTGGCGTCTCAACTCCCATTGCCAGCCTGGGCTTCCTTGGGGGGGGGGGGGGGGGACTGGCCCGCGAATGATACTATAAAGGTCCAAATGGCCCTTCACAGAAAAAAGGTTCCCCACCCCTGACCTAGGGGATTACATTGGTATAACAGGTGTAGTTATACCTGCATAGCCAGTAAAAAAATTCTTTGTGGATAATGCCTTAACGGGGTGTAACACACTTGCTTACACCCTTCCTGAATTTGGCCTTACATGGCCTTGGTTTTTCATTAGTATCCTGCTTAGGCCCCAGATCATGATTTCTCTTGTACGATATCTCATGTTAGCAAAATAAAACACATTGCTTTCTGAATACCAGGTTGGCTGCCTCCTTTCCAAACAAGTCAGTATTTTCTGGGACTATCTGTTCCTCACAGTCCAAGCTGGTGTCCTTTTCCCCCTCCCTTGGCTGCTGTTACTCATTCTTTTGCAGGGCTAACAACTTTAAATGACACCTTTTAGAAATACTTCATTACCACGCAAAAGAAAGTGAGCATTTTTCAGGCAGCGAAATTTATATCTGTAAGGAGCATACAGACAGAACACCAATTATTAAGATCATCAATATTTATACTACAGATAAAATTCATGCTGGTCAGACTGAATGCTGTCTGTCACAACAACATAACTGCTGTGGGGAAAACCAAACAAAAGACATCTATTTCAATACCTACCTTACTTAAAGAAAAACAGCAGTCATTAATCAGATTAATTTGGATGGCTAAGTACCAGAGGGGTAGCCGTGTTAGTCTGGATCTGCAAAAGCGACAGAGTCCTGTGGCAGCTTATAGACTAACAGAGTCTGTTAGTCTATAACAGGGGGCAGCAACCCTTCAGAGGTGGTGTGCTGAGTGTTCATTTAATCATTCTAATTTAAGGTTTTGCGTGCCAGTAATGCATTTTAACATTTTTAGATGGTCTCTTTCTGTAAGTGTATAATATATAACTAACCTATTGTTATGTAAAGTAAATAAGGTTTCTAAAATGTTTAAGAAGCTTCATTTAAAATTAAATTAAAATACAGAGCCCCCCCCCCCCTGCAGACAGATGGCCAGGACCAGGGCAGTGTGAGTGCCACTGAAAATCAGCACATGTGCCGCCTTTGGCATGCATGCCAGGTTGCCTACCCCTGGTCTATAAGGTGCCACAGGACTGTCTTTTTTGGATGGCTAAGGAATCCTGCTATCTTCAGCCAAACCTTACATCAAATCAAAACCTTTCTGGGAAGTTATCTGGAAGGGAGTAGATCTCACTGAGGGGTAGGGTAGGGCTCACTGAATGCATGCCATTAATTGAGTATAAATATGAAAAATATTTAAATGTCCGTTAGAGCTAGTGAAGACTCACAGTCCCAAAGCTGTAATGTATCATGGGAGATATGGTCTAGACTCTAGATGGGATACCCAACCTGTAGAGCAGAATGGGAGTATGAGGCACCCAAACTACAACTCCCATGAGGTACCATGTCAACATTTCCAAATTTTGGATTTCTGATGTTTAGTTTTTTGATTAAAAAGTGAGAATTTTCCTCAGAAAGGAGACACTTTTCACACAAAAAAAGTGTTAGCTGAAAACTCAATTTTCTATCAAAAAACAGCTTTGAATGAAATTTTTTGACCAGCTCTTGTGTATTAGTTTAGTTTGCTGGCAGCAAAATGTCTGGTTTTAGCAGGCTTGACCTAGAATAGTTAATGCAACTGCAGAACTCTGGAATTTGTTATAAGGTAAGGGTAAGGAACACTAAGATGAAAATTTGGCCTGCCTTTAGAGGGGCTATCTCAGCACCAGGAATGGGTACTTCTATGGTATAAACAAGCACCATTTCTGTAGCAGGGGAAGGAAATGGAGTAGGAAAGGAAATGATGTAAAGTACATTTCATAGAATTTTACCTTTTTGAAACATTAGATTTTTAAATGGACATTTGGGATTACACTGAATGAGTAATGCAAGACAAGAAGGCTAATGGAGCAAGCCTGACCTGACAGTTTGTGAAGTTAGTGAAGTATGTCTAGAAAATAATAAACATCCAGTAATAATGAGTTGGTGAGAAATTGCTGAAGGAGTAGTATCACTCCCAGATTAATTTTTCTATTAATCATGCAGACAGTTTTGAAAATGTGTTATATATTTAGCACACACCAAAAAAACAAAGACAGACCAGGTGCGTGAGGTGTATCTTTTGCTGGTGAGAGAGACAAGCTATCAAGCCAAACAGAGCTCTTCTTCAGGTCTGGGAAAGGTTCTCCCAGCATCACAGCAAAAGGCAAGATAGAGCAGGTTGTTTAGCATAAGTAATTAGCACATATTGTAAAAGGCCATACAAGGTAGAGTGGCCCATTAGTACCTCTGCAGTCCTAAGGACCAAAAGAAAAGGGTGGGGGGAGGGGTTTAATTGCTTAGATCAGGGGTCTCAAACTCAAATGACCCTGGGGGCCGCATGAGGACTAGTGCACTGGTCCGAGGGCTGCATCACTGACGCCCCCCATCGCTGCCCTCGGCCCCGCCCCTACTCCACCCCTTCCATGAGGTCCTGCCCCTGCCCCACCTCCTCCTCTGAGCAAGCAGCTCCCTGCTCACTCCTCGAAAGCGCTAGTCACCGCCAACAGCTTTTTAGCAAACATAGCAAGAGCAATATAGGAAGTCCAGAGCTGGAAACACAATAAAAAAAATCTAATTTAACAAGAAATTACCAGCCTCAGATGATTCAAGCTTTTTTCAGATATAACATGCTGATAAATCTGACAGAAATTTCAGTCCATCTCAGCCTAATATCAATTATAATTTTATAAAGTCTCTCTCTCCCAAACTGATCCTCATAACCCTGCTCCCCAAATCTTCCCCCACTCATGCTTACCGCTCCTGGCCACCGCTGCTGAGGGCTCCTGGGAAGCGCTGCCCCAGCTCATTCATTGAAGCTGCAGCAGCAGTGCCTGGTAGCTGGAGATTGGCAGCGGCCCAGCCAGGCAGCAGATAAGCTTCCGCTTCTGGCCCTTCCCTCTGGAAACTGCTATTGGGGAGGCGGGGGTGGGGGGGGGGAGCTCCAGGGAGCTTCGCGGGCCACAGGGAAGGGCTTTGCAGGCTGCATGTGGCCCCCCGGGCCGCGTGTTTGAGATCCCTGGCTTAGATTGTTGCAGGTTTAAGATAGGTAGCTGTGTTAGTCTTCCTCGTCTTATTTACAGATTGTTGTAATAAGTCATAAATCCGGTGTCTCTGTTCTGTCCATGATTTTTAGTGTCTAGCAGAGTTATGAATTTAAGTTCCCAGGCTTGTCTTTGGAAAGTGTTGTGCAGGTTCCCCTTGAGGGTGAGGACTGATAGGTCAGCTATAGAGTGATGGCTTTGTGAAAAGTGCTCACCCGCAGGTGATAGGGTGTGTTTGTCTTTTATCATTTTCCTGTGAGTTCATTTAAGGATATAGTGATTGTCTGCTTTCACCCACATAGTTGTTGTTGAGGCATTTAGTGTACTGTGTGAGGTACACGACATGTAGGACCTATAAATCGTGAAAGGTGTGTTGAGTATTTGTGGAAGGGAGTTGGGTGTTGATTATTGTAGCCGTGGCGATACGTCTGCAAGTTTTGTATCTGTTGTTCTGTCAGGAGTTGGTGCCGCTTTTGAGTTGATGTGTCCTGGTCTGTGGGGAGCTTGTTTCTGATGATGAGCTTGTTGTTGGGTAGTTGTCTGAAGGCCAGAAGTGGGGTTTCAGGATTGTAGTCTTTTGATATCCTGGGACCTACATGTCTGCAACTATGCTTCATAGAACCAAAGAAATAAGGCAAACCTCAAAGGAGCATATGCTCTTCAATAGGTACTGAGTACAGAGAAAACACCATTCTTTTATTCCCTTCTTTCAATTTCCCAATGTCTTTTCTTCATCATTTAGATTATAAGCTCTTTGAAGCTGGTACTCGCTTTATCTTTGACTATATAAACAATAAATAATATTAGTTCAGAGAGCATTTTGTACGGCTCTACTGCCCTGGATACGCCCGATCCCATCTGATCTCAGAAGCTAAGCAGGGTTGGGCCTGGCTAGTACCTGGATGGGGGACCTCCTGGGAATACTAGGTGCTGTAGGCTTAACACCTGGCAGTTATAAAATGTATATAAAACACCTGGTATAAAATGTCTCCAACGACAGGTGGTGCGACGGGTCGGTTGGAGTATACCCCGGTCATATCACTGGCCCTGTCCGGGCTCCGAATGGAGGTGGATATGTTGACCACAGCGGACCCTGCCATAGTGTGGGACTACCGCTAAGAAAAACAACAACAGTTCAGAGAGAATTTTAAATCGATCAGACACACAATATAGACCATTCTGGGAAGATTTAGAGATGCTCCAAGAATCCAGTAGTAGCCATTTTTGGAAAGTTTAGTGGAAGAAGTGTGTTGGGAGGTGGGATATGAAGGAGAGGAAGGTGATCTGACACAGTGGTCGCCAACCTTTCGGACCTCAGGGACCACTAAACTCACAATTTTGAATCCCGCGGACCACTAACATGGACCCTATTCCTTCCTGCGGTGGCTGCCGTGTGGGGTCTCTCGCGGCCACAGGGGCACACTAAGGGTGACCAGATCGGAAGAGTGAAATATCAGGACACGTTGGGCGACAAGAGGGGGGGAGGAAGAAGGGGCCGACATGAGCAGGGGGTGGGGCATGAGCAGGGGGCGGGGCATGAGCAGGGGGAGCGTTATGGGGGGGCATGACAGGCACAGGTGCAAAGCCCTGACTGGATCCATGAGAGGGGGCACACAGCCCTAGGAAGCTGAAAGGGGTTGTAGAAACCACAGGGGCAGAGGGCTCCGGCTCTAGCTCCCGGCCGAAGCCGCAGGACAGGGTGCAAGATCCTGGTTGCAGTCAGACCCCCAGCCCAGCTGGGGCCCCCCCCAGCCCAGCCGACAGCGGATGGGGGCCCCCCACCAGCCCAGCCGACAGCGGATGGGGGCCCCCCCAGCCCAGCCGGGCCCCCCCCCAGCCCAGCCGGTGCTCCCCCCCCAGCCCAGCCGCCCCTCCCCCCCCAACCCAGCCCAGCCGACAGCGGATGGGGGCCCCCCCAGCCCAGCCAGGCCCTCCCCCAAGCCCAGCCGGCGCTACCCCCTGGCCAGCAGACAGCTGGCGGTAGTGGGAGCGAGAGCGGCGTGAGCCGCCCTTTCTCCCCCCCCCCCCCGGACAGAGCTGCTGCCGCCGGCCGGGCTCACAGCTCCTGCCGGGGCCAGGCGCACTTGTCCGGAGGGAGTCGCGCCACCTCCCCGCCCCTTCCCCGCTCTCCAGGTCCGGCGACAAGGGGGGACGACAACGGGTACAGCGGTGTACTGGGGCCCCCCTAAAGTCGGGGGGCCCGGTACAGCTGTACTCATAGTACCCCCCTGTCGCCGGCCCTGTCCCGCCCCACAAATCTAGCTCAACCTCCTGTCTGGACTGGGCCATCCAGTTCTGAGGCTGTCCCCTCCTGGCCGGGAGTGATGCACTACTTTCCCCATCCCCTACCCACTGAAGGGGTCTGAGGAATAGAAAAGACCCTAGTTTGGAGCGAGCGAAGAGGAGTCTCATGCTTTTGCATGTTAGGTACCAAGGCAGAGGCATTTTTGTGGACTCCAGCTAAGAACAGCACTCGCCTCCTTGGGAATATTCAAATCCCTGCTCCTCCTTAGTGATCACTGCCTAGGCATTGGAGTTGTCCTGATCCCTGGAAGGGGAGGCACAGACAGATCAGACTGTCTTTGAAGTGAGGAGCCTCGTGTAAATAGCTGCGGGATTGACTGGACAGAAACCACCATTTGAATTCAAGAGGACATTTACATTTTTATCAAGTGTAAACAGCTGGGGGCCTGGGGCCGATGTGGACTGGGAAGGGGGAGGGAGCTCAATGCCCCTGCCCCCTTCTGCTGGCCGTTGCCTGCATGTAAGCACCCTCCCTTCCCTTCCCCCCTCCGCCCAAGCAGCATTGGCGGCGCGAGGCAGAGAGCTGTCCTGCAGCTGACTGTCTCTGCCCAAGGGTGGGGGGAGGTGGGCGTGGGGCTGATGAGGGGCCGGATGCGGAGCTGGGGTGGGGGGGGCAGCTGGGAGCTCTCTGCCCCTACCCCCCCTCTGCCGGCACCGGCTGCAAGCAGCCCTCCCCCCCCCTTCCAGCAGCATGTGCGGCAGCAGAAAGCTGGCTGCCTAGTCTCTGCCTGGGGCAGTGGGGCGTGCTGCGGGCTCCTGCCGGCAGGAGGGTACTGCGGCCGCCTGGGAAGGAGCAGTAAGTCAAGCACCCCCCCCCCGCCCCACAGGGGTACACTCGTGCCGTGCCGCGGGAAAGCACCCTGCTCCCGGAAGGCGGGGGGGGGGGCTCCCGCTGCTTGCCTCACCGCCCCCCCAGTCCCACAGGGGCACACTTGCGCCACGCCGGGGGAAAGCGCCCTACTCCCGGCAGGCGGGGGGGGCTCCTGCCGCTTGCCTCACCCACCCCCCCACCCCACAGGGGCACACTCGCGCTGTGCCGCAGCATCCCGCTCCCGGCAGGCAGGGGGGGGGGGCTCCCGCCGCTTGCCTCCCCCCCGCCCCGGCTTGCCCTCCCCCTCGCCCCAAAATTTCCCTGCGGACCACCCAAATTTTCTCGCGGACGGACCACCGGTTGGCGACCGCTGATCTGACACACAGGAAGAGGGATATTTACTTCCAAATGTCTTATATAACTGATAATAGCAAAGGTGGCTAATGAATCCAGGTCTAGATTACAAAGTAGGGGCCAGATTTTGCCACACTCCTTCTATGCAATAGTATCTTATTACATGAGTGCTTCCACTGATTTCCATAGAGAAAAATACTAAGTATAAGGGAGGCTACTCATGCTATGAAATGCTACCCTCAGGCAAAATCCAGCTCTGAGTCCCACTCTGAAAACCCTTACGCCAGGAAAGTGATGCGGATGACGTCAGTGGGACATCTGGGTAGGGACTATTGACAGCAATAAATCATTTCAGAACTGAGCCGTAACTGTCGCCACTGAATTTTCAAAAGTCAGTTTCTTATTTAAAGGAACCTACAGTCAAACCTGGTAGACCTAAACTTTGGTATGATTTAAGTTCTTCCCTCCACCTACCTATTTCCAAAGTCTATGTAGATACGCAAGTCATATAAATAAATTATAAAATTATTTTTCTACATAAAAGAAAGTAATTCTTAACGTGCAGGATGCTGGAGAAAAAGGATTTTGAGAAGGGAATGTGAGTTTTAAGAGGATTTTATGCCAGTGATTAAAAATAGTTTAGAAAAAATAAGGAAAGTTCCCTTTTCATTCCTAAAATCTCTTAAACTCTAAACTCTTCTGATTCAATTAATGGTTCAAGGTACTGACTTCAGAAGCTCTACAGGTTGAAGAAGAGACATTAGTCAGTGGCCTAAATTAACCCAGAATCTGTCCTGGCTGTGCAAATTCCACTGAGCGAGGGTTGCAGCAAAATATCCTCTGACAAGTGACTCGCAGCTGGCACAACCCTGAACGTGGATCGTGCTGACTGGTGAAGGGTGGTTGAAGATCTGTTTCCCTTCCTAGGAGCCTTTGTTGGTATACATCATAGGGATTAAAGTTGCCCCTAACTAGCATAAATCTTCAGAAAGGCAATGTTTCAATATCTGGTGATTGTCTTAAAGCACCAGGTCCTGGAGTCCATGATTGTGTGAGGATCTCTGCTTTCATTTAAAACAAACACAATTTTCTAACCCTAATACTGTAGTTATAGAGAAAAGCTTGAAAACACAAACCCAAATTAGGGTGACCAGATGTCCCGATTTTATAGAGACAGTCCTGATTTTGGGGTCTTTTTTCTTATATAGGCTCCTAATATCCCCCACCCCATCCCGATTTTTCACATTTGCTGTCGGTCATCCTAACTCAAATGCTCAAAAACCAGAAGGTAGATTAAAAAGGAATCAATTGTTTATTAATTTTTAAGGTCCTGTGGTTTTTGTAACCAGCTGCGTGATTTTTTTTGAGTTCCTGGGTTTGGTCCTACTGTGCTACTTACTCTCTCCTAGGAAGCAGGGAGAATCTGACCCTGTCTGAGTAAAAATGTTATCCCTTTATGCTAATGGGTAGATTTAGAACAAGAACAGAACATAAAAGAACAAGTACTAGCCAGTCTACTATCAAGGCAACAAGGATCTACAACTTTGTCCTTTAATAAGTTGATCAAACTATTTCTTTTTCAAATAAAACTGAGATGGTGAGGATGCAATACTCTAGAAGGTACAAATTTTAAATAAGAAAATAGCTGTAATGTGAAGCTTTACATTTGCTTCCTTAAGGCCTTATTCTGCTCATTTCTTTTATGTAATTTAAACAAGGCACAATAGCATTTTTTCTATCAACAAATCCATGGACATGTCAATAACCTTTTTTACATACTGCAGGGGGTTTTGTGATGAGAAATAGGGGTAGGAAAAAATTATGGCTGGACTTTTAAAACAGGGCTTCAAATAGGCCTTTGGTTTTGCACACACATATGTGTGGTTATAAATGGTACCGTTTAGATTTCTAACTATCTGTTTTGAGGGGACACTTTTTTACATGCAAGTCCAAAATTGCATATTCCAAATCTGAATATCAGGCTGAAAGAGAATATAATTTGCTGAAATGATCAGCCTTGAAGAAGGAAACTTTTGGCTGTTAGCATTCCTTCATTTCTCCCACTAAAATAAATATTGTCTCCCCTATGGTTTAATGTGAAGGAAGTGCTTGCAAGAAGAGTGAATCCCTTTATTTATCCATATAACCACTGCAGTGCCCGCAGTGGCAGTGCATTTCCCCATGTGCTTCCCTGTTAATGTGCCTCTGGTGAAAAGCAGTTTGATCTCCACACCTATTCAACCCACTTCCTCTCTCGGCTAATACAGCCAAGTAGTGCCATTTGTGATGGATACTAGTTCACAAGGAACTGGCCTGAAGTAGAAAGAACCTTTCTTTACTTACAGGTCCCAAGTCGGGCTGGTGGGAGTAGTCATTAGAAACACCACTTTGGAGACTGGGAGTAATTGGGAGACAGTGAACATGGAATCTCAACAGTGCAATTTTTAGAGTTTAGAAATGGGGACAATGCTTTTATTCAATAAAAAGAGAACAGATTGTCTATGCAGTATTGTAGCTTGGAGCACTTCAAAAGCCAAGGACTCAAGATACATCACAGCGTTTTTTTTGGGAAGCTGACCTCTTGGGGACGCTGCTTCTCCTCTTGCAGCCTGGCACATTATTCTCATTTCCCTTTTATGTTTGTGCCTATATATAGGATGCAGAATAGGGACTGATGTAGAGCATTGACTTGGATTGATGTCTTAATCATAAAAGATGACTATGTATGAAATAGATGGGGAAACAGGTTGTGAGGGAACATTGCCCAGATGCTGGGATGCAACTCTAAAGTATCTCGCTAGGGCAATCAGGAGTTTCAGGATATTACTTACACCTTGTTCTTCAGACTTTCAAGAGCCCTCGCAGCTGCGGTCTAGCGTATCAAGAGAAATTGCTCATTAGAGAAGGAAATTTGTTCCACAGGAGCGCTTTGAGGATTGAAAGGAAAATGTTGATGTCTCTATACTAGTTTCATGTCAGGTGGGTGGCATATCATGAAGAGAACACACACATCAAGCAACACAGATGATCCATGGGGAACAAGAGATCAGAACAAGACCTTAAGCAGTAACTTCATAACTTGGAAATATTTATGTCTCATGATGATCACCAGGCAGTTAGTTTCTTGCATTTTTCCAGCATGAAGATGGATGTGGATTATAATTACATTTCTTATTACAGTAGACTCTCGATTATCAAGGATGATAGGAAAAAATTAATCCTGGTTAATAAAATCCCGGATAATCACTATCCACAGGAAATATGGGGTGTGGGTGGGGGGGTTGGTTCACCAGCCACTCTGCGCCGGGGTGGTGGGGTGTTGGTGTTGGTTCATTGGCTGCCCTGCGCCCTGGTGGTGGTGGTGGTGGTGGTGGTGGGGGTTGTGTGTGCTTGGGGCGACAACAAAGCCAGAACCAGCCCTGCAAGTTACGCATATTTTTTTTGACATCCTGGTTAATCCACATCCTGGTTAACCCAATC